>CATNEN010000024.1:6360000-6960000 GCA_950097015.1 Macrostomum hystrix | reverse complement strand
CCATCTCTCATTCGGCGACGTGGCGCCAGACGAGCAGCTGGACGCCGTCATCAAGCTGTGGATGCTGCCCACAGCACCAGGTGCAGCCGCCTCCGGCATAGCCACTGTGCTTCTTCCATCGAACGTCCAGGGAGGCGGAGAGGCACCGATCATTGGGAACAGGCTTCTGCTGCTTCGGCAAGCCGATGTTACTGCCGCCTACGGCGCCCTGGCGCCAAAGTGCGGCGATAGGCTCCGCCTAATAGTCCGTCGCGATCATTCGTCCAGCATCGCCAACTGTCAGCTGTTGCGCCTGAGCAGGCGTGACTGCGCCGAGTGGTTGAAATTCGTTGAACACCTACTAGAGATTGCGGACAAGATCAACAATCGGCTGGCGGGCTGCGGTCGGCTCATCGCCGAGTTTGGCGATCCGGAAGCCGTCTGGTCGATGGCTCTGCTAGGCGACTGTGGACTTTGCGTCGACGCCAGGTTAGGCGGCGCCGTCTGTCGCCTGCTGACTGCACTGGAGCGACTGCTTGCTAGTCGGCCGGGTGCGCATGGCAAATGGAATGTTGTCATGGAGACGGCCAGCTCACAGGTAGCAACTAGATAGCTGTTAAGTATTTGAGTATAATATTTCCGTATTCGACATCATACTCCCCTGATGACACGCAGACCACCTTGGCTAGATTTCTGACTCCACTGCTGGCAGCCGATGCCGCGGAATCCTCCAATTCGTCTTCGTTAGTCAGTATGCACCGAAGGATTCTTATTGACTTTGCGCGCTGCCTACTGGCCCACGATCCCGGCTGCCTGTCCCGCCTGCTGCCTTTGCTAAGGGCCGCTCCGATGTCGCCTAGCAACGGCCTTTTGCTAGATCTGCTAACCGCTGTGGCCGATATGCGGCCCGATGGTCGCAGGTCGACCAGCATCATGCCAACAAGTAAGGAGGTCTCGGCAGGCCGCAGCTCCATGCTGACTGGCCTGAAGCCGGCCAGGATCGATGGGCCCTATCAGTCCGTTGAGGACTACTTTGACACGATGTTCAGGTGCGTCTGGCTCACGCTTACAGTTAAAGTCAGAATTCTTAATGCTTCAGTAGCATGTCTGGATCATGTTGGGAATGAAAGGATTTTGATTGATTCGTATATCAGAATACTCAAATCTCTTGTCAGGATTCTGAGTAGGATGTCAGGATTCTGAGCAGGATGTCAGGATTCTGAGTAGGATGTCAGGATTCTGAGTAGGATGTCAGGATTCTGAATAGGATGTCAGGATTCTAATTAGGGTGTCATGATTCTGAGTAGGGTGTCATGATTCTGAGTAGGATGTCAGGATTCTGAGTAGGATGTCAGGATTCTGAGTAGGATGTCAGGATTCTAATAAGGGTGTCATGATTCTGAGTAGGGTGTCATGATTCTGAGTAGGATGTCAGGATTCTGAGTAGGATGTCAGGATTCTGAGTAGGATGTCAGGATTCTGAGTAGGATGTGAGGATACTGAATAGGAGTAGGAGTAGATACTTGTCAGTAAGAATTAGTCTAAAATCATTCATGCCGCGCATGTACGAGTACTTCAAGTATCTACTGTCATGAATAAATCGGGACAAACAATCCTAATTTCTCAATTCTTTATGCGGCATATCGAACGAAAATCGAACTCTTTTGAGTACGAGTAATGTACTGAGGCAAGCATCGCCAACGCGCTCAATTTTGCAGACTACTTCGGGCCGACTGCTTCGAGCAGTTTCAACAGTGCATGGACCAAGTGAAGTCGGGCACGCTTAATCACAAGCTGGACATCAGAATCTACTGCAACGTCAAGGTTAGATCCATTCGGCTGTGCCGCGGCGGGGCGTCCTGCATCGGCGTGACGTTTGACCTCCTCGATTGTGATCGGGCGCCAAGAGACTGGGCGAAATCTATGCGCCTGATGACTGGCAATCTGCTCTGTCTGGCCAGGGATGAGCAGTTCACTGAGCAGTACTGGGCCACAGTGGCTGAAAGAGATTGCCAGGATTTGAACAGCCAGAGGTTGGTATGGCTGGAACTGCGCCAGTACATGAGCAATTCAGAGCTGACTGCCGGCGATGTGCTTGTGAGTCTTCTGCTCAACTCAACCAATGCCTCAGGCGGCTTCATTATGCTCGAGTCGCCAACTATGTTTCGCGCATTTGAGCCAGTCTTGGAAACTCTGAAGTCCTTCGACGCCGAGAAGTTTCCGTTTGCAGACGCTCTGGTCCTTGGCGACATGTCGGCCGCCGAATCTCAGCCAGCCTACGTCAAACGGTACTATGGAGAGTTGGAAGCTGAAAACAGCAATGCTGGCGGCATGGTGGGCGAGTCCCCGCTAAACCTGCCGTTTATCTCCACTGGCAACCTGCTGCTAGACTCATGCCAGACGACAGCCTTTGAAAATGTTTTCCGCAGACGAATCTACGTGTGCCAAGGTCCTCCTGGAACTGGCAAGACACTGCTTGGTGTACTCATTGCTAGACAACTGCTTAAGTTGGAAGTGCTCCAGGATCGACCTATTTTAGTCCTGTGCTACAAGAATCACGCGTTGGATGAGTTCCTGTCTCACCTGCTGCCCGAGCACGAGGACGACATTGCCAGAATTGGTGGCAGGTGCAAAGATCCGAGACTGGAGCACCTGAACCTGCTAGAACTGCGTCGCAGAAACCCGGATCGGAGCAAGACTCACTCTCTGCATCTTATTAATTCCCAAATAGCAGAGGCCTCCAAGAACTTTGAAAGTACTCTGAAGAGGCTTGACTGGCTGTTCGCGCATCCTGCAGTCGCCATTCTTGATGAATGCAATGCGACCTACCTAGCAAGAATTACTAAGCACATTGGCAGAAGCTCGTCTAGCTCAACGAGTAGAGGATCTCATCCTGTTGCCCAGCCGGAAACTGAGTTAAAGGTCAAGCGCGCATCGAAGGACGAATTGCGTGAGTTAATTTGGAGTGACTCCAAGGCGTTCTCCATTCTGTCTGCCTGCGTGGATCGGTCAATGCCGGCTATTGCAGCCCAGCTGCATGCCAACCAGCCCCGAAGGCTAAAAATCTCCGCTATGCCAGCGGCGGCCACGAACTCGAATCCTGAGTCTAGGACGGCAACTGCAGTCGATGAAGTCGATGAGGATGAAATTAAAGAAAGAGAGAACCAGATTCTCTCATCGCTAGCCAGTCGCGAATCTAGAAGTGGAAATTCTGCAGTGGACAAGACCCACCTTAAGTTTATCAACAGTTCACGCATAGTTCACGACCCAGATTTAGAAAAGTGTTGTACCTCCGGCCTAATTGCCCATCTTAGCCAGCAGGATCCAACTCGTCTAACACCAACCGAACAGTTGCTGTTCTTTCAGCAGGCCTTTTACAAAGCTGTTAACAAACTGCGCGAGGAAGTGAAGAAATCTTTTAACATTATTCAGACGCTTGAGAGCGAAAGAAGACTTATTGAAGTCACAGCGGATGCGGCTATCCTTCGACGTAGGCGCATCATCGGCATGACGATCACCGGTGCCTCTATACACAAAGAGCTGCTTGATCTGGTACAGCCCGGTGTGCTGCTTGTGGAGGAGGCCGCCGAAGTTACCGAGCCACATCTCCTCGCCTGCATTGGTCATCAAACCGAGCAGCTAATTCTGATCGGCGATCACATGCAACTGAGACCGCAGGTTGAGTGCTACGCGCTAGCCAAGGACTATCACTTGGACGTGTCCATGATGGAGCGACTTATTTCCAGAGGTATCAAGTACGACCAGCTTGAGTTGCAAAGTCGCATGAAACCAGAATTCAGTCTTCTACTCCGAGACATCTATCCAAACCTGCGTGACAATCTGGCCGTTGTTGGTACCAGACAGCTCATCCCGCAGTGCCTCACTAGATCGATGTTTTTCTGGACACACAGCAAACAGGAAACTGCTGCACTTGGTCACGGCGCAGTTAACATGGAAGAGGCTCAGCGTTGTATTCACCTTGCTGTGTTCTTGATTACCCAAGGATGTCCTCCTGCTCGCATCACTATCTTGTCGGCCTACAGGCGCCAAACTACTCTAATACGGCAGTTGTTCAAAGAGTTTGCTGCCAAGTCAGACTTCCTAGCCACTCTATTCAAGAGGCAATCGAACCAGAACTTTGACGAACAAGAGTTCAATGAAGCGCCGATGGTAGAGTCGAAGGCGGAAATATCTCTGAAGATTTTTACGATTGATCTTTATCAAGGCGACGAGAACGATATAGTGATCGTTTCTCTGGTTCGCTCGAACCCATCTAAGAAAATCGGTTTTCTCCGAGCGCTCAATCGGCGCTGTGTGGCCCAATCCAGGGCTAGGTTGGCAATGATTTTCATTGGCAATGCCGACTGCATCTATGAGAGTCCTGAAGGCAAAACGTGGCGCTATCTACTTGACGGTATGAAAAATGCTAGTTGCGTCGGGCCCAAGCTGTCGCTTTGCTGTCCTAATCATTCTCAGACTGTAGTGCAGTCTGAGAGCTACGAACAAATTCCGATAATGTCATCATTCTGCAAGGAGACTTGCGGAATCCTGATGTCCTGCGAGCTTCACCATTGTCAGCAGCTGTGTCAACCGCCACATGACCTGGAGCATGACAATTGCAAGGTTGTTGTTCCATTTCAACACCCTGGCTGTGGACATTCCGATACCAAGTTTTGCTCTGAGTCAATCAGCAGCAAAACTTGCAAGGAAAAGGTATCGATGCAGTTTGCGAACTGTTCTCATGTCATTGAGAAGATGTGTGGAGTTCCAGACAGCTACTTCAACTGCACAAAGCCTTGCGAGAGACTGCTTGCCTGCGGCCACAAATGCCTACTAAAGTGTCACGAGCTCTGCTCTAACCGCGCTTGTCAAGAAAAAATTCCATTTGAGTTTCCATGCGGGTACACCGTTAACACAAAGTGTCACGAGGATCGACAGACGCTGACCTGCCAGCTTGCCTGCAACCGGAAGCTGCCTTGCAGTCATCCGTGCTTGTCCAAGTGTGGCGAGCTGTGCAATTTAAAGCCGTGCCTTGTCCAGACAGTAAGAATATTTCGCGATTGTGATCACAGCATCCAGGTTCCGTGCTACATCAGTGAACAGCAGTTAGTTTGCAAGGCAAAGTGCGAGCGCAAGCTCACTTGCGGACACAGCTGCCCGTCTATCTGCTCAGTTGACTGCGCCTCCGTCGCATGCCAAGTCAAGATCTCGTTCGTGCTACCATGCACGCACACGGCTAAAAGAGCGTGTTCAACTCCAGAAAGTCAGGTTTCTTGCGAGGCGCTTTGCAAAAAGCCTTTGGAAGGATGCGGCCACCCTTGCCAGCTGCAGTGCTGCCAGGCCTGCAACTCTAAGTGCTGCAAGATCTGTGCGGAAGTTCAAGCTGACGCCGAGAAGGAGCAAACGCTAATGCTGCAGCAGGCGATTCGTAGAAGCGCACTTCAAGAGCTGGCCAAACTGAGAGCCAGGAAGGATTCGCTTCCAACTGTTCGCACTTTAACCTGTGCTGACGACCTCGATGAATATCTTGATGTACACGATCGGGTCATGAATTTCATCCAGCCTGAGCACGGCTGGCATCCGGCTATCACAAAGATTGAGAAAGTCGAAAGTGTCAAGCTCACCTCGCAGTATCTGGACTTCAAAGCCAAGTTGGCTGTTGAGCCGGGCCGTAGCGAAAAGAAATTCCACGGAACTTCGGCGGATGCACTGCAAAGCATTTTAAACGAAGGCTTCAAGCTACCAAACAAGGCTGGAATGTACGGTGCCGGGATTTACTTTGCAACCAATTCGTCTAAGAGCAGCCAGCCGATCTATACCAAAGGCTCTAATATGCTATTGCTGTGCGACGTGCTCATTGGGAAGAGCCTGAAAGTCACTTCGGCAACTCAGGAATACAGGTCACACGCAGATCTTAAACAGAAGGGCTACGATTCACTGTTTGCGCCAAGAAACACCAAGTCCTCCGGTGGCGTCCTGTTTGACGAATTCGTGATCTTCGATCCCAGACAAGCCGTGCCGCAGTACGTAATTCACTATTCTAACCAGACAGAGCTGCCGAACCTGTCGCTACCATCCAGCACGCACAACCAAATTCTGAAGATCCGGCCAAGCAGATACAAGACTGACGGCAATAGCTGCGAATCGCTTCACTTTGCCTCTGTGCAATCTGAGTACTTGCGCATCGATGGCACCGCAAGCGATCTGGGCAGCATCACAGAGGTGTGGGTGAACCGCAACCCCCAGCTTGAGTACCAGTTCCAGGCCAAGCAGACTGAATTTCTGAACAAATACAACAACTCGGCCTGGGTGTACGCCTTTCACGGCACTAAGAAGGCCAATGCGGATTCGATTTTCAAAGAGAACTTTCGCTTAGACAAATGCGTTCGCAAGGCCTACGGCGAAGGCATCTACTTCTCAGAGTTCACTCGTATCTCCAAGGATTACGGCGACGCTCTGCTTCTGTGCAAAGTTCTGCTAGGAAAAGAGGTGAGCCACCCGCCTCCAGCGGACTCGGCCGATTTCGACTGCGTTCGCGTTGAAGATGCGACTAAATCCGAGTACTGCGCTATGCTGGTCATCTCCGATCCCGACCAGATTATGCCGCTCTATCGGGTATTTACCGACCGCCAATTCTCTCTGTAGCCTCAGCGCTTCGAGCTCGATGTTTGTGTCTTTAACTGAAGAACTTTTCGGAAACTAATGGTTTCGTTTTCCTGCGCACTGATATTTAAATTCATGCAACGAGAGCATGGTTTGCAATCACCTGGCACCCGTTCTCGAATTAGTTAATTTTACTTTCACAAGACGGAATTATGTCGAAAATGTTTTTTTATAACTGTCATGTTTTTTTGTTTTGTTCTATTGCGATCTTTTGGTTTTTGGCAAGTAGATTAGGCGGAATAATTAATAAGTGTGCGCGAATATTTCTTTTTTGCACGAGTTTTCGTTGTTCTGTACTCATCATTACTGTTAGTAGTTGATGTCAAATTATATTATTATGTTTTTTTCATGTCCTGTTTTGCCAATTCTTAGTATTTTTGTTTTATTTTTAAAAACGTTACTTTTTCATTTCTAGCATTGTTTTTCGCGTGGCACCTTGGACGCAAAAGCGTTACTAGGGCTAGGGATTACGGAATAAGTAGATCTTGGAATACCTTAGTTTTATATCCAGTGAAATAATATTGTACTCGAGTACAAAATTCACTTCTGGATTTATACATAGCTTCATAATCCCACAGATTCCAGACTTGCTATTATCCCGTGAGTACTACGAGTGTTCCATGTGTACTCGTGTGAGTCGTGTCTTCAAAAATGCTAGAAAACTACGTTTTTATTGGTGGTGGTCAATTTTCGACTTTTGATTTTGTTTCTGGTTTGTCATTTTTTTTAAACTATTTTTTTGTTTTAGTCGCGAATCTTAGTGTGTTTTTTATTCGACTTGTTCCATTTGCTGATTATTACAATTAAAACGCCTAATTTTTTTTTTGTTTTGGCAATAAAGCTTCGATTGATTTTCTTGCTGCTTAAAGAGTAATGTCAAGTTCCTGAAAGTGTAATGTCAAGTTCCTGAAAGTGTAATGTCAAGTTCCTGAAGGTGTAATGTCAAGTTCCTGAAGGTGTAATGTCAAGTTCCTGAAAGTGTAATGTCAAGTTCCTGAAAGTGTAATGTCAAGTTCCTGAAGGTGTAATGTCAAGTTCCTGAAGGTGTAATGTCAAGTTCCTGAAAGTGTAATGTCAAGTTCCTGAAAGTGTAATGTCAAGTTCCTGAAAGTGTAATGTCAAGTTTCTGAAAGTTTAATGTCAAGTTCCTGAAAGTGTAATGTCAAGTTTCTGAAAGTGTAATGTCAAGTTCCTGAAAGTGTAATTTCAAGTTCCTGAAGGTGTAATGTCAAGTTCCTGAAGGTGTAATGTCAAGTTCCTGAAGGTGTAATGTAGGTTCCTGAAGGTGTAATGTCAAGTTCCTGAAGGTGAAATGTCAAGTTCCTGAAGGTGTAATGTCAAGTTCCTGAAGGTGTAACGTCAAGTTCCTGAAGGTGTAACGTCAAGTTCCTGAAGGTGCAATGTAGGTTTCTGAAGGTGTAATGTAGGTTTCTGAAGGTGTAATGTAGGTTTCTGAAGGTGTAATGTCAAGTTGCTAAATTGCTATTTTCGGGTGATTTTTTACTGTTTTGTTGTGGTTGTGTTTTTTGAAGGTTTTTTCAATTCTTCGTTTTAAAGACATGTTTTTATAGTCGTTTTTGTTTCACTTAGTTACTAGAATGTCATACATTGTTTTATTTTTTTCAACTATAACTTTATAATTAAATACATTTATTTTAATTTCTATTCATTCTCCGCTACTTTTTGTCTAACGAAAGTTACATTTTCTTAATTTCAATTCAATACAATTACTCATATTAACCTTGTCAAAATTATGCACCTTAAAAATAAAAGTGAATTCTGAAACCACAACCCTCAATAGAACCCCAGCTTCATCAAAACCCCAAAAGAACCCCAGCTTCATTAAAACCCCAATAGAACCCCAGATTCAACAAAACCCCAATAGAACCCCAGCTTCAACAAAACCCCAATAGAACCCCAGCTTCATCAAAACCTCAATAGAACCCCAGCTTCATCAAAACTCCAATAGAACCCCAGCTTCATTAAAATCCCAATAGAACCCCAGCTTCATCGAAACCACAATAGAACCCCAGCTTCATCAAAACTCCAATAGAACCCCAGCTTCATTAAAACCACAATAGAACCCCAGCTTCATTGAAACCACAATAGAACCCCAGCTTCATCGAAACCCCAATAGAACCCCAGCTTCATTTAAATCCCAATAGAACCCCAGCTTCATCAAAACCTCAATAGAACCCCAGCTTCATTAAAATCCCAATAGAACCCCAGCTTCATCAAAACCTCAATAGAACCCCAGCTTCATTAAAACCCCAATAGATCCCCAGCTCCATCAAAACCCCAAAAGAACCCCAGCTTCATTGAAACCTCAATAGAACCCCAGATTCAACAAAACCCTAATAGAACCCCAGCTTCAACAAAACCCCAATAGAACCCCAGCTTCATCAAAACCCCAAAAGAACCCCAGCTTCATTAAAACCCCAATAGATCCCCAGCTCCATCAAAACCCTAATAGAACCCCAGCTTCAACAAAACCCCAATAGAACCCCAGCTTCATCAAAACCTCAATAGAACCCCAGATTCAACAAAACCCTAATAGAACCCCAGCTTCAACAAAACCCCAATAGAACCCCAGCTTCAACAAAACCCCAATAGAACCCCAGCTTCATCAAAACCTCAATAGAACCCCAGATTCAACAAAACCCTAATAGAACCCCAGCTTCAACAAAACCCCAATAGAACCCCAGCTTCATCAAAACCCCAATAGAACCCCAGCTTCATCAAAACCTCAATAGAACCCCAGCTTCATCAAAACTCCAATAGAACCCCAGCTTCAACAAAACCCCAATAGAACCCCAGCTTCATCAAAACCTCAATAGAACCCCAGCTTCATCAAAACCCCAAAAGAACCCCAGCTCCATCAAAACCACAATAGAACCCCAGCTTCATCAAAACCCTAATAGAACCCCAGCTTCAACAAAACCCCAATAGAACCCCAGCTTCATCAAAACCTCAATAGAACCCCAGCTTCATCAAAACCCCAAAAGAACCCCAGCTTCATCAAAACCCCAATAGAACCCCAGCTTCATCAAAACCCCAATAGAACCCCAGATTCAACAAAACCCCAATAGAACCCCAGCTTCAACAAAACCCCAATAGAACCCCAGCTTCATCAAAACCTCAATAGAACCCCAGCTTCATCAAAACTCCAACAGAACCCCAGCTCTATTAAAATCCCAATAGAACCCCAGCTTCATCGAAACCACAATAGAACCCCAGCTTCATCAAAACTCCAATAGAACCCCAGCTTCATTAAAACCACAATAGAACCCCAGCTTCATTGAAACCACAATAGAACCCCAGCTTCATCGAAACCCCAATAGAACCCCAGCTTCATTAAAACCACAATAGAACCCCAGCTTCATTGAAACCACAATAGAACCCCAGCTTCATTGAAACCACAATAGAACCCCAGCTTCATTAAAACCCCAATAGAACCCCAGCTTCATCAAAACCTCAATAGAACCCCAGCTTCATCAAAACCTCAATAGAACCCCAGCTTCATCAAAACCCCAAAAGAACCCCAGCTTCATTAAAACTCCAATAGAACCCCAGCTTCATCAAAACTCCAATAGAACCCCAGCTTCATTAAAATCCCAATAGAACCCCAGCTTCATCAAAACTCCAATAGAACCCCAGCTTCATCAAAACTCCAATAGAACCCCAGCTTCATTAAAATCCCAATAGAACCCCAGCTCCATCAAAACCACAATAGAACCCCAGCTTCATCAAAACCCCAATAGAACCCCAGCTTTATCAAAACCCCAATAGAACCCCAGCTTCATCAAAACTCCAATAGAACCCCAGCTTCATCAAAACCCCAATAGAACCCCAGCTTCATCAAAACCTTAATAGAACCCCAGCTTCATCAAAACTCCAATAGAACCCCAGCTTCATCAAAACCTTAATAGAACCCCAGCTTCATCAAAACCACAATAGAACCCCAGCTTCATCAAAACCTTAATAGAACCCCAGCTTCATCAAAACCACAATAGAACCCCAGCTTCATCAAAACTCCAATAGAACCCCAGCTTCATCAAAACTCCAATAGAACCCCAGCTTCATCAAAACTCCAATAGAACCCCAGCTTCATCAAAACCACAATAGAACCCCAGCTTCATCAAAACTCCAATAGAACCCCAGCTTCATCAAAACCACAATAGAACCCCAGCTTCATCAAAACTCCAATAGAACCCCAGCTTCATCAAAACTCCAATAGAACCCCAGCTTCATCAAAACTCCAATAGAACCCCAGCTTCATCAAAACCACAATAGAACCCCAGCTCCATCAAAACCCCAATAGATCCCCAGCTCCATCAAAACCACAATAGAACCCCAGCTTCATCAAAACCCCAATAGATCCCCAGCTCCATCAAAACCACAATAGAACCCCAGCTCCATCAAAACCACAATAGATCCCCAGCTCCATCAAAACCACAATAGAACCCCAGCTCCATCAAAACCTTAATAGAACCCCAGCTTCAACAAAATTCTAATCTACTTAGAAGTTCAACAATTTATCGCCTACTCAGCAGCCTGACTAATTTTTGGATGACGTTTCGTAACCAGAATTCTCGTTCCTAGTCTCGCAACCATGATGGAGAGTTTAATCTCTATGTTCATTACCACACGGCGCATCAACCAGTCGGCTTATAAGCTATTCTACTGTGACCTCTAGGATTTGCCCATCAGCTCAGAGCTAGCTCTGCCGGTTAAAGTATCTAGAGAAAAAACTCGCCTGACCTTGCCCATTAATCGGCCGAAGGATTAGCCACGAATGCGTTAAGATCCGCGACTTCGTCGTGCCTGACTCCCAGAGCTATAATCCCTTGAATTGAGCATGGTCTCAAACAACTCTCTTGGTGTGGAATTATGATCTGCGCTCTAACGTAGCCTCCCTATGATATTTCGGTCCAGACTGTTACTGTTGTGTTTTTGCATGGCGAACATTGTGCCTGAATTATAATAGTAATTGCAGGAGGGCTGTGGGCAATGGCACATCATTTGGTGACACTATAGATCCGCAGCCAGCGAGGAAGCAATTCTGCCCATTTCGCTGACTCCTGAGCACACACACGCACACAGATTCTGTACGCAGGCACTCACACAGGGGTGCAACATCTGCAGTGACTTTATCATCGTCAGGCAGTGTACACTCTCTTATGTGCCGTTGAGGTTGACCCTCACCAAAGCCTTCTCTCCGCGGCTGCGCTCTAAATGAATGTGGCCTCGCCGCGGAATCGAACTCATGGACCTTGGCGCGAGAGGCAAACGCGTTAGACCGCTCTGCCACTGAACCCCACATTGTGTCTGAGTGCTTCAGGAGTGTTTACGTTCTCAAGCAACACTTCTCCTAAATTTACTTTCATTCAAAAAAGATATTTATTTGTCTCTAAATACAATCGCACATCCCTTTTTAGATTGAAATATTTAGCTTACTTCCAATAGTATAAGAAGCAAATGTTGAATTGCGAAGTTTATACGGGTTTGACCGATACTTTTACACATTGACTGCGAGCCCTTCAGCCATTTCGTTGCTTTCGTTGCTTTTTATAGCCCATTTGTAGCGACAGACGGCCGACAACGGGGCTGCCAACTGCGCTAATGTCAGACTTTGGCCGGACATCGGTCTGCCATGCCGGCACAATGAGATTTGAACAGCGGCGGCAGCTGATAGTTAGGCCAGCTCTGTAGCGGCATCATCTAGCGCTTGAATTCCTAATATTAGAATAAGGAATTGGGGGAGCATTAGCCTTCGGTGGCGCCTGTCTGGACGGCCCTCTTATCGTCCGAGACCCCCCTTGCAGTGAGGCTGGCGGGCCAGTGTTAATTGATGCAAAAAAATCTGTAGATGCGTCCGCCGGCTGAAACATCCTGCAAGCAGAGATTGAAAGATCTCCGACTTGCCTGGCAGAACGGGGGGAACAAAAGGTGATTTTTTAAGAATCCCCTACACCCTTCGAATTATCCGCTTAGTCACCGAAGCCTGTTGATGCGTTGTTACCAGGGCTGGGACACTGGTGGATCTAACAGCGAGATTCATTTTTTTAGGGCCGATTGGCGCGAGATAATTTAACTGACTGCTGGTCAGTTTCGCGGCTGTGAATTTCTTTGTCTCTCTGGTTCTCTCTCAGCTTTGTGCCCGTCAGCACTTCCTTTATAGTGTTGAATTCATAGAATTCAAAGCGGGCTTTGCTATTCATTCATTAATTTCTAGCTTACAAACGCAGCCGCTTCATCTGGCACTCATGCGAGACACCGCGAATTTCAGTGTGCTAATTGGCTGACCGAGCTGTGCGCCAGCAAAAACTGATCGCATTGTTTTCTAACTACCTTAGTAATTATCACTTGTCTTTCAATACCTGCTGCATTGTTGTGTCCGCCGTTTTTAAATAGGAGGAAGGTGAAAGAGGTGTCTGCTCATTAGATTGAGGTGTCTGCTTGCCAAAGATATTGTCCGTCTGTTCTAAAAGGGTGTCTACCATGTCAGAAAGAGGTATCTACCATGTCAGAAAGGGTATCTACCATGTCAGAAAGATGTATCTACCATGTCAGAAAGAGGTATCTACCTTGTGAGAAAGAGGTATCTACCTTGTCAGAAAGAGGTATCTACCTTGTCAGAAAGAGGTATCTACCTTGTCAGAAAGAGGTATCTACCTTGTCAGAAAGAGGTATCTACCTTGTCAGAAAGAGGTATCTACCTTGTCAGAAAGAGGTATCTACCTTGTCAGAAAGAGTTGTCCACCTAATCAGATAGAGGTGCCTACCTTTATAAGAATGAGGTGTCCACCATATTTTAAGGAGGTGTTCATCTCTTAGAAAGGAGTACCTACCTACCTGTTTTAGGGGGTGTCTGCTTGTTAGAAAATTCGTGTTTTGTTGCACACAATATTTCTGTTTATTTAGTATGTTGGTAGGTACATAAATTTAATATTATTTCTTATAAGTCTCACATATCACCGTGGCAATATTACATTCTCAACTCGTCTCCAATGAGAAAGAGATTGAGTTGCCGATAAGTCCATCTTTTTTCTACTCTGATTTCTTATCTCACTCAATGCACACATTCAATACCTAGAGTTGGTCAACCGTTTGACCAGGTTCGGCTTCGAACTAAATCGGCATGCGCATAAGACTGGCCTTGGTTGCATGTAAGTTTGGCAGCTCAAGTTGTGTGTTTGCTCTGGTTGTCAAGACCACTTACTTGCTCATAGAATTCTGGGTTTTCTGTATTGTTTGCATAGGAGCAATGGTCTGCATCTTGCCTTCGCTACCTTACGGTAGTTCAATTGGTCTGTCACAGTCTCACTGATCTGCAATAATCATCTAACACAGGGGTCGGCAAACTCCGGCCCGCGGGCCAGATGCGGCCCTCGAAGCTCATAAGTCCGGCCAGTTGCCCCTTCCAACGCCTATAGTATCCTGTCTCATCTCTCCCCTGTCTCATCTCTCCCCTGTCTCATCTCTCCCCTGTCTCATCTCTCCCCTGTCTCATCTCTCCCCTGTCTCATCTCTCCCCTGTCTCATCTCTCCCCTGTCTCATCTCTCTCCTGTCTCATCTCTCCCCTGTCTCATCTCTCCCCTGTCTCATCTCTCCCCTGTCTCATCTCTCCCCTGTCTCATCTCTCCCCTGTCTCATCTCTCCCCTGTCTCATCTCTCCCCTGTCTCATCTCTCCCCTGTCTCATCTCTCCCCTGTTTCATCTCTCCCCTGTCTCATTTCTCCCCTGTTTTATCCCTCCCTGTTTCATCTCTCCCGTGTCTCCCGTTTCTCTCCCCCGTCTCATCTCCCCCCTGTCTCATCTCTCCCGTGTCTCATCTCTGCTGTGTCTCATCTCTCCCCTGTTTCATCTCTCCCCTGTTTTATCCCTCCCTGTCTCATCTGTCCCGTATCTCCCATTTCTCTCCCCCGTCTCATCTCTTTTCTGTCTCATCTATTCCGTCTCATCTCTTCCGTGTCTCATCTCTCCCCTGTCTCATCTCCCCCTGTCTCATCTCTCCCCTGTCTCATCTCCCCCTGTCTCATCTCTCCCCTGTCTCATCTCCCCCTGTCTCATCTCTCCCCTGTCTCATCTGTCCCGTGTCTCATCTCCCCCTGTCTCATCTCTCCCGTGTCTCATCTCTGCTGTGTCTCATCTCTCCCCTGTTTCATCTCTCCCCTGTTTTATCCCTCCCTGTCTCATCTGTCCCGTATCTCCCATTTCTCTCCCCCGTCTCATCTCTTTTCTGTCTCATCTATTCCGTCTCATCTCTTCCGTGTCTCATCTCTCCCCTGTCTCATCTCCCCCTGTCTCATCTCTCCCCTGTCTCATCTCCCCCTGTCTCATCTCTCCCCTGTCTCATCTCCCCCTGTCTCATCTCTCCCCTGTCTCATCTCTTTTCTGTCTCATCTATTCCGTCTCATCTCTTCCGTGTCTCATCTCTCCCCTGTCTCATCTCCCCCTGTCTCATCTCTCCCCTGTCTCATCTCTCCCGTGTCTCATCTCTCCCCTGTCTCATCTCTCCCCTGTCTCATCTCTCCCCTGTCTCATCTCTCTTCTGTCTCATCTCTCCCCTGTCTCATCTCTCCCCTGTCTCATCTCTCCCCTGTCTCATCTCTCTTCCGTCTCATCTCTCCCCTGTCTCATCTCTCTTCCGTCTCATCTCTACCCTGTCTCATCTCTCTTCTGTCTCATCTCTCCCCTGTCTCATCTCTCTTCCGTCTCATCTCTCCCCTGTCTCATCTCTCTTCTGTCTCATCTCTCCCCTGTCTCATCTCTCCCCTGTCTCATCTCTCCCCTGTCTCATCTCTCCCCTGTCTCATCTCTCCCCTGTCTCATCTCTCTTCTGTCTCATCTCTCCCCTGTCTCATCTCTCCCCTGTCTCATCTCTCTTCTGTCTCATCTCTCCCCTGTCTCATCTCTCTTCCGTCTCATCTCTCCCCTGTCTCATCTCTCCCCTGTCTCATCTCTCGCCTGTCTCATCTCTCCCCTGTCTCATATTCCTTTATTTAATGCGGCAGTCGTCTGTTAGGTTCTCTCTGTGGCCTAATAATTCAGCGAGCCACGGCTAGTGACGTTTAAATATTCATTAACTATTGGAGTATTTAATAGTCTGTGTAGAGGCAAAAGTAGGAAATATGGTAAAAATATTATTTTAAACAAGCACTTGCTTTAAAGAAAAATCTTATTTCAAAGGGAGTGTTTTTTTGATTCATTTCTTTTTCTTCTTCTTGCAACAACTTATAGTTAAGCAGAGATTTTCTGCCGCAAGTAAGTCTTCCCATATTGAATGCGCATGGAAAATCCTGCCTTTCATAGCCTGTAGGATCTGAGGACAGGCCGGGCAAGTAGGCAATTGAGAAATGCTAAATAAAAGAGGCCTTAAGTGACAGTGCAAATGAGTCGCCGACAGCACCATCCGCTCTTCGTCATCAAAAAAGGCGCGATGGGAGAGTTTCAGAGGCCCGAGATTATCTGGCTCCTCGGGGGTGGATGGGATCTTGGGGAGCAGGACAGCATGCCTATGATTGGGATCTGGAAGTGGCACTTCTTGAGAACATTAGCTAGAAAACAGGGAGAGGGGAGGAGAGTGAGGGGATGAGAGTGAGGGGATGAGAGTGAGGGGATGAGAATGAGGAGATAAGAGTGAGGGGAGGGGAGTGAGGGGAGGAGAGTGAGGAGAGTGAGGGGTGGAGAGTGAGGGGAGGAGAGTGAGGGGAGGAGAGTGAGGGGAGGAGAGTGAGGGGAGGAGAGTGAGGGGAGGAGAGTGAGGGGAGGAGAGTGAGGGGAGGAGAGTGAGGGGAGGAGAGTGAGGGGAGGAGAGTGAGGGGATGAGGGTGGGGGGAGAGAGTGAGGGGAGGAGAGTGAGGGGAGGAGAGTGAGGGGAGGAGAATGAGGAGATGAGAGTAAGGGGTGGGGAGTGAGGGGAGGAGAGTGAGGAGAGTGAGGGGTGGAGAGTGAGGGGAGGAGAGTGAGGGGAGGAGAGTGAGGGGAGGAGAGTGAGGGGATGAGGGTGGGGGGGAGAGAGTGAGGGGAGGAGAGAAAGGGGAGGAGAGAAAGGGGATGAGAATGAGGAGATGAGAGTAAGGGGAGGGAGTGAGGGGAGGAGAGTGAGGAGAGTGAGGGGAGGAGAATGATGGGAGGAGAGTGAGGGGAGGAGAGTTAGGGGATGAGGGTGAGGGGATGAGGGTGAGGGCAGGAGAGTGAGGGGAGGAGAGTGAGGGGAGGAGAGTGAGGCGAAGAGAGTGAGGGGATGAGGTGAGGGGAGGAGAGTGAGGGGAGGAGAGAAAGGGGAGGAGAGAAAGGGGAGGAGAGAAAGGGGAGGAGAGAAAGGGGATGAGAGAAAGGGGAGGAGAGTGAGGGAAGGGAGTAGATCGAAATGTTGTGATTTGTGGGTAGATGAGTTCAGTCAGCCAAAAGCTGGTAAATTGAGCAATAAAAAAGCTAGAGAAATTAGGCACCCTTCAAGAGACTCCTCCCCCTAATTGAGCTCTGAATCTAGGATAAGATCCCATGCCCCGCGGGTGTGATGGCGGGCGGGCGCCTTGGATTCAGATGCCTTGCACTCAAATCCAACCCCTGAGATCATCATCTTGCCAGTTCAGCATAGAAAAGAAAACGTTGAATCGTGAAGATGGAACTGAACGGCAAGGACTTTGAAATGAAATGATGGAGTGACTTTGCTCTGCGATGGTGGGCGCGGAGGCTGCGACTTGACAAAGGCGGCCGTGGGAGAGGATTTTGAACTTTTCTTATTTTCTTTCTTCCTACTCTATTTCTCGCACAGGACGCCAGGCTGGGCACTTTTCCGCCACAATCTCCTGATGCCTCACACCTCCACTCACTGCATTCTTAGCCGCTGGTTCTACTCAAACTCTCCCATTGCCAATCTACCATCTAGTTTCACATCCCTTCCCATCACCCTTCTCATCTTCCCATCTCCTCCCAATCTTCCCATCTCGCTTCCCATCTTCCCATCTCCTCCCAATCTTCCCATCTCGCTTCCCATCTTCCCATCTCCTCCCAATCTTCCCATCTCGCTTCCAATCTTCCCATCTCGCTTCCCCTCTTCCCATCTCGCTTCCAATCTTCCCATCTCGCTTCCAAGCTTCCCATCTCGCTTCCCATCTTCCCATCTCGCTTCCAATCTTCCCATCTTGATTCCAATCTTCCCATCTTGCTTCCAATCTTCCCATCTCGCTTCCCATCTTCCCATCTCCTCCCAATCTTCCCATCTCCTCCCAATCTTCCCATCTCACTTCCCATCTTCCCATCTCGCTTCCAACCTTCCCATCTCGCTTCCAATCTTCCCATCTTGATTCCAATCTTCCCATCTTGCTTCCCATCTTCCCATCTCGCTTCCAATCTTCCCATCTCGCTTCCAATCTTCCCATCTCGCTTCCAATCTTCCCATCTCGCTTCCCATCTTCCCATCTCGCTTCCAATCTTCCCATCTCTCTCCCAATCTTCCCATCTCCTCCCAATCTTCCTATCTCCCTTCTAATCTTCCCATTTCCCTTTCAATCTTCCCATCTCCCATCCAATCTTTCCATTTCCCTCCCCATGTGAATGTGTGAAGCAGTGTTTCTTGTCGATGGGTTGGCAACTAGTACAACAAAGGCGCAGTGCAGCCGCACCACCGCAGTGTGACTTCGCATCCACCAAGAACTGCAGCTTTGTGTCAACTGCACACGCGGGTTTGAGTTTTGACAGATCAGGTGCGTGATTTCGCAAATCAAAGCCCCAATAATCACGGCCCGCCACCTCCCACACACCCATGGCTGTTATGCGATGCCCACGGGAAATTGCTGTTTTCCTTCTAGTTCGCGTCTTTTTCTTTCACTCTCTCTCTCTCTCACTCGCTCTTTCTTTGACGCCCGCAAGCCTCTGTTTAGCAATCTTATTTTACTTTGCTCAGAATGAAACCTTTTTTGGGTTTAAGGTGTGTGAGTGTGTGTGAGTAACAACGTTGCAGCCTTTGGACACACAATGCAATGGAAAGTGAGCTGAGAACACACACGCACACCCCGTGGGCCAGGCGGGCTCACACTTTTGGTCAATATTTGCCCGACCGTCTCACAACTCACCAATGCGCCCCACCCTGTAACTGCTCCTGAGTAGTGAGCAGTGAGTAGATGAGCAGCAGGTTGCTGTCAGACAATCCTACAAGCGAAATTTTATCAGTGCTTTTTTCTCCAATAAATTTCTCCCCCCCCCCAACGTGACTGAATTGTGCATTAAAATGCTTTATATGTAAAAACATGTAAATCAATCAATGCCACAGAAGCGAGAGTGGGTTAGTAAGGGCCTTACCATTGTGGCGAGTGATTTTTACATTTATTGGACGCACTTTTATCTTCCGAGTGCAAATTTCTTGCTTGCTTTTGCAACTCAGGAAGCATTTCGAACCGATACACTTGTATCAAACTGCTGCTCTAAACTCGATCAGTCCTCATTGATGAATGATACTGTCTCCCTTCGCTAAAGTGCATTGTGAATGATTCTCTCAGGATTGCTTTTTTGACACTACACTTAGAAAAACTAAGAAATGAGGCTCTCCTTCCTATCAGTATTGAGAAATGAGGCTCTCCTTCCTATCAGGACTGAGAAATGAGGCTCTCCTTCCTATCAGGACTGAGAAATGAGGCTCTCCTTCCTATCAGTATTGAGAAATGAGGCTCTCCTTCCTATCAGTATTGAGAAATGAGGCTCTCCTTCCTATCAGGACTGAGAAATGAGGCTCTCCTTCCTATCGAAACTGAGAAATGAGGCTCTCCTTCCTATCAGGACTGAGAAATGAGGCTCTCCTTCCTATCAGCACTGAGAAATGAGGCTCTCCTTCCTATCAGTATTGAGAAATGAGGCTCTCTTTCCTATCAGTATTGAGAAATGAGGCTCTCCTTCCTATCAGGACTGAGAAATGAGGCTCTCCTTCCTATCGAAACTGAGAAATGAGGCTCTCCTTACTATCGAAACTGAGAAGTGTGGCTCTCCTTACTACAGACACAAAGAAATGAGGCTCTCCTTACTATCGACACTGAGAAATGAGGCTCTCCTTCCTATCAGCGCTGAGAAATGAGGCTCTTCTTCCTATCAGCACTGAGAAATGAGGCTCTCCTTCCTATCAGCACTGAGAAATGAGGCTCTTCTTCCTATCAGCACTGAGAAATGAGGCTCTCCTTCCAATCGACAAAAATGAGGCTCTTATATAAACACTAAGTATTGAGGCTCTCCTATAAAATGAGAGTTGCCTGCTTGCGATTGCATTTAGATTTAAATGCAATCATTACCATTTCTTACCATTTCTACTCGTCGTATTCGTCTGAAAATGTCTTGCCAAAAAGTCAAATGCGAACGGAAAAGTGTCAAGGGAATTTTCTTATTATTGCACCACGACGGCCCACACTACACACTATATCTATGCAATCTGCATTCATAAGCTTTTTCTCAACTTCTCGCTCATTAGGAATGAAATCATTTGCCAAATTTGCTGCTGCTGCTGCTGCTGCTGCTGCTGACGGTGCTGATTTTTAGATATTTGCTATAACTTTATTTAATCTACCTTTCCCAACATGCGATTTATGTAATCAAATAGAAATTTAATTGAGCTTTTATACGTCACAATGAGATTTTGACACCTTCCGTCGGCGTCTGACAGCTCCTGCCACGTGGGCAACAAAAGGATTCGCAAAATCTTTCATGAAAGCTTTGACTGCTCTATAGTAGCATAGTAGCTGATAGAAAAACTTTTATAGGTAAAGCTATTCCACATTAGCTACGGAAAGTCCAGCGTGTCTCCGCTTCTACTGCACTGCCTCTCCGGGATATACTTCTCATTATCCCCTCTCCCATCTCATCTTCCTCATTCTCACCTCTCCCATCTAGTCTTTGTCGTTCTACTCTTTCCCATCTGTTCTTTCTCGTTCTCCACTCTTCCTATCTAGTCTTTGTCGTTCTCCACTCGCCCATCTAGTCTTTGTCGTTCTCCCCTCTCCCATCTAGTCTTTGTCGTTATCCCTTCTTCCATACATTCTGTCTCGTTCGCCACTCTTCCCATCTAGTCTTTGTCGCTATCCACTCTCCCATATAGTCTTTCTCGTTCTCCACTCTTCCTATCTAGTCTTTGTCGTTCTCCACTCGCCCATCTAGTCTTTGACTTTCTCCACTCTCCACTCATCTAGTCTTTGTCGTTCTCCCCTCTCCCATCTAGTCTTTGTCGTTATCCCTTCTTCCATACATTCTGTCTCGTTCGCCACTCTTCCCATCTAGTCTTTGTCGCTATCCACTCTCCCATATAGTCTTTCTCGTTCTCCACTCTTCCTATCTAGTCTTTGTCGTTCTCCACTCGCCCATCTAGTCTTTGACTTTCTCCACTCTCCCATCTAGTCTTTGACTTTCTCCACTCTCCCATCTAGTCTTTGTCGTTCTCCCCTCTCCCATCTAGTCTTTGTCGTTATCCCTTCTTCCATCTAGTCTTTCTCATTCTCCCCTCTCTCATCTCCTCTTTCTCGTTCTCCTCTAGCGGTCAATAGTCTAAGTAGACAGATTCCCAGCATTCAGCTGGCAGCTCAGTGTCCCATCGCTCCTAACGCATCCTGACATAACGAATCCAGCGAGCGAGAAACCCCGCAGCCGAACTGTATTGCGTCACAGTCTAATTATGGTCAGCGGGTGGTGCAACCACGCCACACGGCTAGGCAATGGTTCCTATGCGGGCCCGGATTCCCCAGAATAATTATAACCTCATTGACCCTTCTCCGTCTGTCTGGTCTCGTATTCAACCGGCACCTCAGTCTTAGGTGACACTTGCTAAATCGATTCCGACAAGCCTTTCATTCTGATCTATCACTGACTGAGTTTCTGAAGGCATGCTAAATCTGTGCTAATCCGTGGGTTGCTAGCTTAAACGTGTGAGCTGACACAAATACCAAATACAAATATCAAATCGAGCTGATGCAAATATAAATGGAACTGACACAAATATCAAATGGAACTGACACAAATATCAAATGGAACTGGCACAAATACCGAATGGAACTGACACAAATATAAATGGAACTGACACAAATATCAAATAGAACTGACACAAATATAAATGGAACTGACACAAATACCGAATGGAACTGACGCAAATACCGAATGGAACTGACACAAATACCGAATGAAACTGACACAAATACCGAATGGAACTGACACAAATACCGAATGGAACTGACACAAATACCGAATGAAACTGACACAAATACCGAATGGAACTGACACAAATACCGAATGAAACTGACACAAATATAAATTGAACTGACACAAATATCAAATGAAACTGACTCAAATATCAAATAGAACTGACACAAATATCAAATGGAACTGACACAAATATAAATGGAACTGACACAAATACCGAATGGAACTGACACAAATACCGAATGGAACTGACACAAATACCGAATGGAACTGACGCAAATACTGAATGGAACTGACACAAATACCGAATGGAACTGACACAAATATAAATGGAACTGACACAAATACCGAATGGAACTGACACAAATACCGAATGGAACTGACACAAATACCGAATGGAACTGACACAAATACCGAATGGAACTGACGCAAATACTGAATGGAACTGACACAAATACCGAATGGAACTGACACAAATACCGAATGGAACTGACGCAAATATAAATGAAACTGACACAAATATCAAATGGAACTGACACAAATACCGAATGGAACTGACACAAATATAAATGGAACTGACACAAATATCAAATGAAACTGACACAAATATCAAGTTAAACTGACACAAGGTTCAAATAAAGATTAACAAAGACCGCTTATTAATCAGAAAATAAAATTGACGCTACGATTAAGAATGTAAAGCGAATATTTTTTCAATTGAGTTAACACAAATTTATTTATAGTGTTAGAAGAAAAAGTTCGCACAAAATAATTCTCCTTTTTAACTCTACCACGAGATGAAGAATGAAGCTTCCTTACTGGTGAGGAAGAAAACGTGGGGAAGGTATATTACTCGGACAGAAGGAAATTGAGAAATAGGATATCAGCCAACCTCCCCATATCCCGGATGTTTGGCAAAGTCTGCATAAGTCGAGGAGTCTGTGACAGGCCAAGGCAAGGACCGGGTTAATATAACTGGCGGATTTGATGAAGGACGAAAATCACTGACTGTGGACCAGGGGATCAGGGTGGGGAGTCACGGGAAGCTTCTCTGAGTCTTCTCAAACCTCTAGCCTCTCCCCCCAGTTGTCCCACTCAGGCGGAGAGGTCGAAGGGGTTTAGTAGAGTCAAGCATTGGGGGGGGGTCAATTGCTACTTCTGTCTCCGCGCGCGTGTTGTTGATGTATTACGTAATTGGATTGGGGATCTTGGCTTCGGGATGCCACTGATAGCCTTCTTGTGCTCCGGTTTTCTATCTCCCCGCGGGACTATCAATAGTGATCGTTTATTTTTCTCCTATCTGCTAATATCAGTTAGAAATTTGAGAATTTGCAAACAGGACGAAAAGTTTCATAAACTGGAATGGGCGCCCGTGTTTGGCCTCTGCGCAATTTCCGATTAGATCGGAATTAAAAAACTTTTTTATCCCTTGTATGGGAAATGCTGCTACACATTCTGTAGCTCACTATGTTTCTGTTCCTGTTCAACCTCTCTGTACCTAAACATACTGTTCTACCTCTTCTCTGTTTCTGAACATCCTGTTCTTCCTCTACTCTGTTCCTAAACATCCTGTTCTACCTCTTCTCTGTTCCTAAACCTCCTGTTCTACCTCTTCTCTGTTCCTGAACATCCTGTTCTTCCTCTTCTCTGTTTCTGAACATCCCGTTCTTCCTCTTCTCTGTTCCTAAACATCCTGTTCTTCCTTTTCTCTGTTCCTGAACATCCTGTTCTACCTCTTCTCTGTTCCTGAACATCCTGTTCTTCCTCTTCTCTGTTCCTAAACATCCTGTTCTACCTCTTCTCTGTTCCTGAACATCCTGTTCTTCCTCTTCTCTGTTCCTAAACATCCTGTTCTACCTCTTCTCTGTTCCTGAACATCCTGTTCTTCCTCTTCTCTGTTCCTAAAGATCCTGTTCTTCCTCTTCTCTGTTCCTGAACATCCTGTTCTTCCTCTTCTCTGTTCCTGAACATCCTGTTCTTCCTCTTCTCTGTTTCTGAACATCCTGTTCTTCCTCTTCTCTGTTCCTAAACATCCTGTTCTACCTCTTCTCTGTTCCTGAACATCCTGTTCTACCTCTTCTCTGTTCCTGAACCTCCTGTTCTACCTCTTCTCTGTTCCTGAACCTCCTGTTCTTCCTCTCTCTGTTCCTGAACATCCTGTTCTACCTCTTCTCTGTTTCTGAACATCCTGTTCTACCTCTTCTCTGTTCCTAAACATCCTGTTCCTAGTTCCTGTTCCTAGTTCCTGTTCTTAGTTCCTGTTCCTAGTTCCTGTTCCTAGTTCCTGTTCCTAGTTCCTGTTCCTAGTTCCTGTTCCTAGTTCCTGTTCCTAGTTCCTGTTCCTAGTTCCTGTTCCTAGTTCCTGTTCCTAGTTCCTGTTCCTAGTTCCTGTTCCTAGTTCCTGTTCCTAGTTCCTGTTCCTAGTTCCTATTCCTAGTTCCTATTCCTAGTTTCTGTTCCTAGTTCCTGTTCCTAGTTCCTGTTCCTAGTTCCTGTTCCTAGTTCCTGTTCCTAGTTCCTATTCCTAGTTCCTATTCCTAGTTTCTGTTCCTAGTTCCTGTTCCTAGTTCCTGTTCCTAGTTCCTGTTCCTAGTTCCTGTTCTTAGTTCCTGTTCCTAGTTCCTGTTCTTAGTTCCTGTTCCTTGTTAGGTTCTTATAGAATTTGCTGCATCCAGTGGATGCTGATCCCCATCCATAGTTAGGTGCGATGACCCGTTGTGAAGCTGGTAGTTGGTCCAGCCGCTCTCGCCTTGTCTGATAAGCATCTCGCGGCATCTTTCGTGCCGCCACAGCGTGGTAACTCGGGGCCGTGACTTTGCTGCTGTCGAATTTAACTAAGAAAAGAGAAAAAGGCGATAGGAAAATCCTTTCTTTATTAGAAGAGAAAAACTAGCTATCAATGGCGATCTCCGGCCGGCAACAAGATCGCTCAAGACTATAGGAACGGGTCTTAAAAACTTGACATGGCACGCAGAGTGGTAACGCGTCTGTTTCAAAGGCTTCTTCGTTTTCAGCTTGTTGCATTAGCTTTAAAACATTCTTGTTACGAGGTAACATGCACTTTACTCCCAATAGCTCAACTGCAGGATGCCATCAATAATGGTGAGTGATTGATTAACTACTTTGGCTCCCAAGTTATGTATTGCGTAACAAGCATTTACGGAAACAGACTCGATTTTGAAGGGGAAAAAGTCCCATTGAAAACTAGGTTTGTTTTACTGATTGGTTTCGTGTTTCTAAAATCCCTTTTTGTCAGAAGAAACTCATTTCTGCTTCTGATCTCGTGACAGGAGTTGCCGGTCAGCCGGCAGAGAAAAGTGGAAAATGCACATTGGATGAAAGTAAGCACAAAATCGACTGCTGCTTTCGCTTTCTGAAAGTCTCCTATTTCTTGGATTGTAAGTCATTGGATTCAATTCCTCATGGGTGCGGCTTTTGCCGTCTGCTCCCATCAGCTGAGACTGCTCACTGTCACACGACCTCACTCACCTGCTCGGTCGATGATACACTTTTCTGATCTTTTTGTCTTCTAACAGAACATTTTTTGCTTTTTTTAGTCAAAGCTTTTGTAGCCTGACTTCAGTATAGTCAGGGCCGAAAAGCATACTGAGGCACTGAAGGACTGAGGCTTGTCGCTTCTGAAGGACTGAAGCCTGTCGATACTGAAGGACTGAGGCTCGTCGCTTCTGAAGGACTGAAGCCTGTCGATACTGAAGGACTGAGGCTCGTCGCTTCTGAAGGACTGAAGCCTGTCGATACTGAAGGACTGAGGCTCGTCGCTACTGAAGGACTGAGGCTCGTCGCTTCTGAAGGACTGAAGCTTGTCGATACTGAAGGACTGAAGCTTGTCGATACTGAAGGACTGAGGCTCGTCGCTTCTGAAGGACTGAGGCTTGTCGATACTGAAGGACTGAAGCTTGTCGATACTGAAGGACTGAGGTTCGTCGCTTCTGAAGGACTGAGGCTCGTCGATACTGAAGGACTGAAGCTTGTCGATACTGAAGGACTGAAGCTTGTCGATACTGAAGGACTGAGGCTCGTCGCTTCTGAAGGACTGAGGCTTGTCGATACTGAAGGACTGAGGCTTGTCGATACTGAAGGACTGAGGCTTGTCGATACTGAAGGACTGAGGCTTGTTGCTACTGAAGGACTGAAGCTTGTCGATACTGAAGGACTGAAGCTTGTCGATACTGAAGGACTGAGGCTTGTCGATACTGAAGGACTGAAGCTTGTCGATACTGAAGGACTGAGGCTGGTCGATTCTCAAAGAGAATCGAACTCTCGACATCACTATGAGAGCTAAGCTGACCACTGAGCAACCAACTGTCCATGGACAGATGGTGTGCTTAAATTGCTCAAATATTGTGCTCAAAATTAGTACTTACTCTATGAACAATGTTCAATTTACACCATCGCGGCATCAGTCAAATTTGCGCACTTTCAGTGTAGGATCATAAGCACACTTTGTGAAACGATAGCGGCAGTCGACACAATGCTCTTGGCCAAAGTAGCCAAAACTTTATCTTTTCAATGCACGGATGCCTTGCCCCTTCACCACAAGTGGCGTTCCTAACTCATTCAGTTTGTCTGCTTTGCCTCTTCCGGCATTTGAAATGGATCCCATCATAATCACTATACAATAGCATCAACACTGGAGCCGTTCAAGCTTATAAAAAGAATCGAAAAACTAATAGTAATTCTCAAGTTGGTAAAGAGAAAAAAACAGAAACTTGCCGACCAGTAGCCATTTGAGGTGGTTACGTAAGACGCCTTCTTTGTTGCATCCCAGTCGCACCTCGGCTATTTATTGAGTACAGAGAACATACACACCAAGGTGGACAGGCTGAAAAGGCCGGCTGAAATTCTGTAAAAAGAAAGAGAGGAACTCAATTTACGCACGGGATAATTTTCGCTAACTATTGTGAGTTGTGAGTTCGGCCGATGCTTCCGTATCTTTTCAGTCAATAAACACCTACTCAATTCTCTCAATTCTATTCTATTATTCTCTATTATTTTCTGTTCTCTTCTATTATACTATATTCTACACTATTATTTTTATCTATTCTATTCTATTCTATTCTATTCTATTCTATTCTATTCTATTCTATTCTATTCTAATCTATTCTATTCTATTCTATTATATTATATTCTAATCTATTCTATTATATTCTAATCTATTCTATTCTATTCTAATCTATTCTATTCTATTCTATTTTATTGTATTCTATTCTAATCTATTCTATTCTATTCTATTTTATTGTATTCTATTCTAATCTATTCTATTCTATTCCATTCTATCCTATTCTATTCCATTCTATTCTATTCTATTCTATTCTATTCTATTCCATTCTATCCTATTCTATTCTATTCTATTCTATTCTATTCCATTCTATTCTATTCTATTCTATTCTATTCTATTCTTTTCTTGCAAGATGGTTCGTGAGCTCGAATCCGCGTCGGCGAGACCAAAAGCCCTCAGCCCCGCCGCAAATTTAAAATTACTAAAAATTTGTTAACATTAGCCTGTTCACAATGGCGTGAATTGTTGTATCTCTCACTCTCCATTGCTGTGTGCAAGTTCTCAAGCCAGCTGCACTGCCCCACAGAAAACTAATTCGTCCACTTGAAAATGCGAGGCTGGGAAAAGTTATAGTTAAGAGTCTGTGAAACTTAACAGCGCGTGGCAGTTTTGAGAAGGTCGTGAAAGTGTATTGGACTGGAGTCGGCGGGTGTTACGCAATGACCCGTTCAAAGAGTTGCCATCAGTGCCGGCTGCGGCGACAGTTCAAAGGCGTCTCACTATCAATGCTTTTCGTGTGTACGCCTATTAAATTAATGCTTGACTAGTGAATTGTTCTCACAAACACGATTTGCCCATTGTGAGGCATCGATGAGCAGCAATAGTTCCCCAACAAAAAACAAGTAGGTGGGGTGAGTCGTTCATTGAAATTAGAAACAATAAACTCCATTTGGAGACCGATAGCATTTTATATCTGTGAATGAAAGATAAATAGTTAGGTTTGCTATAAATATTAAAGTGTGGTGGAATCGCAGCACGAGCTAATTATATTTGGTAGCAGCTAGAATCGCAGCACGAGCTAGAATCGTAGCAGGAGCTAGAATCGTACCAGGAGCTAGAATCGCAGCAGAGGCTAGAATCGCAACAGAGGCTAGAATCGCAGCAGAGGCTAGAATCGCAGCATGAGCTAGAATCGTAGCAGGAGCTAGAATCGTAGCAGGAGCTAGAATCAAAGCAGGGGCTAGAATCGTAGCAGGAGCTAGAATCGTAGCAGGAGCTAGAATCGTTGCAGGAGCTAGAATCGTAGCAGGAGCTAGAATCGCAGCAGAGGCTAGAATCGCAGCATAAGCTAGAATCGTAGCAAGAGCTAGAATCGTAGCAAGAGCTAGAATCGTAGCAGGAGCTAGAATCGCAGCAGGAGCTCGAACCGAAGCAGGGACTGGAATCGCAGCAGGATCTAAAGCTAGAATCGTAGCAAGAGCTAGAATCGTAGCAAGAGCTAGAATCGTAGCAGGAGCTAGAATCGCAGCAGGAGCTCGAACCGTAGCAGGGACTGGAATCGCAGCAGGATCTAAAGCTAGAATCGTAGCAGGGGCTAGAATCGCAGCAGGATCTAAAGCTAGAATCGTAGCAGGGGCTAGAATCACAGCAGGATCTGAAGCTAAAATCGTAGCAGGGGCTAGAAACGCAGCAGGATCGGAAGCTAGAATCGTAGCAGGGGCTAGAATCGCAGCAGAGGTTATAGCTAGAAGCACTACATGAGCTATAGGCTATGAAACAATTTTCTCAGAGCCTACAAAAAAGACTAAGTGTCAAGGATACAGACCACAGAGTGAAAAGTACATTAGAACCAGACCGAATGCAGATGCATTTATTTGTTCGTCCCTCGAGACAGCCTCATTGAAAATCTATATTTCCAATATTTTTTGTTTCAATTTGCAAAATAATAAATCATATAACCAAATTACGTGGTAATAATTTATCAATGAAAAAGAGCAACAGAGACGAAGGATGGAAAGGGTGACTCCGTAAGGCGTCACTGAATTAAAGGCTGGATGGTAAAATAGATTGAGTCACGCGGGTAGCCATGCAGATGACAGATGGTCCCTAATTCTTGAGTTGCTGTACTCTCTCCCACTCTCCTGATCTCCCACTCTCCTGATCTCCCACTCTCCTGATCTCCCACTCTCCTGATCTCCCACTCTCCTGATCTCCCACTCTCCTGATCTCCCACTCTCCTGATCTCCCACTCTCCTGATCTCCCACTCTCCTGATCTCCCACTCTCCTGATCTCCCACTCTCCTGATCTCCCACTCTCCTGATCTCCCACTCTCCTGATCTCCCACTCTCCTGATCTCCCACTCTCCTGATCTCCACTCTCCTGATCTCCCACTCTCCTGATCTCCACTCTCCTGATCTCCCACTCTCCTGATCTCCCACTCTCCTGATCTCCCACTCTCCTGATCTCCCACTCTCCTGATCTCCACTCTCCTGATCTCCCACTCTCCTGATCTCCACTCTCCTGATCTCCCACTCTCCTGATCTCCCACTCTCCTGATCTCCACTCTCCTGATCTCCCACTCTCCTGATCTCCCACTCTCCTGATCTCCCACTCTCCTGATCTCCCACTCTCCTGATCTCCACTCTCCTGATCTCCCACTCTCCTGATCTCCACTCTCCTGATCTCCCACTCTCCTGATCTCCCACTCTCCTGATCTCCCACTCTCCTGATCTCCCACTCTCCTGATCTCCACTCTCCTGATCTCCCACTCTCCTGATCTCCACTCTCCTGATCTCCCACTCTCCTGATCTCCCACTCTCCTGATCTCCCACTCTCCTGATCTCCCACTCTCCTGATCTCCCACTCTTCTGATCTCCCACTCTCCTGATCTCCCACTCTTCTGATCTCCCACTCTCCTGATCTCCCACTCTCCTGATCTCCCACTCTCCTGATCTCCCACTCTTCTGATCTCCCACTCTCCTGATCTCCCACTCTTCTGATCTCCCACTCTCCCACTCTCCCACTCTCCTGATCTCCCACTCTTCTGATCTCCCACTCTCCCACTCTCCCACTCTCCTGATCTTCCACTCTCCTGATCTCCCACTCTCCTGATCTCCCACTCTCCTGATCTCCACTCTCCTGATCTCCCACTCTCCTGATCTCCACTCTCCTGATCTCCCACTCTCCTGATCTCCCACTCTCCTGATCTCCCACTCTCCTGATCTCCCACTCTCCTGATCTCCCACTCTTCTGATCTCCCACTCTTCTGATCTCCCACTCTTCTGATCTCCCACTCTCCTGATCTCCCACTCTCCTGATCTCCCACTCTCCTGATCTCCCACTCTTCTGATCTCCCACTCTCCTGATCTCCCACTCTTCTGATCTCCCACTCTTCTGATCTCCCACTCTCCTGATCTCCCACTCTCCTGATCTCCCACTCTCCTGATCTCCCACTCTTCTGATCTCCCACTCTCCTGATCTCCCACTCTCCTGATCTCCCACTCTTCTGATCTCCCACTCTTCTGATCTCCCACTCTTCTGATCTCCCACTCTTCTGATCTCCCACTCTCCTGATCTCCCACTCTTCTGATCTCCCTCTCTGCTGATCTCCCAATCTCCCACACTACCACTCACCCACTCTCCCACTCTCCCACTCTCCCACTCTCCCACTCTCCCACTCTCCTGCTCTCCTGATCTCCTGATCTCCTGCTCTCCTGATCTCCCACCCTAACACTCTCCCACTCTCCCACTCTCCCACTCTCCCACTCTCCCACTCTCCCACTCTCCCACTCTCCCACTCTCCCACTCTCCCACTCTCCTGCTCTCCTGATCTCCTGCTCTCCTGATCTCCTGCTCTCCTGATCTCCTGCTCTCCTGATCTCCCAACCTAACACTCTCCCACTCTCCCACTCTCCCACTCTCCCACTCTCCCACTCTCCCACTCTCCCACTCTCCTGCTCTCCTGATCTTCTGATCTCCCACTCTCCTGATCTCCCACTCTTCTGATCTCCCTCTCTGCTGATCTCCCAATCTCCCACACTACCACTCACCCACTCTCCCACTCTCCCACTCTCCCACTCTCCCACTCTCCCACTCTCCTGATCTCCCATTCTCCTGATCTCCACTCTCCTGATCTCCACTCTCCTGATCTCCCACTCTCCTGATCTCCCACTCTTCTGATCTCCCACTCTCCTGATCTCCCACTCTTCTGATCTCCCACTCTTCTGATCTCCCACTCTTCTGATCTCCCACTCTTCTGATCTCCCACTCTCCTGATCTCCCACTCTCCCACTCTCCCACTCTCCCACTCTCCCACTCTCCCACTCTCCCACTCTCCCACTCTCCCACTCTCCCACTCTCCCACTCTCCCACTCTCCAACTCTCCTGCTCTCCTGATCTCCTGCTCTCCTGATCTCCTGCTCTCCTGATCTCCTGCTCTCCTGATCTCCCAACCTAACACTCTCCCACTCTCCCATTCTCCCACTCTCCCACTCTCCCACTCTCCCACTCTCCCACTCTCCCACTCTCCCACTCTCCCACTCTCCCACTCTCCCACTCTCCCACTCTCCCACTCTCCCACTCTCCCACTCTCCTGCTCTCCTGATCTCCTGCTCTCCTGATCTCCTGCTCTCCTGATCTCCTGCTCTCCTGATCTCCTGCTCTCCTGATCTCCCAACCTAACACTCTCCCACTCTCCCACTCTCCCACTCTCCCACTCTCCCACTCTCCCACTCTCCCACTCTCCCACTCTCCCACTCTCCCACTCTCCCACTCTCCCACTCTCCCACTCTCCCACTCTCCCACTCTCCCACTCTCCTGCTCTCCTGATCTCCTGCTCTCCTGATCTCCTGCTCTCCTGATCTCCTGCTCTCCTGATCTCCTGCTCTCCTGATCTCCCAACCTAACACTCTCCCACTCTCCCACTCTCCCACTCTCCCACTCTCCCACTCTCCCACTCTCCCACTCTCCCACTCTCCCACTCTCCCACTCTCCCACTCTCCTGCTCTCCTGATCTCCTGCTCTCCTGATCTCCTGCTCTCCTGATCTCCTGCTCTCCTGATCTCCTGCTCTCCTGATCTCCTGCTCTCCTGATCTCCTGCTCTCCTGATCTCCCAACCTAACACTCTCCCACTCTCCCACTCTCCCACCCTCCCACTCTCCCACCCTCCCACTCTCCCACTCTCTCACTCTCCCACTCTCCCATCCCCACTCGTTAATTTATTCGCATATGCTTAGAAAGCATCCAATCTGTGTCAGACCAATAATTCGGCTTTAGTCCAGCCCAGCTGGTGCTGTTTCAGGCATTATCTGGGTACCAGCGGTGCTGACTGACAGCCATAGACTTAATCTCTGATCTGTCGCAGATTAATGCCAACGCGATGGTGGCCAATTTCTAATTATTCTCAGGTCCCCAACTAACTTTACTCGATCAGTTTCTTGACTTACAACAGGACAAGTGGCCACTTCTTCTCTCTAAATTCTCCCTTTAAGATTCCCAGAGTCAAGCGCATGCTATCTCAATATTACATCTCCCACTCAGCATTGAGTGCCCATTGAGTTTTCACTGCTGAGATCTGGGATGAGCACTCGAGTCTCGGATTTCCCTCCAGAGACTCAACCTTGCCCGTTGATGCAGCTGCTGCTGCGTGAGAGAGAAAGCTAAGTAGTGCCAGCGAAGTACACCACCTGATTCACCTTGACGAACCCGGAATTGAAGAGGATGGTAGAACTGAGTCAGTCACAGCAATGAAAGTGCACTGAACTGCTCCAACTACATCCATTGTGATTCATTCAGAGTTCAGTGCAATTCAACTCTTACTGGTGTGTGCTTGTACATTTTTTTCTTTAGTCGAAAATAAACAGTTTCTTGTGCCCGTGTTCATTTTTGGCCACCTTTTACTCTCAGGATGACGACTTTTGTTAATTGAAACAGAATTTTAAGCAGCTAAATTGCCTTTTAACCATGTATCTGAACTCCGACACTCTCATCTCTGTCACTCTCATCTCTGTCACTCTCATCTCTGTCACTCTCATCTCTGCCACTCTCATCTCTGTCACTCTCATCTCTGTCACTCTCATCTCTGTCACTCTCATCTCTGTCACTCTCATCTCTGTCACTCTCATCTCTGTCACTCTCATCTCTGTCACTCTCATCTCTGTCACTCTCATCTCCGTCACTCTCATCTCTGTCACTCTCATCTCTGTCACTCTCATCTCTGTCACTCTCATCTCTGTCACTCTCATCTCTGTCACTCTCATCTCTGTCACTCATCTCTGTCACTCTCATCTCTGTCACTCTCATCTCTGTCACTCTCATCTCTGTCACTCTCATCTCTGTCACTCTCATCTCTGTCACTCTCATCTCTGTCACTCTCATCTCTGTCACTCTCATCTCTGTCACTCTCATCTCTGTCACTCTCATCTCTGTCACTCTCATCTCTGTCACTCTCATCTCTGTCACTCTCATCTCTGTCACTCTCATCTCTGTCACTCTCATCTCCGTCACTCTCATCTCTGTCACTCTCATCTCTGTCACTCTCATCTCTGTCACTCTCATCTCTGTCACTCTCATCTCTGTCACTCTCATCTCTGTCACTCTCATCTCTGTCACTCTCATCTCTGTCACTCTCATCTCTGTCACTCTCATCTCTGTCACTCTCATCTCTGTCACTCTCATCTCTGTCACTCTCATCTCTGTCACTCTCATCTCTGTCACTCTCATCTCTGTCACTCTCATCTCTGTCACTCTCATCTCTGTCACTCTCATCTCTGTCACTCTCATCTCTGTCACTCTCATCTCTGTCACTCTCATCTCTGTCACTCTCATCTCTGTCACTCTCATCTCTGTCACTCTCATCTCTGTCACTCTCATCTCTGTCACTCTCATCTCTGTCACTCTCATCTCTGTCACTCTCATCTCTGTCACTCTCATCTCTGTCACTCTCATCTCCGTCACTCTCATCTCTGTCACTCTCATCTCTGTCACTCTCATCTCTGTCACTCTCATCTCTGTCACTCTCATCTCTGTCACTCTCATCTCTGTCACTCTCATCTCTGTCACTCTCATCTCTGTCACTCATCTCTGTCACTCTCATCTCTGTCACTAATGTCCGTATTCGTCATGGGCTGTCTTTACTAAGTAGAATGAGAACTGAAAAACGGAAACATTAAAAAATTAACATACGATCGTATTGTTATTTTTGCCATGCTTTGAGTCTATTATGCCCATCTGACACTTAAGCAAATCGATTGAGTACCCGAGCATCAGAACAAAAAGCAAAAAGCCTAAAACTGATTTGCCAAGCGAATCGCGAGCACTGGCAACACCTGACAGGTTCTGTGCTTTTTTGAATTATTAATCTCCAAGCCTATAATTTGATTGCGTCAGAGGCCCCCACCCGAGCTCCCATTGTCTCACCTGTCGGCCCGACATTGAATAGTATAACTAAAAATATAATATAACAATAGTGGAATTGTAGAAGAGACTAACAATGAAACGTTTTCTTTCAGCTGAATGTTTGCTACCACAAAGATAAGACAAGCTAGACAAAGACTTCAAAAGAAAGGCCGACTAAATTTTGCGCGATAGATTCTTTTTTTCAGAGCGGTGACTGGCCAAAAATTAGGTCGCTTTGAAAAAAACATTTAAACGCCATGAAAAAATTCTTGAACCGGATTTTCGTTTCATTACTCAAAATTTTGCAACTCCGAATATTCACAACTCCGAATCTTCACAACTCCGAATATTCACAACTCCGAATCTTCACAACTCCGAATCTTCACAACTCCGAATCTTCACAACTCCGAATCTTCACAACTCCGAATCTTCACAACTCCGAATCTTCACAACTCCGAATATTCACAACTCCGATTCTTCACAACTCCGAATATTCACAACTCCGATTCTTCACAACTCCGAATCTTCACAACTCCGAATCTTCACAACTCCGATTCTTCACAACTCCGAATCTTCACAACTCCGAATCTTCACAACTCCGAATCTTCACAACTCCGAATCTTCACAACTCCGAATCTTCACAACTCCGAATCTTCACAACTCCGAATCTTCACAACTCCGAATCTTCACAACTCCGAATCTTCACAACTCCGAATATTCACAACTCCGAATCTTCACAACTCCGAATCTTCACAACTCCGAATCTTCACAACTCTGAATCTTCACAACTCCGAATCTTCACAACTCTGAATCTTTACCATAAAGAGCGACCAGTTGCAACTTCATAATTGGCATAATTTGAAGAGCCAGTAGGTTTCCTTTCTGTACTGATAAGGAGCTTTCCATCCAGGTAAAACTTTAGGTCACAAGGCAAGCCAGTATGCAACAAAACAATTCCACAGATTCTATTGATTGCTTTGTCCATACAGCTTCTTATCTCACACAGCGTGTTGCTAAGGCCAAGGGGCGTTGTCTAGGAGGAGATAGTGCAGCATCAACCCTCCCAGGTCTTTGTTGCAGACTTTAAATTGCACGCACACAAGAGGTTTATACTTGTAATATGTGCGTCGTCTACTGGACTAGATAGTTTTTTATCAGTGTCTTTTACAACCACAGGGGTTATTTTCTGACTTTAGAAAAGGAATCGCAGAAATTGCAGAAGCCTCATTAGTAGCAGCTCCTCTTCTAGCCTCATTTGTTCTCTCTCCCGCTCTCTCCTGCCACAGCCTCTCGGTCTTATCCCTCTTCTGTTATACTAATTTCTTCTAGAATTTCAGAACTTAGCAATAAGGGCGCGGCAGTGAGTGGAAAAAGCTGCCGACTATAACGAACTTGTCTGCTTTTTTTCTTGAACAAAAAAATTTTCCCGACTGACCGCGGACTGACTACCTTATAGTTCCTTCTGCAGCTTGTTGCTGCAACAAGATGGCAGTTGGATGTGTACTGGCGTTGCTTTTGGGGTCCCGCAGCCAAGCTTAACTAAGGAAGGCCAGATTGTGTTGGTCGCCTCCTGACAAGCCGTTCAATGCCGTAGCTTATTTCTGCTTGGAGTCACTGACAGGCGGGCGAGTCTAGCAGGCAAAAAAATCTTTTGCTTTCAGTCGTCTGGTAAAGAAATTTTTCGCTTCAAAATTCTACACTTCCCTCCTTCTCTATAGGGAAGTCTGCGCCACTTCAATACTCACTGATCCCCAGCAAACAGGCCCAAAAACAGAAGGAGAGGCTTAAGAGGGAGATGCTGCTGCTGCTGTTGCTGATTCTGTTGTAGCTAATATTGATTCCGCAAAGAGCTGAGGAAAAAGAGGTAGTGAGAAGGAGCGAGGAAAGAAACTTCGCCCCTTCACACCCTTTTGATGCCAGCCTGGGTGTTCAATAGACTTCGGCCTGGCATCCGTTCCTTTCATTCTTCTGTTGCTATGCGTCATTTCTTATTGTTCCGCAGCAGGGTCTCTGCCTCGAACTGGATGCCAGTTTTGCACTAATAAGTCCTGATCGTTAGTGCATGGACTAAAAGGGCCGTGTGGCAGGTATCACTATAACTAACCCGGGTTCTGATCGCTCAATCCGACACCTTTCAGCGCCTAATTAAGGATTCTCAGAAACAATGCTGCATTTCAGTTGACAGCCAACACTGGCCGCAGAACAATGGAAGTGAAGCAATTAGGAGCGACCGTGTGCGTGTCTTCTGATGGGCTCTTAAATCATTGGTGACTCGCTCTCTAGCTAACATTATTTAGTACAAGGTATGGGGTGGCTGCAGCTGTGAATATGAGCTCAAATTTGAGGTGTTTCTTTACTTGATATTGACTCTCGCCCCACGCCATATTAAGTACAAGGTGTGAGGTGGCTGCAGAAGTGTACATTGCCTTAAAATTGGGTTCTCTCGACCCCATATTGACACCCGCCCCACGCCATATTAAGCACAAGGAGTGAGGTGGCTGCAACAGTGTACATTGCCTCAACTCTAGGGAGGGCTTCTCTATCCCATATTGACACCCGCGCCACGCCATATTAAGCACAAGGAGTGAGGTGGCTGCAACAGTGTACATTGCCTCAACTCTAGGGAGGGCTTCTCTATCCCATATTGACACCCGCGCCACGCCATATTAAGCACAAGGAGTGAGGTGGCTGCAACAGTCTAGATTGCCTCAACTCTAGGGAGGGCTTCTCTATCCCATATTGACACCCGCGCCACGCCATATTAAGCACAAGGAGTGAGGTGGCTGCAACAGTGTACATTGCCTCGAAAATGGGGTCTTTCTACCCCATATCGCCCCGCAGCATAAGGAATGGGGCAGCTGCTTCGCAGTCGTAGAGACAGTTATTCTGGTCCAATCTAGTGATTCAGAAAAGCCATTTATTCGCATATCCGACTTGAACCAGAATAATGACGCCATAAATCAAATCTGAAATGCACTCTCAACTCGGAGTCAGGCACAAACAAGTCTTAATAAAAAAGCACGAAAACTGTGCCTGCATTCTAGGGCAGGCCGTGATTCATTGTCTGGGTAGCTAAGAATTCTTACGGAGTGTGAGGGTCGGAGGTAGAGGTTTGGAGAATGAATGAAAAATATTCAGACTATGCGGTGGACTCCGATGCATCATCGAATTGCGTTCAGCATGTTTAGCAGCGAAATTTGCGAACTTGGTTTGCAATCTTCTGCCTCTGCATTTCGCGCAAAAGTACATATTCGATAGGGTGTACATGCTTGAAACTACTTCCTAAGGTACTTAGGATTTCAAATCAAAGCTGGGGGAATAGACTACATTCTATGGGGAGGTAGGGGGTGGGTGGGGAGATGGGCAGCATCACAAAGGGGCAATTATCCTTGGTTGGGATTGTTTATTGCCAGAAAGTGTGCCAGATTAGAGGGTTTTTGGGAAGAGTGTCAGGTAGGAGGGCCAAATTATCTTCCCCCTATTTACACTCCCACTGCTGCAAGCTTTCCCAATGGGATTGCAACCATTGCTAGCACTTCAGATTGCTCCCCATTCAACCCAACCCTCGCACAGACCGAAAGCAGTTTCCACCAAGATTGTCTATTGTCTATAGCCGAGAAGAGTTAAAACTGCTGGCCTCAACCCCATTGGCTGGTGGGGCTGGCCAACCAGTGCCCGCCTCCAGTTTCGCAGCTGCAACCCCCCCAATAATAGCAACCCGCAATGAGCAATATTCAGCGGACCAAATCAACCAGGACGAGTCTTATCTGACACCATTGTAAGCAATTCACTTCGATATTGTCGTTAATTACTCTGAAGTCCATGACAGCACTGATCGCAGGAGAACACAGTCGCTTGAGAAAGGATCACTAGGTGAGTCAGTTTATTCACCTGGCGGCCATCTTCGATCTTTCGATTGTTTGTCCAACTCAGAATGGTCCAATATGGACAGATTCTTATAAGCTCAATCAGCAGCGGACGGACTGCCCGTCCGTTATTTTCCTAGGCATAGAACTCATCCATGACACTGATTGACGTCCAATGCCTATTTGCCCCCTCCCCCCGGGGAGCTGTTTGATTGCGTAATTTCTGCCTAGTTTCGTTCTGGCCTATCTATACTCGACGCCGGCTGTCATATTGTGTGACGCTGGATTTCTACAATTATTGAAAATAGGCACAAATCATCCCAGATCCCTGAGGAAGAATAAGAAGAGCCGCGTCCAATTGAGTTGAAAGGATTTTTCTTCTCCCAGTAGTAGAAAAATACTAGCAACGAAAAGGCATTCAGTCATCCTGGTGCCATGAAGAAAACTGTAATCATTTAGATAGAGTGCATTTGAACACTCGATAGAATAGCATTTGCTAGATTGAATCTTATCTACCAGCGATTTTATCCTGGTTATGCGCAAACATCATTTCATAGGTCTGCCGAGGTGGGATGGGATGAGAGAGATGGGATGAGAGAGATGGATGAGAGAGATGGGATGAGAGAGATGGATGAGAGAGATGGATGAGAGAGATGGATGAGAGAGATGGATGAGAGAGATGGATGAGAGAGATGGGATGAGAGAGATGGATGAGAGAGATGGGATGAGAGAGATGGGATGAGAGAGATGGATGAGAGAGATGGATGAGAGAGATGGATGAGAGAGATGGGATGAGAGAGATGGATGAGAGAGATGGATGAGAGAGATGGATGAGAGAGATGGATGAGAGAGATGGGATGAGAGAGATGGATGAGAGAGATGGGATGAGAGAGATGGATGAGAGAGATGGGATGAGAGAGATGGGATGAGAGAGATGGATGAGAGAGAAGGATGAGAGAGATGGATGAGAGAGATGGGATGAGAGAGATGGATGAGAGAGATGGGATGAGAGAGATGGGATGAGAGAGATGGATGAGAGAGATGGATGAGAGAGATGGGATGAGAGAGATGGATGAGAGAGATGGGATGAGAGAGATGGATGAGAGAGATGGGATGAGAGAGATGGGATGAGAGAGATGGATGAGAGAGATGGGATGAGAGAGATGGATGAGAGAGATGGGATGAGAGAGATGGAATGAGAGAGATGGATGAGAGAGATGGATGAGAGAGATGGATGAGAGAGATGGATGAGAGAGATGGGATGAGAGAGATGGATGAGAGAGATGGGATGAGAGAGATGGGATGAGAGAGATGGATGAGAGAGATGGATGAGAGAGATAGATGAGAGAGATGGGATGAGAGAGATGGATGAGAGATGGATGAGAGAGATGGATGAGAGAGATGGATGAGAGAGATAGATGAGAGAGATGGATGAGAGAGATGGGATGAGAGAGATGGATGAGAGATGGATGAGAGAGATGGATGAGGCAGATGGGATGAGGCAGATGGGATGAGGAAGATGGGATAAGCAATGGAATTAGAGAGTCTTATAATTTTAGGGTGCTAAGATTATCTTAAAATTTAATTCACAACCTAAGTGCAGCAGTGCTCAAACTAGAGACTCAAGCGCAGAGTGTTGTCTCACAATTTCACTTGACTGCAGTTATCCGTCTCGACTTGACCTGAAATTCGCAATTTTTCTACAAGTGAGGCCTAGCTCTACCCCAGATATCTCTGGCCACTCGACTAAATCGTGCTCTCGAGTTCTCACTCGCTGCTCTCGCCTGCTCTCCGGGGAGCTCTGAGCAGATTTTGGGAATCGCGCACTGAGAGGCCTCACTCGCTCATCCGGTCTATTCTATTGCATTGTGAGAAAGTGAGAAACTCAGCGCTGCACGTTGCCTCCGGTGGAAGATAAGAAGGCCTTTCATTGGGGAATGATCATTTTACTCTGACTAGAGGCTCTGTTCTGCAACACCGGCTGCTTAGGAAGGGAAATGAGACGATGGCTGGAGACAACTTTTGGAGCCATAGAGGAAGGCTGTAGTGGGGATTAGAGAGAGAAGAGAGATGCGATGAGGGAGAAGAGAGATGCGATGAGGGAGAAGAGAGATGCGATGAGAGAGAAGAGAGATGCGATGAGAGAGAAGAGAGATGCGATGAGAGAGAAGAGAGATGCGATGAGGGAGAAGAGAGATGCGATGAGGGAGAAGAGAGATGGGATTAGAGAGAAGAGAGATGCGATGAGAGAGAAGAGAGATGGGATGAGAGAGAAGAGAGATGCGATGAGGGAGAGAAGAGAGATGGGATGAGGGAGAGAAGAGAGATGGGATATGGAAGAAGAGAGATGGGACGAGGGAGAGAAGAGACATGCGATGAGGGAGAAGAGAGATTGGATGAGAGAGAAGAGAGATGCGATGAGAGAGAAGAGAGATGCGATGAGAGAGAAGAAAGATGCGATGAGGGAGAAGAGAGATTGGATGAGAGAGAAGAGAGATGGGATGAGAGAGAAGAGAGATGCGATGAGGGAGAGAAGAGAGATGGGATGAGGGAGAGAAGAGAGATGGGATATGGAAGAAGAGAGATGGGACGAGGGAGAGAAGAGAGATGGGATATAGAAGAAGAGAGATGGGACGAGGGAGAGAAGAGAGATGCGATGAGGGAGAGAAGAGAGATTGGATGAGAGAGAAGAGAGATGCGATGAGAGAGAAGAGAGATGCGATGAGGCAGAGAAGAGAGATTGGATGAGAGAGAAGAGAGATGCGATGAGAGAGAAGAGAGATGGGATGAGGGAGAAGAGAGATTGGATGAGAGAGAAGAGAGATGCGATGAGAGAGAAGAGAGATGGGATGAGGGAGAGAAGAGAGATGGGGCGAGGGAGAGAAGAGAGATGGGATGAGGGAGAGAAGAGAGATGGGATTAGAGAGAAGAGAGATGGGATGAGATAGAGAAGAGAGATTGGATGAGAGATGTGGAATAAAATTGAGGGGAATGAGATTGAGGGGATGAGAGGGATGGTATTCCATCCATCCAGGCACACAATAAATGGTGAGAGAGTGAGTTAATGGAGGTGTGTTTATCGCATATTTTGATAGCAAATTTATGTTATTATGAATTTGAGTAATATGAAATGAAAGCACCAGAACCTGCAGCGCGGATGTCAAAGCTAGCCCTGGTCGCGAACCAACGGCGCCCGCTAGAGACCAGTGAAATCGAATAGATGAATTGGGATTAGAAAAAATCTTGGGAGAGAGGTTGTGGGGCGGATTAAAGAGATTAAAGCAAATAGCGATCGAAGGTCAAGCAGGCGCGGGCGGGGCATGGGGTCATTGTGGTTGCCTCCTGAGTCATCGCCGGCCATCCACCTGGTATCCCTGAATCCCAAAGATGTATTTTTTTAGTCAAAAGTCTACTCAGGCGTTAGTAATGTCCCTGAGCAACTGGCGGATCGGCGAGAAATCGGAGCCCCCTGTGCCCTTAATTTTCTCCCCCATATTTCCTAGAAATCCCTTACCTCTGCTGTTTTGATCCCTTAAACTTTTCTTCCCTTTATCAAGCGCCTCCTCGTCTCTCTCTCTCTCTCCCTCTCCCTCTCTCTCCCTCTCCCTCTCCCTCTCTGTCTCCTCAGATTTCTTGGCACAGATTGAAAATTCATTGTCTACAAGATTTTGCGAAGGTCTTTGGGATAAAAAAATTTGAGGCAGAATTGGGGAACTGTATGAGCGACTGGAAAGAGGATGCAATGCGCATTTAATTTATAATTGTTTGCATCAGGTCTGCCAGGCTAGATCGAAGCCGCACGCTAAAAAGTTTCTAATTCCCCAATTGGGATAAGTCGGGCCGGCTCTCGTGTTTTTCGTGTAAACAACTCTGGCCGTTATCCTATAAGCTATCGCGCCCAAAAATCCTTTTTAACTGGCGCGCTGACCACTTTTGGCTACCTTTTAGCCGTTTAGCCATATCCTACCTATTTTCATTCTAGACGCATCCCAATCATTGCCCGGTAGATTGTTGCCAAGCTGTACAATCCCTAGCCACTATTTAATATTATACGAGAGCCATTCGGACATTTTTTATCGCAGCAAATGCCAGAATATTTACCATTTTAATCGCCAATAAATTTCGATTGTCAAACCTTGTGGAACAATTTGGACTTCCTTGACACAGCGGTCGGGAGTTCAAACCTAATTCCATGCCTGATTCAGTATCAGTTCCCCAAGTGCTTTTGTTCACCTACCTGAAATATGGGACAGTAGCCTTGTTGTAAGAGCGTCAGACTCACGACTTGAAGGTCGGGGGTTCGACTCCTGACTTAGCAGAAAAATATTGTATCCATTAGCAACACACTTAACTCTGCATTGCTTCAGTTCTACCAACTGTTGAATGGGTATCAGCATGAGCTGGGGTATGGTGTCCCCCAGTCCATGGACGCAAAAGCTGCATTTTCTATCATCGGTTTTTCGATACATATAGGCAATTTCATGCACCTTTTTCATTCTTAACAGATATTTCTCACGTGACACTAAAAGTGGATGCATTAGTGTCGATGAGATCAACTGTCATGATTTTCTTCTGTTTCATTCTCGTCTCTCGTCTGTCATCTGAAATCTTCAAAGGGCTTCCCACATTTTGCATGTCACACTTGTTAAATGAGACATTAGGCATTGTTGCAAGCTATAGGTTACTGTCTTCTTGGCATCTGATCGCTGCTCAATGACTGTAATTAGTTTACTGGTGTTTGGGTGTTTATGAGAAATAGGCTGCTTTGAGATCTGACTTGGCGGACTCCCCCTTCCTCCTCTCCCATTCTCCCTTCTCTCCTCTCCAATTCTCCCTTCTCTCCTCTCCCATTCTCCCTTCTCTCCTCTCCAATTCTCCCTTCTCTCCTCTCCCATTCTCCCTTCTCTCCTCTCCCATTCTCCCTTCTCTCCTCTCCCATTCTCCCTTCTCTCCTCTCCCATTCTCCCTTCTCTCCTCTCCCATTCTCCCTTCTCTCCTCTCCAATTCTTCCCTTTCTGATCTCCCATTCTCCCGTCACTCCTCTCCCATTCTCCCGTCACTCCTCTCCCATTCTCCCGTCACTCCTCTCCCATTCTCCCGTCACTCCTCTCCCATTCTCCCGTCACTCCTCTCCCATTCTCCCCTCTATCCTCTCCAATTCTTCCCTTTCTGATCTCTTATTCTCCCGTCACTCCTCTCCCATTCTCCCGTCACTCCTCTCCCATTCTCCCGTCACTCCTCTCCCATTCTCCCGTCACTCGTCTCCCATTCTCCCGTCACTCCTCTCCCATTCTCCCGTCACTCCTCTCCCATTCTCCCGTCACTCCTCTCCCATTCTCCCGTCACTCCTCTCCCATTCTCCCGTCACTCCTCTCCCATTCTCCCGTCACTCCTCTCCCATTCTCCCGTCACTCCTCTCCCATTCTCCCGTCACTCCTCTCCCATTCTCCCGTCACTCCTCTCCCATTCTCCCGTCACTCCTCTCCCATTCTCCCTTCTCTCCTCTCCTATTCTCCCCTCTCTCCTCTCCCATTCTTCCCTTTCTTCTCTCCCGTTCTCCCTGTCTCCTTTCTCGTTCTCCCCTTTCACTTCTCCCATTCTCCCATCACTCCTCTCCCATTCTCCCGTCACTCCTCTCCCATTCTCCCCTTTCACTTCTCTGCTTCTCCTGTAACCCCTCTGTTTCTTTCTACGAGTATATCTTACTTTTCGTCCTTAAAATCTACCAATAATGATAATACTCGTAATATCATATAGTTATCATTGCCATAATGAAAATGTAGTGACTCTGTTGCATAAGCTTATTAAACACCCATTTAAACAGTTTACCAACAAGTAGTTAAAAGACTGAATGTTGGTCCTCGCACGTCAGCCGCAGGCAAATTTTATGCTAATCAGCAGCCAATCGCCGAAATTGGTAGGCTATAATTGCCAGTCCCCAGATCCATGACGTTGATGGATGCGCGAATGAAAAGTAAGATCCCAAATGAGACTGCATGTAGACTCGGTGCAATTTGGTTGGGGAAAAAAATTACTTCAGAAGAAAAAGCTCTCAGGCCGACCCAAACAGAAGTTAGTTGTGGAAAACACTTGACTTTGGCGGCCCGAAGCATCGTTGATGGCGTCATCGTCCCGTGGGGAAAATATCCCCAATAGGAGAGCGCAGCAGTTTGAAAACGGTCAGGAGAAAGATGAAGGAATAGATTTGTGGGATTCTAAAGGAATTGAAAAATCCCAACTCTCGCCTAGTTTCGTTAGGGAAATGTCTGAACAGTTTTGCCAATTGGGGAGAAGGGCCCAATTATGTTTATTAGTTTTTCTCCGCTCTCTGCCCCAAGGCTGGCTCAAGACTGGAGTCAGTTTGGCTTTCATCCGACTCAGAAAAACATTTTTTTTGTTCAAAATGCCAAATAGATAGCAGGACATTGCTGTTCTGTCTCTGTCACCGCTTTCCATCGCTAACCAACAACCCCCCACATACTGAAATGGAGGTCCCATCGCGATGGAGAGAGATGCTATTTATTATCGCCGCTTCGTCGAGCATTGCGGCTGTCGATGACAATTAGCTTTCGTTAGATTTTAAACGGCTTTTGGGACGGAAGGATTTGGCAAATTGGCATTCATAGATATGCTCGCTGCTAAATACTTGGGAATAAGGGCTGTGGTATCTCGGCATCTTATTCTGATCTTTTTTCAGATACTGACATTGATATACAGAGACAGACAGACAGACGGACAGACAGACGGACAGACAGACAGACAGACAGACAGACAGACAGACAGACAGACAGACAGACAGACAGACAGACAGACAGACAGACAGACAGACAGACAGACAGACAGACAGACAGACAGACAGACAGACAGACAGACAGACAGACAGACAGACAGACAGACAGACAGACAGACAGACAGACAGACAGACAGACAGACAGACAGACAGACAGACAGACAGACGGACAGACAGACAGACAGACAGACAGACAGACAGACAGACAGACAGACAGACGGACAGACGGACAGACGGACAGACGGACAGACAGACGGACAGACAGACAGACAGACACATTGTGCTCCCCTGATCCCGTGAAAGTGACTCAGAACTGAATCTCGTCATCCCCACCGAGCAATCCCCATGGGGATTTTAAGGGGCCAGCGAGGAAAATATTTAACCAACTCTGTTGGGTGTATTTTCAGTTCTGAATCCAGTTTTCCTTCGTGATCGAGCTCATTCTTCAAACACACGAGTTCTCCCTCACTTCAAGGCCGGACAATGGGTCTTGTTAAGTTTCCCGCACAGTGACAGTTGCTCGAGATGATTAGTTAATTGTTAGAACAAAAAGCCAACTAAAGTCTTACGCAACAATGAACTCTCAGATTGACTAAGATCAACTGAGCCCAGTGTTGTCACCTCTCGCCTTTTTGCCGTCAATCAAATTACTCCGGTGCTGATTGGCCAAGTCAGCTGATTAATTTAGACGTTTGGGACCTGTGAGATAGAAATGATTGTTGGGAGAGATAGACTACGAGAAAAAATAGTGAGAGAGTGAGAATGGAGTAATGGGGTAGATTGTAAGAGGAATAGAATGGGAGTGATGGGGTAGATTGTGGGTGGAATAGAATGGGATTAATAGTGTAGATTGTGGGTGGAATAGAATGGGATTAATAGTGTAGATTGTGGGTGGAATAGAATGGAGTGATGGGGTAGATTGTAAGAGGAATAGAATGGAGTGATGGAATAGATTGTGAGAGGAATAGAATGGAGTGATGGAATAGATTGTGAGAGGAATAGAATGGAGTGATGGAATAGATTGTGAGAGGAATAGAATGGAGTGATGGGGTAGATTGTAAGAGGAATAGAATGGAGTGATGGGGTAGATTGTGAGAGGAATAGATTGGAGTGATGGGGTAGATTGTGAGAGGAATAGAATGGAGTGATGGGGTAGATTGTGAGAGGAATAGAATGGAGTGATGGGGTAGATTGTGAGAGGAATAGAATGGAGTGATGGGGTAGATTGTGAGAGGAATAGATTCATTTGCGCTAAAATACTCATAGAAGTCTACATAAATGCTGCCAAAAGGAAAAATCTCCCTTCCCAGCCACTGAGAATGACAATTTTTATCCCCAGGGAGACACAGAAAAAACAGGATAGAAAAAAAGCAACTAGGAGCAAAAATTTGTATTGAAAAATTGCTAACTAAAAAATTATTACAACACCCATGAGGTGCTGGCCTGTGGAACAATGTCAAAATGTTTTATCTCACACAGCTTGGCAACAACATCAATGCTGGTTAATTCTAACATTGCCCCCACAGCTGCTGCTTCTGGTGCTGCTGCTGCTGCTGCTGCGTTAGCAGTAGCGATAACAGAAGCATTAAAATATGAATTCAACTTTGCTAGTCAGACGTCAAAGTCAACCCAACTTGTCTACAATTGCCTCCTGGATTCAGCCAAATATCTACGAGCTGTGCCATTGTCAAGAACTCTGCGCTAGCAAGTTCAATTCTTGACTTTTTTTAGCGAAACCGCAACTGGGTGTCCGGGGGATGACAACCTTTGGCTAATATCGTCCTTTTGACTTTGCCGCTTAGTAACATAAAAACAAATGTCCTTTTCATTAACCTCATATTCTCCCAATCTACCATCTCACTCTCCCAATCTACCATCTCATTATCCCAATCTACCATCTCATTATCCCAATCTACCATCTCACTCTCGCAATCTACCATCTCATTATCCCAATCTACCATCTCATTATCCCAATCTACCATCTCACTCTCGCAATCTACCATCTCGTTATCCCAATCTACCATCTCATTATCCCAACCTACCATCTCACTCTCCCAATCTACCATCCCAGTCTACCATTCTCCCAAAAGTGCACTGTCACTCCTGAAAGTTTCTACAAGTTCAAAGTCAGCCAACCAGCCCGAACACAGTAATGAGGATATTTTCGAATTGCTCTGCTTTAGAAGTTGTCAGTAAAAAGTCCAAAGCAGATGTAGATCGATGCTTCGGCTCCATTGTTAACTAGTACCATTGATTTCCGCTTGCATATCAGCCGGTACAACCGGCTTGCCAGCGATCGATAATTCTTGGCGGGGTTTCCGTCCTCCCAGTTCAGCAGCGAAGTATCGGACATTGTTAGTTGCTCTTTCATCCCCCAGACTGCGACACTGAAGTATCTCTCTGACAGACCCCCGCCCTGCCCGCGTTTCTGCTTCTAGCTCGTTATCGGCCAGTTTGTTGGCGTTGAAGGAATGGGGAGACAAACTATGTGAAAGTATAAGATAGAGGATTTCGGTGTCTCAATGCGGCGGTAGTCAGCACATTCATCATCCGCTGACTTGACAGATCTGGACTAGCCCCGCCCAGGTCGGCGACTTCTGCCTCATGCGTATAACTGTGTAGTATCATGCTGCTGCTGACTGATGGATTTCACTATAACAATCCGTTCTGGTAAACGACTGGAGTAACTATACTCTTAGATGCATAGTAAAATGCCTCGTCATCTAGTTAGTATACGAGGTGAAACCATGTAAATTAAAAATCTCTTAGATATTTGGGTTTCGTTTCAGGATGCTGCCGCGATTTTAGATGTAACGACACGAAGCAAATGGGAATCTACCACCCATGTGTACCTCTCTCCTTCCTCTCTCACTCCCTCTCACTGTTCCCCATCCTGTCAGCATGGTGGGTCAAGTGGATCGAAAGTGTAGGCTGCGGTCACGGCTTAGTGGCAACTTTTTCCAACCAGGGGAGCAGGGGAGCCAGAGAGTGGGAGAGGATCGAAAGCGGTGTGCAAATGGGGTCAGACAAGCACACAAGACTTTACTCCCATAGCGTTAATAGCCACTGCCACTGCTGCTGCTGCTGCTGCTGCTGCTGCTTCTGTTGTTGAATTTTATAATCCTGAGCTGTCACAATGACAGCTTCAATAATGCCTGCTATTGAATGTCTCATTAGACATGTTCGCCCATGACCTCAGCTTCCTAAGCCAGGCGATTTCAGGCCCCACCGAGTGAGTGACAGTACCGTTATCCCCACCGATCACAACTTTCCTTCACACCGTCGATGGTTGGTGTGTTATGCAACACTGTCTTCTCTAGCTGAATCGGCCTATTCATAATTGTGTGTGTGTGCTTGTGTGTGTGTGGCCAAAGGCTGTGAAAACCTCTGAAGTGATTTCCAAACAAGGATAATAATAATCTAGCGTTGTCGATCGTTGAATTTCTTGCCATTGTTAGAAATCTGTGGAAACTGGACGCCTGGTACGGGACTTGTCAAAACAACCTGTGTTGGTAGAACGTTCACTTTTTTAAGAAGGAGAGACTTGAATTAAGGAAAAGCAGGTGGTTCTGCTTGTGCCAGTCTCACCTCAGCGTCTTTAGTTTCCGGGTTCACCAACCTCAACTCCTCCAAACAAAACCGAGGAAATGAAATTGTTTTTTAACTAGCCAGCAGTCCTAATTGCAGACGGGAATTCCAAGCAGAAAATGTTGGAGCTTGTTATCTTAGCAAACAATTTCCCTAGCTTTCTTTAACACTTTCTTTTATCCCTTTCTAATCAGTAGGTTTTCAGGCACAACTTTGTTAAGCCTCACTGGTATATTGTTGCGTCTAGCGTTTCAAGGAGTCACAACAATGAGTAGCTAAATTAGCTACTACGTAGAGATTTCCTTATTATCATATTACCTACCGTCTTAAAATATAATGGGTTTCTAATCCACTTACTCCAAGCAGGAAGTACTCAAAGAAATCCACTTAGGTTTGGCAAGGCATGCATTGTCTCACTTTCCACTGCTGCGGCATTAGATTGTGGCTGAAGATGAGACAAGATCTGTTGCTAAGACGGCGGGCATTCATTGAGAGATGCAGCGGATTTCATTATAGAACACGCATGCCTCAAAGCTTACAGATCTTGCTGGTCGATCTCTCTAATCTCGCCGAGGCGACCCGTGACCCGCCCCACTAACCCCCGCCTTGTCGACTGCAGATTATGCAATCGCTCCACTTGAGAGCCAATTAAGTTGCTCAAATACACGGCGCGACCACGCAGTGACGAGACAGAATCAGGCCTATAGACAGAGAGGGGGGTAGACAGTGGCTGACAGGACTTGATTTCCACGTCAGAGAGCACTGAGATACCACCTGCCTCGCGCACCGCGGGTTGACAGTAGCCCCATGATTGTCTCCACACCTCTCCCCTCCCCTGTCCAACAGTCCTGTTCATGAGAAATGCTTTGAAGCAGCAAAACTAAATAAGCAAAGTCTGCTGCTGCTGCTGCTGCTGCTGCAGTTCCGTTCTTGGCACATTCAGTCCAAGCTCTGGCTCCCTCTTTATCTCATCCCTCTCTGTGTCCGTCGTTTACAGTTGATTTAAAATTAGGACTAAAGTTTTCATTCAAGTGTGAGCACCCTTCAACCTTCTGATTCCTTGACTCACTCCCTCCCAGAGCTTTACCCCCCGTGTTCCGGTCAGCTGAACCTCAAGCCCGCTAGCCCCATCTGGCGCTGAATCACAAACGGATCAAAGATGGAGAACACCGTCACAGTTAAACTTCATTCCATTGGTCCCAAAGTTTTCAGAAGAAAGTTAACTTGCATTTGAAAAACTAACACACACTAAAACCTGATAAAGCGGAGTCTGGTTTGTTAAAGTCAATATTAGATCAGTTTTATGCGTTAAAATTTCAGATAACGAACGGAAAGCCTAAAATATATCGGCTACTGAGCACAGGACTCAACGAGCCATTCCTAGTGGCAGTCGGCGTGTGGATGCCGCGAATGCTCAGTTTCTCTCTCCTCCTGCTGCTGGTCGCCGCACCCGTCATTGTCCAGACCGCCGACGTGGCCTTCAGGGTGGCCGAGGAAGCGCCCCGTCAGGCCACCGTCGGCAATCTTCGCGCGAGCCTCGGTGATAACGGCGGCGGCGCCTACCGGATCGTGCCCCGGTCGCCCTACTTCAGCGTTGACGAGTCTGGCAACGTGCGGGTCAGCTCACCGATCGATCGCGAGGATCCGGCCGCCTGCCCGGGCGCCAGCGACTCAGCGCCGCCCTGCGTCATCGAGTTCAACGCCTTCCGAGGTGCCGATCGCGTCCTGGTTCGCGTCACAGTCGAGGACATAAACGACAATGCTCCGATTTTCAAGGAAGCCCAGAAGGTTCTGTCAATCGAGGAAGGCGATACTCGATTCAGCCATCCACTGGACCAGGCGACGGACGCTGACATTGGCGATAACGGCATGGCCAGGAGGGGCAGCTACTCACTGACAGAAAATGGCGGCGGCACCTTCGCTCTGGACACCAGCAAGCCGGGCTTCCTCAGCCTGACGCTGAACCCCGATAATCCACCTGTAATTGACTACGAACAGCAGAAGCAGTACAACTTAACGCTGACAGCCTGCGATGGAGGACGCGAGCAGCGCTGCGGACACCAGCGCCTCATTGTGCAGGTGAAAGATCGCAACGACAATGCGCCAAACGTCACCGCCGTGCAAGTACAATATGTGCCCGAGACACTAAACATCGGCGGCCTGGTAGCCACTATTGAAGCCCACGACCGCGACAGCGGACCCAACGGCCAGCTGGAATTCTCCATTCCCGATGCCAGCATCGCCAGCCAGTTCGACGTTGATCGCTCGGGTCGCGTCACCTTGCGCCGGCAGCTGAACGCCAAGGTCCGCAGCAGCTACGAAGTTAACGTCATGGTCTCGGACGGCGGCAGCCCAAGCCGACGCACTCAGGCAAAGTTAAACTTCGAAGTCATTGATGTCAATGATCACGCACCGACTATAGAAATTGTGCCCATGACGGAGAACAGCGAGCGCATCACCATCTCGGAGAATGTCGCACCTGCCCTGCTGGCACTGGTGATGGTCAGCGACGATGACCTGGGCGAGAACGCGCGCGTCGAGTGCCAGCTCGGAGGCGGCCAAGCGGACAACAGGCTCTTCCGCTTGGATGGCGGCAGCAAGGAGGGCTACACGCTGCACCTGATCGCCGCAGCTGACTACGAGCAGACGCCAAGCGCTTCCGTGCGCATCGACTGCCGCGACTTTGGCCAGCCGGTGCGAAACACCAGCAAGCGTGTTCAGGTCTACTTTCGCGGCGTTAACGAGTTTGAGCCGCAGTTCTCAGTGACAAATTACTTCACCTCTTTGGAGGAGACCTACGGTGCAAGCGGCAACAACATCGGCAATCCCGTGTTTACCCTTATGGCCACCGACAGGGACAGGGGCGACTCGCTCACATTTGAGCTGCGGGACGCGGCAGTGGCTGGTATGTTCGAGGTGCGTACGGAGACATCGCTCTTTGACGAAGGTCTGGCGGCCACAGTGGGCCAGGCCCAACTGCGGATTCGGTCGACCATAGACCGCGATTCAATGGACCCCGACTTGAGGGACTATCTGAAGTTGGTTGTGCTACTTCGAGACTCTCCAGGAGCCAACGGTACCAGGCACAGCGCGAGCGTCACACTGACCATTAGCGTGATCGACTTGAATGACAATCCCCCGCTGGTGCAGCCGCCATTCGTTTTCCGGCTGCAGGAGAACTGCCCGGTGGAGACGCGAGCACTGTCCGGGCCGTCACCCGTATCCGACCGGCTGGTCCATTATGACCCGGACCAGGGCATCAACGCTGATGTTTTCTACAGACTTCTCTCGGTGGTGGGCAAGCGCCCCCAAGCCTTGGACTATTTGGATGCTGCTGCGGCACGGAGGCTGCAACTGGACCCGGAGGTGACCTTCAGCGGGCCGGAACAGTGGCCGCTGAGCCTCAGCGAGGACGGCATCATCACAAGTCGGCGCAACCTCGACCGAGAGACCTTCGAGTCCTTTGCACTGACCGTGCTGGCTTACAATCGAGCTGCGCCCCAACCACTCAATTCAACCGCTTTGATCACCGTAGAGCTGATCGACGTTAACGACAATGATCCTGAGTGGGTCTTTCCCTCCGATGTCAATTTCGTTGTCAACTACACGTCAACGGGAGACTTATCAGAGGTCACCAGAGTGGAAGCTCGCGACAGAGACTCGCTGAGTAATGTGACATACTCCCTAGTCGGCGGGTCTGGCGGTGCGTTCTCGCTGGATCGAACATCCGGCAGGTTGATGCCGCTGCGTCAGCCTCCGCCTGGCCGGTACGAGCTGTCGCTGCGAGCCGACGACAACGGACCGATCAACCACGTTGCATACGCCCGCCTGGTGGTCAACGTGGTGCGCCTTCCGGGCCACGGCATTGGCCAGCTGCGCGACGCTCAGACCAATCTGGCCATCATTGTTGCCATGGTGATAGCCACGGCTGTAATAAGCGTTGTGTTGGTTCTGGCCATAGTCTGCGTGCGTAGACGAGGTCGCGGCAGCGACTTCGACGTAACATCAGCTGGCGATGCCCTGATGTCCAGCGGCTGTCGTGCAGGCGGCAGCTCCAGCGGTGGGTGCACAGTCGGCTGCGATAAGGATATAAACGGCGGCACCTGCTGCCAGTGCGATGAGGCTGCCGCAGAATCCGCCGCCGCCTTCAGTCGAATGTGCGGCATGATGGGCGGCAACGGCGGAGTGGCAGCGAATCCGCATCACCAGTTTGCGCTGACCACTTTCAATCAGGTTGGCAGCGCTTGCGACCTGCGGCCGCAGATGATGGAACTCAGGAATGAGGTGAGTTGACTATTGCAAGCACAGGAACTGTTGCTGGAGTCTAACACATGGGGCAGTCAATTGTGTAATAATAATAATAATCGCAGGAGGGCTGCGGGCAGTGGCGCATCATTTGGAGACACTAGACCCGCAACCGGCGAGGAGGCAATTCTGCCCATTTCGCTGACTCCTGAGCACACACGCACACAGATACTGTACGCAGGCACACACTCACACAGGTGTGTACATCTGCCCTGACTTTCTCATCGTCAGGCAGTGTGCCCTCTCTTATCCAGTGGGCAAAAATTGTACGACAAGCCCCCCAAGCCTTCTCTCTGCGGCTGCGCCCCAAATGAATGTGGCCTCGCCGCGGAATCGAGCTTAGGGACATTAGTATGAGAGGCAAACGCGTTAACCGCTCTGCCACCGACCCCCTGTGGCAGTCAATAAGAACCGTACAGTTTTGTCACCTAATGGCGTAGACATCGATAACAAAAGCTATGCTAGACGTTGTTCGTCAAGGCCCTTAAAGGCACTGCAAGCCGAACTTGTGATCTACTTTCAACGAGATAATGCTACCGTTTAACTACTGTGCCCTCATGAACGAGACAGTCCCCGCGTTGCACCTCTAAACACAGGTATTGTTAGAGTTTAATTTCACAGCACCGGCAGTCGCAAATCTCGGAATAAAGCAGAGGTAACAAAACATTCTAAGAAACTTGGCATTAAATTTTACGTGTGCGTAAAGCATCGCTTTCTCCCGTGATTGGGTCAGCTGACCGAATAATTGCGACTCTGCAACCAGTGGGAAGCAATCAATTACAGCGGGATCTGGGCCTGGAAAGTGTAATCCTGGGGATAAATCATTGCGCGAGAAAAAAAACACACAAACAAGCGAGCATTTCTAGGAAACTGCGAAATGAATTCCCCATCAGTGCCCGTGTTATTCTCCCGCAGCCTTTCACTCTCAGTTTCTGCCACTTCAGATTAAGCCGCCTTACCCCCCACCCACTGACAGCTGACATTTGATTGCCTTCATTGGGCGCTTGTAATCCTCCTTTTGCACTTTAGCCACCAAATTTAGACTCTCAGATGGAGATAGCGCCTTATTTGACGCATCTACTTCCACATTTCCCATAACCGGAGCCGCGTTTGAAAATTCCCCCACCACCACAAATTCGTCTGCCACAACCAGATTATCCCGGTGAGATACAAGCTTAAATACCCTCCGGCCTGTACTATTAAACAGGGGGAGATATGGGATCGAAATTAGTATTAGGATTTCTGTCGGGGCGAAATCAAAGATGGCCTGCGAGTGAGGTCTTAATAAGGCCTTAGTACTTAGAAATGCTAGTACTTAGAAATAGTGCGTGATTTTTGTTCATTTTTCTCATCATTTTTTCATCTACACCGCTAAGCGAAAAAAGAGAAGTAATAAGGATGCCGTGACTTCCTGGAGCCTCTCAGTGGGTGGCGCAACAGGTGGAGTGTAGGCCGGGCCCTACAGGAGGTACAGCGAGCGGCACTTTGCGCATGAATGCTTCGCTTCTTTCCCTTCGTCGAACCCCGAGGATTCGGATTCGGAGCCTCGCGAAAGAAGAAGTTGGGAATGATGAGTGCGCCAAGGTTGATGGCTATCGCCGGTTCCAGAGGGTTCGGAAATGCCTTTACTGACCCAAGCAGAGATGAAGTCTGCTGCTTCCAGTGCTGCTGGGACTATGGCCGCACCTGTAGTAGCTTGGGGGCTATTTTTTTAAGGTGGGAAATGCCAAGATTAGGGATTTAGGGATTATTGTGGCGTCGTGGAGCGGCGGGAGAGTGTGAGAGAATCCCGTCCCACTAGGGGGGGGGCAGAACCTGTTGCTGGGAATTCGTTGTATTTTCCTACCAAAGTGTGCGCCGGTAAAGGGCATCAAGAAATTACACGGAACTATTCTGCAATATTGTTTTGTTATAATTCCATCTGGAAAATTTTGCATATTTGCATGAAAGCTTTGGTTATTTTGCTATTTAAAATGTTTGATGTGTAATGTTTAGAAGAACATAAATATCTATATTTAAATGTGTCTCCAATCACAGGTCGTCATCAACCAACAGGATCTGGATGGTGACAGTGCCGACTCAGGCCGTGGTGGCAGCGAGGACGACCACGCTGGTAAGCCGAACTTAAACTACGGTCCTAGTAAGACAGTCTTAGAAACGGTCTACACAACGGTCTTGGAAATGACCTTAGCGACGGTCTCAGCAAAAGTCTCGACAATGACTTTGGAAAACGTTTTGGTAACGTCCTTGGAAAGAGTCTTGGCTCGGGTCCTAGCAACGGCCTTAGCAACCTCCTTAAAAACTTTCCAGTGGCGGCCTGAAGCAGCAATAACGTTAGCAAAGTTCATTCATCGTAACTGAGTAGCTCGAATAAATACTTTTTTAAATGATCGATGCATTTGCTAAGCACAAATATCATATTTAAAATAAATAGTTCCATCTAATTACAGCATCTGGTAATTCTGATCGAATTTCCGCAGGTCACCTGTTCGGAGCTGCCGGCCGGCAAGCCGGGCTTCATCATCACGGCTTCCACATGGGCGGCCTGCCCCAGCCGGGACCAATGGCCATGGCGATGTCGTTGAACTCTTCGCCAGCAGTTAGCGGCGGTACCTTGCCTCGGCGGGTCCTGACACCGCAGCTTCAGCAGCACCAGCAGCAACAGCAACAGCAGCAATTTGGCCATGGGTCGTCAAACCTTCAGTACCAACAGCTGCAGCAGCCTCAGCACCTGCTGCTGCTGCCGCAGATGTCGCTGAAATCCACTCCAAGGCAGCTCCAGCATCAGCAGTACCTGGGCATTCCCGAAGAGGACTTCGTCGCGCCATCGTCCTCTGGCAGCGTCGTTGAGCAGCACGCCTCATCGGCTACCACCGTCGGCTTCCTGCCGCCGCCGTTACCGCCTCACGGGGTTGAACTTCGCGGCGGAGGTGGCATCGGTCGGCTGCATTCCCCCGCTCCCGTTTTCGGCCAGCAGCAGCAGCAACAGCAGCAGCAGCAGCAGCAGCACACCTTCGCAACCCTGCCTGTTAGACAGTCGTCGCCATTGCCACCTCCAGTGGGATCTCCGCGACGTCGGCAGAGCGACGATGAAGATGACCGCAATGCGCGCCCGATCTGCTGACGCAATCTGTCTGTTTGTTAGAAAGTATTGCTAGCAGGAAATATTTTTTATACAAAAAATGTCCTTTGATAAAATTATAGTTTGTACTCGTAGACTGATGTAAAACTGACGAAGGGTTTACTTATTTGACTTTGACAGCAGCTTTTCTGTGTACTCAAAAGACTCATTGTTCTTTGAAATCCAGCTGTTCTTTGCAGTTTGCTGTGTTATTTGCTTTTAACGCTTATAGAATTAAAAATAGTCTTGGATTGTAAAATTGTAAAAATTTGTTCAGATTTGTGATCCTAAAAATATAGCTATTAGTAAATCAGATAATATGCAGCTTTTAGTACTAAACAGCAAATTTCCAGTATGGTTTAAGGGACCAGAACTATATATAGAATACTCAGTTTTTCAAACAAATATGCAAAGAAACCGTTTAAATGTTATACATTGTAATTTTACAGTAGACTCACTGTACTGAAACTTTTTGTGTGTGCCCGGGTTTGATCATTTTGATGTCATTTGATCTAAAGCTTTTTTTTTACAAAACATCGCGCACAATCAGGCCATCACCAAAAAGTTTGCGTTGGATTTAATAACTTTTCTTTTCTAACCGCTAAATTTCGACTTAAGCGAGCGTAGTAGCAGTCCAGTCAACGACAAAATTGCGTTTATGTTCTTTAAAATGCTCTGTCGCATATCTTTTTCTGTCTGGGTCTTTTTTATTAACACAAAGTAAGGTGTGTAAATTTTTGTGATTAATTTGTTTGATTTCTGTTTAAGTTTTTTAGTGTCACGAAATTTAAATATTAAAATAGACAACTTGTATATTTTATGAAAAAGTTATATTAGTATATAAATTTGTGAATAAGCATATCTATAAATATCGGCAATGTAAAGATATATTTAAGTGTTTATAATTTTTAGACACTACAAAATTTTTTTATGGCTTACATAAAATTATTTGTAATTAAATTACACAGATATGCGTAGCAGATGTCACTACATATAAACACGAGACTTTTGTTTCTGTAATTTATTTATTTCGGATCAAACTTAAACTAAATAGAACAAATCAGTTGTCATAATTTATTATTATTGTAATTAAAATAATTGTTACATAATTTACATTGAATAATTTATAAAGTAAAAACGTTAAATTACACATCAATTGCCATTTTCTCCCGTCTGTGACAACTCTCCTAATTGTCTATATCCTCGCGGTCGCCGTAGATTTAAGTTCAGGGACCTTGGTGCGAGACATGCGCGTTGGACTCAAGCCAAAAAATGGAGCGGTTACTTTTTATTATATTCTGCCTGAAGAAAAGATAATTATAGCGACAAACCATTGAGTAAATCTGAGGTCAATAACCAATAGTTAAGAAATAAATTCCCGAGAAATGACTAAAATGACTAAACGCAAAAGGATCGCAAATTTTATAAATCCATGTGCATTTCAGACGCCAATAGTAGGATATCTAGGATAATGCATTAATTTATTTATATCGCGAACAATTTTAGATAGTTTATTTTAAGTTAATTAGTTTGAACTTACAAGCGTAAATATGTAAGCCTTCGAAAGAACTAATAAATTTATATATTTTCAATGGCCTAAATATACCTGGAATTCCCGCTTGTAATTAATTCACTGTTATTTCTGAGAAACACTCAGATTCCTAGAAATCTGCTTCTAGTGGACAAATCTAACCGCAAGAAGCGCAGCCACAGAGGCCAGCAGAGACAGCCAGGCGGTGGGGGAGGCACCGACAGGGGAGCCGCCGATGAATCTGCAGCAGGCGTCGACAACTTGACGCACCGTCATCGGGAAGTCGGTGATAAGGCCGTCGACATGGGCCTCGGCGGCGAAAAATTTCGCCTCGATTGAGCCATCCTGGCTGAAGTTCCAGGCGATGTAGCGGTCCTCGTTGCGCAGAGTCCACACCAACACCTGGATTGATATGGATGGATTGATATGGATGGATTGATATGGATGGATTGATATGGATGGATTGATATGGATGGATTGATATGGATGGATTGATATGGATGGATTGATATGGATGGATTGATATGGATGGATTGATATGGATGGATTGATATGGATGGATTGATATGGATGGATTGATATGGATGGATTGATATGGATGGATTGATATGGATGGATTGATATGGATGGATTGATATGGATGGATTGATATGGATGGATTGATATGGATGGATTGATATGGATGGATTGATATGGATGGATTGATATGGATGGATTGATATGGATGGATTGATATGGATGGATTGATATGGATGGATTGATATGGATGGATTGATATGGATGGATTGATATGGATGGATTGATATGGATGGATTGATATGGATGGATTGATATGGATGGATTGATATGGATGGATTGATATTGATGGATTGATATGGATGGATTGATGGAAAATGTTGCGGATCCTCAAAAGAGAGGATTACCAAAGAGCGGATTCCCAAAGAGCGGATTCCCAAAGAGCGGATTCCCAAAGAGCGGATTCCCAAAGAGCGGATTCCGAAAGAGCGGATTCCCAAAGAGCGGAAATCATAAAGAGCGGATTCTCAAAGAGCGGATCCCCAAAGAGCGGATTCCCTAAGGGCGGATTCTGAAAGAGCGGATTCCCTAAGGGCGGATTCTGAAAGAGCGAATTCCCTAAGGGCGGATTCTGAAAGAGAGGATTCCCAAAGAGCGGATTCCCAAAGAGCGGATTCTCAAAGAGCGGATTCTCAAAGAGCGGATTCCCAAAGAGCGGATTCCCAAAGAGCGGATTCACAAAGAACGGATTCCCAAAGAGCGGATTCCCAAAGAGCAGAAATCATAAAGAGCGGATCCCCAAAGAGCGGATTCCCTAAGGGCGGATTCTGAAAGAGAGGATTCCCAAAGAGCGGATTCCCAAAGAGCGGATTCTCAAAGAGCGGATTCCCAAAGAGCGGATTCCCTAAGGGTGGATTCTGAAAGAGCGGATTCCCTAAGGGCGGATTCTGAAAGAGAGGATTCCCAAAGAGCGGAAATCATAAAGTGTGGATTCTCAAAAATCGGAATCTTTAAAGGGGCGGATTCCCTAAGAGCAGAAGTCACTTCTTCAAGAAACGATTTTCATGGGAATTTCGAATCACAATCACTTGAAAATCGAACCTTGAAATTCGGACCGCCAGCCTGTTTGGCCCGATGCAGCAGGTCCGTCGTTCCGCTGACCCGGTACTTGTAGCTGAAGTCCGGGCTGGCTGCACCGGTTGATCCGCCGGCAACCATCGCCTTGTGCACCCCGATGCCGTCCAGTCGCAGTCGATTTCGCCAGTCCGCCAGTTTGTCGCTGCTGATACCATTCGACTGTTCCAGCTTGTACACCGGCAGATTCGGCAGCCTGCGTTTCAATTCAGCTGCACAGTCCAGCTCGAATGTCTGCAGATGGACCAGGTCGGCCCGGTTCTCGACTTGTTCGGCGATCAAGTCGTTTGCAATTAGCTCCTCCTTGGTCTGGTTGGTCCTGGCAGTGTAGTAGCGACACAGCTTCACCTCTATGAGCAGCGCAACTTGCCTCTGTCCCGGTTGGCGCTTGGCGTCCAGGCCCTTCACCAGCTGCAGCACCTCGCGCAGCGTGGGCACCGACTCCTGACCGTTTAGGCTGGAGTCCCGGAAACTGAACCGCTGATGCTTGCGCAGTTGCTTCACCTGTGGGTGGTTTTGTGCCGGTGATCCGTCACTCTATCCACCTGGCTTAACAGATCATCTGTCACTCCATTCACCAGGCTTAACAGATCATCTGTCACTCTATCCACCTGGCTTAACAGATCATCTGTCACTCCATTCACCAGGCTTAACAGATCATCTGTCACTCTATCCACCTGGCTTAACAGATCATCTGTCACTCCATTCACCAGGCTTAACAGATCATCTGTCACTCTATCCACCTGGCTTAATAGATCATCTGTCACTCTATCCACCTGGCTTAACAGATCATCTGTCACTCTATTCATCTGGCTTAACAGATCATCTGTCACTCTATCCACCTGGCTTAATAGATCATCTGTCACTCTATCCACCTGGCTTAACAGATCATCTGTCACTCTATTCACCTGGCTTAACAGATCATCTGTCACTCTATTCACCTGGCTTAACAGATCATCTGTCACTCTATTCATCTGGCTTAACAGATCATCTGTCACTCTATCCACCTGGCTTAACAGATCATCTGTCACTCTATTCACCTGGCTTAACAGATCATCTGTCACTCTATTCACCTGGCTTAACAGATCATCTGTCACTCTATTCACCTGGCTTAACAGATCATCTGTCACTCTATCTACCTGGCTTATCAGAGCATCTGTCACTCTATTCACCTGGCTTAACAGATCATCTGTCACTCTATTCACCTGGCTTAACAGGATCATCTGTCACTCTATTCACCTGGCTTAACAGATCATATGTCACTCTATTCACCTGGCTTAACAGATCATCTGTCACTCTAATCACCTGGTTTAACAGATCATCTGTCACTCTATCTACCTGGCTTATCAGAGCATCTGTCACTCTATTCACCTGGCTTAACAGATCATCTGTCACTCTATCCACGTGGGTCTCCACGTGGGTCCTAGCAATATGAAGATTCGCTTACCTCAGTTAGGTTAAATTCCCAGGTAAAATAGTCGGTCACATTCACTTGGTAACCATCGTCAGAGAAGATGGTATCAGTTCTCAGCCTGCTGGCAAATTCAGGTTTAGACTTCACATCCGTAGTGGGAGACAAGTCCGGCTCGTGCAGCACAATGACCTGGTGATCTTTCGTCACCGCCGTGTCGAGCTCCAGCATGTCGGCGCCCTGTTCGGCAGCCTTGGAGAATGCCAGCATCGTCAGTTCGGGATTGTCGCCGCTTGAACCACGGTGAGCGATCACCCATGGCGTCTGTCTCAGATTAGCCTGGGTGGCAACAAGGTGCAGGCCAGAGGAAATCAAAGCAATTGTCAGCACAGTTGCTAGTGCCATAGTTTCTGCAGCGTGATTGCGCTGTTATCGCAGCGGCCTTATATACCTCAGCTAGACACTTGAAGGGACTTGTGAACAGTTTATATACATATTTCTGGGGCCCAATGCGCGATATTCCGATAAAAGTAGCTAAGATTTCGGCTTGAAACACCTAGCTCTTAGCTGGCTGGCAAAACTGCAAGTACTTTGTTTATGTATTCGAGCCAAGACAGCTAGGGTGACGCTTAGATTAATCAGCCAGCTAGCTAGATACGCTAGTACTTCAATAAATGTGTAAACATTTTATTTTGCTTACTAATTCGTCTATAAAACTGACGATTTATTTGACAGCTTTTATCAGGCAAAGGAGAAAATTTTAAGCAACACTGCAAAAGCAGCCCGATTATTATTATTATTATTAAGCAGCCCGATAATATTGATTTACTCAAAATTAGTAAATATCACGAAATTGACGACTAGACAAAAATCCCTACTCAATTGAAATCCCTACTCAATTGAAATCCCTACTCAATTGAAATCCCTACTCAATTGAAATCCCTACTCAATTGAAATCCCTACTCAATTGAAATCCCTACTCAATTGAAATCCCTACTCAATTGAAATCCCTACTCAATTGAAATCCCTACTCAATTGAAATCCCTACTCAATTGAAATCCCTACTCAATTGAAATCCCTACTCAATTGAAATCCATACTCAATTGAAATCCCTACTCAATTGAAATCCCTACTCAATTGAAATCCCTACTTAATTGAAATCCCTACTCAATTGAAATCCCTACTCAATTGAAATCCCTACTCAATTGAAATCCCTACTCAATTGAAATCCCTACTCAATTGAAATCCCTACTCAATTGAAATCCCTACTCAATTGAAATCCCTACTCAATTGAAATCCCTACTCAATTGAAATCCCTACTCAATTGAAATCCCTACTCAATTGAAATCCCTACTCAATTGAAATCCATACTCAATTGAAATCCCTACTCAATTGAAATCCATACTCAATTGAAATCCCTACTCAATTGAAATCCCTACTCAATTGAAATCCCTACTCAATTGAAATCCCTACTCAATTGAAATCCCTACTCAATTGAAATCCCTACTCAATTGAAATCCCTACTCAATTGAAATCCCTACTCAATTGAAATCCATACTCAATTGAAATCCCTACTCAATTGAAATCCCTACTCAATTGAAATCCCTACTCAATTGAAATCCCTACTCAATTGAAATCCCTACTCAATTGAAATCCCTACTCAATTGAAATCCCTACTCAATTGAAATCCCTACTCAATTGAAATCCCTACTCAATTGAAATCCCTACTCAATTGAAATCCCTACTCAATTGAAATCCCTACTCAATTGAAATCCCTACTCAATTGAAATCCCTACTCAATTGAAATCCCTACTCAATTGAAATCCCTACTCAATTGAAATCCCTACTCAATTGAAATCCCTACTCAATTGAAATCCCTACTCAATTGAAATCCCTACTCAATTGAAATCCCTACTCAATTGAAATCCCTACTCAATTGAAATCCCTACTCAATTGAAATCCCTACTCAATTGAAATCCCTACTCAATTGAAATCCCTACTCAATTGAAATCCCTACTCAATTGAAATCCCTACTCAATTGAAATACCTACTCAATTGAAATCCCTACTCAATTGAAATCCCTACTCTATTGAAATCCATACTCAATTGAAATCCCTACTCAATTGAAATCCCTACTCAATTGAAATCCCTACTCAATTGAAATCCTTACTCAATTGAAATCCCTACTCAATTGAAATCCCTACTCAATTGAAATCCATACTCAATTGAAATCCCTACTCAATTGAAATCCATACTCAATTGAAATCCCTACTCAATTGAAATCCCTACTCAATTGAAATCCCTACTCAATTGAAATCCCTACTCAATTGAAATCCCTACTCAATTGAAATCCCTACTCAATTGAAATCCCTACTCAATTGAAATCCCTACTCAATTGAAATCCCTACTCAATTGAAATCCCTACTCAATTGAAATCCCTACTCAATTGAAATCCCTACTCAATTGAAATCCCTACTCAATTGAAATCCCTACTCAATTGAAATCCATACTCAATTGAAATCCCTACTCAATTGAAATCCCTACTCAATTGAAATCCCTACTCAATTGAAATCCCTACTCAATTGAAATACCTACTCAATTGAAATCCCTACTCAATTGAAATCCCTACTCAATTGAAATCCATACTCAATTGAAATCCCTACTCAATTGAAATCCCTACTCAATTGAAATCCCTACTCAATTGAAATCCCTACTCAATTGAAATACCTACTCAATTGAAATCCCTACTCAATTGAAATCCCTACTCAATTGAAATCCATACTCAATTGAAATCCCTACTCAATTGAAATCCCTACTCAATTGAAATCCCTACTCAATTGAAATCCCTACTCAATTGAAATCCCTACTCAATTGAAATCCCTACTCAATTGAAATCCCTACTCAATTGAAATCCCTACTCAATTGAAATCCCTACTCAATTGAAATCCCTACTCAATTGAAATCCATACTCAATTGAAATCCCTACTCAATTGAAATCCCTACTCAATTGAAATCCCTACTCAATTGAAATCCCTACTCAATTGAAATCTCAATTGAGAGAAGGCTTGGGGACTACTCATGCAATTTACGGCCTTGAGGGCCAACCTCCAAGGCTGTCACTCCGTCAGAGAGTGCACGCTGCCTGACGATGAGAAAGTCATGGCAGATGTACACACCTGTGTGCCTGTGTACTGTATAGTGTGTGCGTGTGTGCACAGGAGTCAGCGACATGGGCAGAATTGCCTCCTCGCTGGCTGCGGGTCTAGTGTCACCAAATGATGTGCCATTGCCTGCAGCCCTCCTGCATTTTTTTCAACGAAAATCCTAAATAACAGAAATCTGAACTCAAATAAAGTCCCTTAAGTTCCATAAAAACACAGCTCTATGAAAAATTACAACTAAAGGTAGTCCCATATCGCGTAGAAAATCCCAACTCACATGCCCAAATGATAATCTAGCTTATACGGGATTAAAACCACGTGGGATTATTTCAACTGTGCCGAGATAGGAATGATAAGGGCTCAGGAAATCAGTACACACGTGCCATTTGTAAAGTTTCAACTAAGAAAAAGCAAACTGAGTTACTTCCTCTAAATGCACCCCCCCTAAGAGAGCTTATCTCACAGCTGATTAGCATGTTTGAACTCGACCCTAAAAACAGTAAAAAATATTCGTAGAGGCAATATTTACTTCTGAATATTTTCCTTAGAGCTGCAACTCAAATTAGGGCAGAATCTGCACTTCACTACTTAATAAGTAGGAATATGCGAATGTATTCAACAATGCAGTTATACGAGCTACAATCTGGATTGTAATTACGATTTCGCAGATTTGGAAGGAGCAGTTGGTGAAAGGAAAGTGTAATCAGGTGGAGGGAAAGTGTAATCAGGTGGAGGGAAAGTGTAATCAGGTGGAGGGAAAGTGTAATCAGGTGGAGGGAAAGTGTAATCAGTTGGAGTAAAAGTGTAATCAGGTGGAGGGAAAGTGTAATCAGGTAGAGAGAAAGTGCAGTCGGGTAGAGAGAAAGTGCAGTCGGGTAGAGAGAAAGTGCAGTCGGGTAGAGAGAAAGTGCAGTCGGGTAGAGAGAAAGTGCAGTCGGGTAGAGAGAAAGTGCAGTCGGGTAGAGAGAAAGTGCAGTCGGGTAGAGAGAAAGTGCAGTCGGGTAGAGAGAAAGTGCAGTCGGGTAGAGAGAAAGTGCAGTCGGGAAGAGAGAAAGTTTAACCGGATAGAAGGAAAGTGTAATTGGATAGAAGGAAAGTGTAGTCGGGTAGAGGGAAAGTGTAATCGGGTAGAGAGTCAGTAATTGTCAAGTCATAACTGATAGTGCAGCGTGTATGAAATTTTTCCTTTGTCGTGTAGCGCTTCTCGCTCTTCCAACCGTGCGGATGCTGGGTAGGCAGCGCAGCGAAATGCTTCATCTCGACACAAGAGGAAGAAAAGAATGCTGCGCGGGGGCGGGTCAGACAAGCCTGGACAGGCGAGTTCTACTAGGCCTCCTGTCTGGGTCACGCCCACTGCCCGGCTAGATGGGTGGGTGGAGTTTACCTGCAGTATCGATCGAGGCTGTGAGGATCCTCGGGTTCAGATCGAGGCTCAGACTGGGATCAATAGTCATAGGATGCGGGCAGCTGCGAGATGGGATAACTCGTTGTTCTGTTGAGCATTTTTCTGTTCTTCTGTCTGCTTTTTTGCTGATGAAATAATAAGGATTGGCAGGGCGGAAATAGGAAAGCAGCAGCAACCCCAACCCGGTCCGAATGCCTCGAAGACAAATGCATGCTCCACCCTGCTCAAACTCTGTCTCCACCCTGCTCAAACTCTGTCTCCACCCTGCTCAAACTGTCTTCATCCTGCTCAAACTCTGTCTCCACCCTGCTCAAACTCTGTCTCCATCCTGCTCAAACTCTGTCTCCACCCTGCTCAAACTCTGTCTCCACCCTTCTCAAACTGTCTCCACCCTGCTCAAACTGTCTCCACCCTGCTCAAACTGTCTCCACCCTGCTCAAACTCTGTCTCCACCCTGCTCAAACTGTCTTCATCCTGCTCAAACTCTGTCTCCATCCTGCTCAAACTCTGTCTCCACCCTGCTCAAACTCTGTCTCCATCCTGCTCAAACTCTGTCTCCACCCTGCTCAAACTCTGTCTCCACCCTGCTCAAACTCTGTCTACACCCGGCTCAAACTGTCTTCATCCTGCTCAAACTCTGTCTCCACCCTGCTCAAACTGTCTTCACCCTGCTCAAACTGTCTCCACCCTGCTCAAACTGTCTCCACCCTGCTCAAACTGTCTTCACCCTGCTCAATCTCTGTTCGAACTGTCTCCAGCCTGCTCAAAATCTGCTCAAATTGTCTCCAGCCTGCTCAAACTCTGCTCAAATTGTCTCCACCCTGCTCAAACTCTGTCTCCACCCTGCTCAAACTGTCTCCACCCTACTCTACCTCCTTCTCCACCCTACTCTACCTCCTTCCCCACCCAACTCGTAGGTGTTTTCCGATTCAATATTTCCAGCTCAGCTCTGCATTGAAATGAGTGCTAATATCCTAAATAAAAATATTTTTTCTGATTAAAATTCCTTGCATTCCCCTCCTAACGCGCCCACAGCTATCGCACTTTCCCGGCAAGTTGCATTTCCATCGGCCTCATTTACCCTCGCCTAAAATAATTTCACCCAATCGGTCTTCCAGACCCAGAATCAGCCTCCTTATCCCGCTTTCTTATCTTGAGCTTTAGAATTTTATCAGCCAAGCGGAAAAGGCGGCGAGTCTCTAAATAAATTGTAGTGGGCGCGAGGCCTTTGTGAAATTGACTCAATTCTTGCTTTTTTAGCCATTGTGCTACGGAGCGCAGGAATTAATTCGCTTTTTCGCAGCAGCAAGCCCTTTTGCACTTTTATAAAAGCCTTGTCACCAACGAGAATTGCCGCTTCAGCGATGCTTGGTAAGTAGGGAATGTTTTTTTATTTATTGGAACTTTTTTCCCTTTAATTTCTTCGTTTCTTCCTCCATCCTTCTATCTAGCTTCTGTCTTCCTATTACTCACTACCCCTCTCTCATCTCTCCCCCTCTGTCATCTCTCCCCCTCTCTCATCTCTCCCTCTCTCTCATCTCTCCCTCTCTCTCATCTCTCCCCTCTCTCATCTCACCCCCTCTCTCATCTTCTCCCCCTCTCTCATCTCTCCACTCTCTCATCTCTCCACTCTCTCATCTCACCCCCTCTATCTCACCCCCCTCTCTCATCTTCTCCCCCTCTCTCATCTCTCCACTCTCTCATCTCTCAACTCTCTCATCTCACCCCCCTCTATCTCACCCCCTCTCTCATCTCACCCCTCTCACATCTCACCTCCCTTTATCTCACCCTCTCTCTCATCTCACCCCCTCTCTTATCTCTCCCCCTCTCTCATCTCACCCCCTCTCTCATCTTCTCCCCCTATCTCATCTCTCCACTCTCTCATCTCTCCACTCTCTCATCTCACCCCCCTCTATCTCACCCCCTCTCACATCTCACCTCCCTCTATCTCACCCTCTCTCTCATCTCACTCTCTCTCTCATCTCACTCCCTCTCTCATCTCACCCCCCTCTCTTCTCACTCCCTCTCTCATCTCACCCCTCTCTCATCTCACTCCCTCTCTCATCTCTCCTCATCTCTATAATCTCATCCGTACCCTCTATTCCCCTATCGATCTCAGATATCTTCTACTGAGCACTATTTTCCATTTTGCTCAGAGCTACAATACGCGCTAGTGGCGGTCCACAATAGTCGCATTCCCAGAATCTTACGTAGCCCTCCACCCTTCCTCCACAATGCCCTCTCTAACTATCGACCATCCGGCTGCAAAATCTCACGCACTGCTCAACTTTCTCTCTCTGATTCGCTGGCGCCGCAAAACCGCCTCACTACACACTGTGCTCAGGCCATGGTAGAGAATGCCATCTCTGAGCAGAAGGGAGACGCGGAGAAGGAGGAAGAGGATGATTGGGGAGAAAATCAGGTGAGTATACCGCATGCAACTAGCCTGGCCATGACATATTTTAAGCTTCCAATGCAGCCTTTAGCGTGAAGTAATTGACTGGCTTAAGAATCCCGCAATCTTTCAGCTGGAATACAATCCGGATCAATTCTGCTTTCGCTCTGCTTTTGTGTCATGTCGCGGTCCACTGGTGAGTTTGCATTTCTCTTCTTAGTGAGGCGGCTGACATCGATCAGACAAAAGCTTAGGAGACTGCCAGTGCAGGTTCAGCAGGATAAAATGCATATAAATGCAGATTGCTCACCTTTGCGCTCTTCATTACTGTCTACACATCAAGCTCTGCCATCTCATCTTCTCTCTCTCCTCCACTCCCTCTCCTCCTCTCCCTCTCCTCCTCTCCATCTCCTCCTCACCCTCTCCTCCTCTCCCTCTCCTCCTCACCCTCTCCTCCTCTCCATCTCCTCCTCACCCTCTCCTCCTCTCCCTCTCCTCCTCTCCCTCTCCTCCTCTCCATCTCCTCCTCACCCTCTCCTCCTCTCCATCTCCTCCTCTCCATCTCCTCCTCACCCTCTCCTCCTCTCCATCTCCTCCTCACCCTCTCCTCCTCTCCATCTCCTCCTCACCCTCTCCTCCTCTCCCTCTCCTCCTCTCCATCTCCTCCTCTCACTCTCCTACTCTCCCTCTCCTCCTCTCCCTCTCCTCCTCTCCCTCTCCTCCTCTTCCTCTCCTTATCTCACTCTCCTCCTCTCCCTCCCATCCTCTCCCTCTCCTCCTCCCCTCCTCCTCTCTCTCTCTTCCTCTCCCCCTCTTCCTCACCCTCTCCTCCTCTACCACTCCAACCCTCCATCTCTTCCTCTCCCTCTCACTCTCCTCCTCTCCCACTCCAACCCTCCACCTCTTCCGCTCACTCTCCTCCCCTCCCTCTCCTGATCTCTATTTCCTTCTCTCCCTCTCATCTTCTCAATCTCATTCTCTACATCATTCGTTTCCATTTCTCAATCCCTCAATATTAAGAAGTGCAGCAATAGGAAAGGCATACTTAGTGAGGTAAGTACTCTCAATCACGAAGACAACAGCTGGTTAGAGGCATTAGGAGAGCTGTGGTCCCCAACCATACGGGGAAATTAACAAACTACTCGTGCTCTATTAGCGACACTTCAAGTCAGGAGGAATAATTTATTTAGTGCGATTTCGTTGATTAAAAGAAGCCAAAATGAAAGAGAGAATTTGATAGATCGAGATTTAGAGAGCCAAAAACATCCTCCCTCCCCTAATCCAGAGGCAGAAGCTAGTGGAGGCGCGAAAGGAGGCGGCGGCGGCGGCGGCGGCGGCGGCGGCGGCAGCGACGACGGCAAGTTCAACTCGCACAGCATCAGCGTCAGAGCCCAGAAGAAGCTGATTGGCCGATTAGCTTCGAAGTCTGCTCTAAAAATCTTTCTAGACTCAACATCGGCCCGACTGCTAGACGAGCTCTACCGAGTTGTGAAGCTGTGGTGCGGATCACGGCAGCCGGCTAAGCGGCTGATGAAGCAGGTGGTGAAGATCAACATGAAGATCGGTGTGCTCTATCTCAACAATGTTCTCAACGAGGACGAAAAAAATCTCGTCGAAGAATTTCGCGACCAATTCTCCGAGCTGGCCGAAACAGCGGTGCGCACTTTTCGTCGACAACGTCAGGTGGACATCGGCGAGGCCATCCTGCGAGTTCAGCGCTGCGAGGACCTGGTGCTGCGGGCCACCCGGCGTCACCTGAGCGAGAAGTCGCTGCGCGGAGTTCGCACCTGCGCCCAGTTCTTCTCGGACCGCGGCTTCCTGGAGGCTCTGCTGGATCCGGAGTCGAAATTGGCCGGCCACATGGCGCCACTGTGCGACGGTGTGCAGGAACTGCTGGACAGGGGCGTGCTGTGATTGGCTGCGAAGGCTCCGACCAATCACCGCTCTGCTCAATGCCACTGTTTCCTTTATTTGTTCGTGCATGTTGGTACAACTTTATCGGAACTCAGATCTTTCAACAAGTAAATCCTAAAACTCTGCCAAGTCCCTTTAAAAACTCCTCTTTTACTAAATTCCCTATTCAGAGAAATCCCAACTCAAAGAAACCCCATCTCAAAGAAATCCCAACTCAAAGAAATCCCAACTCAAAGAAATCACAACTCGATGAAATCCCAACTGAAAAAATCACAACTCGATGAAATCCCAATTCAAAGAAATCCCATCTCAAAGAAATCCCATCTCAAAGGAATCACAACTCGATGAAATCCCATCTCAAAGAAATCCCATCTCAAAGAAATCACAACTCGATGAAATCACAACTCGATGAAATCCCATCTCAAAGAAATCCCATCTCAAAGAAATCACAACTCGATGAAATCCCAATTCAAAGAAATCCCATCTCAAAGAAATCCCATCTCAAAGAAATCCCATCTCAAAGAAATCCCATCTCAAAGAAATCCCATCTCAAAGAAATCCCATCTCAAAGAAATCCCATCTCAAAGAAATCCCATCTCAAAGAAATCCCATCTCAAAGAAATCCCATCTCAAAGAAATCACAACTCGATGAAATCCTAACTCAAAGAAATCCCATCTCAAAGAAATCCCAACTCAAAGAAATCACAACTCAAAGAAATCACAACTCGATGAAATCACAACTCGATGAAATCTCATCTCAAAGAAATCCCATCTCAAAGAAATCCCATCTCAAAGAAATCCCATCTCAAAGGAATCACAACTCGATGAAATCCCATCTCAAAGAAATCCCATCTCAAAGAAATCACAACTCGATGAAATCACAACTCGATGAAATCCCATCTCAAAGAAATCCCATCTCAAAGAAATCACAACTCGATGAAATCCCAATTCAAAGAAATCCCATCTCAAAGAAATCCCATCTCAAAGAAATCCCATCTCAAAGAAATCCCATCTCAAAGAAATCCCATCTCAAAGAAATCCCATCTCAAAGAAATCCCATCTCAAAGAAATCCCATCTCAAAGAAATCCCATCTCAAAGAAATCACAACTCGATGAAATCCTAACTCAAAGAAATCCCATCTCAAAGAAATCCCAACTCAAAGAAATCACAACTCAAAGAAATCACAACTCGATGAAATCACAACTCGATGAAATCTCATCTCAAAGAAATCCCATCTCAAAGAAATCCCATCTCAAAGAAATCCCAACTCAAAGAAATCCCATCTCAAAGAAATCCCATCTCAAAGAAATCACAACTCGATGAAATCCCATCTCAAAGAAATCCCATCTCAAAGAAATCCCATCTCAAAGAAATCCCAACTCAAAGAAATCCCATCTCAAAGAAATCCCAACTCAAAGGAATCCCAGCTCGATGAAATCCCAACTCACTGAAATCCCAACTCACTGAAATCCCAAATCGACGAAATCCCAACTCAAATAAATCCTAACAAAATGAAATCCACGTATCCACCAATCTTTAATTCCGTCTTACCAAATCTGTCGATATAATATATCTTTTAGGCCCGAAAAAGTTTTGCATTTGCACGATTTGAGCCCCTTCAAACTTAGACTAGCCTAGTCACCTGTTCAATCGGCAGTATTGTGACCTGTTGTATTTAGATATATTTTAATTTAAACTATTTGCTTTAAGCCAAATATGACTTTAGGCAACCAGAATGCTGGCTTTTTTTAACCATGCGTATTAAAAATGTAAGCGAAATTGTCTCTATATGATTTGTGATGTTTTGCGACCGTATTCTATTCTTTATTTTATATAAACCTTTCTTACTTAAACAAACTCTACCCCATTCACCACCCACCTCTACCTCTGTCTCTAACCCGCCTCTACCTCTGTCTCCACCCGCCTCTACCTCTGTCTCCACCCGCCTCTACCTCTGCCTCTAACCCGCCTCTACCTCTGTCTCCACCCGCCTCTACCTCTGTCTCCACCCGCCTCTACCTCTGTCTCTAACCCGCCTCTACCTCTGTCTCCACCCGCCTCTACCTCTGTCTCCACCCGCCTCTACCTCTGCCTCTAACCCGCCTCTACCTCTGTCTCCACCCGCCTCTACCTCTGTCTCCACCCGCCTCTACCTCTGTCTCTAACCCGCCTCTACCTCTGTCTCCACCCGCCTCTACCTCTGTCTCCACCCGCCTCTACCTCTGTCTCCACCCGCCTCTGCCTCTACCCTACTTTACCTCTTTAACTAGCTACTCTACATCGTTCTACTCAAAAGATCCCCGCCAATTACTCAAATCAAACCTGCCACTTTCGACGTAGCAAACATAGCATAATATTCCCTTTGCTTCGTCTACTACTTATGTTGGTGATGCAAGTAGCAAAAATGACTCGGACCAATAATTTAGACGAATAACAAACAAACAAAATAGCAGCAGTCGTTGTTACCGAGCAGCTACACGCTTAGTACGACGACACACTTAGCTCAGTTTTTAGATCTTTTGTCTAAAGCAATGGCTTGCAAATTCATAGTGGCATTTCAAGTCAGATATTTCGACTTCACTTGACATGACAACCCGAAATTTCACCAACTAGAAACTTCCCCAACCCGAATCTTCACTAACCCGAATCTTCACCAACCCGAATCTTCACTAACCTGAATCTTCACTAACCCGAATCTTCACTAACCCGAATCTTCACTAACCCGAATCTTCACTAACCCGAATCTTTACTAACCCGAATCTTCACTAACCCGAATCTTCACTAACCCGAATCTTCATCAACCCGAATCTTCACTAACCCGAATCTTCACTAACCCGAATCTTCACTAACCCGAATCTTCACTAACCCAAATCTTCACCAACCCGAATCTTCACTAACCCGAATCTTCACTAACCCGAATCTTCACTAACCCGAATCTTCACTAACCCAAATCGACACTTACCAGAAACCGAAAACTGAATGAATCTAAAAATAAAGTAATGGACTTTTAGCAGCCTAAAATTAGCTTGAATGATTATTATGCTACTTAGAATTTATTTGGAGCAGCTTTGGATCTTGGAACTTGATGGTCAAATATAGCTTTCCACTAGTAGAAGAAGACAATGTAAGTAGCAGAAAATCCGTCTGAAAAAAGACTGTTTACTGGAGTCGAAGCAATTACTCAAAGTGTCTGCACTTCTAAGCCTCGAAAGATAATGAGCGCTGCTCGGCCCAAAATATTCTTATCCCACGCCCAGGATTCTTCCTAACTCCAATTCTAAGAAAGTCTTTTATCCTACTCAAGTGAAAAATCATTTCTTTTAGAAAGAAGCCCGCATGGAAAAGTGCTGAGCCTTGATGAGACTCAGAATGAGAAGAGTTTGAGTAGGCCACTGACCGACTTCTACCAGCAGCTCATCCCAGAGGAGACTTCACAGTAAATATTGTTGTGTGAAAGTGGCTGCAATTACTCATAAGACGTGCTCATATTGTGGTTAAAATATTGGCTCAGATGAAAAAGGCACCAAAGAATGACTTTGACACCTGTACTTAATAATGACTTTGACACCTGTACTAAAGAATGACTTTGACACCTGTACTGAATAGTGACTTTGACACCTGTACTAAAGAATGACTTTGACACCTGTACTGAATAGTGACTTTGACACCTGTACTGAAGAATGGCTTTGACACCTGTACTGAATAATGACTTTGACACCTGTACTGAAGAATGGCTTTGACACCTGTACTGAATAATGACTTCGACAACTGTAATGAATAATGACTGTGTTCACCTGTAATGAATAATGACTGTGTTCACCTGTACTGAATAATGACTGTGTTCACCTGTAATGAATAATGACTGTGTTCACCTGTACTGAATAATGACTGTGTTCACCTGTACTGAAGAATGACTTTGACACCTGTACTAAAGAATGACTTTGACACCTGTACTGAAGAATGACTTTGACACCTGTAATGAAGAATGACTTTGACACCTGTACTGAAGAATGACTTTGACACCTGTACTGAAGAATGACTTTGACACCTGTACTAAAGAATGATTTTGACACCTGTACTGAAAAATGACTTTGACACATGTACTAAAGAATGACTTTGACACCTGTACTAAAGAATGATTTTGACACCTGTACTGAAAAATGACTTTGACACATGTACTAAAGAATGACTTTGACACCTGTACTTAATAATGACTTTGACACCTGTACTGAAGAATGACTCTGACACCTGTACTGAATAATGACTTTGACACCTGTACTTAATAATGACTTTGACACCTGTACTAAAGAATGACTTTGACACCTGTACTTAATAATGACTTTGACACCTGTACTGAAGAATGACTCTGACACCTGTACTGAAAAATGACTTTGACACCTGTACTGAAGAATGACTCTGACACCTGTACTGAAAAATGACTTTGACACCTCTACTAAAGAATGACTTTGACACCTGTACTGAATAATGACTTTGACACCTGTACTAAAGAATGACTGTGCACACCCCAACTGAGGAAAGAATGTGACACCTGTACTGAATAATTAATGTGACACAGCTGAAGAATGAGTGCGATATCTGTACGTACTAAATAATGAAGGCTTCCTTTTGCTGAATGACTATGTAAACTGTCATTTTCTTTTCAATAAGCTACTGCACGGGCTGTTAGCTTTGAAATTGCTTCTTTAGGAAGAAGACTTGAAGAAGTGTCCGCGCGAAGAGCTGTCCAGGAAGAGCGAAAATTCGCACACAGAGGCGAGCCTACAGAGTCACTGCGTTCAAGGTATCCTCGGGTGGAGTTGGAGCAGTATCTGCTTCTAAAAGGATATTTCGAGCGCTACTCAACTTGAGCACACTCATTAATCTGTGAAGTGCCGAGTCGCTGGGAGTCGAGTTCCCTGCGCACTCAGAAACTCTTTGCTTTCTGTTTTTTTCTGTCCTCAGATAGGCGAAGAGAGTGTGCTCAGATCTTGAGACCATTGGCTTTTAGAAAGCAAGACAGTCACTGTCCAATCCACTGTCACGTCAACCATGGGGATTATTAACTCGTCCATTTCACTGATCCTCTCAGATAGCCTGATCGCCAACGACATGGATTCGCACCAAGGCTCCGCGACACCTAGCAACGGTTGCCATAGATACAAGCCGCCGCCAATCCGGTTGCTAGCCCAGCGATCGAAGTTCAGCGAGCGGGAACTGCGCCTGATCTACCGCGGCTTCAAGCAGGACTGCCCGACCGGGGTAGTGCGCGAGGAGCACGTCTGCGCCATCTTCTCCCAGCTGTTCCCCTTCGGCAATCCGGCGCCATTCGCCAGGATTGTCTTCAACTGGCTGGACGTTGACAAGCGGCAAGCGCTGCCGTTTCACCAGTACGTCATGTGGCTGTCACAGCTGGCTAGAGGCAGCGTCCAGGACAAGATTGTGTGGATCTTTCGTCTATACGACGTTAATCTGGACGGGACGCTCAGTCGAGAGGAGATTGGGCAGTTCCTGCAGTCTGTCTACGAACTTCTAGGAGGCCAGGCTAAGGGTCGCGACTCGGCTCGCAGTGTCCAGGAGCACGCCGAGCACATCTTCGCGCTGATGGACGCCGATGGCAAGGGGGCAGTGACCTGCGACGACTTTCTGCGCTACTGCCGCAGCTCGCCAATCATCATGAAGGGCCTGGAGGTGTTTGACACCTGTTGGTGAACTCTTGACGACTGCCAACCGTTTGACTTTCTTTGTTTTAAATACGCATGACTGTCAGTTATAAAAATACCAACTACCGAGAGACTGAATGTATTCGACTACTCTGGAGTCAGCGGAGTGGGCAGAATTGTCTCCAGAAGATGTGCCAGATCTCAAAGGCCCTAACGAATGTTAATTAAACTCGAAATAATATATTTTAAAAAACTTTAAATTTTTGGTGATAGTAATTAGTTTTCCTTTAATTAAAGCAAATTTTACTTTTCATTGCTTCTAGCATTCTTTGACACCTCTGCAGTCAACATCCTGTGACAATAAATCTCTTTGAGATCTGGCGCAGTCCATGTTGAGCATCAAAAGGGCAGGAAATCACTGCTCAGAAACATTCTGCAATCCCTACAGCTAATGTAACCACACCTGTATTGTAGGTCTTCTCACTTTTCCTCTCTAACTTCATCATCTGCTGGAATGTAGCACTGTTGAGTAGCAGTGTATCGTTCCTACCCTAATCACTACTCAAATCCTGCTAACTCTAAATTACTCCCCATGTAGCTGAGAAAGCTTCGAAAAAACTGTTCTTAACTGTACTGTGCTAACAATTTTTATTTTCAAATTTATGTGTATACTATTTCATGATAACTGAGAATCATTCAATATACAGTCTGATGGAATTCTTACAATAGTACTGAAATGAAGTAGTATGCATTTGTGAAGGTAGATAAACTACGAGTAATTGCGCTTATTTATTTAACAGCAAAAAGTACAATGCCAATCACCGATTGGGAAATAATTGTAATGAAAAAGTGGTATGGGAGCTTGAGTGACAGGAATGAAATGAGAGTGAAAGGAAACGGGAAGCGTGCCTTGTGACAGAGATGTGAGGACATTGCAGGCAGATGAAAGGAATATTGTTCCAGGTAACCTAAAAGTACATCTTGAAGTTAAAGCAACTTATGAAGTCTTCTATGGCAAAAAGTCCCATTAAAATTTAAAAGAGAAAAGTTTTAATCACAGCCCGTGTTTGGCGCAAATAAAAGGGCCATTTCTGTACAGGTCGGTAATTGAAAACCCGCGTATTTATGGACAGTCGGTGGCAGAAAAAACTAGCTTCTGCGCTGGGTTAGGACGTTGGGAAGAGGGGCCGAGAGGCACAAACTTTTCGAATCTCCAAAAAAGCAGAAGACAAGTCAAAGAATGCAGTTTGCAGATGAACAAGTCACTATAAGATTGCGGAAGGGATATAGGAGGGGAGATAATCCCAACTAATATCCCTCGATCTCCCGTCTCCGTTGTAGGCAGCTGAGGCTTAGCTATCAGCAATTAGCTGAGCCTGCAGTTTGCCAATTAGCGACTAGGCAAGGTGTGCTACTGATCCCCACTTCTGCCTGTCTTGCCTCTCTCTGTCTTTCTTCTTGGGTCAATAAAACAGCTATGGGTGCATAGGATCTGGCCGTCATGTAGTTATCCATTACACTAAACCTGTACCAACCCTACAGACACCACACTGCATCGCTGCGTTCGATGACAAGCAGACACGAAAATTCCAATGTTCCTTCTTACGCACTGAGGCCATTGTGTAGACATTTTTTGTCTTAGTGATTTGCCACCAGCTTGTCATTTTCTGCGTGACTGACTGAGCTGCTGATCTGCCACTGTGAGCTGGTGACTGACTGAGCTGCTGATCTGTCACTGTGAGCTGGTGACTGACTGAGCTGCTGATCTGTCACTGTGAGCTGGTGACTGACTGAGCTGCTGATCTGTCACTGTGAGCTGGTGACTGACTGACTGAGCTGCTGATCTGTCACTGTGAGCTGGTGACTGACTGACTGAGCTGCTGATCTGTCACTGTGAGCTGGTGACTGACTGACTGAGCTGCTGATCTGTCACTGTGAGCTGGTGACTGACTGACTGAGCTGCTGATCTGTCACTGTGAGCTGGTGACTGACTGAGCTGCTGATCTGTCACTGTGAGCTGGTGACTGACTGACTGAGCTGCTGATCTGTCACTGTGAGCTGGTGACTGACTGACTGAGCTGCTGATCTGTCACTGTGAGCTGGTGACTGACTGACTGAGCTGCTGATCTGTCACTGTGAGCTGGTGACTGACTGACTGAGCTGCTGATCTGTCACTGTGAGCTGGTGACTGACTGACTGAGCTGCTGATCTGTCACTGTGAGCTGGTGACTGACTGAGCTGCTGATCTGTCACTGTGAGCTGGTGACTGACTGACTGAGCTGCTGATCTGTCACTGTGAGCTGGTGACTGACTGAGCTGCTGATCTGTCACTGTGAGCTGGTGACTGACTGACTGAGCTGCTGATCTGTCACTGTGAGCTGGTGACTGACTGACTGAGCTGCTGATCTGTCACTGTGAGCTGGTGACTGACTGACTGAGCTGCTGATCTGTCACTGTGAGCTGGTGACTGACTGAGCTGCTGATCTGTCACTGTGAGTTGATTCGCATGAGCAAAATGTTTTTTGGAATGAAACAATTCAGCTTCTTCACTGAAAGCTTGGATTTAGCAAAATAATTCAGTACTTTTCTTACAGTTGGCTTAGGTGTCCAACCTAGGCTATGCTTGAGGGAAGGACAGGAAAGGGAGCAGGCTGAGTGATTTTAGTTGCCATGGCATGCTGGCACTAGCCTAAATGTCAAAAGGTATCCCCGTGCGCAAGGCTTGTCGGCCACTTCATCACGCCGGGCGGTCAAAGCGTCAGCGGTTTGCGGGCACTAAATTGCTTTGCCACTCAGAAAAATGTTGCGTAACTGCTTCTAGGAGAGTATGTTTCTAGGAAAGGTGAAAATTTGTGGCCTTATAAAGTTTATTGGCGCAGTCATTCAAGGCCCTTGCATTCTGCTATAGGCTGACAGAACAGCGAGTGTAATTTTTGCAAAAGTCACGACTGCAGCAAATAAAGACAGTTAAGCGAAGGGACGAATAAAACAGAGTGACAGTGAGCACACACGCACACAGATACTGTACGCAGGCACTCGCTCACACAGGTGTGTGGGCGAGTGGGTCAGCGGCTAGCGTCGCTGCCTCGCACTCCAATGGACGCTAGTTCGAATCTTCCTTCAAGTCACGATTAATTTCGCGACTTGTTTGTGGGTTTGGACAGTAGCGATCGGCGGAGGTGCACCATATTTCGTGCAATCAAAGCTTCAAATAATAGCTTCGCTCCTACCTTCTGTGTGCCTGTTCTGCGTTGTGTGAGTTGTGTGCGTTGGCGCTGGGGCGTGAGGCCCTGCGGGGGGAGGCTGGGGGCGGGTGTACACCGCCGCGCGCTTTCTGGATTTCCGTCAGCGCGATTGGATAAGTGTACACTCATCACCCGCCCCCCCCTGAGGACTGATTTCTTATCAGCATTCCGCCCCGGCTTGATATGCTCTGTGCGAGTGGGGCTGGAAGTGGGGGGCACTGCTGCCTATTCTGGATGCCTCCTGCCCTCCCCGGCTGGTCTGTGCTGCTGTGTGTGGTGCCTGCTCAGGGGAGGCGGCGCGATGGGCGCTAAGCGCCTAGTTCGCCGGTCTGGGGGCGTGCCGCTCCATCGCTTGTGCGACAAGTGCCCCGGGCCCCCCTGCAAATAGATAGAGAGATAGAGACAGTGAGTGAAACAGAGTGACTGAGAATGATGCAGAGTGACTAAAAATGATGCAGAGTGACTGAGATTGATGCAGAGTGACTGAGAATCATGCAGAGTGATAGTTATTGATGCAGAGTGACTGAGAATGATGCAGAGTGACTGAGAATGATGCAGAGTGACTGAGAATGATGCAGAGTGACTGAGAATGATGCAGAGTGACTGAGAATGATGCAGAGTGACTGAGAATGATGCAGAGTGACTGAGAATGATGCAGAGTGACTGAGAATGATGCAGAGTGACTGAGAATGATGCAGAGTGACTGAGAATGATGCAGAGTGACTGAGAATGATGCAGAGTGACTGAGAATGATGCAGAGTGACTGAGAATGATGCAGAGTGACTGAGAATGATGCAGAATGACTGAGAATGATTTAGAGTGACTGAGAATCATGCAGAGTGCCTGAGAATGATGCAGAGTGACTGAAATCATGCAGAGTGACTGAGAATTATTTAGAGTGACTGAGAATGATGCTGTGACAGAAGAGAACAAATCAAATAGTTAAAAAAGACCTTCTAGTACTATGAACATTTATTGATGGTGAAAAACAAGTACTTTTTCGCTAGATAATATTATAGTAGCTATGCAGGCAGCAGCTAACACTTGAAGCCAGGTTTTTGGAAAGCGATACCAGCCAGAGCGGACAACGGGAGAAAAAGAAAAAAAAACTGAAAAACAACAAAAGAAACGAAACAGACTAGAAGAAAAAGCAGATCAGCCAATCAGGCCGGTTCGGCAGACCGAATAACTCGACTGAAAAAAACTGACCAAAGAGAGAGGACCAAGGGTTTGTGGGAGATTGAATGCTAAAGGGGAGTGATCGCAGTCGGCGGCGAAAATACACAAGAAAAGAAATTATCACCGTCGACAAGACGAATTCCTAAAAAACGCTGAGCGCCGGTCGCACCTCCCATCATCAATTTCCTGCGCGCGGAAGAAAGGAGAGCGGAACAGCTCAGCACCTGCGCACCTACCTCTTTTGCTGCTGCCGCGGCTGCTTCTGCTGATTTTGTGTTAATTCGGTCCCGCTATGCCCCGCGCTAGCTGGCAGTTGCTTCATTCCGACACTGCCAGTTCCACATCCGCCGCTTCTAGTCGCCAGCAAGCAGCAGCAGCAGCAGCTGTAACAATACAGGTCGGAATTGAGTCAATAAAAGAGAAAACAGCGGCTAATCAAGCGTCAATTATGACATCAACGGTGGCGGAGACCAATTCGGTGGCGTCCTCGGCAGCTGGACGAAACACCGCAGGCGGTGAGACAATCTGCCCAACGAAGACATTGGGAAGGATTTTTGATAGGGAGAAATTGAAGCCATTTTAGAGCTTTTGAGTGTGTAGTTAGGCATCTTTGAGATCGGGTTCGGGATCTTCATATCGGGTTCGGGATCTTCAATATCGAGTTCGGGATCTTCGAAATCATGTTCGGGATCTTTGAGATCAGGTTCGGGATCTTAAATATCGAGTTCGGGATCTTCAATATCGAGTTCGGGATCTTCAAAATCGGGTTCGGGATCTTTGAGATTAGGTTCGGGATCTTTGAGATTGCGTTCAGGAACTTTGAGATCGGGTTCGGGGTCTTTTAGATCGGGTTCGGGATCTTCAAAATCGGGTTCGGGATCTTTAAGATCAGGTTCGGGATCTTTGAGATTGCGTTCAAGAACTTTGAGATCGGGTTCGGGGTCTTTTAGATCCGGTTCGGGATCTTCAAAATCGGGTTCGGGATCTTTGAGATCAGGTTCGGGATCTTTGAGATTGCGTTCAAGAACTTTGAGATCGGGTTCGGGATTTTTGAAGTCGAGTTCGGGAACTTTGAGATCGAGTTCGGGGTCTTTGAGATCAGGTTCGGGATCTTTGAGATCGGGGTCGGGATTTTGGAGATCAGGTTCGGGATCTTCAATATCGGGTTCGGGATCTTCAATATCGGGTTCGGGATCTTTTAGATCAGGAAAGGGATCTTTTAGATCGGGTTTGGGATCTTTGAGATCGGGTTCGGGATTTTTTAAGTCGAGTTCGGTAGCCTACACATGAAAATTCAATTTTCAATCTTTCAGAGGCCGAGCTCAAACTGTCTATCCATGCCACGCAGAATCAACTGAGTATTAACGGTGCATATTTCTCACTACTAGGGATTTTTTTTATCTCCAAAATTTTTCTGTAATTAAGCAGATTCATTTCTTCAACCTTTTCAGTTATCGCGGCGAGGAACTTATGTTCTCAACGAGGCAGGAGATGCTGCAGCTTTGTTCGCGTCAGTCAATGAAATCAAATTTTTTACCCATCTTTTTATAGGAACGTGTTGTAGATGTGTAATTTTATAGAAGTAGAGCCGGTTGGTTAGAGGATTTTGGGTTTGATGGAGTAGTATGGTTAGAGTAGTGGCGTCGCTGCAAGATTGGGTTGGTTGAAGGAGTGGGGTGGTTGAAGGAGTGGGGTGGTTGAAGGAGTGGGGTGATTGAAGGAGTGGGGTGATTGAAGGAGTGGGGTGGTTGAAGGAGTGGGGTGATTGAAGGAGTGGGGTGGTTGAAGGAGCGGGGTTGTTGAAGGAGTGAGGTGGTTGAAGGAGCGGGGTTGTTGAAGGAGTGGGGTGGTTGAAGGAGTGGGGTGGTTGAAGGAGTGGGGTGGTTGAAGGAGTGGGGTGGTTGAAGGAGTGGGGTGATTGAAGGAGTGGGGTGATTGAAGGAGTGGGGTGATTGAAGGAGTGGGGTGGTTGAAGGAGTGGGGTGGTTGAAGGAGCGGGGTGGTTGAAGGAGTGTGGTGGTTGGAGGAGTGGGGTGATTGAAGAAGTGGGGTGGTTGAAGGAGCGGGGTTGTTGAAGGAGTGGGGTGGTTGAAGGAGTGTGGTGGTTGAAGGAGCGGGGTTGTTGAAGGAGTGGGGTGGTTGAAGGAGTGTGGTGGTTGAAGGAGTGTGGTGGTTGAAGGAGTGTGGTGGTTGAAGGAGTGGGGTTGTTGAAGGAGTGGGGTGGTTGAAGGAGTGTGGTGGTTGAAGGAGCGGGGTGGTTGAAGGAGTGTGGTGGTTGGAGGAGTGGGGTGATTGAAGGAGTGGGGTGATTGAAGGAGTGGGGTGGTTGAAGGAGTGGGGTGGTTGAAGGAGTGGGGTGGTTGAAGGAGTGGGGTGGTTGAAGGAGCGGGGTGGTTGAAGGAGTGTGGTGGTTGAAGGAGCGGGGTGGTTGAAGGAGTGTGGTGGTTGGAGGAGTGGGGTGATTGAAGGAGTGGGGTGATTGAAGGAGTGGGGTGGTTGAAGGAGTGGGGTGGTTGAAGGAGCGGGGTTGTTGAAGGAGTGTGGTGGTTGAAGGAGTGGGGTGGTTGAAGGAGTTGGGTGGTTGAAGGAGTGGGGTGGTTGAAGGAGTGGGTGGTTGGAGGAGTGGGGTGGTTGAAGGAGTGGGTGGTTGAAGGAGTGGGTGGTTGAAGGAGTGGGGTGGTTGAAGGAGCGGGGTGGTTGAAGGAGTGTGGTGTTTGAAGGAGTGGGGTGGTTGAAGGAGTGTGGTGGTTGAAGGAGTGGGGTGGTTGAAGGAGTGGGGTGGTTGAAGGAGTGGGGTGGTTTAAGGAGTGGGGTGGTTGAAGGAGTGGGGTGGTTGAAGGAGTGTGGTGGTTGAAGGAGTGGGGTGGTTGAAGGAGTGGGGTGGTTGAAGGAGTGGGGTGGTTGAAGGAGTGGGGTGGTTGAAGGAGTGTGGTGGTTGAAGGAGTGGGGTGGTTGAAGGAGTGTGGTGTTTGAAGGAGTGGGGTGGTTGAAGGAGTGGGTTGGTTGAAGGAGTGGGGTGGTTGAAAGGAGTGGGGGTAGATTTTAAAGAGGATTGCTAAATATTTAAGGCGACTGGTGGGATGAGATATTTGCAATGAAGACAGGTTCAGCAAATGAGAAGTCAAATTGATTCAATCACAGTGTAAGAAGGCTAACTGAACGATTCTAAAGTGTACTTTAATTCCAATGACTTAATGAAAATAAACTTGCAGATCAGCTTTTATCCCGAGGGTCAGTCAAGCGAAAAGTGCAAAACTCAAGTTGTGCCTGATACAGACTTTCCTCTGTACAATGAGCACTTTGTGCTCAACCTGCCTCTAGAAAATCAGCATCAAAAGCAGCAGCAGCAGCAGCAGCATCAGGCAGCCATAAGCAGTGGCAGACAGGAATTTGGATCAACTAAAAAGGATCTTTTGATTTCTGTTTGGAATCAACTTGGCCGCGAAGGGTGAGTTGACTTGGACCTAATAATACCTTTGTAATTTCTAGGATTTCTAGTGACTAGATTGTACTTTTACGGATTTTATTCATTTGACTCAAAATCAACAGATTCGCTGAGTTTCTCGGCAGTATTACATTCTCATTGGACAGCCTGCAATCTAGCGGAAAGGTATGAACAATTCACTATGTGATATTACTCTCCTAAGATCTCAGCATTAGGTCTCATTCAGGTGGGATCAGGTCTCATTCAGGTGTGATCAGGTCTCATTCAGGTGGGATCAGGTCTCATTCAGGTGGGATCAGGTCTCATTCAGGTGGGATCAGGTATCATTCAGGTGGGATCAGGTATCATTCAGGTGGGATCAGGTCTCATTTAGGTGGCATCAGGTCTTTATGCCAACTACACGGTAACAAATAACAGATCAGTGGCTGGCATGCAGTGCTGAATGAGATCGCTCGCACCGCGTGCGGTCGTTCGGCGGATTCTAGTCGACAACAGTCTAGCGAGCATCGGCGACGTCGCCGACAGGAGGATCGGCAGCAGCAGCAGCAGAGTTCGCTGCCTCCGCCGTTGGCGCCACGACTTCTGCAGCTGGGTGTTGCAAAAAGTCCCAGCGTGCTGCCAGAATGCGGTCGTGACGCCCCGTCCGCAACTTCATCATCGGTGGCTGCGTCTGGGACGACAGAAGCGTTGGCAGCTGGATGGCGCCTCGCTGGCACCGCTAGCGGTGGTGGAGCGTTTAGAAGGGACGTCAAGTCGCTGTACGATATTGTAAGCAACTAGTTGGGGGGTAAAAATTATTAGAGATATAGAGTAGAGTGGTTGTTGTAGTTATTGTGATGTGAGGTGGCTGCTGTGGAATGAGGTGGCTGTTGTGGAGTGAGGTGGCTGTTGTGGAGTGAAGGTGGCTGCTTTGGAATGAGGTGGCTGTTGTGGAGTGAAGGTGGCTGCTGTGGAGTGTGATTGCTGTTGTGGAGTGAGGTGGCTGTTGTGGAGTGAGGTAGCTGTTGTGGAGTGAGGTGACTGTTGTGGAGTGAGGTGGCTGTTGTGGAGTGAAGGTGGCTGCTGTGGAGTGTGATTGCTGCTGTGGAGTGAGGTGGCTGTTGTGGAGTGAGGTGGCTGTTGTGGAGTGAGGTGGCTGTTGTGGAGTGAGGTGGCTGTTTTGGAGTGAGGTGGCTGTTGTGGAGTGAGGTGACTGTTGTGGAGTGTTGCGGTGCTAGGATTTTCCCCGAAAAACGGATTTTGTAAGTTGTTCTCATAAACATAAGTGAAGACACAAATTGGGGTCGTAATGGTAAGGGAAATTGTTCTAATCAGACAAACACTTATGGTTTAGCAGCGAGGTAGACCTGCATTATCAAAAATCTGTAGTCTATTGGTACTAAAGTGCATGGCGCGCCAAGTTGCGAACTGAATTAAGTAGTGCAGCGAGAACAGGGAATTTAGCCTTCTGCTTCTGATCATTTTATGCAATTAATAACCTTAGTAGTAAGAGGAGGCAAGATAGAGAGAGAGCAAATATTAGCACTGATAGCGGTAAGAGAAAAGACCTCTTTTATCCTTGAGAAAACTTGTTTTATCTAAGCGTCGGCCTTTATTGTATGAGAAAAAATGTACTCACGATTCTAATTCCGTGGGTGCGTATCGAAAGCGCATACATTTCTACTATGAGTAGATAAGGAAAACGCACAAATATTATTTATTTCAAACTTGTCTGAAGGCGAGCTACTTACCTGGCCAGCTTATGAACGCCGGTGGCAGTGGTGGCAGGTCACCAGAGCCGCGACTACTGTTCGTGTCACATCGGCAAGATCATAATCAGCATCATCATCAGCAGCAGGTGTTCAGCTGGCCGATGTCAAGCCTGATGCACTGCGGGCCCATCCAGCTGTTGGAGAGGGGCAAGTCTAGCGAGGCTCGGGGATTTCTGTTCCCGGACTCGCTAATAATCGCTGCCACAGGATCGGAGCAGCTGCAGCATCTGGGAGATCCTCAGCCGCTGATTCTGCTGCTGGATCCGCTGCCGATTCATCGGATCGCGCACTGCTTCGTGCCCGACGGTGCAGCTTGTAAGTCGCGACGATAGACTGCTTATTGAAGTTCTTGGATGTACTTTAGATAATTTAGTCCCAATGCCTGTACTGCAAGATGGGAAGCTTGTCGAGAGCTTATTAATATAATAATAATAATAATAATAATATATTAATAATTGCTTGTGTGGACTGCGGGCAATGGCGCATCATTGGAGGCGATTCCGTTGACTCCTGTGCACAGATGCCGTACGCAAGCACTTGCTCACACAGTTGTACCTGAATTGAATTTCTAATCTTCAGGCAGTTTGCACTTTCACTGTGCCTTTGAGGTTGGCGTAAATTGCACGACAAGCCCCCAGACCTTCTCTCCATGGCTGTGTCCCAAGTGAATGTGGCCTCGCCGCGGAATCGAGCTCTGCCACTCACCCCCTTCACATGATTGCACATTGTAGGCGATGTTTACCTGCAGCTGGCGGGCGACTGCAACCGGTTGCATGTGCTGCGACTCCGCTGCGCGCACGAATCAGAGAGCCGCTCCTGGTGTAGGCGGATTCAGGAACACCTGCTGAAGATTGTTGTCCTGTGACAGCTGCATGCAACAGCTATTACTGTGAATGTCGCTTTGATTTGTTTTGTCCAGCTTTGTTCATTAATATAGTACGAACAAAAGTTTTATAATAACAGGTTTGAAAACTGTAATTATTGTTATGTACTAGTTTAATCTGTCAATAAATTATAGGTAACGCACGAGCTAACTAGCAAAAGCTAGCTCCCCGTCCGTGAGCACAGCTACGAGTAGAAAATTCTTTTTTAGCTTTTAATTTCTTTAGTTACATGTAGCTCGTACTTCATGTTGTATGTACATTAAAGCTATGTACATACAGCCTCGGAACCAACCCCCATACTGACTCCATGGATAGGAAAACATGCATTAATTACTACCTCTAGTAGCTAGGCCCATTTCCAAACCCGGTATAACTAAAGGAAAGTATCCTCCTAACTGGCCAGTTGTCAAGAAAGCAAATATCAGGTAATTGGAAAACAATCCCTCAGTTGGCAAAGTATTTCGTTTGAAAAATGATTACAATTTTTTGATGGTTAAAATGATTTTAATTTTCCATATATATTATAATAAACGCTTGGTTACAGGTATTTATTGAGTTTTAGGAACAGGAACACTTCAGCATTTTCATTTCTTAACTTGTTTTCGACAATCGAAAATCACAGAAACGGGCCTGTACTTACAGGATGCCTTAAATTTAACTTCAAAATGTATAAATATGTTTTGCTCTTACAAATTTATTATATGTCGATCCTTTTTATAAATATTGTTTTTTATTCGGAATTCAAATGTGCATACTTTTCGGAATTTTAAAGCTTCTCATAGCAAACGCTAAATTTTGCATAAGTACACTTGGCTACGACCGGCAGTAAGCACAATAATAAAAACGAGAATTAAAACTAAGAACATGAAAATTTAAGTTAAAACTGACAAAAATTGCCTTGCGACTTGTTTTTTACTTCTTCGCGACTCTTCTGAGTGCCCTACCCTTTCTTTTTAACAGCCCTTTTTAACAGATAACTATATAGCACCAGGCATGTAGAATTTGCTCAACATGTGCAGGCATTATAGGCACAGTCGGAGATGCCCTTATTGTTTTTGAGTCTGAGTGAGATTACATGTACTAACAGAGACAGTACAAGGACCACTGTAGTATGTACTGTTCTGTAATGTACTGTGTACTGTACTGTATTGCACTGTAGTGTTACGCACTGACGTAATTTTACTGCATTGGTACTTAAGACGGTAGCACAAAAAACTATTGAGATGCAGAAACAATTGCACGTTTTGGGACCTGAAACTTATCGTAAAAAATGTTTCATTTTTACATTAATGGATAATTACATGGTCTCATTATAATTTTAACTCTTCGACATTACATTCTGTTGTGCTCAGATTGAAAAATGGAAATGTCACGTGGAAACTTATAACGTTTCATTCTCTGTTATCTATCTATTTTCCTATCCGAAATGAAAATTCCGGATTTGAAAATTTTACAAATACTAAACGCGTACCGTATTACGGCTTCTTTGTTTAAAACGAAAAAAATAATTTAAATCTTGTCAGCGTGAACCACTTTAAACCGCTCACTGACCGCACATGATCCGTGAAGAGTCTTGATCAGGTAACGCATGTACATGCATAATTAAGTTTTCTGCATCTATATGTATACACACTAAAACTAAACGTACTTAGAGAACTAAGCAGTTCAACTTAGCTCAAAGCTTAGAAGTAGTCCAGCGTAGTACAATAGACGTGAATAATTAGACAGGCTTCACCGGCTAAGTAACCTAGTCAATTACATCGACGTATTAAACTACGTAAACGTGGTAAATTTAATACAAAAGTTGTATTAGACATAGTTCAGGTTATTACAAGAGTTCAATTTGACTCAGGCAGGCTTAGTAGGCTAGGCATACTCATAGTTGATTTATATGTAGTTAAATTGAACAATTTTTAGGACTATTAAGCGAAGTATAATTAACTATACCCAATGTTACGTGTAGTTGAAAAACGTTGATTAAATAAGTTATTTATATTTAAAAGTAGACCAGTACTACATCTTATAAGACTAGCCCAGGCACCTAACTTTCCAAGTCTTCTTCTTTTTTTATAAAAAATATAGATTCATGTTGCTAAGCAATCTCTAATTGACATAGGCCTAGCTAAAATATTCTTCTAATGACTGGAACTGGATTTGGTAAGGCATATTTTTACTTTCTTATTTTTGATGTCAATTTATTTATTAAATGTGCATACCATTTATGAGTGCTGATTATTATTTTTTATGACCTAAACTTAAATATTAAACAAACGACAAAAAAATAAAATATCTAAGTGTAGTAAAAATAGAGATTAATGATGCAAATTTGAAGAGCATGTATTTTTATAAGATTGGAGTCCACAATCCGCATAAAAATCTAATCTTGGAGTCTATCAAGTACAATATCAGGAGTCTTGGAGTATTCCTCTCCCAGTATTGGAATCTCTATCCCAAAGACTCCAATATTGTAAAAGTTCAATCTTAGGGTCAAAAGTACAATATTTTAGTTTAGCATGGTAAGCTTTGATTTTGTCATGTATATAAGTGTAACAGGGCTCATCACTCAAATCTTCTTTTTATTGGTAGCATGTCACTCAGGCAGATCTTATTCTTTCTTCCTCATAGTTCTGCATGTATTTCCCTATGCTTTAAGCCGGTGGCCCTGAAAAGGGCCGTTTTAACTTTTAATACTTGCCGATTCTTATCTCCGCGGCTTAACACTTTAATGGTAGCGACTCTTATGCCACGAGCGGTCTCCATCTAAGGCTTTCACTGATATCTCACTCTCAGTCCTCAGAGCACTCATGGACTGGAGGGTCACAACCTCAATCTCGAACAGAGAAAAGAACTAACACGCTGGAACACCTTTCCAAGGTCACTTTACAATGTCGGCACAACAGTGTAGCTGTATTTTAGGCTTTTTTGCCGCACTAGCAAATTGATTTGTCTCACAGAAATTGCAATCGTTTATATACATTAAAAAGGTTTGTTAAAGTGAATGAATTCGGCAGAATATTTATAATATTTTAGGTTTAAATAATACATTAAGGTATTTTGCGCATTTAAACAAAGAGCAAAGGTACGAATTCTACTTTCAAAAAGAGTGATAAAAGCATTCCTACTACATGATGCTTTATCATGTTGCAAACCTGCCATGTTAGGGGTTAAAGTCATCATCAGCATGGTAATTTAATTTAACAATTGTTTGTGCATTTCTACTTTTAGTATGACATTAGCTACTTCTATTTTTTAGATAAATTCTTGGATGCAGAGTTGGATCAGCGTAATCTTTGGCGCCAACTGGTGCCTAGAGATGGTGCCTGCCTGTTTCGCTGCCTATCTGAGGCTCTATACAGTGTGCAGCAGTACTGGCCAATGGTTCGTTCACAATGTCTGCAGCGGCTGGTTGTGCTGAACTGCAATCAGACAGCTAAACTATTTCCCAATACATCCACACTAAATAGATTTGTTAAATCGACTCTGGCTTCTACTTGCTGCATTAATCATCCAGCATTTAACTGCCTGCTGCCCATTGCTAGCTCTGTGTATGGGTAAGTGATGAGAAGTTATTAAAACTGTTTGTAGGCGACTTCACTTAACTAAATAAATTCCTGCACACGAGTTTTCATATTTTGAATTGTTGCTATGATAAACTAAATTGTCAATTGTAGTTTATTTAAAATTGTTTGACTACATTGTGACATAACTTAAATTTGTTGTAACTAAAGGCGCGTCGCCAACCTTAATTCATAAAAAATGGCACCAATTTAAACTGGCTCTCACACAGCTGCAGCATCACAGTCTATTCGTGCGCCGAGACCATCATTAACGGCCAGAGCCATCGTCGCCTAGTCTGTGAAAAACTAACAACGCATGAACCAAAGCCTGGCATAGCTGAGGTTCACATAGTTCTGTCCTGCAGTGGCGCTGGTCACTACGATCTAGTGCTACCTCGGAGCCGCTGCCAGAGCCTAGCCATCTGTCAGAGTATTGTGTTTCAATTGTTAATGTCCGATGTGTTCAACATACCGGATGCTGCGGACACCTGTCTGGATCAGTTTGAAGCCGCTTCCGCCGCTGGACGCTACGAGAGAACCAGACGACGCAGGCTCGCTGCCAGACCGACCGAGCAGCAGCAGCAGCAGCGGCTGATAAGGCAAAGTCGGCGGTCGCAGAGGTCAATGGAATCCGAGCCATTGCTTACTAGTTTTCGCGCCGTGAAGGCTATGAGTCCCTATGTGTTTAGAAATATTCAATTCGATTTGTGGCGTTCCGGCGATCTGCCAGATCTAAGGCCGGGATCCGCTCTGCTGGCCGACGGCCGCCAACTGGCTTACCTGCGACAGGTGCGAGCAGTCTGATAATTCATTCCTGTTATAACTCAGAGCAAAACTAGTCTCAGATGGTGAGCTCAGAGCAAAACTAGTCTCAGATGGTGAGCTCAGAGCAAAACTAGTCTCAGATGGTGAGCTCAGAGCAAAACTAGTCTCAGATTGTGAGCAAAGAATAAAACTAGTCTCAGATGGTGAGCACAGAGTATAACTAGTCTCAGATGGTGAGCTCAGAGCAAAACTAGTCTCAGATGGTGAGCTCAGAGCAAAACTAGTCTCAGATTGTGAGCACAGAGTATAACTAGTCTCAGATGGTGAGCTCAGAGCAAAACTAGTCTCAGATGGTGAGCTCAGAGCAAAACTAGTCTCAGATGGTGAGCTCAGAGCAAAACTAGTCTCAGATGGTGAGCTCAGAGCAAAACTAGTCTCAGATAGTGAGCTCAGAGCAAAACTAGTCTCAGATGGTGAGCTCAGAGCAAAACTAGTCTCAGATGGTGAGCTCAGAGCAAAACTAGTCTCAGATTGTGAGCACAGAGCAAAACTAGTCTCAGATTGTGAGCACAGAGCAAAACTAGTCTCAGATGGTGAGCACAGAGTATAACTAGTCTCAGATGGTGAGCTCAGAGTAAAACTAGTCTCAGATTGTGAGCACAGAGTAAAACTAGTCTCAGATGGTGAGCTCAGAGTAAAACTAGTCTCAGATTGTGAGCTCAGAGCAAAACTAGTCTCAGATTGTGAGCACAGAGTATAACTAGTCTCAGATGGTGAGCTCAGAGTAAAACTAGTCTCAGATGGTGAGCTCAGAGCAAAACTAGTCTCAGATTGTGAGCACAGAATAAAACTAGTCTCAGATGGTGAGCTCAGAGCAAAACTAGTCTCAGATGGTGAGCTCAGAGTATAACTAGTCTCAGATGGAGAGCTCAGAGCAAAACTAGTCTCAGATGGTGAGCTCAGAGCAAAACTGTCTCAGATGGTGAGCTCAGAGTAAAACTAGTCTCAGATGGTGAGCTCAGAGTAAAACTAGTCTCAGATTGTGAGCACAGAGTATAACTAGTCTCAGATGGTGAGCTCAGAGCAAAACTAGTCTCAGATGGTGAGCTCAGAGCAAAACTAGTCTCAGATGGTGAGCTCAGAGTAAAACTAGTCTCAGATTGTGAGCTCAGAGCAAAACTAGTCTCAGATGGTGAGCTCAGAGTATAACTAGTCTCAGATGGAGAGCTCAGAGCAAAACTAGTCTCAGATGGTGAGCTCAGAGCAAAACTGTCTCAGATGGTGAGCTCAGAGTAAAACTAGTCTCAGATGGTGAGCTCAGAGTAAAACTAGTCTCAGATTGTGAGCTCAGAGCAAAACTAGTCTCAGATGGTGAGCTCAGAGCAAAACTAGTCTCAGATTGTTAGCACATAGTATAACTAGTGTCAGATGGTGAGCTCAGAGCAAAACTAGTCTCAGATGGTGAGCTCAGAGTAAAACTAGTCTCAGATGGTGAGCTCAGAGCAAAACTAGTCTCAGATTGTGAGCTCAGAGCAAAACTAGTCTCAGATGGTGAGCTCAGAGCAAAACTAGTCTCAGATGGTGAGCTCAGAGCAAAACTGTCTCAGATGGTGAGCTCAGAGTAAAACTAGTCTCAGATGGTGAGCTCAGAGCAAAACTAGTCTCAGATTGTTAGCACATAGTATAACTAGTGTCAGATGGTGAGCTCAGAGCAAAACTAGTCTCAGATGGTGAGCTCAGAGCAAAACTAGTCTCAGATGGTGAGCTCAGAGCAAAACTAGTCTCAGATGGTGAGCTCAGAGCAAAACTAGTCTCAGATTGTGAGCAAAGAATAAAACTAGTCTCAGATGGTGAGCACAGAGTATAACTAGTCTCAGATGGTGAGCTCAGAGCAAAACTAGTCTCAGATGGTGAGCTCAGAGCAAAACTAGTCTCAGATTGTGAGCACAGAGTATAACTAGTCTCAGATGGTGAGCTCAGAGCAAAACTAGTCTCAGATGGTGAGCTCAGAGCAAAACTAGTCTCAGATGGTGAGCTCAGAGCAAAACTAGTCTCAGATGGTGAGCTCAGAGCAAAACTAGTCTCAGATGGTGAGCTCAGAGCAAAACTAGTCTCAGATGGTGAGCTCAGAGCAAAACTAGTCTCAGATGGTGAGCTCAGAGCAAAACTAGTCTCAGATGGTGAGCTCAGAGCAAAACTAGTCTCAGATTGTGAGCACAGAGCAAAACTAGTCTCAGATTGTGAGCACAGAGCAAAACTAGTCTCAGATGGTGAGCACAGAGTATAACTAGTCTCAGATGGTGAGCTCAGAGTAAAACTAGTCTCAGATTGTGAGCACAGAGTAAAACTAGTCTCAGATGGTGAGCTCAGAGTAAAACTAGTCTCAGATTGTGAGCTCAGAGCAAAACTAGTCTCAGATTGTGAGCACAGAGTATAACTAGTCTCAGATGGTGAGCTCAGAGTAAAACTAGTCTCAGATGGTGAGCTCAGAGCAAAACTAGTCTCAGATTGTGAGCACAGAATAAAACTAGTCTCAGATGGTGAGCTCAGAGCAAAACTAGTCTCAGATGGTGAGCTCAGAGTATAACTAGTCTCAGATGGAGAGCTCAGAGCAAAACTAGTCTCAGATGGTGAGCTCAGAGCAAAACTGTCTCAGATGGTGAGCTCAGAGTAAAACTAGTCTCAGATGGTGAGCTCAGAGTAAAACTAGTCTCAGATTGTGAGCACAGAGTATAACTAGTCTCAGATGGTGAGCTCAGAGCAAAACTAGTCTCAGATGGTGAGCTCAGAGCAAAACTAGTCTCAGATGGTGAGCTCAGAGTAAAACTAGTCTCAGATTGTGAGCTCAGAGCAAAACTAGTCTCAGATGGTGAGCTCAGAGTATAACTAGTCTCAGATGGAGAGCTCAGAGCAAAACTAGTCTCAGATGGTGAGCTCAGAGCAAAACTGTCTCAGATGGTGAGCTCAGAGTAAAACTAGTCTCAGATGGTGAGCTCAGAGTAAAACTAGTCTCAGATTGTGAGCTCAGAGCAAAACTAGTCTCAGATGGTGAGCTCAGAGCAAAACTAGTCTCAGATTGTTAGCACATAGTATAACTAGTGTCAGATGGTGAGCTCAGAGCAAAACTAGTCTCAGATGGTGAGCTCAGAGTAAAACTAGTCTCAGATGGTGAGCTCAGAGCAAAACTAGTCTCAGATTGTGAGCTCAGAGCAAAACTAGTCTCAGATGGTGAGCTCAGAGCAAAACTAGTCTCAGATGGTGAGCTCAGAGCAAAACTGTCTCAGATGGTGAGCTCAGAGTAAAACTAGTCTCAGATGGTGAGCTCAGAGCAAAACTAGTCTCAGATTGTTAGCACATAGTATAACTAGTCTCAGATGGTGAGCTCAGAGCAAAACTAGTCTCAGATGGTGAGCTCAGAGCAAAACTAGTCTCAGATGGTGAGCTCAGAGCAAAACTAGTCTCAGATGGTGAGCTCAGAGCAAAACTAGTCTCAGATTGTGAGCAAAAAATAAAACTAGTCTCAGATGGTGAGCACAGAGTATAACTAGTCTCAGATGGTGAGCTCAGAGCAAAACTAGTCTCAGATGGTGAGCTCAGAGCAAAACTAGTCTCAGATTGTGAGCACAGAGTATAACTAGTCTCAGATGGTGAGCTCAGAGCAAAACTAGTCTCAGATGGTGAGCTCAGAGCAAAACTAGTCTCAGATGGTGAGCTCAGAGCAAAACTAGTCTCAGATGGTGAGCTCAGAGCAAAACTAGTCTCAGATGGTGAGCTCAGAGCAAAACTAGTCTCAGATGGTGAGCTCAGAGCAAAACTAGTCTCAGATGGTGAGCTCAGAGCAAAACTAGTCTCAGATTGTGAGCACAGAGCAAAACTAGTCTCAGATTGTGAGCACAGAGCAAAACTAGTCTCAGATGGTGAGCACAGAGTATAACTAGTCTCAGATGGTGAGCTCAGAGCAAAACTAGTCTCAGATGGTGAGCTCAGAGCAAAACTAGTCTCAGATGGTGAGCTCAGAGTAAAACTAGTCTCAGATTGTGAGCTCAGAGCAAAACTAGTCTCAGATGGTGAGCTCAGAGTATAACTAGTCTCAGTTGGAGAGCTCAGAGCAAAACTAGTCTCAGATGGTGAGCTCAGAGCAAAACTGTCTCAGATGGTGAGCTCAGAGTAAAACTAGTCTCAGATGGTGAGCTCAGAGTAAAACTAGTCTCAGATTGTGAGCTCAGAGCAAAACTAGTCTCAGATGGTGAGCTCAGAGCAAAACTAGTCTCAGATTGTTAGCACATAGTATAACTAGTGTCAGATGGTGAGCTCAGAGCAAAACTAGTCTCAGATGGTGAGCTCAGAGTAAAACTAGTCTCAGATGGTGAGCTCAGAGCAAAACTAGTCTCAGATTGTTAGCACATAGTATAACTAGTGTCAGATGGTGAGCTCAGAGCAAAACTAGTCTCAGATGGTGAGCTCAGAGTATAACTAGTCTCAGATGGTGAGCTCAGAGTAAAACTAGTCTCAGATGGTGAGCTCAGAGCAAAACTAGTCTCAGATTGTGAGCACAGAATAAAACTAGTCTCAGATGGTGAGCTCAGAGCAAAACTAGTCTCAGATGGTGAGCTCAGAGTATAACTAGTCTCAGATGGAGAGCTCAGAGCAAAACTAGTCTCAGATGGTGAGCTCAGAGCAAAACTGTCTCAGATGGTGAGCTCAGAGTAAAACTAGTCTCAGATGGTGAGCTCAGAGTAAAACTAGTCTCAGATTGTGAGCACAGAGTATAACTAGTCTCAGATGGTGAGCTCAGAGCAAAACTAGTCTCAGATGGTGAGCTCAGAGCAAAACTAGTCTCAGATGGTGAGCTCAGAGTAAAACTAGTCTCAGATTGTGAGCTCAGAGCAAAACTAGTCTCAGATGGTGAGCTCAGAGTATAACTAGTCTCAGATGGAGAGCTCAGAGCAAAACTAGTCTCAGATGGTGAGCTCAGAGCAAAACTGTCTCAGATGGTGAGCTCAGAGTAAAACTAGTCTCAGATGGTGAGCTCAGAGTAAAACTAGTCTCAGATTGTGAGCTCAGAGCAAAACTAGTCTCAGATGGTGAGCTCAGAGCAAAACTAGTCTCAGATTGTTAGCACATAGTATAACTAGTGTCAGATGGTGAGCTCAGAGCAAAACTAGTCTCAGATGGTGAGCTCAGAGTAAAACTAGTCTCAGATGGTGAGCTCAGAGCAAAACTAGTCTCAGATTGTGAGCTCAGAGCAAAACTAGTCTCAGATGGTGAGCTCAGAGCAAAACTAGTCTCAGATGGTGAGCTCAGAGCAAAACTGTCTCAGATGGTGAGCTCAGAGTAAAACTAGTCTCAGATGGTGAGCTCAGAGCAAAACTAGTCTCAGATTGTTAGCACATAGTATAACTAGTCTCAGATGGTGAGCTCAGAGCAAAACTAGTCTCAGATGGTGAGCTCAGAGCAAAACTAGTCTCAGATGGTGAGCTCAGAGCAAAACTAGTCTCAGATGGTGAGCTCAGAGCAAAACTAGTCTCAGATTGTGAGCAAAAAATAAAACTAGTCTCAGATGGTGAGCACAGAGTATAACTAGTCTCAGATGGTGAGCTCAGAGCAAAACTAGTCTCAGATGGTGAGCTCAGAGCAAAACTAGTCTCAGATTGTGAGCACAGAGTATAACTAGTCTCAGATGGTGAGCTCAGAGCAAAACTAGTCTCAGATGGTGAGCTCAGAGCAAAACTAGTCTCAGATGGTGAGCTCAGAGCAAAACTAGTCTCAGATGGTGAGCTCAGAGCAAAACTAGTCTCAGATGGTGAGCTCAGAGCAAAACTAGTCTCAGATGGTGAGCTCAGAGCAAAACTAGTCTCAGATGGTGAGCTCAGAGCAAAACTAGTCTCAGATTGTGAGCACAGAGCAAAACTAGTCTCAGATTGTGAGCACAGAGCAAAACTAGTCTCAGATGGTGAGCACAGAGTATAACTAGTCTCAGATGGTGAGCTCAGAGCAAAACTAGTCTCAGATGGTGAGCTCAGAGCAAAACTAGTCTCAGATGGTGAGCTCAGAGTAAAACTAGTCTCAGATTGTGAGCTCAGAGCAAAACTAGTCTCAGATGGTGAGCTCAGAGTATAACTAGTCTCAGTTGGAGAGCTCAGAGCAAAACTAGTCTCAGATGGTGAGCTCAGAGCAAAACTGTCTCAGATGGTGAGCTCAGAGTAAAACTAGTCTCAGATGGTGAGCTCAGAGTAAAACTAGTCTCAGATTGTGAGCTCAGAGCAAAACTAGTCTCAGATGGTGAGCTCAGAGCAAAACTAGTCTCAGATTGTTAGCACATAGTATAACTAGTGTCAGATGGTGAGCTCAGAGCAAAACTAGTCTCAGATGGTGAGCTCAGAGTAAAACTAGTCTCAGATGGTGAGCTCAGAGCAAAACTTGTCTCAGATTGTGAGCTCAGAGCAAAACTAGTCTCAGATGGTGAGCTCAGAGCAAAACTAGTCTCAGATGGTGAGCTCAGAGCAAAACTGTCTCAGATGGTGAGCTCAGAGTAAAACTAGTCTCAGATGGTGAGCTCAGAGCAAAACTAGTCTCAGATTGTTAGCACATAGTATAACTAGTCTCAGATGGTGAGCTCAGAGCAAAACTAGTCTCAGATGGTGAGCTCAGAGCAAAACTAGTCTCAGATGGTGAGCTCAGAGCAAAACTAGTCTCAGATGGTGAGCTCAGAGCAAAACTAGTCTCAGATTGTGAGCAAAAAATAAAACTAGTCTCAGATGGTGAGCACAGAGTATAACTAGTCTCAGATGGTGAGCTCAGAGCAAAACTAGTCTCAGATGGTGAGCTCAGAGCAAAACTAGTCTCAGATTGTGAGCACAGAGTATAACTAGTCTCAGATGGTGAGCTCAGAGCAAAACTAGTCTCAGATGGTGAGCTCAGAGCAAAACTAGTCTCAGATGGTGAGCTCAGAGCAAAACTAGTCTCAGATGGTGAGCTCAGAGCAAAACTAGTCTCAGATGGTGAGCTCAGAGCAAAACTAGTCTCAGATGGTGAGCTCAGAGCAAAACTAGTCTCAGATGGTGAGCTCAGAGCAAAACTAGTCTCAGATTGTGAGCACAGAGCAAAACTAGTCTCAGATTGTGAGCACAGAGCAAAACTAGTCTCAGATGGTGAGCACAGAGTATAACTAGTCTCAGATGGTGAGCTCAGAGCAAAACTAGTCTCAGATGGTGAGCTCAGAGCAAAACTAGTCTCAGATGGTGAGCTCAGAGTAAAACTAGTCTCAGATTGTGAGCTCAGAGCAAAACTAGTCTCAGATGGTGAGCTCAGAGTATAACTAGTCTCAGTTGGAGAGCTCAGAGCAAAACTAGTCTCAGATGGTGAGCTCAGAGCAAAACTGTCTCAGATGGTGAGCTCAGAGTAAAACTAGTCTCAGATGGTGAGCTCAGAGTAAAACTAGTCTCAGATTGTGAGCTCAGAGCAAAACTAGTCTCAGATGGTGAGCTCAGAGCAAAACTAGTCTCAGATTGTTAGCACATAGTATAACTAGTGTCAGATGGTGAGCTCAGAGCAAAACTAGTCTCAGATGGTGAGCTCAGAGTAAAACTAGTCTCAGATGGTGAGCTCAGAGCAAAACTAGTCTCAGATTGTGAGCTCAGAGCAAAACTAGTCTCAGATGGTGAGCTCAGAGCAAAACTAGTCTCAGATGGTGAGCTCAGAGCAAAACTGTCTCAGATGGTGAGCTCAGAGTAAAACTAGTCTCAGATGGTGAGCTCAGAGCAAAACTAGTCTCAGATTGTTAGCACATAGTATAACTAGTGTCAGATGGTGAGCTCAGAGCAAAACTAGTCTCAGATGGTGAGCTCAGAGTAAAACTAGTCTCAGATAGTGAGCTCAGAGCAAAACTAGTCTCAGATGGTGAGCTCAGAGCAAAACTAGTCTCAGATGGTGAGCTCAGAGCAAAACTAGTCTCAGATGGTGAGCTCAGAGCAAAACTAGTCTCAGATGGTGAGCTCAGAGCAAAACTAGTCTCAGATGGTGAGCTCAGAGCAAAACTAGTCTCAGATGGTGAGCTCAGAGCAAAACTAGTCTCAGATTGTGAGCACAGAGCAAAACTAGTCTCAGATTGTGAGCACAGAGCAAAACTAGTCTCAGATGGTGAGCACAGAGTATAACTAGTCTCAGATGGTGAGCTCAGAGTAAAACTAGTCTCAGATTGTGAGCACAGAGTAAAACTAGTCTCAGATGGTGAGCTCAGAGTAAAACTAGTCTCAGATTGTGAGCTCAGAGCAAAACTAGTCTCAGATTGTGAGCACAGAGTATAACTAGTCTCAGATGGTGAGCTCAGAGTAAAACTAGTCTCAGATGGTGAGCTCAGAGCAAAACTAGTCTCAGATTGTGAGCACAGAATAAAACTAGTCTCAGATGGTGAGCTCAGAGCAAAACTAGTCTCAGATGGTGAGCTCAGAGTATAACTAGTCTCAGATGGAGAGCTCAGAGCAAAACTAGTCTCAGATGGTGAGCTCAGAGCAAAACTGTCTCAGATGGTGAGCTCAGAGTAAAACTAGTCTCAGATGGTGAGCTCAGAGTAAAACTAGTCTCAGATTGTGAGCACAGAGTATAACTAGTCTCAGATGGTGAGCTCAGAGCAAAACTAGTCTCAGATGGTGAGCTCAGAGCAAAACTAGTCTCAGATGGTGAGCTCAGAGTAAAACTAGTCTCAGATTGTGAGCTCAGAGCAAAACTAGTCTCAGATGGTGAGCTCAGAGTATAACTAGTCTCAGATGGAGAGCTCAGAGCAAAACTAGTCTCAGATGGTGAGCTCAGAGCAAAACTGTCTCAGATGGTGAGCTCAGAGTAAAACTAGTCTCAGATGGTGAGCTCAGAGTAAAACTAGTCTCAGATTGTGAGCTCAGAGCAAAACTAGTCTCAGATGGTGAGCTCAGAGCAAAACTAGTCTCAGATTGTTAGCACATAGTATAACTAGTGTCAGATGGTGAGCTCAGAGCAAAACTAGTCTCAGATGGTGAGCTCAGAGTAAAACTAGTCTCAGATGGTGAGCTCAGAGCAAAACTAGTCTCAGATTGTGAGCTCAGAGCAAAACTAGTCTCAGATGGTGAGCTCAGAGCAAAACTAGTCTCAGATGGTGAGCTCAGAGCAAAACTGTCTCAGATGGTGAGCTCAGAGTAAAACTAGTCTCAGATGGTGAGCTCAGAGCAAAACTAGTCTCAGATTGTTAGCACATAGTATAACTAGTCTCAGATGGTGAGCTCAGAGCAAAACTAGTCTCAGATGGTGAGCTCAGAGCAAAACTAGTCTCAGATGGTGAGCTCAGAGCAAAACTAGTCTCAGATGGTGAGCTCAGAGCAAAACTAGTCTCAGATTGTGAGCAAAAAATAAAACTAGTCTCAGATGGTGAGCACAGAGTATAACTAGTCTCAGATGGTGAGCTCAGAGCAAAACTAGTCTCAGATGGTGAGCTCAGAGCAAAACTAGTCTCAGATTGTGAGCACAGAGTATAACTAGTCTCAGATGGTGAGCTCAGAGCAAAACTAGTCTCAGATGGTGAGCTCAGAGCAAAACTAGTCTCAGATGGTGAGCTCAGAGCAAAACTAGTCTCAGATGGTGAGCTCAGAGCAAAACTAGTCTCAGATGGTGAGCTCAGAGCAAAACTAGTCTCAGATGGTGAGCTCAGAGCAAAACTAGTCTCAGATGGTGAGCTCAGAGCAAAACTAGTCTCAGATTGTGAGCACAGAGCAAAACTAGTCTCAGATTGTGAGCACAGAGCAAAACTAGTCTCAGATGGTGAGCACAGAGTATAACTAGTCTCAGATGGTGAGCTCAGAGCAAAACTAGTCTCAGATGGTGAGCTCAGAGCAAAACTAGTCTCAGATGGTGAGCTCAGAGTAAAACTAGTCTCAGATTGTGAGCTCAGAGCAAAACTAGTCTCAGATGGTGAGCTCAGAGTATAACTAGTCTCAGTTGGAGAGCTCAGAGCAAAACTAGTCTCAGATGGTGAGCTCAGAGCAAAACTGTCTCAGATGGTGAGCTCAGAGTAAAACTAGTCTCAGATGGTGAGCTCAGAGTAAAACTAGTCTCAGATTGTGAGCTCAGAGCAAAACTAGTCTCAGATGGTGAGCTCAGAGCAAAACTAGTCTCAGATTGTTAGCACATAGTATAACTAGTGTCAGATGGTGAGCTCAGAGCAAAACTAGTCTCAGATGGTGAGCTCAGAGTAAAACTAGTCTCAGATGGTGAGCTCAGAGCAAAACTAGTCTCAGATTGTGAGCTCAGAGCAAAACTAGTCTCAGATGGTGAGCTCAGAGCAAAACTAGTCTCAGATGGTGAGCTCAGAGCAAAACTGTCTCAGATGGTGAGCTCAGAGTAAAACTAGTCTCAGATGGTGAGCTCAGAGCAAAACTAGTCTCAGATTGTTAGCACATAGTATAACTAGTGTCAGATGGTGAGCTCAGAGCAAAACTAGTCTCAGATGGTGAGCTCAGAGTAAAACTAGTCTCAGATGGTGAGCTCAGAGCAAAACTAGTCTCAGATTGTTAGCACATAGTATAACTAGTGTCAGATGGTGAGCTCAGAGCAAAACTAGTCTCAGATGGTGAGCTCAGAGCAAAACTAGTCTCAGATGGTGAGCTCAGAGCAAAACTAGTCTCAGATGGTGAGCTCAGAGCAAAACTAGTCTCAGATTGTGAGCAAAGAATAAAACTAGTCTCAGATGGTGAGCACAGAGTATAACTAGTCTCAGATGGTGAGCTCAGAGCAAAACTAGTCTCAGATGGTGAGCTCAGAGCAAAACTAGTCTCAGATTGTGAGCACAGAGTATAACTAGTCTCAGATGGTGAGCTCAGAGCAAAACTAGTCTCAGATGGTGAGCTCAGAGCAAAACTAGTCTCAGATGGTGAGCTCAGAGCAAAACTAGTCTCAGATGGTGAGCTCAGAGCAAAACTAGTCTCAGATGGTGAGCTCAGAGCAAAACTAGTCTCAGATGGTGAGCTCAGAGCAAAACTAGTCTCAGATGGTGAGCTCAGAGCAAAACTAGTCTCAGATGGTGAGCTCAGAGCAAAACTAGTCTCAGATTGTGAGCACAGAGCAAAACTAGTCTCAGATTGTGAGCACAGAGCAAAACTAGTCTCAGATGGTGAGCACAGAGTATAACTAGTCTCAGATGGTGAGCTCAGAGTAAAACTAGTCTCAGATTGTGAGCACAGAGTAAAACTAGTCTCAGATGGTGAGCTCAGAGTAAAACTAGTCTCAGATTGTGAGCTCAGAGCAAAACTAGTCTCAGATTGTGAGCACAGAGTATAACTAGTCTCAGATGGTGAGCTCAGAGTAAAACTAGTCTCAGATGGTGAGCTCAGAGCAAAACTAGTCTCAGATTGTGAGCACAGAATAAAACTAGTCTCAGATGGTGAGCTCAGAGCAAAACTAGTCTCAGATGGTGAGCTCAGAGTATAACTAGTCTCAGATGGAGAGCTCAGAGCAAAACTAGTCTCAGATGGTGAGCTCAGAGCAAAACTGTCTCAGATGGTGAGCTCAGAGTAAAACTAGTCTCAGATGGTGAGCTCAGAGTAAAACTAGTCTCAGATTGTGAGCACAGAGTATAACTAGTCTCAGATGGTGAGCTCAGAGCAAAACTAGTCTCAGATGGTGAGCTCAGAGCAAAACTAGTCTCAGATGGTGAGCTCAGAGTAAAACTAGTCTCAGATTGTGAGCTCAGAGCAAAACTAGTCTCAGATGGTGAGCTCAGAGTATAACTAGTCTCAGATGGAGAGCTCAGAGCAAAACTAGTCTCAGATGGTGAGCTCAGAGCAAAACTGTCTCAGATGGTGAGCTCAGAGTAAAACTAGTCTCAGATGGTGAGCTCAGAGTAAAACTAGTCTCAGATTGTGAGCTCAGAGCAAAACTAGTCTCAGATGGTGAGCTCAGAGCAAAACTAGTCTCAGATTGTTAGCACATAGTATAACTAGTGTCAGATGGTGAGCTCAGAGCAAAACTAGTCTCAGATGGTGAGCTCAGAGTAAAACTAGTCTCAGATGGTGAGCTCAGAGCAAAACTAGTCTCAGATTGTGAGCTCAGAGCAAAACTAGTCTCAGATGGTGAGCTCAGAGCAAAACTAGTCTCAGATGGTGAGCTCAGAGCAAAACTGTCTCAGATGGTGAGCTCAGAGTAAAACTAGTCTCAGATGGTGAGCTCAGAGCAAAACTAGTCTCAGATTGTTAGCACATAGTATAACTAGTCTCAGATGGTGAGCTCAGAGCAAAACTAGTCTCAGATGGTGAGCTCAGAGCAAAACTAGTCTCAGATGGTGAGCTCAGAGCAAAACTAGTCTCAGATGGTGAGCTCAGAGCAAAACTAGTCTCAGATTGTGAGCACAGAGCAAAACTAGTCTCAGATGGTGAGCTCAGAGTAAAACTAGTCTCAGATTGTGAGCACAGAGCAAAACTAGTCTCAGATGGTGAGCTCAGAGCAAAACTAGTCTCAGATTGTGAGCACAGAATAAAACTAGTCTCAGATGGTGAGCACAGAGTATAACTAGTCTCAGATGGTGAGCTCAGAGCAAAACTAGTCTCAGATGGTGAGCTCAGAGCAAAACTAGTCTCAGATTGTGAGCACAGAGTATAACTAGTCTCAGATGGTGAGCTCAGAGCAAAACTAGTCTCAGATGGTGAGCTCAGAGCAAAACTAGTCTCAGATGGTGAGCTCAGAGCAAAACTAGTCTCAGATGGTGAGCTCAGAGCAAAACTAGTCTCAGATGGTGAGCTCAGAGCAAAACTAGTCTCAGATGGTGAGCTCAGAGCAAAACTAGTCTCAGATGGTGAGCTCAGAGCAAAACTAGTCTCAGATTGTGAGCACAGAGCAAAACTAGTCTCAGATTGTGAGCACAGAGCAAAACTAGTCTCAGATGGTGAGCACAGAGTATAACTAGTCTCAGATGGTGAGCTCAGAGCAAAACTAGTCTCAGATGGTGAGCTCAGAGCAAAACTAGTCTCAGATGGTGAGCTCAGAGTAAAACTAGTCTCAGATTGTGAGCTCAGAGCAAAACTAGTCTCAGATGGTGAGCTCAGAGTATAACTAGTCTCAGATGGAGAGCTCAGAGCAAAACTAGTCTCAGATGGTGAGCTCAGAGCAAAACTGTCTCAGATGGTGAGCTCAGAGTAAAACTAGTCTCAGATGGTGAGCTCAGAGTAAAACTAGTCTCAGATTGTGAGCTCAGAGCAAAACTAGTCTCAGATGGTGAGCTCAGAGCAAAACTAGTCTCAGATTGTTAGCACATAGTATAACTAGTGTCAGATGGTGAGCTCAGAGCAAAACTAGTCTCAGATGGTGAGCTCAGAGTAAAACTAGTCTCAGATGGTGAGCTCAGAGCAAAACTAGTCTCAGATTGTGAGCTCAGAGCAAAACTAGTCTCAGATGGTGAGCTCAGAGCAAAACTAGTCTCAGATGGTGAGCTCAGAGCAAAACTGTCTCAGATGGTGAGCTCAGAGTAAAACTAGTCTCAGATGGTGAGCTCAGAGCAAAACTAGTCTCAGATTGTTAGCACATAGTATAACTAGTGTCAGATGGTGAGCTCAGAGCAAAACTAGTCTCAGATGGTGAGCTCAGAGCAAAACTAGTCTCAGATGGTGAGCTCAGAGCAAAACTAGTCTCAGATGGTGAGCTCAGAGCAAAACTAGTCTCAGATTGTGAGCTCAGAGCAAAACTAGTCTCAGATGGTGAGCTCAGAGTATAACTAGTCTCAGATGGAGAGCTCAGAGCAAAACTAGTCTCAGATGGTGAGCTCAGAGCAAAACTGTCTCAGATGGTGAGCTCAGAGTAAAACTAGTCTCAGATGGTGAGCTCAGAGTAAAACTAGTCTCAGATTGTGAGCTCAGAGCAAAACTAGTCTCAGATGGTGAGCTCAGAGCAAAACTAGTCTCAGATTGTTAGCACATAGTATAACTAGTGTCAGATGGTGAGCTCAGAGCAAAACTAGTCTCAGATGGTGAGCTCAGAGTAAAACTAGTCTCAGATGGTGAGCTCAGAGCAAAACTAGTCTCAGATTGTGAGCTCAGAGCAAAACTAGTCTCAGATGGTGAGCTCAGAGTAAAACTAGTCTCAGATTGTGAGCTCAGAGCAAAACTAGTCTCAGATGGTGAGCTCAGAGTAAAACTAGTCTCAGATGGTGAGCTCAGAGTAAAACTAGTCTCAGATTGTGAGCACAGAGTATAACTAGTCTCAGATGGTGAGCTCAGAGCAAAACTAGTCTCAGATGGTGAGCTCAGAGCAAAACTAGTCTCAGATGGTGAGCTCAGAGTAAAACTAGTCTCAGATTGTGAGCTCAGAGCAAAACTAGTCTCAGATGGTGAGCTCAGAGTATAACTAGTCTCAGATGGAGAGCTCAGAGCAAAACTAGTCTCAGATGGTGAGCTCAGAGCAAAACTGTCTCAGATGGTGAGCTCAGAGTAAAACTAGTCTCAGATGGTGAGCTCAGAGTAAAACTAGTCTCAGATTGTGAGCTCAGAGCAAAACTAGTCTCAGATGGTGAGCTCAGAGCAAAACTAGTCTCAGATTGTTAGCACATAGTATAACTAGTGTCAGATGGTGAGCTCAGAGCAAAACTAGTCTCAGATGGTGAGCTCAGAGTAAAACTAGTCTCAGATGGTGAGCTCAGAGCAAAACTAGTCTCAGATTGTGAGCTCAGAGCAAAACTAGTCTCAGATGGTGAGCTCAGAGCAAAACTAGTCTCAGATGGTGAGCTCAGAGCAAAACTGTCTCAGATGGTGAGCTCAGAGTAAAACTAGTCTCAGATGGTGAGCTCAGAGCAAAACTAGTCTCAGATTGTTAGCACATAGTATAACTAGTGTCAGATGGTGAGCTCAGAGCAAAACTAGTCTCAGATGGTGAGCTCAGAGTAAAACTAGTCTCAGATTGTGAGCACAGAGCAAAACTAGTCTCAGATGGTGAGCTCAGAGCAAAACTAGTCTCAGATTGTGAGCACAGAGCAAAACTAGTCTCAGATGGTGAGCTCAGAGTAAAACTAGTCTCAGATTGTGAGCACAGAGCAAAACTAGTCTCAGATGGTGAGCTCAGAGCAAAACTAGTCTCAGATTGTGAGCACAGAATAAAACTAGTCTCAGATGGTGAGCACAGAGTATAACTAGTCTCAGATGGTGAGCTCAGAGCAAAACTAGTCTCAGATTGTTAGCACATAGTATAACTAGTCTCAGATGGTGAGCTCAGAGCAAAACTAGTCTCAGATGGTGAGCTCAGAGCAAAACTAGTCTCAGATGGTGAGCTCAGAGCAAAACTAGTCTCAGATGGTGAGCTCAGAGCAAAACTAGTCTCAGATTGTGAGCACAGAGCAAAACTAGTCTCAGATTGTGAGCACAGAGCAAAACTAGTCTCAGATGGTGAGCACAGAGTATAACTAGTCTCAGATGGTGAGCTCAGAGCAAAACTAGTCTCAGATGGTGAGCTCAGAGCAAAACTAGTCTCAGATGGTGAGCTCAGAGTAAAACTAGTCTCAGATTGTGAGCTCAGAGCAAAACTAGTCTCAGATGGTGAGCTCAGAGTATAACTAGTCTCAGATGGAGAGCTCAGAGCAAAACTAGTCTCAGATGGTGAGCTCAGAGCAAAACTGTCTCAGATGGTGAGCTCAGAGTAAAACTAGTCTCAGATGGTGAGCTCAGAGTAAAACTAGTCTCAGATTGTGAGCTCAGAGCAAAACTAGTCTCAGATGGTGAGCTCAGAGCAAAACTAGTCTCAGATTGTTAGCACATAGTATAACTAGTGTCAGATGGTGAGCTCAGAGCAAAACTAGTCTCAGATGGTGAGCTCAGAGTAAAACTAGTCTCAGATGGTGAGCTCAGAGCAAAACTAGTCTCAGATTGTGAGCTCAGAGCAAAACTAGTCTCAGATGGTGAGCTCAGAGCAAAACTAGTCTCAGATGGTGAGCTCAGAGCAAAACTGTCTCAGATGGTGAGCTCAGAGTAAAACTAGTCTCAGATGGTGAGCTCAGAGCAAAACTAGTCTCAGATTGTTAGCACATAGTATAACTAGTGTCAGATGGTGAGCTCAGAGCAAAACTAGTCTCAGATGGTGAGCTCAGAGCAAAACTAGTCTCAGATGGTGAGCTCAGAGCAAAACTAGTCTCAGATGGTGAGCTCAGAGCAAAACTAGTCTCAGATTGTGAGCTCAGAGCAAAACTAGTCTCAGATGGTGAGCTCAGAGTATAACTAGTCTCAGATGGAGAGCTCAGAGCAAAACTAGTCTCAGATGGTGAGCTCAGAGCAAAACTGTCTCAGATGGTGAGCTCAGAGTAAAACTAGTCTCAGATGGTGAGCTCAGAGTAAAACTAGTCTCAGATTGTGAGCTCAGAGCAAAACTAGTCTCAGATGGTGAGCTCAGAGCAAAACTAGTCTCAGATTGTTAGCACATAGTATAACTAGTGTCAGATGGTGAGCTCAGAGCAAAACTAGTCTCAGATGGTGAGCTCAGAGTAAAACTAGTCTCAGATGGTGAGCTCAGAGCAAAACTAGTCTCAGATTGTGAGCTCAGAGCAAAACTAGTCTCAGATGGTGAGCTCAGAGCAAAACTAGTCTCAGATGGTGAGCTCAGAGCAAAACTGTCTCAGATGGTGAGCTCAGAGTAAAACTAGTCTCAGATGGTGAGCTCAGAGCAAAACTAGTCTCAGATTGTTAGCACATAGTATAACTAGTGTCAGATGGTGAGCTCAGAGCAAAACTAGTCTCAGATGGTGAGCTCAGAGTAAAACTAGTCTCAGATTGTGAGCACAGAGCAAAACTAGTCTCAGATGGTGAGCTCAGAGCAAAACTAGTCTCAGATTGTGAGCACAGAGCAAAACTAGTCTCAGATGGTGAGCTCAGAGTAAAACTAGTCTCAGATTGTGAGCACAGAGCAAAACTAGTCTCAGATGGTGAGCTCAGAGCAAAACTAGTCTCAGATTGTGAGCACAGAATAAAACTAGTCTCAGATGGTGAGCACAGAGTATAACTAGTCTCAGATGGTGAGCTCAGAGCAAAACTAGTCTCAGATTGTTAGCACATAGTATAACTAGTCTCAGATGGTGAGCTCAGAGCAAAACTAGTCTCAGATGGTGAGCTCAGAGCAAAACTAGTCTCAGATGGTGAGCTCAGAGCAAAACTAGTCTCAGATGGTGAGCTCAGAGCAAAACTAGTCTCAGATTGTGAGCACAGAGCAAAACTAGTCTCAGATTGTGAGCACAGAGCAAAACTAGTCTCAGATGGTGAGCACAGAGTATAACTAGTCTCAGATGGTGAGCTCAGAGCAAAACTAGTCTCAGATGGTGAGCTCAGAGCAAAACTAGTCTCAGATGGTGAGCTCAGAGTAAAACTAGTCTCAGATTGTGAGCTCAGAGCAAAACTAGTCTCAGATGGTGAGCTCAGAGTATAACTAGTCTCAGATGGAGAGCTCAGAGCAAAACTAGTCTCAGATGGTGAGCTCAGAGCAAAACTGTCTCAGATGGTGAGCTCAGAGTAAAACTAGTCTCAGATGGTGAGCTCAGAGTAAAACTAGTCTCAGATTGTGAGCTCAGAGCAAAACTAGTCTCAGATGGTGAGCTCAGAGCAAAACTAGTCTCAGATTGTTAGCACATAGTATAACTAGTGTCAGATGGTGAGCTCAGAGCAAAACTAGTCTCAGATGGTGAGCTCAGAGTAAAACTAGTCTCAGATGGTGAGCTCAGAGCAAAACTAGTCTCAGATTGTGAGCTCAGAGCAAAACTAGTCTCAGATGGTGAGCTCAGAGCAAAACTAGTCTCAGATGGTGAGCTCAGAGCAAAACTGTCTCAGATGGTGAGCTCAGAGTAAAACTAGTCTCAGATGGTGAGCTCAGAGCAAAACTAGTCTCAGATTGTTAGCACATAGTATAACTAGTGTCAGATGGTGAGCTCAGAGCAAAACTAGTCTCAGATGGTGAGCTCAGAGCAAAACTAGTCTCAGATGGTGAGCTCAGAGCAAAACTAGTCTCAGATGGTGAGCTCAGAGCAAAACTAGTCTCAGATTGTGAGCTCAGAGCAAAACTAGTCTCAGATGGTGAGCTCAGAGTATAACTAGTCTCAGATGGAGAGCTCAGAGCAAAACTAGTCTCAGATGGTGAGCTCAGAGCAAAACTGTCTCAGATGGTGAGCTCAGAGTAAAACTAGTCTCAGATGGTGAGCTCAGAGTAAAACTAGTCTCAGATTGTGAGCTCAGAGCAAAACTAGTCTCAGATGGTGAGCTCAGAGCAAAACTAGTCTCAGATTGTTAGCACATAGTATAACTAGTGTCAGATGGTGAGCTCAGAGCAAAACTAGTCTCAGATGGTGAGCTCAGAGTAAAACTAGTCTCAGATGGTGAGCTCAGAGCAAAACTAGTCTCAGATTGTGAGCTCAGAGCAAAACTAGTCTCAGATGGTGAGCTCAGAGTAAAACTAGTCTCAGATTGTGAGCTCAGAGCAAAACTAGTCTCAGATGGTGAGCTCAGAGTAAAACTAGTCTCAGATGGTGAGCTCAGAGTAAAACTAGTCTCAGATTGTGAGCACAGAGTATAACTAGTCTCAGATGGTGAGCTCAGAGCAAAACTAGTCTCAGATGGTGAGCTCAGAGCAAAACTAGTCTCAGATGGTGAGCTCAGAGTAAAACTAGTCTCAGATTGTGAGCTCAGAGCAAAACTAGTCTCAGATGGTGAGCTCAGAGTATAACTAGTCTCAGATGGAGAGCTCAGAGCAAAACTAGTCTCAGATGGTGAGCTCAGAGCAAAACTGTCTCAGATGGTGAGCTCAGAGTAAAACTAGTCTCAGATGGTGAGCTCAGAGTAAAACTAGTCTCAGATTGTGAGCTCAGAGCAAAACTAGTCTCAGATGGTGAGCTCAGAGCAAAACTAGTCTCAGATTGTTAGCACATAGTATAACTAGTGTCAGATGGTGAGCTCAGAGCAAAACTAGTCTCAGATGGTGAGCTCAGAGTAAAACTAGTCTCAGATGGTGAGCTCAGAGCAAAACTAGTCTCAGATTGTGAGCTCAGAGCAAAACTAGTCTCAGATGGTGAGCTCAGAGCAAAACTAGTCTCAGATGGTGAGCTCAGAGCAAAACTGTCTCAGATGGTGAGCTCAGAGTAAAACTAGTCTCAGATGGTGAGCTCAGAGCAAAACTAGTCTCAGATTGTTAGCACATAGTATAACTAGTCTCAGATGGTGAGCTCAGAGCAAAACTAGTCTCAGATGGTGAGCTCAGAGCAAAACTAGTCTCAGATGGTGAGCTCAGAGCAAAACTAGTCTCAGATGGTGAGCTCAGAGCAAAACTAGTCTCAGATTGTGAGCACAGAGCAAAACTAGTCTCAGATGGTGAGCTCAGAGTAAAACTAGTCTCAGATTGTGAGCACAGAGCAAAACTAGTCTCAGATGGTGAGCTCAGAGCAAAACTAGTCTCAGATTGTGAGCACAGAATAAAACTAGTCTCAGATGGTGAGCACAGAGTATAACTAGTCTCAGATGGTGAGCTCAGAGCAAAACTAGTCTCAGATGGTGAGCTCAGAGCAAAACTAGTCTCAGATTGTGAGCACAGAGTATAACTAGTCTCAGATGGTGAGCTCAGAGCAAAACTAGTCTCAGATGGTGAGCTCAGAGCAAAACTAGTCTCAGATGGTGAGCTCAGAGCAAAACTAGTCTCAGATGGTGAGCTCAGAGCAAAACTAGTCTCAGATGGTGAGCTCAGAGCAAAACTAGTCTCAGATGGTGAGCTCAGAGCAAAACTAGTCTCAGATGGTGAGCTCAGAGCAAAACTAGTCTCAGATTGTGAGCACAGAGCAAAACTAGTCTCAGATTGTGAGCACAGAGCAAAACTAGTCTCAGATGGTGAGCACAGAGTATAACTAGTCTCAGATGGTGAGCTCAGAGCAAAACTAGTCTCAGATGGTGAGCTCAGAGCAAAACTAGTCTCAGATGGTGAGCTCAGAGTAAAACTAGTCTCAGATTGTGAGCTCAGAGCAAAACTAGTCTCAGATGGTGAGCTCAGAGTATAACTAGTCTCAGATGGAGAGCTCAGAGCAAAACTAGTCTCAGATGGTGAGCTCAGAGCAAAACTGTCTCAGATGGTGAGCTCAGAGTAAAACTAGTCTCAGATGGTGAGCTCAGAGTAAAACTAGTCTCAGATTGTGAGCTCAGAGCAAAACTAGTCTCAGATGGTGAGCTCAGAGCAAAACTAGTCTCAGATTGTTAGCACATAGTATAACTAGTGTCAGATGGTGAGCTCAGAGCAAAACTAGTCTCAGATGGTGAGCTCAGAGTAAAACTAGTCTCAGATGGTGAGCTCAGAGCAAAACTAGTCTCAGATTGTGAGCTCAGAGCAAAACTAGTCTCAGATGGTGAGCTCAGAGCAAAACTAGTCTCAGATGGTGAGCTCAGAGCAAAACTGTCTCAGATGGTGAGCTCAGAGTAAAACTAGTCTCAGATGGTGAGCTCAGAGCAAAACTAGTCTCAGATTGTTAGCACATAGTATAACTAGTGTCAGATGGTGAGCTCAGAGCAAAACTAGTCTCAGATGGTGAGCTCAGAGCAAAACTAGTCTCAGATGGTGAGCTCAGAGCAAAACTAGTCTCAGATGGTGAGCTCAGAGCAAAACTAGTCTCAGATTGTGAGCTCAGAGCAAAACTAGTCTCAGATGGTGAGCTCAGAGTATAACTAGTCTCAGATGGAGAGCTCAGAGCAAAACTAGTCTCAGATGGTGAGCTCAGAGCAAAACTGTCTCAGATGGTGAGCTCAGAGTAAAACTAGTCTCAGATGGTGAGCTCAGAGTAAAACTAGTCTCAGATTGTGAGCTCAGAGCAAAACTAGTCTCAGATGGTGAGCTCAGAGCAAAACTAGTCTCAGATTGTTAGCACATAGTATAACTAGTGTCAGATGGTGAGCTCAGAGCAAAACTAGTCTCAGATGGTGAGCTCAGAGTAAAACTAGTCTCAGATGGTGAGCTCAGAGCAAAACTAGTCTCAGATTGTGAGCTCAGAGCAAAACTAGTCTCAGATGGTGAGCTCAGAGCAAAACTAGTCTCAGATGGTGAGCTCAGAGCAAAACTGTCTCAGATGGTGAGCTCAGAGTAAAACTAGTCTCAGATGGTGAGCTCAGAGCAAAACTAGTCTCAGATTGTTAGCACATAGTATAACTAGTGTCAGATGGTGAGCTCAGAGCAAAACTAGTCTCAGATGGTGAGCTCAGAGCAAAACTAGTCTCAGATGGTGAGCTCAGAGCAAAACTAGTCTCAGATGGTGAGCTCAGAGCAAAACTAGTCTCAGATTGTGAGCACAGAGTATAACTAGTCTCAGATGGTGAGCTCAGAGCAAAACTAGTCTCAGATTGTGAGCTCAGAGCAAAACTAGTCTCAGATGGTGAGCTCAGAGCAAAACTAGTCTCAGATGGTGAGCTCAGAGCAAAACTGTCTCAGATGGTGAGCTCAGAGTAAAACTAGTCTCAGATGGTGAGCTCAGAGCAAAACTAGTCTCAGATTGTTAGCACATAGTATAACTAGTCTCAGATGGTGAGCTCAGAGCAAAACTAGTCTCAGATGGTGAGCTCAGAGCAAAACTAGTCTCAGATGGTGAGCTCAGAGCAAAACTAGTCTCAGATGGTGAGCTCAGAGCAAAACTAGTCTCAGATTGTGAGCAAAGAATAAAACTAGTCTCAGATGGTGAGCACAGAGTATAACTAGTCTCAGATGGTGAGCTCAGAGCAAAACTAGTCTCAGATGGTGAGCTCAGAGCAAAACTAGTCTCAGATTGTGAGCACAGAGTATAACTAGTCTCAGATGGTGAGCTCAGAGCAAAACTAGTCTCAGATGGTGAGCTCAGAGCAAAACTAGTCTCAGATGGTGAGCTCAGAGCAAAACTAGTCTCAGATGGTGAGCTCAGAGCAAAACTAGTCTCAGATGGTGAGCTCAGAGCAAAACTAGTCTCAGATGGTGAGCTCAGAGCAAAACTAGTCTCAGATGGTGAGCTCAGAGCAAAACTAGTCTCAGATTGTGAGCACAGAGCAAAACTAGTCTCAGATTGTGAGCACAGAGCAAAACTAGTCTCAGATGGTGAGCACAGAGTATAACTAGTCTCAGATGGTGAGCTCAGAGCAAAACTAGTCTCAGATGGTGAGCTCAGAGCAAAACTAGTCTCAGATGGTGAGCTCAGAGCAAAACTAGTCTCAGATGGTGAGCTCAGAGCAAAACTAGTCTCAGATGGTGAGCTCAGAGCAAAACTAGTCTCAGATTGTGAGCACAGAGCAAAACTAGTCTCAGATGGTGAGCACAGAGTATAACTAGTCTCAGATGGTGAGCTCAGAGCAAAACTAGTCTCAGATGGTGAGCTCAGAGCAAAACTAGTCTCAGATGGTGAGCTCAGAGCAAAACTAGTCTCAGATGGTGAGCTCAGAGCAAAACTAGTCTCAGATGGTGAGCTCAGAGCAAAACTAGTCTCAGATTGTGAGCGGAGAGCAAAACTAGTCTCAGATTGTGAGCACAGAGCAAAACTAGTCTCAGATGGTGAGCACAGAGTATAACTAGTCTCAGATGGTGAGCTCAGAGCAAAACTAGTCTCAGATGGTGAGCTCAGAGCAAAACTAGTCTCAGATGGTGAGCTCAGAGCAAAACTAGTCTCAGATGGTGAGCTCAGAGTAAAACTAGTCTCAGATTGTGAGCTCAGAGCAAAACTAGTCTCAGATGGTGAGCTCAGAGTATAACTAGTCTCAGATGGAGAGCTCAGAGCAAAACTAGTCTCAGATGGTGAGCTCAGAGCAAAACTGTCTCAGATGGTGAGCTCAGAGTAAAACTAGTCTCAGATGGTGAGCTCAGAGTAAAACTAGTCTCAGATTGTGAGCTCAGAGCAAAACTAGTCTCAGATGGTGAGCTCAGAGCAAAACTAGTCTCAGATTGTTAGCACATAGTATAACTAGTGTCAGATGGTGAGCTCAGAGCAAAACTAGTCTCAGATGGTGAGCTCAGAGTAAAACTAGTCTCAGATGGTGAGCTCAGAGCAAAACTAGTCTCAGATTGTGAGCTCAGAGCAAAACTAGTCTCAGATGGTGAGCTCAGAGCAAAACTAGTCTCAGATGGTGAGCTCAGAGCAAAACTGTCTCAGATGGTGAGCTCAGAGTAAAACTAGTCTCAGATGGTGAGCTCAGAGCAAAACTAGTCTCAGATTGTTAGCACATAGTATAACTAGTGTCAGATGGTGAGCTCAGAGCAAAACTAGTCTCAGATGGTGAGCTCAGAGCAAAACTAGTCTCAGATGGTGAGCTCAGAGCAAAACTAGTCTCAGATGGTGAGCTCAGAGCAAAACTAGTCTCAGATTGTGAGCACAGAGTATAACTAGTCTCAGATGGTGAGCTCAGAGCAAAACTAGTCTCAGATGGTGAGCTCAGAGCAAAACTAGTCTCAGATTGTGAGCTCAGAGCAAAACTAGTCTCAGATGGTGAGCTCAGAGCAAAAATAGTCTCAGATGGTGAGCTCAGAGTAAAACTAGTCTCAGATGGTGAGCTCAGAGCAAAACTAGTCTCAGATTGTGAGCTCAGAGCAAAACTAGTCTCAGATGGTGAGCTCAGAGCAAAACTAGTCTCAGATTGTTAGCACATAGTATAACTAGTCTCAGATGGTGAGCTCAGAGCAAAACTAGTCTCAGATGGTGAGCTCAGAGCAAAACTAGTCTCAGATTGTGAGCTCAGAGCAAAACTAGTCTCAGATGGTGAGCTCAGAGCAAAACTAGTCTCAGATGGTGAGCTCAGAGTAAAACTAGTCTCAGATGGTGAGCTCAGAGCAAAACTAGTCTCAGATTGTGAGCTCAGAGCAAAACTAGTCTCAGATGGTGAGCTCAGAGCAAAACTAGTCTCAGATTGTTAGCACATAGTATAACTAGTCTCAGATGGTGAGCTCAGAGCAAAACTAGTCTCAGATGGTGAGCTCAGAGCAAAACTAGTCTCAGATTGTGAGCTCAGAGCAAAACTAGTCTCAGATTGTGAGCACAGAGTAAAACTAGTCTCAGAAGTAGTATGCAAGAGGGGGCTTCTAGGACAAAAATAATCGCAGCCTCCATTATCCACAAACCATTACTTTTATTATTCCCGAAGAGATCAGGAAAAAAAGGGTCCTCGCCCCTCTAAAAACTCCGTCTCCATATTCTAAATTCTCTACTTTTAATATCCCACATCAGTTTGTAAGTTGAATATCTAGGACAAAAATTATCGCAGCCTCCTTAATGCACAAACCATTCCCCGCCAAAAAAAAATACTTTCCAGTTTCTGAACTTGGACAAAAAAATTACCGCAGCCACTCCCTAAGAGATCATGCACAAAATAGCGAAGCTGCAAAAAGCGTGCCAAGACAATCAAATTAGCACTAAAATCCCAATCAAGACCCCAAACCTTGGGTGCTCATCCTCCGAAAAAAAAATTAAATTCACATTAAAAATGCTCCCAATCGTCTCTCCAGGATCTTATTACAAAAGGCATGAGCCTAATTACAAGAGTAAGTACCAATGCAAACGAGAATGCAGCGAGTACATGAAGAAATATTGGCCCGGCGTTGATATCAACGTCCCTAATATTAATCAAGCTCTCCAAAGTCACTGGTTTCATAAGTATGGAGTAACCTACGTCAAGGACTATGACAGCTACTATAACTTTGCAGAAATCATTAAGCAGCTATAGACTTTCGTTACAATAGGTTTAAGACTTCTAGACTGCATTAAAATCGATATTTTTACGTACAAGCGAATGATATTTTGCTGTGTGGCGGGTGGTGTTGAGCGGATTGGGTACGACAGCTGGTTCGGGAATATTCTAGAACGCCCCGTCACGTGAAGTGAACGTGTATAAATATGCACGCATATCGCTAGACACTGCATGGTACCATAGTGGCTCAAATCCCAGCTTTTTTCAGTGCGCTTCCTAGTCCAAAACCTAAAAACATGACGCAGAAAACTGGTATCTCTGACGAACTCGCGTGCAATTTATCTTTGGTACCAACGCTCGTAGAATCGCCGATGCAGATCTCGACGCAAGAAGAAGACCAGCTTTTAGCGCCGACGCAATCACAGTTGATTAGGACCGACACCGTATCCATCACAAGTACACTGAATGGAATGTTTGCCGATCTTCCATCTGATCGACAAACAAAGTGGTCGGGTAAGAAAACAGCTGCGCTTTCTGAACTTAAAAAACTGGAGGCGACACTTGAAGAAGACGATGACGAGGAAGATTTCACCGAAGAAGAAAAACTAAAACAGAAAGAAGAGAAGACAAAGGAAAGGCTGAATCAGCTCAAAACCACACTAAAGGATAATGTCATCAAAGGGCCGCAATGTGTATCACATGGCTTCAAAGTGTTCTCATTTGAGAGAAGAAATTCGCTTAAGATCGCCATAGAGCACCTGTCAAACATCAACCGCGACATCGAGCACAATCGCCGGAACATTATATACCTGGCTGTTGCAGCCGGGCAAATACTTAAAACAGTGCAGCAGAAGCTGACAAACCGGAAGAAAGGATTTGCGAGCTTTCTGGACGAAAATCAAAAGAAGATGGGTATCAAGAAGTCAACAGCATATTTCTATATGAAGCTGGCAATGATCGCCGTAGACTTTCCGACGATTCAACAGTTGTCTCTACCATTGCGAAAACTGCAAGCGATCTTGCCTCATTTGAGGGAAGTCAGCCGCGCCGATGAAGATTTTTGGAAGAATCTTCAATAAGATTGATACTCCTTCAGCTGAAATCGACAGCGCTTCGGTGACGCACAGACTGTATTTCTCAACCATTTCTCCTTCTATGTTGCGAATGCTTTGGTTTGCATGGGTGCTTGCGCTTTTTCATTTTCTGCATATGTCATTAATTGCATGCTGACGTCATAAAATACATAGCTATTGAGGTCGCTTTTCGCTGCGCGCCTCCTGTGTCTTCTTGTGTGTTCGCTTTGTGTTCGGCTGGTCACTAAAGTACATTTGAAGGTCAAAGCTGTCCAACGCGTTGGAAAATCTGCCACTGCTAAGCTTTCTCAACTCCCAACTCTTTCAACAGTCTTCCCATTTCTCTATTTGGTGCCTGCAATACAAAACCAAACCTATCTCTACCCCCACACTCCACACCCGCCTTCCCACACACGCACCCCTCTTCCCACAAACAGCCACCAATCCCCAACCCCAACTTTGTCTTACCAAAAATAACAGCTTTAACTAGCTTCCGAGCGATCGATTCCCTCCACCCGCTTGAAGTCCCCATATTGTCTAGCATTCTGAGCATTTCTTTGTCCCAGCGAGTCTTCTCCTCTGGAAAATCCCTATACTTAATATCATGCCACATACAGACAGAGTCTAGCTCGTTCACGGGTTCATGCCCAGGATTTGGATTATTGTTTTTATCTAGCTGTATTTCAAGCGGATTCAAAGGCCCGCAATATTTGTAGCCGGGAATTGTCCAGCCTTTGTTTGGATGAGGAAGCTTTTCTACCAGTCCATGTGAGTCTAAGTTTCCACCAAAGCGTTGCATCATTTTTATAAAAAATTAAATAAAAAATAATGACAGATCAGAAACTTCAAAAGCTCTACTACAGCGACAAAGGATTCTTTGTAGGAAAAAATGCAGTCACCAAACTCGCGGAACTAAGTAATGAATCAAAACAAACAGTTGAAAGATGGCTCTCTAAGCAAGCAGTTTACCAAGTCTATTTCCCACCTGTTAAATTTACAAGACCTCACTTTAACATCTATAAACCTAATGAAGCGCACCAAGCAGATCTTCTGTTTCTCCCCAATGACTCAGGCTACAAGTATGCGCTCACTGTTATAGACATTGCCTCCAGATATAAGGAAGCGAGACCGCTTAAGACTAAGAAGTCAGAAGCAGTTGCAGCTGCCCTCCAATACATTTACAAAAACTCACCGCTCACATACCCCCAAACCTTTATGACTGATCCTGGCAAAGAATTCATGGGTGCAGTCAAATCCCTTATGGAAAAGAACAATACGAAAATGCGCTACGGAAGAACTGAGCTCCATAGAGACCAGGCTTTTGTTGAAAGATTCAATCTAACTCTAGCAAAGAGACTTTTCACAAAGCAGACAGCTGAAGAGCTGAAACTAAAAAGTGGCCAATACTATACCAAGTGGACAGAAAGACTCCCCGCAGTAATAAGTCAACTGAACAATGAAGTTTCTCGAATGACAAACCTGAAACCAAATACTGCCATCAAACAAGACACAGTTAATTCAAAACATCCGATCTCCCAATTCCCATTTCCAAAGCTCCCTGGTGTTTATTCTCCGGAAGTTCTTACTAACTCTGAATTCGTTCGCTTCCTTTACTTACCAGGAGAGCTGGAGAAGGACACAAAGAGAAGAGCAACAGACCCATACTTTAGTCTTGATGTACATAAGATAAACAGGCATTTCACATCAGCATCCGGCGATTACTATTTTCTATCCCAAGACTTTAATTCAAAAGCCCCCACACGATCATTCACAAGGGCTGAGCTTCTAGTGATTCCACATGACACAGAAATAAATTAAATTTTTTTTTAAATAAAATGATTGAAACCAGAACCGTGAATAAAATCAGCAGAATTATCGACTCTAAGAAGCCAGGAGTTGTATCAATTAAAGGTGTCAAAGTCAAAGTAGATCCAATCCAGCATCTGATCCATTGTAACAATCAAACGCACAATATCACTGATGAGAAGACAGGTGGGATTCTTCCTTTGCTAACTCTTATCCCCATCATCGCAGGTGCTCTTGGTGCTGCTGGAGGTGTAGCCGGCGGAGTTGCATCAGCTGTGAAGGCTGGCAATGACAGAGCACATCAACAAGAGATGGAGAAAATCGCTAGAGAAAAAGGAGTCAGAATCGGAATGGGTAGTTGTGAATCTGATGAATCAGCTGATGAATCAGTCAGCAAATCAGAAATCGTTAAAGCCATCATGACACTGCATAAAGCAGGATTTACAATACTCCGGATGTGAAAACAGAACAGAACAGAATCTGCTCTCATAACCATATTTAGCACTGTTGGTAGTAGTATGCCATACTTTACACTTCACTTGAGGGTGACCACCCTAAATTTTTTTTATAAAATTTTCATTAAAAATGCCTAAAGCAATTCCAGAAAAAAAATTTGTCGAATCTTTCTTTCAAAATTATTGTCCTCAAGCCTCTTCTTTTCAGCAGAAAAGTAAAGTTTTGCAAGAGCTTTGCAGGCAGAAATTCAATCAAGATCCAGGCCACCTCGGGAGCTATGCAAAGCAGCAAGAAATTATCAATCAGCTTCTGCATTCAGAGCAGTACACACCCGTGATGAACCCTGCAGCTGAGCATCAACAAAAGAGCCGCAGCTTAGTCAATAAGTATGAGACACTCACAGGTCAAAATGTGTTGAAATACCCACAGAATAAGCAAGAGCAAGAAGATCTAGAACGTACAATCCACCAGGTTGAAGCAGAGCTACAAGTAGAGCTACAAACTGAAGACCTTAAATTTGCACAGAGAAAATTCACAGAGTATTATATTGAGTACACAATCCAGGAAGACACCACAAATTCCCAATCCGACATTTACGACTTCAAAGACAGAATTCAATCAGTAATTGATCACACACTGAAGTCACGTAAGACCTTCAAGCTTCAGTTATCATTCAAGATTGAATTTTACATGCCTGCAAAACCCACTGAGCGTCTTGAATACTACATGACTACTAAAGCTCTACCCTTTACTCCCACTGACACACAGGATCCTTTTCTTCAAGAGATCAGTAAAAAGATTGACGCCTTTACTTCCAGAGGATCGGGTTGGGTTGTCAATGGTATTCAAAAAGCTACAGTAATGATCATGAAATATGACCCTCTCAAAGCTTCATCATATATTGAGCTCCCGAAAAAGCTAGCGAGTAAAAAGGCTTGCATCAATGTGCAAAATGATGACCAATGCTGCGCACTATGGGCCGTTCTGTCTGCAATATTGTATGAGAAAGATCGAGCCCACCCAGAGAGAACTTCTCATTATAAAATGTATTTTGACGCAAAACTTTTAGAATGCCATGCTAAAGGAATTTCCTTCAATAGAGGTGGCTTGGCAATCGATCAAATCCCAAAGCTAGAGGAAGTATTTAACAATAAAATCAGAATCACAGTCTTTGAATGGAATGAGAAGAGCGAAAAAGTACAATTAGTCAGAGCCAGTAAAAACACGCTAGATCCTGAAGGCAGGCGTCGCATAGATGTCGATCTTCTAATCATAGGTGATTTGCGAGAAAATGCCCACTACGTTTGGATTAAAGATCTTTCCAGGCTCCTCCACAAGCAAATGAACAATCATCATGAATCGGTAGCAATCTGCCGTCTTTGTCTGAAGCATTATAGTGGACCCGATCGTGATGAAAAACTTAAAGAGCATGAACTGACCTGTGAAGATCATCCAACCAACTGCACACTTCCAACGGATAAGCATCTCAGATTTAAGAGTTATCACAAGATGGAGAAGCTCCCGTTTATAGTGTATGCCGACTTCGAATGCGCTATAAACCCTGAAACCAATAAGCATGTCCCAAATTCTGTTGCGTATCTCTTTATTGGAAGAGACTCTTTTATTTGCTCAAAATATTTCTTAGGTGACCAGTGTGTTGAACAATTCATTTACTCGATGATGGAATTACAGAAAAATGTTGCTGCCATTCAGCCTGTTCCAATAATTATGTCCGATCAAGATGAAATCGACTTCGGATCTGCAACTCATTGTCACATTTGCCGAAAGCTATTAACACCCTGCGACGTCAAAAACCACACAGTCAGAGATCACGATCACTTCACAGGAAAATTTAGAGGGGCAGCTCATAACACTTGCAATCTGAAACTTCAGAAAAACATCCGCGACCTTACCGTTTTCTTCCATAACGGAAGGGGATATGATTATCACTTATTGGTTGAGAAGCTGGGTATGATACCAGGCATTAAACTAGATTGCATCGCAGAGAACAAAGAAAAGTTCAAGTGCATTGATATTAAGCGAGATTCAGGCAAGATTAAGATCAAAGATTCATTCCAGTTTCTGGCCGCAAGTCTCGATGCTTTGAGTAAAAATCTCACCGATGACCAATGTACTTATACCAAGATGCTGGCAGATTCCCTCAACCCCAGAACCCCAGATTCATTTAAGCTTCTTAGAAAGAAAGGTGTCTACCCTTATGAATGTAATCACGTCTTTGCAGAACCACTACCACCCAAGGACAAGTTCTTTTCAAAGCTAACAAACTCTGGGATTTCTGATGAAGATTATGAGCATGCTCAGACTGTTTACAAACATTTTAACTGTCGAAACTTTCTTGATTATCACATGCTTTACCTTTGGACTGATGTCTTTCTTCTAGCTGATGTATTTGAAACCTTTAGAAAGACCTGGTACTCTGCTTATGGTCTTGACCCTGCTCATTATGTGTCTTTGCCTGCTACCAGTTGGGAATCATTGCTTAAAATGAAATGGGATCAAAATCCCAACTGGTACATCGAGCTGCTTACAGACATAGACATGTACAACTTTATAGATTCATCTAAGAGAGGTGGCATCTCTATTTGTGTCCATAGGTATGCAAAGGCGAACAATCCGTATCTAGAAGACTATGATAAAGAAAAGCCTTCAAACTACATCATTTATCTGGATGCCAACAACCTCTATGGTTGGGCTATGAGCCAAGATTTACCTGTTAGAGATTTTAGGTGGCTAACAGAATGCAACACAGACTTTTCAATACCTGCGATCTATGAAGTTGATGTTGAAGTTCCCAAGGGATTTCACGACTATTTCTCTGACTTTGCCCCCTTCCCTGAGAACATTAACTGTCCAAAGATAATCCAGTACAATGATGGAAGCTGGCAGCTATCTGAAAAAGAAAAAGAGCGTGTGAAAAAGTTAACACAAAATCTCATGAACAAGACACGCTATAAAATCCACTACAAACTGTTGCAGTATTTTATCTCCCTAGGCTGTAGGGTCACGAATGTTCACAGGGCTCTCGCATTCACAGAAGAAGCGTGGATGAAGCCATACATAGAAAAAAACACCCAGTTTAGAACTAAAGCAACAAACAGCTTTGACAAGGACCTGTTCAAGCTTGCAAACAACTCTGTCTATGGCAAGACCCTAGAAAACGAACGCAACCGCACGAACCTGAAGCTCGTTACCTGTTATGAGCCTGGTACTATTCAGACAAGTTTATCAAAGCCCACTTTCAAAGAGCTTCATATCTTTAATGATTACTTGGGTGCCATACTGTTCTATAAGACTAAAGTTACCCTATGCAAGCCGATATTCACAGGTGTGACTGTACTCGATGAGTCGAAGCGTCTGATGTATAAATTCTTCTATGACATGAAGCGACAATACGGCGAACAAGTGAAACTTCTATATACTGACACAGACTCCCTAATTCTAAACATACAGACTGAGGATGTCTATCAGGACATGTTGAATCAAAAACATCTGTATGACCTATCCGAATATCCAGAGTCCTTCAAGACTTTGAAAGGCGATCAAGTACGCGACACTGGAAATCAAAAAGTTGTAGGAAAAATGAAGGATGAAACGGCTGGCACCCTCATTACAGAGTTTATCGGTTTGAGGGCAAAGTCCTATTTTGTAAAAAGTTGTAAGTCTACCATTAAAAAATCAAAAGGAATCCCAAAACATGTTGTTAAAAACGATCTCCATGAAGCTTCATACAAGGACGCATTGATCAATAATAAAAACACCACCCATGAATTTATGAAACTGCAGTCTAAGAACCACAACATTCACACAATTCAACAGAAGAAGATAGGCCTCTCAGGTGCCGATAACAAGCGATATATCTTTGATGACAACATTAACAGCCTACCATTTGGACACTATAGATTAAATAATTTGTAACAAAAAAGTTGTAACAAAAAAAATTGTTAAAAAAAATAATGACAACCAATATTTATTTAGAAGAGCTAGCTCAGCAATTAAAAATCCCAAACTTCAGAGGCGTCTTTATGAAGGATACACTGCCAGAAACCCCACTAGAAAAAGAATGTGGAATCATGAACTTTGACCCTGCAGAAAAGCCAGGTTCTCATTGGGTTTGTTGGGTAATTGATCCCAACCGTAAACACAAGTACTATTACTTTGATAGCTATGGTACGGCCGTGCCTGAAGTGCTGAGAAATTATATGACTCATATGAGACATAAAATGAGACATAAAATATACCGCTCAGATTTTATACTCCAGGGTATTAACAGTGATGTTTGTGGCGAGCTATGTATGACCGTTTTGTATGCAATGACCCACACCCGAAAGAGTTACAAAGAAATCATTTTAGGGCTGAAAAAATAATTTTTTTAGGTCCCGTTAGGTCCTGTTAGGTCTTGTTCATTTTCGCTGCTTTCGCCACATGCTGTTTGAACACATTCTCCAGATCATTTCTTAGCTGGCTCATTTCATCAATGGTATTTAGATTAAGCCTAACTCGTTGCTCATAGAGGTCTTGAATGTTTTTAAACTCATCCTCTGAAATGAACTTGTCTTCAATCGCCTTTGAGATGTACCCGATGATAGAGTTCTGTACTGATTTCTCATTTGTTTGCTTCGCATGTAGATGCTTTAGCTTTTGTCGTCTGTTCCGTGATAGTGCTCCTGTAACTGCTGAAATCAGACCACATGTGGCACCAGCAGCTCCGAGTGGAATGGCGATTGGCACAGTGATTACTGGAATTGTTGAAACAGCAGCTGCTGATCCCGATAGAACAGATACAGATCCAAGAAGCATATTAAGGTAATCGAAGACCTTGCACTGTCTATTATAGCGCTTCAGTTTCTTGGTATTATGATCAATTTGCCGTTTAATATCATCTCGCATCTTTTGAATCTCCACCAATCTGAATTGCTGCGAGTTACAAGTGAAAGTTGGGTAAAGGGGTTGTTGTGGGCTTGGGTTGTTTGGAGGCGCACTAGGTTCATATAGAGAGTTAATTTTTTCAGACATTTATTGAACGAAAAAAAATTATATAAATTTTTTATGACCTTTCTCGCAAATCTGTTGCACGCCTTGCCGCCTCCCTTGATACCTCTTCTGATGGTCCATCAGATACTCTTGCTTCTTCAATGTCAATGTCCGGCAGATTGTGCAGTCTCTCTAGTCGGCCGAGTCTTCTTTTCGTTTTCCCCCAGTCGTTGTATATCCTATTCAAATACTCAGTGTGTCTTGTTACGTTTAGCCCCATGGGTCTTAGTGTTTCCTTTGTTTCATTTGCTAGTCTCTGAAGAGCTGTTATATCTGACTCTGCTGCTGTGAGTCGCGAACTCAATCTATCATGCACAGTGCTTGATCTTAGCATAAAGGCTTCTAAATTTCGAACTTTATTTGAATTTTCTGTTACTCTTTCTTCCACCAAGTTTGCTCGATTATTAACGGCAGTTCTCAGAGTGGCGATGTCTGATCTTAGAGTGGCGATGTCTGATCTCAGAGTGGGTATCGCTGCAACAAGAGTATCCCGATCATGAACAAACTGTACATATAGTATGTCAATCTCTTCCTTCCGTTTTGCTACGCTCAACCGCAGGTCTTCCATGTTTATTTGTTGTTGGTGTGTTGCCCGCTCTAGGGCTTTCAAGCGATCTTTAATGAGTTTGATTTCTGGAATTTTTTCGTCAACATTTATATAACGCCTGTCAAGGTAAGAAACTTGAGCACTAGTGAGTGTGCTTCCGCGATCCAACGATTCACCTGCAAAATTAACAGACATTTTTTTTAATAACAAAATTTAAATTACAGTTCTTTTTTCTTTGTTGATCATCACAAACTGGTAAGGTTGATTCCACTTTTCATAGCAAAGATTAACGAATTCCTCCTGTGAAATCTTTCTGTTGGAGTTTTTTGTTGGATTTACAAAATGGGCAGGCGCAATGACCTCATTGTAAAATCTTTTTAGCCTGTCCTGTGGAATTGTTGGAAACAGGAGGATCAGATTGCAGTTCCCACGAATTGTTTTGTTCGGGAGCTCGAACCAATTCTGGGCAATGTAAATTACGTTACAATTGTTGTGCCGTCCTCTTGTAAAATAGTTTTCTATCTGCTTCTGTGGGCCTGTCATGCAATCATCAAAGACAATCAAATGTTTTCTCCCCTTTTCTAGCTCATCTGGTTGGGGTAGAAGTTTGGTCTTAGGATCAACCTGCGGATCTCCGTATGTGAACACTTTAATGTTCTGCCATTTTTCATTGTCTTTGAGGTACTTTGCATATTCGGCAGCTACAATTTCTGGGTTACTGGGAAGGCTCTTTTGGTTATTAAAACATTGAATAATGTGCTCTTTGTGCAGTCTGTTTTGCAGTCCAGAGATCAACATTTTATACTCATCTTGATACAGGGTGGGAGAGTAGATGTGCAGAGTGTCATAGTCGATAAAGCCAGGTCTAAGAAGCATGTTAAAGACTCTGAATGTTTTGCCTGAACCTGATGAACCAACAACAATGCACCTGAAGTGACCCGGGATTGACTCATGATGAGAAAACTTAATCTGATTACGTGTCCAGTGAGGATTGAAGTCGTTTGAAAAGTCCATTTTTCTATGATGAAAAAAAAATTAAAAAAGAGTAAATCATTTATAAGATGTGTCTAGGACTTAGATGTGTCTAGGACTTAGATGTGTCTTTTTGGGACTTAGATGTGTCTAGGACTTAGATGTGTCTTTTTGGGACTTAGATGTGTCTAGGACTTAGATGTGTCTTTTTGGGACTTAGATGTGTCTTTTTGGGACTAGTCTTGTACCCTTACATGTCTTGTACCCTCGGAAAGTACCCTAGTACCCTATTCGAATTTGAAACCACTTCCTTTTTTAATGCTAGCTCTCATCTTCTCATAGATTGCAGGGTCCACAGTGTCTGGGTTTGGGACTAGTCTTGTACCCTTACATGTCTTGTACCCTCGGAAAGTACCCTAGTACCCTATTCGAATTTGAAACCACTTCCTTTTTTAATGCTAGCTCTCATCTTCTCATAGATTGCAGGGTCCACAGTGTCTGGGTTTGGGGCCAGAGGAGCCAGCGGAGCCAGCGGAGCCAATGGGGGCTGAATATCTTGTGTTACAGCATCCTTTATCTTTTTAGCCGCAGTGACAACACTTCCCACTGATTCAGCCGCGTTCTTAATATTATCTTTGTTCTCACTAATGACTTTAAAGATCTGAGCACCCTGTGCAATTATATCAGCAAGACCATTCCCGGAGCGTTCTTTCCTCGGATAGTGGCCTGCCGGGAAAAGTCCGGATCCACGCTTAATTAGATTAAGTTCCTCCTTGTCATAGTACTTGTCCACGTCTTTTTCGAAAATAATCGGCATTTTTATTAGGGAAGAAATTATTTTTTGTTAAAACGTGAAAGCAGAAGCTCTCTTGCCCGTTTGTCGATATACTTCTTTTCCATCATTTTGTCCAGGATGTTGACAAATTCTTTTCTATTTTCGTCTTTCATGCCAGTCTTTGCAGCTCCAAGAAGAACAGCCACTCGCTTATAGATGTCAGAAATTCCTTTTCCTCGAAATGATTGGTCAGTGGAGGACTGGTCGGTGGAGGACTGGGGTGAACTCTCAACTGGTCTTTGTTGTGGTGTGAACACTCTTGCCTTGATTTTATTCATTCGAGCTGGGGAGAAATTTTCTAGTTGTTGCCAGGCATCCGGGTGATCATTTTTATATTTAGCTACTTGAGTCGGATCTGCATTTTCAAGGGCACTGAGTACGTCTTCGGGTGTTGATTCAGATGTTTGTTGCTGCTGTGGCGGTTGCTGCTGGGGCGGTTGCTGCTGGGGCGGTTGTTGTTCTAGATATTTTATTGCAGCTTCTTGATCTGGCAAACCAAACCACTGTATAAAATACTTGTACTTTTTGAATCTAGTCAGGATGACACCGTTGTCATGCATCATTTTCAGAACTTGTGGGTCCTTTAGTATTTCTATATCTCTAGCAAGAGCAAAAGTTACTAGATCTCTGTAGTTCTTTAGTTGCTTGTCCGAAATTTTCTCTTGGTTTTTAGTCATAAATGTCAGTAATGTTTCTGTGAAAATTATGCTTTTAGTTTCTGAGCCTTTGACAACAGAAATATGGGTCTTATTTATGTCGATATAATATTCCACTGGTTCATTATAAATTTTTTTTCTCCACATACTTATTCCAAATACATATTTCCCATCATGTTCTGCGCGTTCTACTGGTCCAAAAAAGTTATCTGTCACTTTTAGTTGTGACTGTTGTGGGACTTGGACTTGCGGATCTGCAGATTGTTGTATCTGCGGTGCTTCTGGAATTTTGCCCAAAGCCTTTTGCACCTGGGTTTCCTGTATGTCGTCAATAGTTTCTTTGACTTGATCAATATTTTTCTTAGCTTCTCCATACCCGGGTTTATGAAACTCTGTGGCTGCTTGGACAAACTCATTGTAGGATTGTTGCTCCTTATTGATTAGCCCGGTAACTCTCTTTTCTGCTTGTGCTAGCTTCTCCAATTCAGATATTTGGTGCGCATTTTTTCGCTTCATTTTTTATTTTATTTTTTTTTAGTTTAAAAAATGAACGACCCACTGACACCAGTTTTCTACAAAATTAACAAGCCTATTTTGAGTGATGATAGCACAATCAAAGCGACTCAAGTAAGAGTTCCCAGTCAGGAAAATCAGAATGAAACTAATCTTGGTCCTGGTCAAACACTGACATTCACCTACAATGGATGTTCGTCTCTAGTTAGTGTGCACAGTCTTAAGAGCGGCTTCCATATGACATTTCAATTCAAGACAAAGGGAGGTGCGGATGCAGCTCATGCTAACGTTGACAAGCATGATGCAGATGTGGCTCTGATTAGTAACTTTTGGGCGTACATGTTCAAGGAGTTTAGTGTATCGAATGGGAGCACAGAGTTGGAGCGAATCGCCAACTTTGGAATTGTCTATGACGCTCATTGTTTGATCGAGAATCCAGATTTTATTCAGTTGGGGAGTGGTGCGGGTTTCATTGCAGATGAAAAAGAAGGAGATATCAATGACAGTGGCTATAAAAAGAGGAAGAAGAGATACAACTATGCATTGCAAGGTGCTGATGATGCTGCTAAGAACCCGCTGTATCGGTCTGTTGATGTATTCGTACCACTGAGATTCATGAGTGGATTCTGTAATACATTTAATCGACTGACTAGTAACTTCAGCTACACCTTTAAGGTGACTAGAGATGATCGCAGTAGAGTGTTGTGGACTGGGGCGGACCACACTAGGATGGAGGTGAAGCTAACCGGAATCGAGCTGTATTTGGAAGTCATTGAGCCAAAGACCGCACTAAAAGCAGATTATCTCAAGGCAATAGAGAAGGACATTGATGTCGCCTACACGGCCTACATGTGTCGAGATGAGCGAAACGAAACCAGAACAAACATCTGCATTAAAGAGGGATCATGCAGCAATCCAAGGTATATTATTATTAACATGAGAAACCCAAACAACATTATACGCTACATGCATGGAGATGTGCGGTCCATTCAGCATGAAATCAGTGATAATCTTTACCCTGCACTGCCACAAAATGGAAATTTCAGTCAGAACAAGATTAGCAAATTTTACAGCGAGTTGGTCGACTTGGCTGTGAAAGAGAACAATGGAATTGCTATCACTGCTCTTCAATATGGAACTCTTTATCCGATGTTTGGCGCTGATGTGTCTGCCAGACAAATGCCTACTGATAACAGCCCTGTGAATATCGTGACTAACATTGAGAGGACTGCCGCAACTGCTGTTGACCTGTACATTATCTATGCGTTCGAGAGGAAGGTGAAGCTTAACATGATCAACAATTCATCCAGCAAAGTTTAAATATTTTTTTTTCGGGGCTGAAAAATGGAAGCGATTGCTGAAAGACTAAATAATATTATTTCTCACTCTAAGGAGAGCATTCCTATTACAATAGCTGGGCGAATTAATGACCCAAACGGGATATTTGTTGAAAAATTACAGCAGGCGATTCGCCTGGATCCAAGTGCTAATTACCATGTATATCTTAACGACTTCACTGGTTGGTCAAACGTTCCCAATGTGACAGCAGCAAATAATAAGTTTCATTACAAATGGAGAGGTGCAGCAGCAGAAGCTGTGGTATTCCCTGTAAGCACGCAAAGTGTGGATACCTACAATTACTTTCTAGAAAATATTTTTACTAAAAGAGGCCATTTTGAAACACCCAATGAGAGCAAGCCAGAGAAGAAACTGTTCCCTGTCAAACTATCCTATGATCTCACTGTAATGAGAGTGGTCATGCAAGTTCACAAAGATGCGGAGGTTGAATTTAAAGATGACACATGGTATAGGGAATTGGGATTCGAGAAGAAAGTGTATAAAAGCGGTCTGTTCTTAGCACCCAATATCGCAGATATTGTAAAGGGTTTGAATATTCTAATCAGAAGTAATCTCAGTCGTGATTGGGTATTTAAGGGGAAGCGAACGAATATTTTGTACAACATCTCAAACTCTGTTCCTGGAGGACAGATGCTGGTAGAGAAACCAAATCCAGTGAAAAGAGTTGTGCTAAGTAATAAGGAGATTCACGAGATTGTGCTGCAGTTTGAGACTGAAGATGGTGTTGGCGTTGATTTCAACGGTGAAGAGTTTGTATTGACGTTGATCATTGAGAGAATGTAAGCTGCTTAATGATTTCTGCAAAGTTATAGTAGCTGTCATAGTCCTTGACGTAGGTTACTCCATACTTATGAAACCAGTGACTTTGGAGAGCTTGATTAATATTAGGGACGTTGATATCAACGCCGGGCCAATATTTCTTCATGTACTCGCTGCATTCTCGTTTGCATTGGTACTTACTCTTGTAATTAGGCTCATGCCTTTTGTAATAAGATCCTGGAGAGACGATTGGGAGCATTTTTAATGTGAATTTAATTTTTTTTTCGGAGGATGAGCACCCAAGGTTTGGGGTCTTGATTGGGATTTTAGTGCTAATTTGATTGTCTTGGCACGCTTTTTGCAGCTTCGCTATTTTGTGCATGATCTCTTAGGGAGTGGCTGCGGTAATTTTTTTGTCCAAGTTCAGAAACTGGAAAGTATTTTTTTTTTGGCGGGGGAACCTTGTTCCTTCAGGAAAGGTAATGGTTTGTGCATTAAGGAGGCTGCGATAATTTTTGTCCTAGATATTCAACTTACAAACTGATGTGGGATATTAAAAGTAGAGAATTTAGAATATGGAGACGGAGTTTTTAGAGGGGCGAGGACCCTTTTTTTCCTGATCTCTTCGGGAATAATAAAAGTAATGGTTTGTGGATAATGGAGGCTGCGATTATTTTTGTCCTAGAAGCCCCCTCTTGCATACTACTCTCAGATGGTGAGCTCAGAGCAAAACTAGTCTCAGATGGTGAGCTCAGAGCAAAACTAGTCTCAGATTGTGAGCACAGAATAAAACTAGTCTCAGATGGTGAGCACAGAATAAAACTAGTCTCAGATGGTGAGCTCAGAGCAAAACTAGTCTCAGATGGTGATCTCAGAGCAAAACTAGTCTCAGATGGTGAGCTCAGAGCAAAACTAGTCTCAGATGGTGAGCTCAGAGTAAAACTAGTCTCAGATGGTGAGCTCAGAGCAAAACTAGTCTCAGATGGTGAGCTCAGAGCAAAACTAGTCTCAGATTGTGAGCACAGAATAAAACTAGTCTCAGATGGTGAGCACAGAATAAAACTAGCCTCAGATGGTGAGCTCAGAGCAAAACTAGTCTCAGATGGTGAGCTCAGAGCAAAACTAGTCTCAGATTGTGAGCTCAGAGTATAACTAGTCTCAGATGGTGAGCTCAGAGCAAAACTAGTCTCAGATGGTGATCTCAGAGCAAAACTAGTCTCAGATTGTGAGCACAGAGTATAACTAGTCTCAGATGGTGAGCTCAGAGCAAAACTAGTCTCAGATGGTGAGCGCAGAGCAAAACTAGTCTCAGATGGTGAGCTCAGAGTAAAACTAGTCTCAGATGGTGAGCTCAGAGCAAAACTAGTCTCAGATGGTGAGCTCAGAGCAAAACTAGTCTCAGATGGTGAGCTCAGAGTAAAACTAGTCTCAGATGGTGAGCTCAGAGCAAAACTAGTCTCAGATGGTGAGCTCAGAGCAAAACTAGTCTCAGATGGTGAGCTCAGAGCAAAACTAGTCTCAGATGGTGAGCTCAGAGCAAAACTAGTCTCAGATGGTGAGCTCAGAGCAAAACTAGTCTCAGATGGTGAGCTCAGAGCAAAACTAGTCTCAGATTGTGAGCACAGAATAAAACTAGTCTCAGATGGTGAGCTCAGAGCAAAACTAGTCTCAGATTGTGAGCACAGAGTAAAACTAGTCTCAGATGGTGAGCTCAGAGCAAAACTAGTCTCAGATTGTGAGCACAGAATAAAACTAGTCTCAGATGGTGAGCTCAGAGCAAAACTAGTCTCAGATGGTGAGCTCAGAGCAAAACTAGTCTCAGATTGTGAGCTCAGAGCAAAACTAGTCTCAGATGGTGAGCTCAGAGCAAAACTAGTCTCAGATGGTGAGCTCAGAGCAAAACTAGTCTCAGATGGTGAGCTCAGAGCAAAACTAGTCTCAGATGGTGAGCTCAGAGCAAAACTAGTCTCAGATTGTGAGCACAGAGTAAAACTAGTCTCAGATGGTGAGCTCAGAGCAAAACTAGTCTCAGATTGTGAGCACAGAATAAAACTAGTCTCAGATGGTGAGCTCAGAGCAAAACTAGTCTCAGATTGTGAGCACAGAGTAAAACTAGTCTCAGATGGTGAGCTCAGAGCAAAACTGTCTCAGATGGTGAGCTCAGAGCAAAACTAGTCTCAGATTGTGAGCTCAGAGTAAAACTAGTCTCAGATGGTGAGCTCAGAGCAAAACTAGTCTCAGATGGTGAGCTCAGAGCAAAACTAGTCTCAGATTGTGAGCACAGAGTAAAACTAGTCTCAGATGGTGAGCTCAGAGCAAAACTAGTCTCAGATGGTGAGCTCAGAATCCAACCAATCGCAGGTTTTGAATCGAAAGTACCTGCCTTTACTTTACAAATGAATAATCGTCAGTTAACTTGAAACTATCCATTCCCAGGTGAATTCCGAATCCAACACGTGCATTGTCTACCTGCCCAACGACTCAAGTAACTGTAGCATTCGTGGCCGCTGTCTAGAGCTTCCTATTTGTCGCCTGTCCTCATTCGGTCGAACACTGATGTCAGCCGCCATGGCCACTGGGCCAACTCTGACCGCCGCGGCTGCGGCCGCTTCCACTCAATCTAGGCCCGAGATCGCTGCTCTGCGTCAGACACTGGGCCTCAAAGCCGACGTGCACTGGAGAGATAGACCTGGTGTCACAACCGGTCGAACTAGACTAGCGGCTGATCTGGGTAACAGCCGTGGTAAGTGAGCACTGTCATTCTGTTTTGCTATCTGAGCAGGCTAATAAACTGTCAAAGCAACCGGTGAATGAGCAGGCTAATAAACTGTCAAAGCAACCAGGTGAATGAGCAGGCTAATAAACTGTCAATGCAACCAGGTGAATGAGCAGGCTAATGAACTGTCAAAGCAACCAGGTGAATGAGCAGGCTAATGAACTGTCAAAGCAACCAGGTGAATGAGCAGGCTAATGAACTGTCAAAGCAACCAGGTGAATGAGCAGGCTAATGAACTGTCAAAGCAACCAGGTGAATGAGCAGGCTAATAAACTGTCAATGCAACCGGTGAATGAGCAGGCTAATGAACTGTCAAAGCAACCGGTGAATGAGCAGGCTAATAAACTGTCAATGCAACCGGTGAATGAGCAGGCTAATGAACTGTCAAAGCAACCTGTGAATGAGCAGGCTAATAAACTGTCAATGCAACCAGGTGAATGAGCAGGCTAATAAACTGTCAAAGCAACCGGTGAATGAGCAGGCTAATGAACTGTCAAAGCAACCGGTGAATGAGCAGGCTAATAAACTGTCAATGCAACCGGTGAATGAGCAGGCTAATGAACTGTCAAAGCAACCGGTGAATGAGCAGGCTAATAAACTGTCAATACAACCGGTGAATGAGCAGGCTAATGAACTGTCAAAGCAACCAGGTGAATGAGCAGGCTAATAAACTGTCAATGCAACCGGTGAATGAGCAGGCTAATGAACTGTCAAAGCAACCGGTGAATGAGCAGGCTAATAAACTGTCAATGCAACCGGTGAATGAGCAGGCTAATAAACTGTCAATGCAACCAGGTGAATGAGCAGGCTAATAAACTGTCAAAGCAACCGGTGAATGAGCAGGCTAATGAACTGTCAAAGCAACCGGTGAATGAGCAGGCTAATAAACTGTCAATGCAACCGGTGAATGAGCAGGCTAATGAACTGTCAAAGCAACCGGTGAATGAGCAGGCTAATAAACTGTCAATACAACCGGTGAATGAGCAGGCTAATGAACTGTCAAAGCAACCTGTGAATGAGCAGGCTAATAAACTGTCAATGCAACCAGGTGAATGAGCAGGCTAATAAACTGTTAAAGCAACCGGTGAATGAGCAGGCTAATGAACTGTCAAAGCAACCTGTGAATGAGCAGGCTAATGAACTGTCAAAGCAACCAGGTGAATGAGCAGGCTAATGAACTGTCAAAGCAACCAGGTGAATGAGCAGGCTAATGAACTGTCAAAGCAACCAGGTGAATGAGCAGGCTAATGAACTGTCAAAGCAACCTGTGAATGAGCAGACTAATGAACTGTCAAAGCAACCAGGTGAATGAGCAGGCTAATAAACTGTCAATGCAACCGGTGAATGAGCAGGCTAATGAACTGTCAATGCAACCAGGTGAATGAGCAGGCTAATAAACTGTTAATGCAACCGGTGAATGAGCAGGCTAATAAACTGTCAAAGCAACCTGTGAATGAGCAGGCTAATGAACTGTCAAAGCAACCGGTGAATGAGCAGGCTAATAAACTGTCAATGCAACCGGTGAATGAGCAGGCTAATGAACTGTCAAAGCAACCGGTGAATGAGCAGGCTAATAAACTGTCAATACAACCGGTGAATGAGCAGGCTAATGAACTGTCAAAGCAACCTGTGAATGAGCAGGCTAATAAACTGTCAATGCAACCAGGTGAATGAGCAGGCTAATAAACTGTTAAAGCAACCGGTGAATGAGCAGGCTAATGAACTGTCAAAGCAACCTGTGAATGAGCAGGCTAATGAACTGTCAAAGCAACCAGGTGAATGAGCAGGCTAATGAACTGTCAAAGCAACCAGGTGAATGAGCAGGCTAATGAACTGTCAAAGCAACCAGGTGAATGAGCAGGCTAATGAACTGTCAAAGCAACCTGTGAATGAGCAGACTAATGAACTGTCAAAGCAACCAGGTGAATGAGCAGGCTAATAAACTGTCAATGCAACCGGTGAATGAGCAGGCTAATGAACTGTCAAAGCAACCGGTGAATGAGCAGGCTAATAAACCGTCAATGCAACCGGTGAATGAGCAGGCTAATAAACTGTCAAAGCAACCGGTGAATGAGCAGACTAATGAACTGTCAAAGCAACCTGTGAATGAGCAGGCTAATGAACTGTCAAAGCAACCTGTGAATGAGCAGACTAATGAACTGTCAAAGCAACCTGTGAATGAGCAGACTAATGAACTGTCAAAGCAACCTGTGAATGAGCAGACTAATGAACTGTCAATGCAACCGGTGAATGAGCAGGCTAATGAACTGTCAAAGCAACCGGTGAATGAGCAGACTAATGAACTGTCAATGCAACCGGTGAATGAGCAGGCTAATGAACTGTCAATGCAACCGGTGAATGAGCAGGCTAATGAACTGTCAAAGCAACTGGTGGAATTGGCACAACTGGGCCTGTTTCCTTGACAATTTGAGTACACAATTAGAGTTTTATATTCTGTGCCCAATTTTGAACTACTTCCAGTAGACAAGGACGACTCGAACAGGTTTGCCGCTCGGGGCGCTAGCAATTTTAGCCAGCTAAAACTGACAATGCCAAAGTCTGAGCAGAACAAAACTGGATGGGCTTGCGAGAGGCCAAGGAATGTCACTGGGTAAGGCGATTAATTTTTGTTTAATTTTTATTAGGTAAATCAGATGAATTAGTATATTGTTTAGAGCTCTTGTAGCGAATGACAAGTGCATTTATATTAATTTAATACCGGTAATTTATTACTGGTAATTGTTCTGATAAATCAACACTCAATCCCTGCTTAGCCGTTGGACGCTGGGAAAGCAAAATCATCCGCCGCAGCAGCCGCTGCCAGAAGATTACACCCACCTGTATCAGCTGCCGCCGCAGCAGCCGCAGCCAAAAGATTACACCCACCTGTATCACCTGCCGCCGCAGCAGACGCGACGCCGTTTTAGCATGCCAGCCTTCCTGGCCTCGGTTTCCATGGCACCGCTGCCCGCGCCAAATCCTTTGCTACCAGTGCTGCCTATTCAGCTGAATGCCGGCTACAGTCGCTGCCAGGCTGGCACTGATCTCTTCCAACTGACTCCAATCACCGTTGTCTTCTTTTTCAATGTTGGCGTGCAGGTGAGGGGGGAGCATTTCTTATGTGGCACTTTTGCGTCTTGCCTGCCCCATCGATCAGGGAATTATCAGAATGCCCGGATTGAGGCACCACACCCTGAAGGTCAGGGGTGACTGAATGCCTTGTGTGGATTGAGGCACCACACCCTGAAGGTCAGGGGGTGACTGAATGCCTTGTGTGGATTGAGGCACCGCACCCTGAAGGTCAGGGGGTGACTGAATGCCTTGTGTGGATTGAGGCACCGCACCCTGAAGGTCAGGGGGTGACTGAATGCCTTGTGTGGATTGAAGCACTACACCCTGAAGGTCAGGGGGTGACTGAATGCCTTGTGTGGATTGAGGCACCACACCCTGAAGGTCAGGGGGTGACTGAATGCCTTGTGTGGATTGAGGCACCACACCCTGAAGGTCAGGGGGTGACTGAATGCCTTGTGTGGATTGAGGCACCACACCCTGAAGGTCAGGGGGTGACTGAATGCCTTGTGTGGATTGAAGCACTACACCCTGAAGGTCAGGGGGGACTGAATGCCTTGTGTGGATTGAAGCACTACACCCTGAAGGTCAGGGGGTGACTGAATGCCTTGTGTGGATTGAAGCACTACACCCTGAAGGTCAGGGGGTGACTGAATGCCTTGTGTGGATTGAGGCACCACACCCTGAAGGTCAGGGGGTGACTGAATGCCTTGTGTAGATTGAGGCACCACACCCTGAAGGTCAGGGGGTGACTGAATGCCTTGTGTGGATTGAGGCACCACACCCTGAAGGTCAGGGGGTGACTGAATGCCTTGTGTGGATTGAGGCACCACACCCTGAAGGTCAGGGGGTGACTGAATGCCTTGTGTGGATTGAGGCACCACACCCTGAAGGTCAGGGGGTGACTGAATGCCTTGTGTGGATTGAAGCACTACACCCTGAAGGTCAGGGGGGACTGAATGCCTTGTGTGGATTGAAGCACTACACCCTGAAGGTCAGGGGGTGACTGAATGCCTTGTGTGGATTGAAGCACTACACCCTGAAGGTCAGGGGGTGACTGAATGCCTTGTGTGGATTGAGGCACCACACCCTGAAGGTCAGGGGGTGACTGAATGCCTTGTGTAGATTGAGGCACCACACCCTGAAGGTCAGGGGGTGACTGAATGCCTTGTGTGGATTGAGGCACCACACCCTGAAGGTCAGGGGGTGACTGAATGCCTTGTGTGGATTGAAGCACTACACCCTGAAGGTCAGGGGGGACTGAATGCCTTGTGTGGATTGAAGCACTACACCCTGAAGGTCAGGGGGTGACTGAATGCCTTGTGTGGATTGAGGCACCACACCCTGAAGGTCAGGGGGTGACTGAATGCCTTGTGTGGATTGAAGCACTACACCCTGAAGGTCAGGGGGGACTGAATGCCTTGTGTGGATTGAAGCACTACACCCTGAAGGTCAGGGGGTGACTGAATTCCTTGTGTGGATTGAGGCACCACACCCTGAAGGTCAGGGGGTGACTGAATGCCTTGTGTGGATTGAGGCACCACACCCTGAAGGTCAGGGGGTGACTGAATGCCTTGTGTGGATTGAGGCACCACACCCTGAAGGTCAGGGGGTGACTGAATGTCTTGTGTGGATTGAAGCACTACACCCTGAAGGTCAGGGGATGACTGAATGCCTTGTGTGGATTGAAGCACTACACCCTGAAGGTCAGGGGGTGACTGAATGCCTTGTGTGGATTGAGGCACCACACCCTGAAGGTCAGGGGGTGACTGAATGCCTTGTGTAGATTGAGGCACCACACCCTGAAGGTCAGGGGGTGACTGAATGCCTTGTGTGGATTGAGGCACCACACCCTGAAGGTCAGGGGGTGACTGAATGTCTTGTGTGGATTGAAGCACTACACCCTGAAGGTCAGGGGATGACTGAATGCCTTGTGTGGATTGAAGCACTACACCCTGAAGGTCAGGGGGGACTGAATGCCTTGTGTGGATTGAAGCACTACACCCTGAAGGTCAGGGGGGACTGAATGCCTTGTGTGGATTGAGGCACCACACCCTGAAGGTCAGGGGTGACTGAATGCCTGCAACGCTATGAAGCGATGTAAAATCTAATTTTATTCACTTAACGCCTGAACGCATGAGCATTATCGGAATCTAAGGATTCAACTTGCGCCCTAAATAATTTCTCTAATTTACAGACCGTTTACTGCTTGCGTAACAGGGACGCTTTTTACACTATGGAATTCAATTGTAAGTCTTCCATTTGTGTCAGCTGTTGCAGTCTAGTAGGGACTTGTGTCAGCTGTTGCAGTCTAGTTGGGACTTGTGTCAGCTGTTGCAGTCTAGTTGGGACTTGTGTCAGCTGTTGCAGTCTAGTTGGGACTTGTGTCAGCTGTTGCAGTCTAGTTGGGACTTGTGTCAGCTGTTGCAGTCTAGTAGGGACATGTGTTACAGTTTATGCAAAAGTTTTGCATGCACATCTAACCAAACCAGATAGCGGCAGTTGCGGCCTATGCAAGGACGAAAACAACAACATGGGCGCTAGCAGCAGCGGAAGCGGCAGTGGTCCCGGACTCGAAGTAGCACTATTCAAAGAACTTAGCACGGCTCCATTTGTTAATCCCAGTGATCCTAGCATCGATTTTGGCAGCAGTTTCAGCTGCTGTCAGCTGGCTACTGACCTGTTTCACCGCAGCCCGTCTACAGTGCGATATTTTTACAACATTGGAGTCCAGGTTAGAGCTTGTTTGCATTTAACATATAATATTATAGCAATGCTAACACGATTGCCTCTCGCACCACGGTCCCTGAGCTCGATTCCGTGGCGAGGCCACATTCATTTGGGGCGCAGCCGCGGAGAGAAGGCCCGGGGGCTTGTCGCGCAATTTACGCCCTTGAGGGCCAACTTTCAAGGCACCATGAAAGTGTGTACACTGCCTGACGATAAGAAAATCAGGGCGGATGTACACACCTGTGTGAGTGTATGCTCAGGAGTCAGCGGAATGTGCAGAATTGCCTCCTTTCTGGCTGCGGGTCTAGTGTCACTCAATGATGTGCGATTGCCTGCAGCCCTCCTCCAATTATTATTATTATTATTATTATTATTATTATTATTATTATGTAGTGCTCCTCCAATGCGATGGCTTGGCCAAGCGAGTATACATTTCCAATAGTTTTTCACTTCCAGGCTTTCCGAGCACTGAACCTGTTTCATGTTTATCTTGGTAAGTCATTTGTTTACTCTAAGTTAATTTGTTTATTAGTTCCCTCTCTATCACATTAAGGCTGCCTGACCTTCCCTATAAAAATCTCCTATTGATATTGGTAGCCCTAAAATGGCCGTTTTAACACTTTATTCACTGTACTCGCAGTAGCGTCTCATTATCTGGCACGAGCGGTTTCTCTTCAATGTTTCACTGGTATTTGCCTCACAATTACTATTTTCAAACATTTCAGGACCTCAGGTGTCTGAGGCAGCAAAGACAGTTTTCATTTAACTCTGGATTGTTTGATGTACATACTCGTACATGTATTAGTTTTTTTCTGGCTTACTTATTGACAAGGATTCGAAAAAGAAGTTGTTTTACACCTGGCAGACATTTACTTATTTTTATGACAGGTAGCTAAATAGCTTACCTAATTTTATATCTATGTCTAGCTAGCTGAGCATTTTCTTATTCATTTCTATTAAATAAAAAACTATTTTTTTCCAGTAAGTGTAGCTATTTGTTACAAGTTGACTCAATATTACTTTTTAAGAAGCATTTTTCTACCTTTTTTTCTTATTTTTCCGACAAAAGCCACTTTTATTAGCACAAACATTGCTTCTTTGTAGCCTTCATAGGCAAAGCATTTTTATCTGCTTTCAAAAGTGTCTGATAATGCAATTCCTTTTTACTGCTTTTCCTGACATTCGATTTTTTATGTAAGTCTTTGTGCATTAGGTCATAGTTATATGATTTTCGTCATATACCGTTTATCAGTTTTGTTTCCTTGTAACATTTTTTCTCTGCTGTGTTCGCTGATGTATAACTATTTTAGCTGATCTTAACTAATGTTTTAAAAAATTACAGCTTGACAAAGACTCACTAAGACTCTTTGTTGCTCTCTGTCCTAGGTATATAGGAAATAAAAAAACTTAAATAAGAAGCTTAAAATATAGTTTCGACTTACCTTAACCTCTGACGTTGTGACAATAAATGAATATAGCTCTTATATGGCCTAGTATATTTTCCATCTGAATGTTCGAATATACCATCTGAAGTTGGTTTTACAAAATTGATTCTAGAGCTAATTAGTAGCTGGAATGATCGTAGAATTTCTGTTTGAAATCTGCCTAATCACGACTTCGTCATCAATCAAGGCTCCTTCATTGTTTTCGATTTGTCTAGATTTTATACAAATTTCGCGTTCCGCATCCCCTGCAATGATCGCACGCCTTTTCTGGGTTTGTTAGTCACGCCTCCAACTAATGTACATTTCCGCATCCTCTGCAAGCCGCCACACGCTTTGTGTGGGTTTGTTAGTCAAGCCTCCAACTTTTTAGAGCCCCACCACCCCAATATAGATTGCCTCCTACTAATGTACATTTCCGCATCCTCTGCAAGCCGCCACACGCTTTGTGTGGGTTTGTTAGTCAAGCCTCCAACTTTTTAGAGCCCCACCACCCCAATATAGATTGCCTCCTACTAATGTACATTTCCGCATCCTCTGCAAGCCGCCACACGCTTTGTGTGGGTTTGTTAGTCAAGCCTCCAACTTTTTAGAGCCCCACCACCCCAATATAGATTGCCTCCTACTAATGTACATTTCCGCATCCTCTGCAAGCCGCCACACGCTTTGTGTGGGTTTGTTAGTCAAGCCTCCAACTTTTTTTAAAGCCCCACCACCCCAATATAGATTGCCTCCTACTAATGTACATTTCCGCATCCTCTGCAAGCCGCCACACGCTTTGTGTGGGTTTGTTAGTCAAGCCTCCAACTTTTTTTAGAGCCCCACCACCCCAATATAGATTGCCTCCTACTGATGTACATTTCCGCTTCCGCTGCAAGCCGCCACACGCTTTGTGTGGGTTTGTTAGTCACGCCCCTGGGTAAAGCGGATAACCCCACTTGTGGTTTTGTGCTCAATGTTTCCTTGCCTTTTTATATTTACTCCAGTTTAAAACTGCTCTATCTTACGCGTTTTCTAGTTTTTATCACTCATGATTACTTTTTTGTCATCTATATTTTTTCGACTTTGCCGTTTCGTTTCGTGTTTTCAGTTTACTTCTGTGCTACAGTGTATCTATCATATATTGATAGGGTTTTTTTCGTCTGAACCGTTAACTACATTTATAAACGTTGATATAATTTTTGTTTTTAAAAATTTACTTAGCAATCAGTTGTTTTACACCATTCTTTGTTAATCTTTTAATAAAATTTCGTCTAGAGCAGGGGTCCGCAAACTTATTAGCGCGCGGGCCACGGAGACAACCTAAAAGACGAATTTGGGCCGCATTAACTGTAGGAATATGAGAAAGAAGAGAGGTGAGACGGGGGGATAAATGAGAAAGGGAAGAGATGAGACAGAACTGATGAGACGGTGGAGAGATGAGACAGGAGTGATGAGACGGTGGAGAGATGAGACAGAAGTGATGAGACGGTGGAGAGATGAGACAGAAGTGATGAGACGAAGGAGAGATGAGACAGAAGTGATGAGACGGGAGAGAGATGAGACAGAAGTGATAAGACGGGAGAGAGATGAGACAGTGGAGAGATAAGACACGGGAGAGATAAGACACGGAAGAGATAAGACACGGGATAGATAAGACACGGGATAGATAAGACACGGGAGAGATAAGACACGGAAGAGATAAGACACGGGATAGATAAGACAGGGTAGAGATAAAACACGGGAGAGATGAGACAGGGTATGGATAAGACACGGGAGAGATGAGACGCGGGATAGATGAGGCACGGGATAGATAAGACACGGGAGAGATGAGACAGGGAAGAGATTAGACTGAGGAGAGATGAGACAGGATACTACAGGTGTCGTTAGAGGCAACGCGCCGGATTTGGGAGCTTCGGGGTCCGAATCTGGCTCGGGGCCGGAGTTTGCTGACCCCTTGTCTAGTCTTGTCTAGAGTTTCTTTAGAAGACAATCATTTAGATGCCTTAGATCATAATTATAGACTTTAAAATTCGAGACAGAGTGAAAAATCAATTAGAATTGCTGCTTGTAAAGACAGCTGTAAAAGAGATGTATTTAAATATGTTCGTAATATTGATTAAGGCGAAGCACAGCCAAACCCTTAAACCTATGTTGTAGTACTCCTAACAGTACATCAATTTACAGACCATTGCTCAGCATGTAGAGTCTGCAATCTGGATTAGGACGGTAAAGATAACATGAAACGAGAAAAGGGTGTCTCGGATCCTGAAGTTGGTATTGTCACTCTATCACTCTCCGAATCACTTAAAAACAGGTTGCTAACAGAAATTTTTGGTGCTAGAAATCAACAGTTCGTGGGCACAGGCGTCTGGTTTAACTAATATAGTTAAGTTAATATACAAAAGTAATAGTTTTAGATGAAAAGTTGTTTAACTCTCTTCAGAATGGTATTTAAATAGTCACGTTGTCGACTGACTATTTTCAAAAAAGAGAATCTAAGCTTAATCAAAGCTATGCCAAATTCTCTGCTTTGCCTATTCGCGTCCCTTCATTAGCGCACTAATCTTGCACCTTGCCTGCATCTAGATTAAAGTTCTTATTTCTAACAGCATTTAATTAACTAACTTTCCTAAGGCCCAAATTCGCTATCTATCGACCCATCCTTCCATAACGCCATTCCATGCCTACTCACCCATGCATTCCATGCCTCACTCTCCCATCCATTCCATGCCTCCCTCGATTATCCCTTCTATCCCTCACTCTCCATCACTCACCAACCGATTGTGTTGATCATACTCTTCTGAGTATGCTAGTTAGTTTTTTTAAAGTACATTTAATTCAAGACAAAAAAATACCAATATAAATGACAACAATTATCAGAGAATATGTTTTTGTCCGATTCCGAAAGTTTCAAATCGAGCTGAGTACACCTGTTTCACCAGCTTTACCTGTCTGACATGTTAACTGGGACGCCCCGCTCAGCCTTCAGCTTCCTCGGCCTCTTTATCTTCCTCTTCGTCGACTTCGTCGATGGCGGCTATTCGGCGTTTCTCCACTTCGGCCAGGTCGCGCCACCGGTCCCTGTTTGAGCACAGTATGCTCAGCACGTCCCAGTCGTGCAGTTCGCGCAGCCGGCTCATCGTATCCGGCGTCGGGTTGGTCGGCCGACTCGAGGCCGGGTCGTCGCCATTCAGCCCGGCTGGCGAGTCAGCTGAGGCCGGCTTCCGCGGGCTGAGCAGGATCTTGACGCTCTGCAGCAGCTGGAGCAGCGTGTGAAAGCAGGGCTCCACGATGTACTCGATGAAGCCTGCAGATGTTTACGGGCAGTTCAGATACATTGGTGAGTGAGGAATGGAATGGGTGTGTGAGTGAGACATGGAGTGGATGGGTGAGTGAGACATGGAATGCATGGGTGGGTGAGGCTTCACAAGACCGAATCTTCATAAGTCCGAAACTTCACAACGCATCAAAACGGTCAGCATTTTTAATATTCGGCGTTGTGAAGGACAGTGCAAGCATTTTCGGCGTTGTGAAATTTCGGTCTTGTGAAAGCCACCCAGGCATGGAATGGGTGGGTGAGTGAGGCATGGAATTGGTGGGTGAGTGAGGCATGGAATGGATGTGTGAGTGAGGTATGGAATGGGTGGGTGAGTGAGGCATGGAATGGGTGGGTGGGTGAGGCTTCACAAGACCGAATCTTCATAAGTCCGAAACTTCACAACGCATCAAAACGGTCAGCATTTTTAATATTCGGCGTTGTGAAGGACAGTGCAAGCATTTTCGGCGTTGTGAAATTTCGGTCTTGTGAAAGCCACCCAGGCATGGAATGGGTGGGTGAGTGAGGCATGGAACGGGTGGGTGAGTGAGGCATGGAATGGGTGGGTGAGTGAGGCATGGAATGGATGGGTGAGTGAGGCATGGAATGGGTGGGTGAGTGAGGCATGGAATGGGTGGGAGGTAATCTGCAGCAGAAAGTACTGGTCAGTTTCCAATAATCATTGAGCAAGCTTGCTGTTATGAGCTAGTCTACAAAGCGGCAGCGCATTAGTGCATTGCGTGCCAAAGCAGATACTGGCAGGTCATTGCCATTATTTACGGCTATTCTAATCCCGCCATCTAATTCCCTTCCTCCCCTATCTGTTCCGCACAAGCGACGGGCTGCGTTTAATTAAGTCGAACCCTCCCACAGGCCTCCAAAATCCCATCCTAGCCGCGAGGCCGTTGAAACACGAGACACGAGTAGAAATGAGATTATTGCGACGGACTGGAAGGTGGGGCGAGATGAAGACGAGTTCCATAAGCTGCTCTCCCTTCGATCTTATCTCTCGCCTGTTTCTCACTCTCCTTCTTAACACCGACATTAATTAAAAACAAATTAGAGTTACTCAGACATGCCCAGGTACTGCCAGTGATTTTCCACCATTCTTCTATGTACTTTTATGCCTCAGCTTATCTGCCGGGTTGAGACATAATGCTAGGATTATGAGTAAAAAAATTGCGCATTCCTTATCTGTTAATTCATCAACAAATTCCAAATCCCGCGATCCTTATCCACTAAAAAATTCCCAATCCCTACATGTTTATTGTGATGTCTCCCATTATTTAATAATGCAAATGATTAGCATAAACCGAATTAAAGGGCGGATGGTAAGTGTGAAGTTTGAATTTGTAGCAACAGGGGATCACGCCTCACGCTTATCTGAAGATACGAAATACGAAATGCTGCCACCTCGGTCGAGGAGACTCTTATCCAAGAGAGTCCGAGTGAAAGTTCTGTCTTGAGAGTTTGTCTAAACTCAGCGATTGCGCGTCGGTGGCGCTGGCAGGTCTGAGTTTTTTGGGCTCTTGGATTGTCTCGTATTTATAGACGGTTTGGACCCCGCCCTGCTCTGCTATTGGCTGAGGCCTTTTAAGCGCTCTCATTGGCTGGAAGGATTTAGGCAGGCGGAAATACCGTGGGCGTGCCAGACTGGCATGGAAAAACCGTGGAAAAAAGGCCACAGTTCTCCTAGTCCTACTAACTAATTACTAACTAAAGGATAGAGACTGAGCTATACCATACAGCGCGATAGCTATCTAGTCACTGGAGCGGGAACAAGAGACAGCCTTGTAACTAGTGTAGTAACTAGTAACTAGTATTCCCTCTGCCTCTTCCATGTCTCACTCACCCATGAGATCGATAGGGATCAACAGATCCTTAATCCTCTGATGATAGTAAATCAGGAAATCCCAAATCTCTCTAACACGGTGTCTCGGCTCGTCCCCGACTCACCAACTTGAGACGAGGCCACCACGGTCTTGTCGCGGTCGCACAGCGGGCTGCAGGGCAGGCCGAGTTCCTTCTCGCGGTCGCCCTGGGCGAAGAACTCTGCGGTCAGCTTGCCTGTCCAGCGCTCGTGCAGCGGCCAGATTTTAGCGGGGTGACTGATGTCTGCCGCGTGCAGAATGTAGGCCAGAATGTCTACCCGGGGCAGATTCTCCGGACAGGGGATGGCGTCCTTCATTGCCGTCACCTGGGCGAGAGGAGCCAAATGGACTCTTTGACTTCCTTTAACTAAAATGCTGCGTTGCCACTACATTCCGTAGTGCTTCTAAAGGCTATGTACACCTGTTCAGTCCATGGACTGCCCACCCAAATTTCTACCGCGGCTGGTACTGGTACCTATTTCACAGTTGGGCGAACGGATACACTAGGGAATTCAGTGTTTCGGCATCGACATAACTTTGGGACACAACAAATCCCGAATCCCGAACCCCCAGATGCTTATCCATCAACAAATCCAGAATCCCCAAATACCTATCCATCAACAAATCCCAAATCCCCATATGCTTATCCATCAACAAATCCCAAATCCCCATATGCTTATCCATCAACAAATCCCAAATCCCCATATGCTTATCCATCAACAAATCCCAAATCCCCAAATGCTTATCCATCAACAAATCCCGATTCCCCAAATGCTTATCCATCAACAAATCCAGAATCCCCAAATACCTATCCATCAACAAATCCCAAATCCCCATATGCTTATCCATCAACAAATCCCGATTCCCCAAATGCTTATCCATCAACAAATTCCGAATCCTCAGATGCTTATCCATCAACAAATCCAGAATCCCCAAATACCTATCCATCAACAAATCCCAAATCCCCATATGCTTATCCATCAACAAATCCCGATTCCCCAAATGCTTATCCATCAACAAATCCTAAATCCTCAGATGTTTATCCATCAACAAATCCAGAATCCCCAAATACCTATCCATCAACAAATCCCAAATCCCCATATGCTTATCCATCAACAAATTCCGAATCCTCAGATGTTTATCCATCAACAAATCCAGAATCCCCAAATACCTATCCATCAACAAATCCTAAATCCTCAGATGTTTATCCATCAACAAATCCAGAATCCCCAAATACCTATCCATCAACAAATCCTAAATCCTCAGATGTTACTTACTTACTTACTTTGCAGGGGGGCCTGGGGCACTTGACGCACAAACACAGGAACGGCATGCCCCCAGGCCGGCGAACTAGGCGAGAGCCGCCCATCGCGCCGCCTCCCCTGAGCAGGCACCTCACACACACAGCAGCAAGCCAAGCGGGGAAGGGGGCGGCAGCCGGAGTGCCTCTCACCCCAGGCCCGCACACGCACAGAGCAGACCAAGCCGGGGCGGAAGGCTGATAGAAATCAGTCCTCAGGGGGGGGGGCGGGTGATGAGTGTACACTTTATCCAATCGCGCTGACGGAAATCCAGATGAGCGCGCGGCGGTGTACACCCGCCCCCCAGCCACCCCCCGCAAGGTCTAACGCCCAAGCGCCAACGCACAAACTCATACAACGCAGAACAGGCACTCAGAAAGGTAGGAGCGAAGCTATTTTTCAAGCTTTGATTGCACGAAATAAGGTGCACCTCCGCCGGTCGCTACTGTCCAAACCCCCCCAACAAGTACCGAAATTAATCGTGACCTGAAGGGTGAATCGAACTAGCGTCCTTTGGAGTGCGAGGCAGCGACGTTAGCCGCTGGCCCCCCTCGCCCCCATCCTCAGATGTTTATCCATCAACAAATCCAGAATCCCCAAATACCTATCCATCAACAAATCCCAAATCCTCAGATGTTTATCCATCAACAAATCCAGAATCCCCAAATACCTATCCATCAACAAATCCTAAATCCTCAGATGCTTATCCATCGACAAATCCCGAATCTCTAAATACCTATCCATCAACAAATCCCAAATCCCCATATGCTTATCCATCAACAAATCCCGAATCCCCAAATGCTTATCCATCAACAAATCCCGAATTCCCATATGCTTATCCATCAACAAATCCCGAATCCCCATATGCTTATCCATCAACAAATCCTAAATCTCAAATCCCCAGATGCGTATCCATCAACAAATCCTAAATCTTAAATCCCCAGATGCTTATCCATCGACAAATCCTAAATCTCAAATCCCAATATGTTTTTTTTTAAATCCCAGTGAACCACAAATTGCTTCCCTCTTGGTCTGGGATTCCGTCATTTTGGTCCGACTGAACTCAAGACTATCGGACCCAGGACCCATTCCTACCTGAGCAAAGTGAGTGGACATGTCCGTAGCCAGCACCATGTCGATGACCAGTGAGCGAAACTGTCGATACTCGGTCGGGCTGAGGCATTTCACCAGATTGCACTTTGCTCCTGTCTCGTGCATTCGGCGAAACACTGCGCTGACATGGTGGCTCTCCAGAACCGCCTTGTCGTTATAGACAACGGCCAGCTGCGAGCGGCTCTGCACGTGATAATTATTAGTAGTACCGGTGTGCTCAAAGTCGTGAATTAGCGCCGCGAACAGCAGCGCCAGCACTTCGATGTCGCTCAGCCAGCTGGCCAGGCCGTGCCGGGACAGGATGAAGCAGCAGGTCTGGGCCACGTCGGCCGAGTGGGTGCAGTTGTGGTACGGGTTGCCGTGCCGCTTGTAGCCCTCCTCGACTAGGTCCAGAAAGGCTTCCAGAACTGGCAGTTGGATGCCGAATTTGTCCACCAGGTCGAACTGGTGGAACAGGTACAGGCCCATGTTGCGGATTGGCCTGTCGTTGGTCATCTCCGCGAGGTTGAAGGGATCGAAATCCCACTGGTGAGCAGTCTGCTCAAGGTAGGCCAATGCCGCTGAGGGAATTTTCTGCAGGGCCGGCGGCAGCTCTTCCTCCTGCGGGATGATTCAGAAGGGACTCACAGTTTCGATCCCTGAAGTTTCACATGCAACAGATGATTGCTCACTACCTTAGCACCTGACTGCTGCTGTTGCTGCATGGCGGCGGCCACGCCAGCCATGCCGCGCCCCAGGCCGCGGTTGCGGAACAGCTTCTCAAAGTAGACGCTGGTCTGCACCACAGTTGCCAAGCTCCGCAATCTTCGCCGACCTCCAGTAGCGGTGATGCTGCCTCTCCGTGTGAAGGTGGCGGTCAGCCACTCTTGGACTCGCTCCGGAACCGGGGCCACCTCCTTAGCGCCCGCGGCGCCGCCCGCACCGGCCGCGGAGATCACGCTAAACAGGTCCTCCTCCTGTTCGTCAGGGCGCATGCCCTTGGTGCGGTCCAGGAACACCTTTAAGGTAAAGTTGAAGGAGTTTAAAATATACTATGTCAATCTCGAATCAATTCAGATCCTCAGGCTCTCACCATATTTTCACAGATCCACGAAAAATTCTACAATACCCCTGAAAGATTCTCACGCATTCCATAAAGATTCACCCATATCCCCAGAATGAATCACTCAGATCCCAAAAAAGATTCTCCCAGATCCCCAGAAAGATTCTCCCAGATCCCCAGAATGAATCACTCAGATCCCAAAAAAGATTCTCCCAGATCCCAGAACCATTCTCCCAGATCCCGAAAAGATTCTCTCAGATCCCAGAACCATTCTCTCAGATCCCAGAACCATTCTCCCAGATCCAAAATAGGTTCTCCCAGATCCCAGAACCATTCTCCCAGATCCAAAAAAGGTTCTCCCAGATCCCAGAACCATTCTCTCAGATCCCAGAACCATTCTCCCAGATCCCAGAACCATTCACCCAGATCCCAGAACCATTCACCCAGATCCCAGAAACATTCTCCCAGATCCCAGAACCATTCTCCTAGATCCCAGAATGAATCTCTCAGATCCCAAAAAGATTCACCCAGATTCAAGAAAGGTTTCTCAAGATCCTTGAATATCGATTAATGTCCCAAAGAAGCTCTTTGTCAAAAAAACTTCTATTTAGATCCCAAATTATTTTGCCGATGTCAAACCTTCTCTAGCAGTCTGGCCGAGTTGAGCAGTGACGGCACAATGTCTGTCTTGGCAGCCTCTCCCTCCTGTACCAGTTGCAGCAGGTGTCTCAGCTTGACTGAACAGGCCTCCAGCAGCTGCAGGTTGCCATGGAACTCGGATCCCGAGCCCGTTGTCGGCATCATGAAAGGTGCCGATGCCGCGGCGGCGCTCTTCACCGAAATCAGTCTGGCTGAGTGGCCGTTGTGCATCTTCTGGTCTCCCTGTCTGTCAGCTAAAGGATCCGCCTCTGGCTCTTGCCTCAGCTCTCCTCCTTATTGCTTCCCTCTCGCCATTTTCTTCGGGAACTCGGGGCTGGCCGAATTTTCTACCCTCACGCTCGCCTCCTCCGCCGAGTTTCTATTCGATTTGCTTCCACCTAGCTGCCACCTCTCTTCCCGGCCTTCCTATCCGCCCCACCGGTCTCCGTGCCGCCGAGTTATCCCTGGGGAGATTTCTTTTCTCAACTCCCGGCCTCCTTGCCTTCTTTCTTCTTCTGTCCTCTCTTGCCTGTATCTGAGCTGCGCACAGAGATCTCAATCAGTGTTTAGGAAACGGGGAAAAGCTGGGTGGATTTAGGGATTTTAGAAGGCCGAAAACAGCCAGGTGCAGAGAAATGGGAATGGGAAGCAAATTACAGGAGCTAAGGAAGCGCTGCCTCCCTACTCAACTTAACGAAGGGGCCGACTAAAAACGTGAGCCGTGACTGTCTGTCTCTCTCTATCTCTCTCTGTTATTTGCTTTCGTACCCAAACTGTGTTATCCCCCCGCTTCGCCTTATCCGCGACAACAGGGCGCCAGCGAATTGCGGAAGCAATTCGACGATGGATTTGTTTAGAAACTGCTTACCGGGACTCAGGTGTTGAGCGCTGCGGTGAAGTTGATCAATTGAAGATGAAGCTGAATAAATAGTGATCTTAACAGATTTTTATTTCCCAATATGGGTGTTTATCTATCTTTCTCAATGGGTGTTTATCTACCTATCTTAATTGGTGTTTATCTACCTATCTTAATGGGTGTTTATCTGCCTATCTTGATAGGTGCTAATCTACCTATCTTAATTGGTGTTTATCTACCTATTTTAATTGGTGTCTATCTATCTTAATGTGTGTTTTTTCTCTCTGTATTAATAAGGTATCTATCTATACCTATCCTAATTTGTGTTTAACTACATATCTTATTGGGTACTTATGTAGCTGTCTTAATTGGTGTTTATCTACCAATCTTAACCTACGAGTATCTTTACGTTTAACATGTTTCAGAAAATCATTAAAAGGCAAATCTGATAATTTCAGATAATTTTAAGTTGCAGGTAGCTGAAATACTATGAAAAATGAAGCCACTGGTTTGGGAAGAATAGTACTAAATCTTAGATTTTATTCGGAATAATTCCTGTTGACCAGAAGCAAAAATCGAGACTTTAATCTCGCCATTTACATACCATATTACTAGCAGTAGGTCTGTGAGACAATAAAAACAGGAAGGTGAATTTCACTTATTCTCTTTTAAAGACAAACGATCGTCTTGCTAATTCAACAAATTAGCTTATTGGAATTGAATCAATTCAATAAAGTACTTGACTTTTTAAGAGGGGTATTTTAGCATCGAATGTACTTTCTTCATAAATCCAGGCAGACGTTTTTCCCTGAGTAAAAAACCTTCCAGCTCATCATGTTTTTTCCCTTTTTTCTAATTGCAAAATATCCCGGCTAAAATTAGCAAATTTACTATGGCTGTTCATAGAAATTTGGTTCGTAAAATGACTTTTTTTTTATTGCAATATCCTAAAATTGTATTTTTGAAAATTTCTTTTCTATATTTTAACATTCAAATCCTTATCTCCCAACAAAATTATTGTCTTTGCATACTTTAAAGTCGCGTAGATCCCAAGTGAATAAAGTCATCACCACTATTTCTAAAAATAGAACTGGTGCTGCTATCACACGTCTACGTCGTGCTCGTCAAGGTCGAACTATAAATAGCAAACTCCGCGTCAAAGCTGTGTTTTCCTCGTACAAACAAAGTTACAACTTATTTCTTTGAAAAAGCGACAAGTGAACGAATAAAGTATTATTTAAATAAATGTTTTGATGAATTCGGAAATGGACAAAGCTAAGTACGATTTCCATAGAAACTAGGAGTTATACAAGATTAAATGTTAACGAACTGACGAATTGGCGAAGCAACAAACTTCTCAAAGCGAGAACTTTTCGGGCTACAAATCAACAAACCCTTGAAATTCGGAATTCGACAAATCAACAAACCCTTGAAATTCGGAATTCGACAAATCAACAAACCCTTGAAATTCGGAATTCGACAAATCAACAAACCCTTGAAATTCGGAATTCGACAAATCAACAAACCCTTGAAATTCGGAATTCGACAAATCAACAAACCCTTGAAATTCGGAATTCGACAAATCAACAAAGGCTTGAAATTCGGAATTCGACAAATCAACAAAGGCTTGAAATTTGGAATTCGACAAATCAACAAAGGCTTGAATTTGGAATTTCGACAAATCAACAAAGGCTTGAATTTGGAATTCGACAAATCAACAAAGGCTTGAAATTCGGAATTCGACAAATCAACAAAGGCTTGAAATTTGGAATTCGACAAATCAACAAAGGCTTGAATTTGAAATTTTGACAAATCAACAAAGGCTTGAATTTGGAATTCGACAAATCAACAAAGGCTTGAATTTGGAATTTCGACAAATCAACAAAGGCTTGAATTTGGAATTTCGACAAATCAACAAAGGCTTGAAATTGGAATTTCGACAAATCAACAAAGGCTTGAAATTTGGAATTCGACAAATCAACAAAGGCTTGAATTTGGAATTTCGACAAATCAACAAAGGCTTGAATTTGGAATTTCGACAAATCAACAAAGGCTTGAATTTGGAATTCGACAAATCAACAAAGGCTTGAATTTGGAATTCGACAAATCAACAAAGGCTTGAATTTGGAATTCGACAAATCAACAAAGGCTTGAAATTCGGAATTCGACAAATCAACAAAGGCTTGAAATTTGGAATTCGACAAATCAACAAAGGCTTGAATTTGGAATTTCGACAAATCAACAAAGGCTTGAATTTGGAATTCGACAAATCAACAAAGGCTTGAATTTGGAATTTCGACAAATCAACAAAGGCTTGAAATTCGGAATTCGACAAATCAACAAAGGCTTGAATTTGGAATTTCGACAAATCAACAAAGGCTTGAATTTGGAATTTCGACAAATCAACAAAGGCTTGAATTTGGAATTCGACAAATCAACAAAGGCTTGAATTTGGAATTCGACAAATCAACAAAGGCTTGAAATTTGGAATTCGACAAATCAACAAAGGCTTGAAATAGGAATTCGACAAATGAACAACCCAAGAACTGTAAGAATTTATGGAAAACAATATTATTCAATATTAAGACTAAACCAGCATCAAAGCAATTTACAAGCCTTCAATTTGTTTTCAATTGCATTAAACAGTGTCAGTAATGAACAACAGCCGCTTGCACGAGGCTGTACTTCTATACTAAATGACGCACAAGAGCTGATAAAGATTTTTCAAGCAGAGGGGGGGATCTGTTCTTGCGAAAATAGATTGAAATTGATGCCATCCAGATTAACTGGTTCGACTGACCGTACTTAATCTAACCTTGAGATCATGGCTGACAACACAGTAATCCATGCTTGATTTGCAATCTAATGGAATTTTATTTGACATCCCAAACAGTTTGCAAAGACCTGAATTCGTTCAGAGTCACTCAGAAAACAAAATCAGGCAAATGGAATCGTCCCATAGGGGGTGTGAGAGCGGTTAACGCGTTTGCCTCTCGCACCACGATCCCCGAGCTCGATTCCGCGGCGAGGCCACATTCATATGGGGCGCAGCCGCGGAGAGAAGGCTCGGGGGCTTGTCGCGCAATTTACGCTCTTGAGGGCCAACCTCCAAGGCACAGTGAGAGTGTACACTGCCTGACGATGAGAAAGTCAGGATAGATGTACACACCGTGGGGTGTGCATCTGCGTACAGTATCTGTGTCTAGTGTCTCCGGGTCTCCGGGTCGAGTGTGCGATTAGCCCTCCTGCAAATATGAGCTCTTATTATTGTTAATCAGCTGACATTGGTTACAACTTCTGCAGTGACACCCACTCAGTATTACCGCCCGACCTCGCTCTCTGATGCCTTCGTCCAGCTTCTGAGGCGGCGGCGGCGGCTGCAGCGGCGGCGGCTGCCGGGTTGGCCAGGCTGGTGCAGGCGGGCGCCAGCCTGTGCCTGAACGCCCGAATCGAGAAGAAATAGACGCCGAAATTGGCCAGCGAGTCGAGGCTAGTGAGAATGTTCGCGATCCCCATGAAAACCTGCATGTGTAGGCAGTGGTCGCCGCAGTCGGCGTCCTTCATCACGCCCGCCACCAGCATTGGCAGCTCGCACAGTACGAAGGTGGCGCACAGAACCAGCACTGTACGGTTCACCGAGTCGCATCGGCCGCTGATGCCGCCGCCGACGCCTCCGCCGCCACCGCCACCGCCTCCACCGCCGCCTCCACCGCCGCCTCCGCCGCCGCCGATGCGGCCTCGAAGCAGTTGAGCGTCGGCAGAATTCCTCAGGCTGCAGATCATCAGGACGCTGATCGCCACCAGGCAGACGATTGGCAGCGGCGAGGTGACAACAAAGAACAGCTTCGGGTAGGCGCTGTAGCCGCGACTGGAGGCGAAGCCGGCTGCCGCCACCTGCACCAGCTGGCGTGACTCAGCGCACAGATAATAGGCCACCTCCAGAGAGCGCGGGGTGGCCAGCAGGGCGGCCAGGATGCCCATTATCAGCAGGCTAAGCCTCACGGATCGCCGGCCGCTGCCAGGTCCGCCCCGATGACCGTTGAGGCTGGCCCGGATGGCTCGATAGCGTCGCCAGGCGATCACCACGATGATCCAGTTGCGCAGGATTAGCGACGCCTTGTAGACGATCCACACCGCCTGGCAGAGAAGGTAGCTGAGCGCTACGGCCAGTGCCAGTGGGCCGCCCAGCGGCATCACGTGACCGTTGGTGCCCACCGCCAGCAGGTAAAACAATTCGAATGCGACGCCAGACGCATTGAAACAGACTTCGCAGGCGCTTAGGTAGAAAATCATCGAGATGAACAAGGTGCGATGCTTGAACGAAGCGAACACTCGCACAGAGATCAGGTTAACTAGCAGGCCCAGCAATGCAACCAGGCATTTACAAAAGTACAAACTGTCCATGGCAACCTGGGTTGGCCCGTTGGACCAGTCGAACAGTGGAGTTGGCCGCACTGAGCAGTTGTCACCGTCTATGGTATAGATCAGGCCGATGGAGGGCGGCGAGCCGCCTGCGTGCGAAGTGGCGTTCGCTTCCATGGCTGCTGGGTGCGGCGGAAGATATTGGGATGAGATATGATTTTCTATTCCATTCTATTCCATTCTATTCCATTCTATTCCATTCTATTCCATTCTATTCCATTCTATTCCATTCTATTCCATTCTATTCCATTCTATTCCATTCTATTCCATTCTATTCCATTCTATTCCATTCTATTCCATTCTATTCCATTCTATTCCATTCTATTCCATTCTATTCCATTCTATTCCATTCTATTCCATTCTATTCCATTCTATTCCATTCTATTCCATTCTATTCCATTCTATTCCATTCTATTCCATTCTATTCCATTCTATTCCATTCTATTCCATTCTATTCCATTCTATTCCATTCTATTCCATTCTATTCCATTCTATTCCATTCTATTCCATTCTATTCCATTCTATTCCATTCTATTCCATTCTATTCCATTCTATTCCATTCTATTCCATTCTATTCCATTCTATTCCATTCTATTCCATTCTATTCCATTCTATTCCATTCTATTCCATTCTATTCCATTCTATTCCATTCTATTCCATTCTATTCCATTCTATTCCATTCTATTCCATTCTATTCCATTCTATTCCATTCTATTCCATTCTATTCCATTCTATACTCTAGTCGCGCTTGAGTGAATTTTATTTAGACATTAGGAATTATTTATTATCTGGGTTACATTCAGAAATTTTCTCGTTATTACATTTTGAAAAACTTTCCATAGCCTGTTCCATCTGTCTATTTGTGGGTCGCTCGAGTCAGATTTCAGCCAGTATCTCATGAACTGCCTGCCATTGTTTCGCCCTAAATTTATCCGATTCTAGCAAAAAAACTCGGAGAGTAAAAAAGAGCTGGGCCAATGCCAAGTCGCGGGCTTCCACTCTGCCAGAATTTTCAATGGGTCGCCAGCCTCATTGTTGAATCTGCAGCCAAGCCTTCGCAAAAGCTGCGACAGATTGCAGTGAGCAGACGGAGCTGCTTTTGTTTTCGCTTTTTGGATTCCTGGGCTGGGTATGCCAGTTCTGCTTCTAGGAGAGCCCTATGAGCTAGAGACATTCTCTGCATTTCACTACTCATCCCACGACTCCATGATCTTCCTAAACAGTTTATTTCCTCCGGCACTCCATCCTTAAACTGAATCTGCCTACCTGACCCTCTCTTCCTCCCTACCTGACCCTCACTTCCTCCCTACCTGACCCTCTCTTCCTCCCTACCTGACCCTCACTTCCTCCCTACCTGACCCTCTCTTCCTCCCTACATGACCCTCACTTCCTCCCTACCTGACCCTCTCTTCCTCCCTACATGACCCTCACTTCCTCCCTACCTGACCCTCACTTCCTCCCTACATGACCCTCACTTCCTCCCTACCTGACCCTCTCTTCCTCCCTACATGACCCTCACTTCCTCCCTACCTAACCCTCTCTTCCTCCCTACCTGACCCTCTCTTCCTCCCTACCTGACCCTCTCTTCCTCCCTACATGACCCTCACTTCCTCCCTACCTGACCCTCTCTTCCTCCCTACCTGACCCTCTCTTCCTCCCTACCTGACCCTCACTTTCTCCCTACCTGACCATCTCTTCCTCCCTACCTGACCCTCTCTTCCTCCCTACCTGACCCTCTCTTTCTCCCTACCTGACCCTCTCTTCCTCCCTACCTGACCCTCACTTCCTCCCTACATGACCCTCACTTCCTCCCTACCTGACCCTCTCTTCCTCCCTACATGACCCTCACTTCCTCCCTACCTGACCCTCTCTTCCTCCCTACCTGACCCTCTCTTCCTCCCTACCTGACCCTCTCTTCCTCCCTACATGACCCTCACTTCCTCCCTACCTGACCCTCTCTTCCTCCCTACATGACCCTCTCTTCCTCCCTACCTGACCCTCACTTTCTCCCTACCTGACCATCTCTTCCTCCCTACCTGACCCTCTCTTCCTCCCTACCTGACCCTCTCTTTCTCCCTACCTGACCCTCTCTTCCTCCCTACCTGACCCTCTCTTTCTCCCTACATGACCCTCACTTCCTCCCTACCTGATCCTCACTTCCTCCCTACCTGACCCTCTCTTCCTCCCTACCTGACCCTCTTTTCCTCCCTACCTGACCCTCTTTTCCTCCCTACCTGACCCTCTCTTCCTCCCTACGCGACCCTTCGTACCTGACCCTCTCTTCCTCCCTACGCGACCCTTCGTACCTGACCCTCTCTTCCTCCCTACCTGACCCTCACTTTCTCCCTACCTGACTCTCTCTTCAATTGCTTCAAATGTTTTTCTCCCGGCTTCAGCTCCGTTCAGCTCTCGTTGCACTAACGCTCGTGTGTTTTTCTGCATTTTATCCTCACTGAATCTTTGTCGGTCTAGGCTTACTGGAAAATTATTTTCCCAAGTTCAGTACTGGATCCATTTCCTATTCCCACATCCTCTGCTGCCCCAATTCTCTCTCTCAGGGATGGATTTCATCTCCGCCTAGAATTCCCAGAAGCACGAGAAAGTGTCTGGGTGCATTCCAACTGGCTTCTGACGCAAATAATAAAATACTGTAATTATGACTCGCCAGTAAAATTATCCCATATGTTCTGAAAGGTGCTAAGACTCTCTTATTCCATTTAAAATGTTTCATTCAGAAGCAAGCGTCCGCAGGCAAAGAAGAAACATATTTTCCAACTTCTGATCCGGCCTTTTTAACAATTCATGAAGACTGTAGACTGAAGCGTAGAGAAGCGACCAGGTCTCCCTTGAGCACATATCTGAGTAAAGAACTCTAGGCAAATTTCTTTGTAAATATTAGCCTGTATCTTCATCGCGCAAAAATTTACTTTGGCCAGTAAATCCCTTTTTATGCAACTTCCTGAGCAGTGTCAACCACCAAATTTTCGTTCCCGCAGTCGCTTTGGAGATCAAATTCATTTTTTGGCAATTCAGAAATCAATTTCAATGAAGGAAGGAAGTCGCCAACCTTTAGTTACTAAATGAAAATTCAACAGCGTGGGAGTTGATCTATGAATTTGTGAAACTAAAACTTTATAAAAAATTGATCAGGGCAAACAAAAGCTTTTGGGCTCTTTTGCGTGCCGCCAAAGTTTGCACACCTGAGCTGGCTCCTACCTGAGGAACTGCGGCCTCCTGACACCCCAGTTGATAAGGGTGTCAGCCTAGGACTGTGGCCTCACACACAGCAGCTTCCTGACACCCCAGTTGATAAGGGTGTCAGCTAGGACTGTGGCCTCACACACAGCAGCTTCCTGACACCCCAGTTGATAAGGGTGTCAGCCTAGGACTGTGGCCTCACACACAGCAGCTTCCTGACACCCCAGTTGATAAGGGTGTCAGCTAGGACTGTGGCCTCACACACAGCAGCTTCCTGACACCCCAGTTGATAAGGGTGTCAGCCTAGGACTGTGGCCTCACACACAGCAGCCTCCTGACACCCCAGTTGATAAGGGTGTCAGCCTAGGACTGTGGCCTCACACACAGCAGCTTCCTGACACCCCAGTTGATAAGGGTGTCAGCTAGGACTGTGGCCTCACACACAGCAGCCTCCTGACACCCCAGTTGATAAGGGTGTCAGCCTAGGACTGTGGCCTCACACACAGCAGTAGCAGCTTCCTGACACCCCAGTTGATAAGGGTGTCAGCCTAGGACTGTGGCTGTGGCCTCACACACAGCAGCTTCCTGACACCCCAGTTGATAAGGGTTGTCAGCCTAGGACTGTGGCCTCACACACAGCAGCTTCCTGACACCCCAGTTGATAAGGGTTGTCAGCCTAGGACTGTGGCCTCACACACAGCAGTAGCAGCTTCCTGACACCCCAGTTGATAAGGGTTGTCAGCCTAGGACTGTGGCCTCACACACAGCAGTAGCAGCTTCCTGACACCCCAGTTGATAAGGGTGTCAGCCTAGGACTGTGGCTGTGGCCTCACACACAGCAGCTTCCTGACACCCCAGTTGATAAGGGTTGTCAGCCTAGGACTGTGGCCTCACACACAGCAGCTTCCTGACACCCCAGTTGATAAGGGTTGTCAGCCTAGGACTGTGGCCTCACACACAGCAGCTTCCTGACACCCCAGTTGATAAGGGTTGTCAGCCTAGGACTGTGGCCTCACACACAGCAGCTTCCTGACACCCCAGTTGATAAGGGTTGTCAGCCTAGGACTGTGGCCTCACACACATCAGCAGCGGCCTCCTGAAACCCAGTTGATAAGGGTGTCAGCTAGGACTGTGGCCTCACAAAAAATATAGTGTTAATAATCCAACTAATTAGAAATATTTGTTTGAACAACACAGTAATGCTACGCAATAGAAAGTCTAATTGCAGATGAAAATAAGTCAAATTAGTGTGCGACACTCGTCTGTGAGTAAAAATTTCTACCATGGGCAAATAAAGGGGAATATAGAAGCGTATATGTACGCCAATATTCCCAGTTGGGTACCAAATCAGGAAGCTCCGAAGCTTCGGGGAGTGGCCTAATTAATGGCGTGTCAGAGACACTCAAACCCACTGTAGCTCGTAGACCTAATGAGTTGCCCCCAGCTCGGATTGTGAAGATGCCAGCAAAAAACTTAGCAAGAAAATAGCAGAAAAATACTGAGAAGAAGTGGTAGAAGGGCGATTGATTGAATTAAAGATAAGGGCATATTTGGAAAAGGAAAAGAGGAGAATTAGGAAAAAGGAGAGAATGGAAAGAAGGACAAGAAGAAGAAAAGCACCAGAAGAGAAGGGAAAGAAAGGTAGAATGGGAGAAGGGGAGAAGGGGGAATGGGAGAAGGGGAGAAGGGGAGAAGAGAGAATGGGAGAAGGTGAGAATGGGAGAAGGGGAGAATGGGAGAAGGGGAGAATCGAAGAAGGGGAGAAGGGGAGAAGAGAGAATGGGAGAAAATGAGAATGGGAGAAGGGGAGAATGGGAGAAGGGGAGAATCGAAGAAGGGGAGAAGGGGAGAAGGGGAGAAGGGGAGAAGGGGGAATGGGAGAAGGGGAGAAGGTGAGAATGGGAGAAGGGGAGAATGGGAGAATGGGAGAAGGGGAGAATCGAAGAAGGGGAGAAGGGGAGAAGGGGAGAAGGGGAGAAGGGGAGAAGGGGAGAAGGGGAGAAGAGGAGAAGGGGAGAAGGGGAGAAGGGGAGAAGGGGAGAAGAGGAGAAGGGGAGAAGGGGAGAAGGGGAGAATGGGAGAAGGGGAGAATGGGAGAAGGGTAGTGGCCTAATGGGAGAAGGGGAGAAGGGGAGAATGGGAGAAGGGGAGAATGGGAGAAGGGTAGTGGCCTAATGGGAGAAGGGGAGAAGGGAAGAACTGGTGAAGGGGAGAACGGGACAAGGGGAGAAGGGAAGAACTGGTGAAGGGGAGAACGGGAGAAGGGGAGAATGGGAGAAAAGCGAGAAAAGAGAGAAAGGGAGATGGGAAGGGGAGAAGGGGAGAAGGGGTAAAGGAAAGAAGGGCCTGAAGAAGAAAAAAGAGCCAGTATAGGAGGGTTTAGAATAGTCAGAAGGGGCGAGATTTTAAAAGGCCAAATTGGGGGTAGAAGTGAGGGAATAGAACTCTACTTTTTTCAATTTAAATTAATTTTTCAGTCTAAGAGGCTTTTTCAGTTGTTTGCCAGTGACTGACCAACGAAGATTATTGATCAAATGTCGTTATAATATTAACAAATTAATGACAGCTAGGGTGGGTTAGATGATCAATATTTGTAACTTACTTTCTCTAGGCGATGAGTTATTCGTGGAAATAATTGCGCAGCTGATGTTGAATGCTTCTTGAGGCTTCTGGCTTCGCCTGGACTCGCCCTCCCGTATCGAGCGGATTGCGGCTTTAGTTGGGCCAGTTTGAAGCCAGCCTGGCCAATCAGAGAGTACCTTGCAGCTGACGTCCCAAATATCAGGTGTTTTTCTCAAAACATGGCCTCTGAACTCAGAGGAAGGGGAATAGGTGAGATCGATGGAGATAGGCGAGAAAATTGAGATAGGTAAAAAGGTGAGACAGGTGGAGATATCTGAGACGGGGGAGATAAGTGAGACAGGTGGAGATATCTGAGACGGGGGAGATAAGTGAGACAGGGGGGAGATATTTGAGACAAGGGGAGATATGTGAGACAGGGGGAGATATGTGAGACAGGGGGAGATATTTGAGACAGGGGGAGAGATGCGAGACAGGGGGAGAGAGGTGAGACAGGGGGAGATATTTGAGACAGGGGGAGATATTTGAGACAGGGGGAGATATTTGAGACAGGGGGAGAGATGCGAGACAGGGGGAGAGAGGTGAGACAGGGGGAGATATTTGAGACAGGGGGAGAGATGCGAGACAGGGGAAGAGAGGTGAGACAGGGGGAGATATTTGAGACAGGAGCAGAGACGTGATACAGGGGAGATATGTGAGACAGGGGGAGAGATGCGAGACAGGGGGAGAGAGGTGAGACAGGGGGAGATATTTGAGACAGGGGGAGAGATGCGAGACAGGGGGAGAGAGGTGAGACAGGGGGAGATATTTGAGACAGGAGCAGAGACGTGATACAGGGGAGATATGTGAGACAGGGAGAAATGTGAGACAGGGGGAGATATGTGAGACAGGGGGAGATATGTGAGACAGGGTGAGATATGTGAGACAGGGGGGAGATATGTGAGACAGGGGGAGATATGTGAGACAGGGGGAGATATGTGAGACAGGGGGAGATATGTGAGACAGGGTGAGATATGTGAGACAGGGGGAGATATGTGAGACAGGGAGATATGTGAGACAGGGGGAGATATGTGAGACAGGGGGAGATATGTGATACAGGGGAGATATGTGAGACAGGGAGATATGTGAGACAGGGGGAGATATGTGAGACAGGGGGAGATATGTGAGACAGGGGGAGATATGTGAGACAGGGGGAGATATGTGAGACAGGGGGAGATATGTGAGACAGGGGGAGATATGTGAGACAGGGGGAGATATGTGAGACAGGGTGAGATATGTGAGACAGGGGGAGAGAGGTGAGACAGGGGGAGATATTTGAGACAGGGGGAGAGATGCGAGACAGGGGGAGAGAGGTGAGACAGGGGGAGATATTTGAGACAGGGGGAGAGATGCGAGACAGGGGGAGAGAGGTGAGACAGGGGGAGATATTTGAGACAGGAGCAGAGACGTGATACAGGGGAGATATGTGAGACAGGGAGAAATGTGAGACAGGGGGAGATATGTGAGACAGGGGGAGATATGCGAGACAGGGGGGAGATATTTGAGACAAGGGGAGATATGTGAGACAGGGGGAGATATGTGAGACAGGGGGAGATATGTGAGACAGGGTGAGATATGTGAGACAGGGGGAGAGAGGTGAGACAGGGGGAGATATTTGAGACAGGGGGAGAGATGCGAGACAGGGGGAGAGAGGTGAGACAGGGGGAGATATTTGAGACAGGGGGAGAGATGCGAGACAGGGGGAGAGAGGTGAGACAGGGGGAGATATTTGAGACAGGAGCAGAGACGTGATACAGGGGAGATATGTGAGACAGGGAGAAATGTGAGACAGGGGGAGATATGTGAGACAGGGGGAGATATGTGAGACAGGGTGAGATATGTGAGACAGGGGGGAGATATGTGAGACAGGGGGAGATATGTGAGACAGGGGGAGATATGTGAGACAGGGGGAGATATGTGAGACAGGGGGAGATATGTGAGACAGGGGGAGATATGTGAGACAGGGGGAGATATGTGAGACAGGGGGAGATATGTGAGACAGGGGGAGATATGTGAGACAGGGGGAGATATGTGAGACAGGGGGAGATATGTGAGACAGGGGGAGATATGTGAGACAGGGGGAGATATGTGAGACAGGGGGAGATATGTGAGACAGGGGGAGATATGTGAGACAGGGGGAGATATGTGAGACAGGGGGAGATATGTGAGACAGGGGGAGATATGTGAGACAGGGGGAGATATGTGAGACAGGGGGAGATATGTGAGACAGGGGGAGATATGTGAGACAGGGAGATATGTGAGACAGGGGGAGATATGTGAGACAGGGGGAGATATGTGAGACAGGGAGATTTGTGAGACGGGAGATATGTGAGATAGCGAGATATGTCAGACAGGGGGAGATATGTGAGACAGGGGGAGATATTTGAGACAGGGGGCGATAGGTGAGACAGGGGTGAGAGGTGAGACAGGGGGAAAGGTGAGACAGGGGGTGAGAGGTGAGACAGGGGGTGAGAGGTGAGACAGGTGAGATGCGATGTGAAAATAGGAGAATGGGAGAGTTGCAAATGCAAAGGGGGTGAAATGGAGAGGCAATGGAAAGAGAGAAAGCTAGCTGGAACTGCAAAAAGACTATGCACAATGAAGCTAAAGAGCGGTAGGGAGAAATGAAAATAAAGTAAAATACTAATTCGTAGGCGTTCTTTGAAACAATAGCGGAAATTAAGTTCACTCAAGTGTTTGAAACTCGCTTGTGTGAGATCAGGTCGCCTCATAGCCTTTCGTTGGGCCTACATATATTTGTTCAATTGGCTTTTTTCATGCTGTTTCAGCCGATCAATCACATTTTTTGTACCTGCACTTGCTCCTGGCTTAAAGGTCTTAACTCCGAAAGGTGGGCTGATTTTGGAAGTTGATTCCTCACCTCTTCGTACTGCTTCTTGTCTTCAGTGAAGCTCCACTAGTTAATAGACTCACAGAACATTTGTGTGCTTTCGACGTAGCGCAATGCTGGCAACTGATTTAAGTTATAGGCAGCACTTGTTATAACGAACCGATTATCTTTTTGAGGCTTGAATTTCTTTTTTGTATAAAATTCAAGTCATAAGAATATGAAGGATGCCTGAATGCCTAATTAAGGTTAAATTCTCGTATATAAAGACACTTTTTGTGACATGTTTCTTGGACGACGATAATGAAGATGATAACAATAGCTCCATAACAAGGAAAGAAGGGACGAATGCTTTGAAGTACGTCAAGCAATAAGGAGTCAATTGTCTCCTTCAAACACTTCTTTTGTCAAAGATTGTGTGCATATCTCTTCTTTTAAGATGTAATTGCCTTCGAGATTACTCGATCTTTTAAGCATTTACAAACTATAATCACGATCGCTTTCTAAATGTAGGCCATAAAGATTATACATGCAGAGAAGTACTGTCCTACATTGAATTTGACAATACACAAGCCCACTGGCAAGGTATAACTTGCGGTCCCCTACATGCAGCATACAATTAAAAGGCATCAGCCGACTTCATCTGTTAGTTCGTATTTAAAATGACACTTAAAGAACATAAATAATACTTTAAGAGAAATTAAATTATATATTTTCAATTTTTAGAGCGATTTTTCACAAATGCTACTTTAATATACGTATTGAATTGTTTTACTGCGACAACTGAGCATTGAAATGTTTCCGAGAATTGAGAAAATTTTAATTAAATAATTTTTTACTATGTAGCAACTAGCAGCAATGATAATAAATTCCACGAGCAATTAATTTACGAATGAAAGTTCAACATAAAAAAAAAATTTTCTGTTTGTATGTTTTCCTTTTTCGAAATTACTTTCTTAGTTTTGTGCGTTATTATTATATATAAATACTGAATCGTTTGAAATCTGTTATACTGAATGACAGACCAATAAACCAATATAATGCTTATAGCTATTTGAAATAAATGACTTTAAATTTTTATAACACATTCGGGATTGAAATTGGTCACGTTTTTTCACTGGGCATTCAGCCCATATATACTTAAATAATCGGCTAGCCTGGTATGCCCAGGGCCTGGCTTATCACAACTTAGCAATTGCCCCAACTAATTTATGTGTAATGTGTGTGTACATTTTGATGCTATATGTAAATATGGTTACAGTTACAAGTAGTATCTTAATTTATAATGTATTTTTTAGTGCACACCATCAATGAGTGCTGATTATTTTTTCCCAATAAATTGCTTTCATCAGATGTAAAAGCAAAATCAAGGTCTAACATTATTCATGAATTATTGCAAAACAAATACTTAATGGGAGGAAGTGAAAAAAATAATATGAAACAAAGGGAAGAGAAAAACGAATTGCAAGGAAATTTTAAATTAGGCCAGATTTAGAGAAATTTGTAGATTTTTAACATTAAGGCAATTTGTATTTTTGCATGGTTACTTACGCCTCATGGCAGCTGCTCTCTGATTATGGATGTCTCTATTTGATATCATTTGATATCTTTGTTTGCTAGAGGTTCAGTGGTTTCCCTGTCATATTATGCCATTAAGACATTATATAGATTAATTTTCTTGAGATAAAAAAATTAGTAGTATTTTCTAAGATTTTCTTTTCATTTATATGGTCATTATATGTATCTTCTATTGACATATACATAAAGATGAAGATACTAATTTGTTTTTATATAAATAAAATTCATAAAAGTACTCTGTTAGACTAAGGGCTGAAAATTATTATATTTAGTATTGCTATCCAAGGTAAGAGAGGTTATATTAAGAACAATATGTGCAAGCCTTGTACCTGTATGAGTCTCTTTATTTGAATCCTTAGCATAGCCATAATTTGGAAAATAGCTAACTATATAGAAAAAGGGCTTGAATGTTTTTTTTCAACTTAAGCCCATAATGGCCAGCCTTACAAGGCCTAGTTATATTTCAAATATAAAATTGTTAGTAACACGTCTGTGACATATCTATATGCTTGCACATGGGCACCAAAATTAGTTTTGAAGCAAAATTGCCTCTATTGCTGCTAATTCACTGTCTTCAAACCATTCCTTTGTGCCCACAGCCCCTTAGAAATTAAAACAAAAGCTTTATTAATCTATTCTTTTTCTTTAAAAAATGTAGAATTTAATTTGCAGAACACTATTTTTTCAGTTTACTTGTCCATCAACAAGCATAATGTGTAAACAGATGAAGGTAGCAAACTTTTAACTTCCATCTATAAGTTAAAAAAGCTATGCTAACACCAACACTAACAAATTTGCAAGTGCACTGGCAGCCACTTGCTCACCATTCTCACTAAAATACAAATGCAAGGTTAAAGAAAATAAAAAAGACGACATATTTTAAAACCAAGTAAGGCAGAAATTTTATGCAGTCTCCAAAGCGCAGATCGTTGACTCTGTCTTCGTCACCAGGCAGCTGCATTGGCGGCCCATCGTCCAATCACAACAATAGCTCTTTGTCGTCCAACTCAACCAGCGCTTCGATTTCACTGTCGCCAGCTGCCTCTAGACTTGGCAATCCATTTCGATTCCTGTCCGCTAGCATGTCGCCTGGCCTGCCCAATGTGGACGAAAATATGTACTATGTGCGAAAGGTAATCAAGGGGCTTCTGGATTTTAAGTTCATTGACATGGTTTGGTGTGAGTTGATTCTCATGATTTAGTGTGTGAGTTTATTCTCTGAAATGTTTTTTCATTCCCATAGTTTAGTCTTTGAGTTTCTTCTCTGAAATGTTTTTTCATTCCCATAGTTTAGTGTGTGAGTTTCTTCTCTGAAATGTTTTTTCATTCCCATAGTTTAGTCTTTGAGTTTATTCTCTGAACTTTGAGTTCATTCCCATAGTTTAGTGTGTGAGTTTATTCTCTGAAATGTTTTTTCATTCCCATAGTTTAGTCTTTGAGATTATTCTCTGAACTTTGAGTTCATTCTCGTGGTTTAGTGTGTGAGTTCATTCTCTGAACTTTGAGTTCATTCCCATAGTTTAGTGTGAGTTTATTCTCTGAACTTTGAGTTCATTGTGTGAGTGTGTGTAGTTTAGTGTGTGAGTTCATTCTCTGAACTTTGAGTTCATAGTTTAGTTTAGTGTGAGTTTATTCTCTGAACTTTGAGTTCATTGTGTGAGTGTGCGTAGTTTAGTGTGTGAGTTCATTCTCTGAACTTTGAGTTCATTCCCATTGTTTAGTGTGTGAGTTCATTCTCTGAACTTTGAGTTCATTCTCGTGGTTTAGTGTGTGAGAATCTCATTATCACATTTAGTATGTGATGTCAGTCTCAATGCCTAATTTTTAGCTAATTGTCAATTGTTACAAGTAAAGTTCTGACCTTCTCATTATTTGAGTTCACATCCGTTTTTATAGTCTCACCAAGAAACAAATAAAACGCGGACTTTTACGATAGTAGACAAGAACGATTATCTGCTATTCGTTTCAAATGCCATTTCCTTAGTCTATTGTAAAATCTTTGACTAGCAGACCATCTGCGTCACTTCAACACGAAGCATGCCTAATTTTAGAACTGTGTATTCGCTCTTTACTTATAGTGCTACTAATATATATATAGTGCAGTGCTTTATTTTCTTGGACAATGTTTATTCGCTTTTCCCCTTCCATTGGCGTCACCCGATTCGTTTTGTGCAGAAATGCGACATTTTGGGGAAATTGGATTTGGGAAGTTGGCTTAGAATATTCTTATAAGAGGAAAAGCTATGGTCTATCGATGTACTGATATAAGATAGCAGATGGATAAGCGAGTTGGTTAGTGGTCTGACAGATTGGAATATTAGATCAGTAAACTGACATATCCCATATTTGACACATTAGAGGATAAGATAAGTGATGTGACAGATTAGAGGATAAGATGAGTGATGTGACAGATTAGAGGATAAGATGAGTGATGTGACAGATTAGAGGATAATATGAGTGATGTGACAGATTAGAGTATAATATGAGTGATGTGACAGATTAGAAGATAAGATGAGTGATGTGACAGATTAGAGGATAAGATGAGTGATGTGACAGATTAGAGGATAAGATGAGTGATGTGACAGATTAGAGGATAATATGAGTGATGTGACAGATTAGAGTATAATATGAGTGATGTGACAGATTAGAGGATAAGATGAGTGATGTGACAGATTAGAGGATAAGATGAGTGATGTGACAGATTAGAGGATAATATGAGTGATGTGACAGATTAGAGTATAATATGAGTGATGTGACAGATTAGAAGATAAGATGAGTGATGTGACACATTAGAGGATAAGATGAGTGATGTGACAGATTAGAGTATAAGATGAGTGATGTGACAGATTAGAGGATAATATGAGTGATGTGACAGATTAGAGTATAATATGAGTGATGTGACAGATTAGAAGATAAGATGAGTGATGTGACAGATTAGAGTATAAGATGAGTGATGTGACAGATTAGAGTATAAGATGAGTGATGTGACAGATTAGAGGATAAGATGAGTGATGTGACAGATTAGAGGATAAGATGAGTGATGTGACAGATTAGAGGATAAGATGAGTGATGTGACAGATTAGAGTATAAGATGAGTGATGTGACAGATTAGAGGATAAGATGAGTGATGTGACAGATTAGAGGATAAGATGAGTGATGTGACAGATTAGAGGATAAGATGAGAGATGTGACAGATTAGAGGATAAGATGAGTGATGTGACAGATTAGAGGATAAGATGAGTGATGTGACAGATTAGAGGATAAGATGAGTGATGTGACAGATTAGAGGATAAGATGAGTGATGTGACAGATTAGAGTATAAGATGAGTGATGTGACAGATTATAGGATAAGATGAGTGATGTGACAGATTAGAGGATAAGATGAGTGATGTGACAGATTAGAGGATAAGATGAGTGATGTGACAGATTAGAGTATAAGATGAGTGATGTGACAGATTAGAGGATAAGATGAGTGATGTGACAGATTAGAGGATAAGATGAGTGATGTGACAGATTAGAGGATAAGATGAGTGATGTGACAGATTAGAGTATAAGATGAGTGATGCGACAGATTAGAGTATAAGATGAGTGATGCGACAGATTAGAGTATAAGATGAGTGATGCGACAGATTAGAGTATAAGATGAGTGATGTGACACATTAGAGGATAAGATGAGTGATGTGACAGATTAGAAGATAAGATGAGTGATGTGACAGATTAGAGGATAAGATGAGTGATGTGACAGATTAGAAGATAAGATGAGTGATGTGACAGATTAGAGGATAAGATGAGTGATGTGACAGATTAGAAGATAAGATGAGTGATGTGACAGATTAGAGGATAAGATGAGTGATGTGACAGATTAGAAGATAAGATGAGTGATGTGACAGATTAGAGGATAAGATGAGTGATGTGACAGATTAGAGGATAAGATGAGTGATGTGACAGATTAGAGGATAAGATGAGTGATGTGACAGATTAGAGGATAAGATGAGTGATGTGACAGATTAGAGGATAATATGAGTGATGTGACAGATTAGAGTATAATATGAGTGATGTGACAGATTAGAAGATAAGATGAGTGATGTGACACATTAGAGGATAAGATGAGTGATGTGACAGATTAGAGTATAAGATGAGTGATGTGACAGATTAGAGGATAATATGAGTGATGTGACAGATTAGAGTATAATATGAGTGATGTGACAGATTAGAAGATAAGATGAGTGATGTGACAGATTAGAGTATAAGATGAGTGATGTGACAGATTAGAGGATAAGATGAGTGATGTGACAGATTAGAGGATAAGATGAGTGATGTGACAGATTAGAGGATAAGATGAGTGATGTGACAGATTAGAGTATAAGATGAGTGATGTGACAGATTAGAGGATAAGATGAGTGATGTGACAGATTAGAGGATAAGATGAGTGATGTGACAGATTAGAGGATAAGATGAGAGATGTGACAGATTAGAGGATAAGATGAGTGATGTGACAGATTAGAGGATAAGATGAGTGATGTGACAGATTAGAGGATAAGATGAGTGATGTGACAGATTAGAGGATAAGATGAGTGATGTGACAGATTAGAGTATAAGATGAGTGATGTGACAGATTATAGGATAAGATGAGTGATGTGACAGATTAGAGGATAAGATGAGTGATGTGACAGATTAGAGGATAAGATGAGTGATGTGACAGATTAGAGTATAAGATGAGTGATGTGACAGATTAGAGGATAAGATGAGTGATGTGACAGATTAGAGGATAAGATGAGTGATGTGACAGATTAGAGGATAAGATGAGTGATGTGACAGATTAGAGGATAAGATGAGTGATGTGACAGATTAGAGGATAAGATGAGTGATGTGACAGATTAGAGTATAAGATGAGTGATGTGACAGATTAGAGTATAAGATGAGTGATGCGACAGATTAGAGTATAAGATGAGTGATGCGACAGATTAGAGTATAAGATGAGTGATGCGACAGATTAGAGTATAAGATGAGTGATGCGACAGATTAGAGTATAAGATGAGTGATGTGACAGATTAGAGGATAAGATGAGTGATGTGACAGATTAGAGTATAAGATGAGTGATGTGACAGATTAGAGTATAAGATGAGTGATGCGACAGATTAGAGTATAAGATGAGTGATGCGACAGATTAGAGTATAAGATGAGTGATGCGACAGATTAGAGTATAAGATGAGTGATGCGACAGATTAGAGGATTGTTTTGACAGATTAGAGGATTGATTTGACAGATTAGAGGATTGATTTGACAGATTAGAGGATTGTTTTGACAGATTAGAGGATTAGATGATTGAGCAGACAGATTAGAAACGTGCATTAGAAAGCTCAGAGAGCATTAAAAATCAGATTGTCTCGCTGTGGGTCAGGTGTAAGAAATCATTGAATATAAGGTGTACAGCTAATATAATTTGTATATAAATCTTGCTAGAATCCTGCCATTGGTAGCTCGTGTGTGAGTCAGTGCGAAAATAGATGCCAATCATCATCTGCAAAGTTTGTTAACTATTCTTTACGCACTCATTGTACAAGCTATTTGGGGAGTATTAAAATAGGTGTTACTCATTGCATTACTGTCCCCTCGTGCCCCCTTAACTGTTCACGTGAATTCAGGTAACCCTTGGCTAGAGAATTTGGATAGGTACGAGTATAATAAACGAGTGCAGCTAGTGCTGCAACAATGGGCGATACCATCTGTTACTGACAACTTTCTCTGTTCCTCTCCTTTTTCCTCTCTGCCTGTAAAGTAAAATGTAAGGCAGAAAATTTGCGACTGTCATGTGAAGAAATCAGGGATGGAATTTGTAATTACTTTGACAAATTTAAAGATTGCGTATGACTGTCGCACGCAGAGTAACAGTGGGATCAACTTTTTAATTACTTTCCTAATCAGGGAGATATATGTTAATTTCGTAAATTTTTCTGTATTTAGGGATCCAGTGTTTGGGATCTGAAGCTTTGGGATCCAGTGTTTGGGATCTGAAGCTTTGGGATCCAGTGTTTGGGATCTGAAGCTTTGGGATCCGGTTTTTGGGATCCAGTGTTTGGGATCCGGTTTTTGGGATCCAGTGTTTGGGATCCGGTTTTTGGGATCCAGTGTTTGGGATCTGAAGCTTTGTGATCCGGTTTTTGGGATCCAGTGTTTGGGATCTGAAGCTTTGGGATCCGGTTTTTGGGATCCAGTGTTTGGGATCTGAAGCTTTGGGATCCGGTTTTTGGGATCCAGTGTTTGGGATCCGGTTTTTGGGATCCAGTGTTTGGGATCCGGTTTTTGGGATCCAGTGTTTGGGATCTGAAGCTTTGGGATCCAGTGTTTAGGATCTGAAGCTTTTGGGTCCAGTGTTTAGGATCTGAAGCTTTGGGATCCAGTGTTTGGGATTTTAAGCTTCGAGATCCAGTGCTTGGGATCTGACGCTTAGGAGTCCAGTGTTTGGGATCTGACGCTTAGGAGTCCAGTGTTTGGGATCTGACGCTTAGGGATCCAGTGTTTGGGATCTGATGCTTAGGGATCCAGTGTTTGGGATCTGACGCTTTGGGATCCAGTGTTTGGGATCTGATGCTTAGGGATCCAGTGCTTGGGATATAAAGCTTAGGGATCCAGTGTTTGGGATCTGACGCTTAGGGATCCAGTGTTTAGGATCTGATGCTTAGGGATCCAGTGTTTGGGATCTGACGCTTTGGGATCCAGTGTTTAGGATCTGAAGCTTCGAGATCCAGTGTTTGGGATCTGAAGCTTTGGGATCCAGTGTTTGGGATTTGAAGCTTCGGGATCCAGTGTTTGGGATTTGAAGCTTAGGGATCCAGTGTTTGGGATCTGATGCTTAGGGATCCAGTGTTTGGGATCTGATGCTTAGGGATCCAGTGTTTGGGATCTGACGCTTAGGGATCCAGTGTTTGGGATCTGATGCTTAGGGATCCAGTGTTTGGGATCTGACGCTTAGGGATCCAGTGTTTGGGATCTGACGCTTAGGGATCCAGTGTTTGGGATCTGACGCTTAGGGATCCAGTGTTTGGGATCTGATGCTTAGGGATCCAGTGTTTGGGATATGAAGCTTAGGGATCCAGTGTTTGGGATATGAAGCTTAGGGATCCAGTGTTTGGGATCTGACGCTTAGGGATCCAGTGCTTGGGATCTGTCGCTTAGGGATCCAGTGCTTGGGATATGAAGCTTAAGGGTTTAATTTCTTAAATTGGGAGTCTTTGGTCCATTGTATGGGATTTAAACGTTTTTTCTTTTTTTCAAAATTTAGTTTTGGGATTTTGAGATGGAATTTTTATGGATTATAAGTTTCTAAGCTGCTGTTTTTGTTAGAGTTGCAAGCATTTTTGGGGAGTTAAAATTACAGCTTGCAGAGTATTTTTTAACTTAATTCAAACTAAACATATAACAGTTAACACTAGCGCCCCAATCCATTTCGTCCAGGGCACCAATGGATTCGATGAGCTGAAGCGCTACATCAAGCAGGGCAACGATCTCTGCAAGGAGCTGTCGGCCATTTTAGTTGAACGCTGCGAATTGGAGCATCACTATGCCCGCGGCCTGGTCAAGATTAGCCAGCGAATGGCCAAAGTGGCCGCCACGTGCGCCGGGTAAGTTTCCTCCACATCTTCTATCTCTTATATTTTTCCAATATCCCATCTAGTCATCATTTCCCATCTCTTCCTAACCTCCCACGTGTTCCCTATCTCTTATCTTTTCCTCATCTGTTCTTCATATCTCATCTTTTCCCAATCTCCCATCTCTTCCTCATCTCCCGTCTTCTCCTGATCTCCCATCTTTTCCCAATCTCCCGTCTCTTCATCTGCATAGTGCATATATTTGCTTCTAGTGAGCTGTCGAGTGTTGCTAGTTTAGTGCCGCACAGCTGTCTCAGTCCAATTCGCTGCACTAATAGAGAATTGAGCAGTAAATACAGACTCAGTGTTCGGTTTTTCTTAGTGAGGCCGGGATAAGGAAGAAACGGATGGATGCAGAGCTGAGGGAGTTGGCCAGGGACTAGGGTGGGATAGGGAGACGCTCAGAAAATGGGAAGGCCTCTCTCCATATCGATTGATTTGTCGCCTCAGCCCATGTCTGTCCCCTGCCGGTCGTTGCTTTTCTTCCGTCTTACTCGATCCCCGCCCAAGTCGTATGTGTGTATCAGCCGAATCTCCGTGTGTGTGGCAAGCAGAAATCCTGCACTTTTATTTTGCCCGCTGGCTTCTTAGCACGACAGACTGTTTTTAAGGGCACTAAAATAATAATTTCATATTATTTATTTGCTACGATATTTAAAGTATGGAAAAAGCATTCTAGTTGTCAGCCAAGTCGAGAATAAAAGTCAATCACGTTAAGAATTCTCATTCACTGCAGTAGCAGCCACTGCCATAGAACTACACTCGACCATAGACAAAAAATGCCAATCAAATGGAGAATTCCAAGCACTCTCCAACGGCCATAGACGATTATTTAATTGGCCGAGCTAATTTGATGAATCACACGTGGATAAGGTCCATAGACTGCTGGAGCCGGCATAGTTTTGCTACAGCCGGATTAAAATATTTTTCATTGGGCTGTGATTCGAACTCCCGACCTCTGTTTTAAGTCCAAAGCGCTACGACTTGGCTAAAAGCTACTAAAACTTAATGAAAACTAAACAAAAAAGGATTAGCATTCCAACGGAATAAACAAAACCGGTAATGTATTAACAATAACACACCCTCCACACCGACTCGCCAGCACTGTGGCCGGCTCCTGGGGCTCGATAGGCGAGTCCATCAAGCGCGAGGCCGAGATTCGTCAGGAGTTCGCCACCAACCTGTCCGAGGAGGTGACCAAGCCGATGCGAGAACTGAACGAATCGTTTCACAAATCGCGCAAGCCGATTGAAGTGCAAGTTGAAAAGTCCATTCGGGCCCTATTGGACAAGCGGGCCGAGGAGGCGGTCGCTAAAAAGAAGGCTTATTGCTCGGCTAAAGAGGCCGAGAAGGCTTGGGACGCCTTGTCAGACGCGCAGATTGGCAGGAAAAGCAGCAGCGGCGGCGGAGGCGGCTCCAATGGCACCAGCAGCGGCGATGCTAAGGCTGAGAAGGACTCTAGCAAGGTGAGTCTTTGTCCCATTCTACTGAGTCTCGTATTTCTGATTTCTGAATTTCCGAATTAGATTTTCTAATGCGATTCAAACTTTTTGGTGTGGTCTAAAACAGACAAGAAGCTGTTATCCGTAATTTTATTCCCACTCTGTGCGTTGCTTGCAGCAGGAGAAGAAATGCCGCGCCTGCCAGGCTAACATGGCCAGATGCGACAAAGAGTACTACGACGCCTGCCTGCGCGCGGAGCTGGCCCGGCTCGACTGGGAGGGCACCGTTGCTAGGGTAAACAATATTCCGTAATCTGGTTACATTTCTATTCGCCTTTGGTTCCTTCTCGTGTGAACTTGTGTGCTACAGATTGTAATAAATCATTCGATCTACCGATCCTTCACCTGGGTATCCGCCCCCAGCCCCGATCCTTCAGTTAGGTATCCGCCCCCAGCCCCGATCCTTCAGTTGGGTATCCGCCCCCAGCCCCGATCCTTCAGTTAGGTATCCGCCCCCAGCACTGATCCTTCAGTTAGGTATCCGCCCCCAGCCCCGATCCTTCAGTTAGGTATCCGCCCCCAGCCCCAATCCTTCAGTTAGGTATCTGCCCTCAGCCCCGATCCTTCAGCTGGGTATCCGCCCCCAGCCCTGATCCTTCAGTTAGGTATCCGCCCCCAGCCCCGATCCTTCAGTTAGGTATCCGCCCCCAGCCCTGATCCTTCAGTTGGGTATCCGCCCCCAGCCCCGATCCTTCAGTTAGGTTTCCGCCCCCAGCCCCAATCCTTCAGTTGGGTATCCGCCCCCAGCCCCGATCCTTCAGCTGGGTATCCGCCCCCAGCCCTGATCCTTCAGCTGGGTATCCGCCCCCAGCCCTGATCCTTCAGCTTGGTATCCGCCCAGAACCCGCTGAACGCTCTTGTTGCAACTGCAACGCCTTCCTCATCCAGCTGACCATTTCCTCCTATCACTGACAGGGCTCCGAGCAGCTGCAGGCCCTGGAGACGGACCGGCTGCGCCTGACGCATGAGATGCTGCTGCGCTATCAACGTCGAGTAGATCAGCTGGCCCCGGCCTACGCCCAGCTCAGCGGCCGGCTGCACCGCTGCCTTTCAACAGCCGACATCGAGGCCGACATAAGCACAGTGGTTGAGCAGCGAGGCGCGCTGCTGGCAGCCAGCGAGCAGCTGCTGTTTGAAAGCTACGCTGAAGATCTCAACAATCCCATGGATCGTGCACGGCGCGAGGCCGCTCTGCACTCCTACACGGCACTGATTTGTGCTGATATTGAGCGCGAGATCAAGGGCCGGGAGGGCGTTGAGAAACTCCTACAGGTTGGTCTTTATATTCCTGCTTCTGTCACAGGCTACTATGAGTAGCGTCATATAAACTATAAGCTGTTAAATTATATTTTTTAGAAAGCCACTACGCTCGTATTATAACTTTACTTATCCCATTTGGAAAGCCACTATTATTGTTGTAATTATCCAATTTTGAATCAGTAGTATAATTATCCTATTTCGAAAGCTACTATCAGTAGTATATAATTATCCTATTTGGAAAGCTACTATCAGTAGTATAATTATCCTATTTGGAAAGCTGCTATCAGTAGTATAATTATCCTATTTGGAAAGCTACTATCAGTAGTATAATTATCCTATTTGGAAAGCTACTATCAGTAGTATAATTATCCTTTTTGGAAAGCTACTATCAGTAGTATAATTATCCTATTTGGAAAGCTACTATCAGTAGTATAATTATCCTATTTGGAAAGCTACTATTAGTAGTATAATTATCCTTTTTGGAAAGCTACTATCAGTAGTATAATTATCCTTTTTGGAAAGCTACTATCAGTAGTATAATTATCCTATTTGGAAAGCTGCTATCAGTAGTATAATTGTCCTTTTTAGAAAGCTACTCTTAGTAGTATAATTATCCTATTTGGATAGCTACTATAAGTAGGGTAGTTATTTCATTTCGGAAGCTACTGTCCATTGTGTATACCCTTTTTTATTACTGCTTATTCTTTTATATAGGTACTGTATTGTGTAGTCTAAAAGGTCATGCTAACGGTCATAACAGTGAGCCAACCAAAAATACCATTCGCAGGTGTACAACACCAGTCCGGGCTTCGGCGAGGCCGCCTCGCAGCACGAGGCCGCCGCCAGACTGTCGCACATTCGATCCACTCTGCAGTTTTTGGAGGCCTCGCGCTACAAACAGGAGCTGGCGCTGCACGCCCTGGCGGGCTCGCCTCCGCCCTGCCGGCCTGTGTTCAGCCTGGCGCATTGTCTGGAGCGCAGCAAGGATCGCCTGGGCATGCCCCAGACTGTGCTCAGACTGGCGCCGGCTATGAGGCGGGCTTCGTCAATACAGTCGGCAACGTCCAATAGTTCATCGGCTGGGCCAGCCGGCGCTTCTGTCACTGCCACCTCCGCGGATGCGGAACACGACGAGGCGTCTTCGGAGCTTGGCGTGGACGATTTCCGACTGTTCCAATCGGCTTCAACAGTCGAGCCAGGCGACCGGGATGAGGAGGAGCCAGACGACCCAACCTATGCTCAGCTGGACCCGCCGCTGCGTGCGCCCAGGACACCGAGCTGCAAACGGCAGCACGCGCCGCCGCCGCCGCCACCTCCGCCTCCGTCGCATCCTTCGTCTCCGCCGATTTCCGCGGTAGCCGCCGCTCTCCTAACGCCGCCAATCGATGAGTTCAATGAGCCGATTGAGGAGGCCGAGAGTGGCAGTGGCAGCAGATCAGCTGACGGTGTCCGAGTGTGCGGCTGGGCCAGGGCGCTGTTCGATTACGCCGCCGGTCACTCCGACGAGCTCAGCCTGCGTGAGGGCGACGTTGTCAGCGTCCTTGAGAAGTGCTCGGACGGTTGGTGGCTAGGCGAGGATTCCAGCGGTAAGCGGGGAATCTTTCCCGGCTCCTACGCGGAGGATTTCTAAAATCTGCGATTCAGCTTTTCGACTATATACTACTCACAAGTAGGCTAATAGCAAAGTGGCGTTTTTCTCAGCTAACCCTTTCAAATGACAGTTTAACTGGCTTAACTGCTGAAGCTTTGTGCTTGCTTGTAACCGTTCTTCTCATATTACTGATGTTGTCATGTCTGAGTATTTTATGTTTCTGCTTTGCAATTCATTCGCTGCAATTCAAAAGGTTTGTAAGCTGAAAAGGCTTTCTAATTGCGTTTAAAATCTTGGTAAAAAATTATAACTTCTTTGCACTTTATTTTATTCTGTGTAACCGTGTTCTACTGTAGAATTATAATTTAGAGTCCTGATTTAAATTGTCTTTATAGGACTACTTTTTTTATATATACCAGAGTATATAGATTTCTTCTTTTTCACCTAATATAGATTTATAACAACTCGAAACACCTGAACCCTCCTGGGTTCTCCTGAACCCTCCTGGGTTCTCCTGAACCCTCCTGGGTTCTCCTGAACCCTCCTGGGTTCTCCTGAACCCTCCTGGGTTCTCCTGAACCCTCCTGGGTTTTCCTGAACCCTCCTGTGTTATCCTGAACCCTCCTGGGTTCTCCTGAACCCTACTTGGTTCTCCTGAACCCTCCTGGGTTCTCCTGAACCCTACTTGGTTCTCCTGAACCCTTCTGCGTTCTCCCCCACGGATATAATAAAGTTGTTTAAACCTTTCACTCACATGCGAGTTAGAAATTACTTCTTTGCAGCAATTGCTTTCATAACTTGTGTATTATTTTTTGTAGTAATGTCCTACTCAAATGTTTTTTGTTTCTTTCTACTGTTTGCACCCTAATGCAGTTCTTAGTACTCGTAAAGTCAGTTATTGTTTTTTAACGGTCAATTTAGATCGTATTTCAGCACATGCACATTTTATGATAAAATGCTTACACTCTACTAAGAGTAAGCATAGTTCACATTTTATTCTTTTTCCTCTCTCTCAGCGTCCTCACGGAACAATTTTGTGACACATTTTGCTTGCATAAAATCATTTAGCCACCGTGTGTGTGTACTTAGTCACTTTTACATTGCTTTAGTTACTTTGCGTATTTGATTTGCTTGCCTACGTCAGTTCTGGGCATTATATTTCTCTCTGCTCTCTACAAGTATTTCCTTATCCAACCCTAGTCGTTTTTTTCCACTACAATATCCGCGACCCTTGTTCTAAATCATGACGCTAATCTTTTTTCGTCATGTTTGTTTATTATAAATACGGACAAAAATAAATGTGCATACATTGTAGTATGTTTTACTGCAGCTTAGTCTCTATAATTTTTTCCTGTTTTTACTCGTTAAGTTGTTATAATTAGCACTGTTAAAAACCGTTGTGTTTTATTTATTTCTTAAACACAGTTTTCAATTGCTTGTCGCACCTATTGCTTATTTGCTGGCATAGGTGTGACATCGATGCAGGTGGGATATAGGCACAGGTGGGATATTGGCACAGGTGGGACATATGCACAGGTGTGACATCGATGCAGGTGGGATATAGGCACAGGTGGGATATTGGCACAGGTGGGACATATGCACAGGTGGGACATATGCACAGGTGGGACATATGCACAGGTGGGATATAGGCACAGGTGGGACATCGGCACAGGTGGGATATAGGCACAGGTGGGACATATGCACAGGTGGGATATAGGCACAGGTGGGACATCGGCACAGGTGGGACATATGCACAGGTGGGATATAGGCACAGGTGGGACATCGGCACAGGTGGGATATAGGCACAGGTGGGATATAGGCACAGGTGGGATATAGGCAAAGGTGGGACATAGGCACAGGTGTGATATTGGCACTGGTGTGATATTGGCACAGGTGTGATATTGGCACAGGTGTGATATTGGCACAGGTGTGATATTGGCACAGGTGCGATATTGGCACAGGTGTGATATTGGCACAGGTGTGATAGAGACACAGGTGGGACATAGGCACAGGTGGGATATTGGCACAGGTGGGACATATGCACAGGTGTGACATCGATGCAGGTGGGATATAGGCACAGGTGTGATATTGGCACAGGTGTGATAGAGACACAGGTGGGACATAGGCACAGGTGTGATATTGGCACAGGTGGGACATCGGCACAGGTGGGACATAGGCACAGGTGGGACATCGGCACAGGTGGGACATAGGCACAGGTGGGACATCGGCACAGGTGGGACATAGGCACAGGTGGGACATAGGCACAGGTGTGATATTGGCACAGGTGGGACATCGGCACAGGTGGGACATAGGCACAGGTGGGACATCGGCACAGGTGGGACATAGGCACAGGTGGGACATCGGCACAGGTGGGACATAGGCACAGGTGGGACATAGGCACAGGTGTGATATTGGCACAGGTGGGACATCGGCACAGGTGGGACATAGGCACAGGTGGGACATCGGCACAGGTGGGACATAGGCACAGGTGGGACATATGCACAGGTGTGATATAGTAGCAGGTTTGGCTTAGAGATTCGATCATATGGATGATTGTTTGGTTAAATTTTAGGTTTTTCTCTTGGAACAGTAAAGGCATTTTGCTGTACAGTAGCGGGCCTAAACCAGGTCTAATTTGGAATTGTTTTCTTGAAAAATTGAATCAATTTAAATGAAAATCTCAGCAGTATTTTATCTTCTTTATGGCTTTTTTTTAAAGAAAGTATGTAATGTAGCATATTTGTTAGATTGCGCTAAAATACGCTAGGGACTAGGGTGCAGACGATCCCTGCCTCTGCATTAAATTAAGTAGTAGTTAGTATTTTTCTGTCGCCCTATATTTGTCGTCGAGTTTTATGCTAATTTGATAATAGACTATTAGAGAATGGAGCGAAGCTAGAGGTAGGCAGCGCACGGGTGGGTTCGCCTGTAATAGCTGGCAGTGTGTTTGGTGAAGGAGAGGCCAGCTAGCTGTAGATTTATTGGAACAATAGACTTTGAACTGTTTGCGTGAGTGGCCCTGTTGCTTTAGTCACACTGTTCACATTGTCCGAATCTAGCCTTTTTCCTGGCTTGAAAATGTCATTCGAGTGTCACATTTGCTTCTCTTGAGCATTGTGCTTCAAATTCGCAGCCATGAACTCCAATTGGGCTCAGATTTCACACTTCAGGGAGGAGATTGTGTGACAGTTGCCCTGCTCCACTTCCGTGAGGACATTGTGGGAGAGTCGCCCTACTCCACCACTTCAGGCACTTCAGGGAGGAGATTGTGGGACAGTTACCCTGCTCCCACACACTTCAGGGAGGAGATTGTGGGACAGTCGCCCTGCCTCCAAACTTCAGGGAGGAGATTGTGGGACAGTTACCCTGCTCCCACACACTTCAGGAAGGGGATTGTGGGACAGTTACCCTGCTCCCACACACTTCAGGGAGGAGATTGTGGGACAGTCGCCCTGCCTTCAAACTTCAGGGAGGAGATTGTGGGACAGTTACCCTGCTCCCACACACTTCAGGAAGGGGATTGTGGGACAGTTACCCTGCTCCCACACACTTCAGGAAGGGGATTGTGGGACAGTTACCCTGCTCCCACACACTTCAGGAAGGGGATTGTGGGACAGTTACCCTGCTCCCACACACTTCAGGAAGGGGATTGTGGGACAGTTACCCTGCTCCCACACACTTCAGGGGGGAGATTGTGGGACAGTTACCCTGCTCCCACACACTTCAGGGAGGAGATTGTGGGGCAGTTACCCTGCTCCCACAAACTTTAGGGAGGAGATTGTGGGACAGTTGCCCTGCTCCCACACACTTCAGGGAGGAGATTGTGGGACAGTTACCCTGCTCCCACACACTTCAGGAAGGGGATTGTGGGACAGTTGCCCTGCTCCCACACACTTCAGGGAGGAGATTGTGGGACAGTTACCCTGCTCCCACACACTTCAGGGAGGAGATTGTGGGAGTTACCCTGCTCCCACACACTTTAGGGAGGAGATTGTGGGGCAGTTACCCTGCTCCCACACACTTCAGGGAGGAGATTGTGGGACAGTTACCCTGCTCCCACACACTTCAGGGAGGAGATTGTGGGACAGTTACCCTGCTCCCACACACTTCAGGGAGGAGATTGTGGGACAGTTACCCTGCTCCCACACACTTCAGGGAGGGGATTGTGGGGCAGTTACCCTGCTCCCACACACTTCAGGGAGGAGATTGTGGGACAGTTACCCTGCTCCCACACACTTCAGGGAGGAGATTGTGGGACAGTTACCCTGCTCCCACACACTTCAGGGAGGAGATTGTGGGACAGTTACCCTGCTCCCACACACTTCAGGGAGGAGATTGTGGGAGTTACCCTGCTCCCACACACTTTAGGGAGGAGATTGTGGGGCAGTTACCCTGCTCCCACACACTTCAGGGAGGGGATTGTGGGACAGTTACCCTGCTCCCACACACTTCAGGGAGGAGATTGTGGGACAGTTACCCTGCTCCCACACACTTCAGGGAGGAGATTGTGGGAGTTACCCTGCTCCCACACACTTCAGGAAGGGGATTGTGGGACAGTTACCCTGCTCCCACACACTTCAGGGAGGAGATTGTGGGACAGTTACCCTGCTCCCACACACTTCAGGGAGGAGATTGTGGGACAGTTACCCTGCTCCCACACACTTCAGGGAGGAGATTGTGGGACAGTCGCCCTGCCTCCAAACTTCAGGGAGGAGATTGTGGGACAGTTACCCTGCTCCCACACACTTCAGGAAGGGGATTGTGGGACAGTTACCCTGCTCCCACACACTTCAGGGAGGAGATTGTGGGACAGTTACCCTGCTCCCACACACTTCAGGGAGGAGATTGTGGGACAGTTACCCTGCTCCCACACACTTCAGGGAGGAGATTGTGGGACAGTCGCCCTGCCTCCAAACTTCAGGGAGGAGATTGTGGGAGTTACCCTGCTCCCACACACTTCAGGGAGGAGATTGTGGGACAGTCGCCCTGCCTCCAAACTTCAGGGAGGAGATTGTGGGACAGTTACCCTGCTCCCACACACTTTAGGGAGGAGTTTGTGGGGCAGTTACCCTGCTCCCACACACTTCAGGGAGGAGATTGTGGGACAGTTACCCTGCTCCCACACACTTTAGGGAGGAGTTTGTGGGGCAGTTACCCTGCTCCCACACACTTTAGGGAGGAGATTGTGAGTGTTGAAAGTACTCTCAGTAAAAGTATCGTTCGGAAATCATCTGGGCCAGATTTAGCTGAATTCTCTGCTATTCGGGAGTATGGCCTCCCAAATTTTGAAGACCCAATGGGGGACAAAAGCCCTGTTCCAACTTTTTTTAACCATTCCAGCCAGGCTAATAATCATAATTTCTCTCATCTGACACTTTTATATCCTCGAAAGCTTTTCATTTGCCGTAAAATTTCTAATATGTTCCATTTTCTCGTCATCCTCACACAATCTCCAAACTAACTTTATTAAATTCCTCTCATTTTCCCGCAATCTCACCTCGTTCTTTCTCATCGCACTGTCTCTCAATGATTTCTCGAAATAGATTTCCTTGCTTAGAAACGAGTCAATGTAGCTCGTAGGTGTTTGAAATTAGGGTCTGTCATTTACCGCTAGCTGCGTACGTATTTATAACTGTTCTCACGCTCACACTAATTCTATCGATTTGTTATATCCTTACAGCAGTATTTGTCAAACTGGTAGCTTTTTATGACGAACAAAGTAATTTGATTACCGTTTTTTAAGCAATACTGTTTTCTTGACTTCAGCCCCCCAATCTCTTCCTTTCTTTCACACTCTTCTCCCTTCTCTCCACTCTACTCTTCTCTCCCAATCTACTCTTCTCTCTCACTCTCCCCTTCTCTCACATACTCCACTTATCTTCGACTCTACTCTTCTCTCTCACTCTCCCCTTCTCTTTCACTCTCCCCTTCTCTTTCACTCTCCCCTTCTCTCACACACTTCCCTTCTCTCTCACTCTCCCTTTCTCCCTCACTCCCCTTCTCTCTCACTCTCACCTCTCTCACTCTCCCCTTCTCTCTCACTCTCACCTTCTCTCTCACTCTCGCCTTCTCTCTCACTCTCCCCTTCTCTCTCACTCTCACCTTCTCTCTCACTCTCACCTTCTCTCTCACGCTCCCCTTCTCTCTCACTCTCACCTTCTCTCTCGCTCTCCCCTTCTCCCTCACTCTCAATTTCTCTCTCATGCTCCCCTTCTCTCCCACTCCCTTCTCTCCCACTCCATTCTCTCTCATACTCCCCTTCTCTCCCACTCCCTTCTCTCTCATACTCCCCTTCTCTCCCACTCCCTTCTCTCTCATACTCCCCTTCTCTCCCACTCCCTTCTCTCTCATACTCCCCTTCTCTCTCATACTCCCCTTCTCTCACTCTCCCCTTCTCTCCTACTCCCCTTCTCTCACACTTCCCCCTCTCCTCCATTAGCCACTGTTCTCACATGTGGCTTCGCTCATCTCTTACCTCATCTAGCCCTCTACCTCGTACCCCTAACCACAAATTTTCTGCCGCTAAATAATTATGTTTACAAATTTAAATCGCTGCTCTAAAACGGTCCTCAACTAGAAACATATGCTCACTATTAAAAAAGCTTTCTGAGCTTAGTTGACCGCCGAAGGGCTTATGCAATTGATAATTGATCCAGCAGCTGCACAGACGCAGTCAGTGTATGCTGAAAAAATAACGCTATCTACTAGCACACCAAATGTCCGGGAGCAAGGCCCACCATGCGAACTGGCTGGCTGGCTGGGAAGAGGGAATAGACGCTGCTACAGACTGCCACGGAGGATCCCCTGCCGTCCTCGAGTTGCCCGAATCGAACCCGGCCAAATCCTCGCTCTCCCGTGGGATACCCGTGGGGTGGAGGGAAGTGCCAGGCGAGCCTGTGTGGCGGCTGGGGACGGAAGGGATGAGGAATGAAAGACCAAATGGAGTAACTGCCAGTGCGACAAATTAGTCTGAAAACGCGCCTCTTCCTAAACTGGTCGGCCCTCTTGCCTACGCTTTGTCAATTTTTTGTTTGCTCGTGTTTGAGTCTCTTCGAGGAAGCTGAGGAACACTCACCCGCTCACTCACCCACTCACCCACTCACTCACTCACTCACCCACTCACTCACTCACCCACTCACTCACTCACTCACCCACTCACTCACTCACCCACTCACTCACTCACTAACTCAATCACTCACTCAATCACTCACTAACTCAATCACTCACTCACTCACTCACTCACTCACACTCACACTCACACACTTAATCACTCACTCACTCACTCACTTACTCACTCACTTACTAACTCACTTACTCATCCACTCACTCACCCAGTCACTCACTCACTCACTAACTCACTCACTCACTTCTGTGTGTGACTGTAAAACTGTAACTCTGTGAGTGAGTGATTGAGTGAGTGAGTGAGTGGGTGAGTGAGTGAGTAAGTTGGGGAATGAGGCAGAAACTAAGGGCCGACATCTGCCTGATTGAAAGCTGCGCTCACTCAGTCACTCACTTCCCTGTTAATTACAGAATGAATTCCCTCTCCAGTTTCGAGTATAGGATGCTCTCCGAATTCGCCATCAACCTTCAAGGTGATGCAGGTAGGTGGGATATAATCCCCCCAAAGTGCCAGGAGCTGTGGATCATGTGTCAGGCCCTCGTTGCCGGGATCTGTGTGCGAAGATTCGGAAACAACCCGGCCGCCCATCGGCTGATCTGGGGAGCAGCAGAAAATATCCCAATATATTTTATCCCGTCCGCCGTGGCAGCTCTAATCTCCAACATTCTCCATGTTGAGCCCCTCGCTCCGCATATCTGACCCCCTCCCATTTTCCCCAGCTTCTGCTCCTAGCCCGCCTCATCACTTCCATAAGAGACCGAGTAAAGAGAAGAGAGCAGACCGCCCTGCTGCTTACCCGACGGTCCAGCTAGACTGGAGTAGTCGCACGCACACACCACACACTCACGCTTAACTCTAACCCAAACCGGCTATACCTATAGCTCCCCGCACTGAAGATCGCAGCTCTCAATCAGGCAGCTGTTGGCCCTTTAGTTGCTTCCTCATTCCCCCCACTCTTCTTCTGTCTCCTCTCCGCTAGACAGTTGTCCTTCAAACTTCAAGAGAGAGCTAGCCAGTTGTCCTTCAAACTTCAAGAGAGAGCTAGCCAGTTGTCCTTCAAACTTCAGGAGAGAGCTAGCCAGTTGTCCTTCAAACTTCAGGAGAGAGCTAGCCAGTTGTCCTTCAAACTTCAGGAGAGAGCTAGACAGTTGTCCTTCAAACTTCAGGAGTGAGCGAGCCAGTTGTCCTTCAAACTTCAGGAGAGAGCTAGACAGTTGTCCTTCAAACTTCAAGAGAGAGCTAGCCAGTTGTCCTTCAAACTTCAAGAGAGAGCTAGACAGTTGTCCTTCAAACTTCAGGAGAGAGCTAGCCAGTTGTCCTTCAAACTTCAGGAGAGAGCTAGACAGTTGTCCTTCAAACTTCAGGAGTGAGCGAGCCAGTTGTCCTTCAAACTTCAGGAGAGAGCTAGACAGTTGTCCTTCAAACTTCAGGAGAGAGCGAGCCAGTTGTCCTTCAAACTTCAGGAGAGAGCTAGCCAGTTGTCCTTCAAACTTCAGGAGAGAGCGAGCCAGTTGTCCTTCAAACTTCAGGAGAGAGCGAGCCAGTTGTCCTTCAAACTTCAGGAGAGAGCTAGACAGTTGTCCTTCAAACTTCAGGAGAGAGCTAGCCAGTTGTCCTTCAAACTTCAGGAGAGAGCTAGCCAGTTGTCCTTCAAACTTCAGGAGAGAGCTAGACAGTTGTCCTTCAAACTTCAGGAGAGAGCTAGCCAGTTGTCCTTCAAACTTCAGGAGAGAGCTAGCCAGTTGTCCTTCAAACTTCAGGAGAGAGCGAGCCAGTTGTCCTTCAAACTTCAGGAGAGAGCTAGCCAGTTGTCCTTCAAACTTCAGGAGAGAGCTAGACAGTTGTCCTTCAAACTTCAGGAGTGAGCGAGCCAGTTGTCCTTCAAATTTTAGGAGAGGTGGTGAGGTAGCTGTCCTCTAAAACTTCAGGAAAAGGGGAGTGGATCATTTGTCCTCTAAACTTTCCGCAAGTTTTAGAGGACAAACTCCTTTGCGGAAGTTGTCCTAAATTTTTCAACTTCAGCTCCCTTCGGTGTGAAAAGCGGCCCTTTAAACCATGTTGTGATAAGTTTTGAAAACTAGTTGCTTGTGCAAGTGCGACTTATTAAGGTGCTAACTTGAAACCGACCTCGTGAAGGGGAAAACTTCTAGATAAAAAGCGAAAGTAAGGAACCCAATGCAGGTCATTGCGCCGTCCGCCTAATAAGATTCATGCCTGCCAGAAACGTATAAAAAGGTAGGCAAAGATCTACTAGGCTAGCAGCTCCCAACCCATGGAATGGTCCTTACCCCCTTCAGTCCTGGACTGAGTAAACACACACGAGCAAGGCCTCCCCGCGGGAGGAGGAAAGCCCCGGAGGTTGAGGCGGGTGGCTAAATCCCGTGGCGCAGTCATCAGGAATAGAATTGCAGTTTGGTGACAGTTGTCGCGTGAGCGGACAGAGAAACAGAGATGGCAGCGAGGAAGGAGAGATGAAGGTAGATGAAAGGTGACAACAGACCTATAAGCAGTGCTGCCTGACTAGTGCGTGTTACCACAAACCTACTTGAAGTTTTCGAAAATTCGCAATGCACCTACTATTTTTACCGTCCATCAACAGTTTAGACATGCGGTTGACTTTTGTCTCTGGGGGGGAATATAGGATGTCAGGATGCAACTTAGCGTAGCTTGACCCGGTTCGGTGGGCCCTTTTGACCTTCGAGTCATGACCGAAGAGAAATAGATAGACAAAGAGTGTCAGGGACGGAGTGGGAGAATCGGAGTGGACAGTGGGAGAAGGTAAATGGTAGAGTGGGAGAGGGAAATGGAACAGTGGAAGGGGAAGAAGGAATTGAGCGGTAGGGGAAGGAAGGGAAGAGTCGGGAAGGAAGGAATCTCCCATCCTGGAATCTCCCAACCTAGAATCTTCCATCCTAGAAACTCCAATCCTAGAATCTCCCAACCTGGAATCTCCCATCCTAGAATCACCCAACCTGGAATCTCCCAACCTGGAATCTCCCATCCTAGAATCTCCCAACCTGGAATCTCCCATCCTAGAATTACCCAACCTGGAATCTCCCATCCTAGAATCTCCAATCCTAGAATCTCCCATCCTAGAATCTCCCATCCTAGAATCTCCCAACCTGGAATCTCCCATCCTAGAATCTCCAATCCTAGAATCTCCCATCCTAGAATCTCCCATCCTAGAATCTCCCATCCTAGAATCTCCCAACCTGGAATCTCCAATCCTAGAATCACCCAACCTGGAATCTCCAATCCTAGAATCTCCCAACCTGGAATCTCCCATCCTAGAATCACCCAACCTGGAATCTCCCATCCTAGAATCACCCAACCTGGAATCTCCCATCCTAGAATCTCCAATCCTAGAATCTCCCAACCTGGAATCTCCCATCCTAGAATCTCCCAACCCGGAATCTCCCAACCTGGAATCTCCCAACCTGGAATCTCCCATCCTAGAATCACCCAACCTGGAATCTCCCATCCTAGAATCTCCAATCCTAGAATCTCCCAACCTGGAATCTCCCATCCTAGAATCACCCAACCTGGAATCTCCCATCCTAGAATCACCCAACCTGGAATCTCCCATCCTAGAATCTCCAATCCTAGAATCTCCCAACCTGGAATCTCCCATCCTAGAATCTCCCAACCCGGAATCTCCCAACCTGGAATCTCCCAACCTGGAATCTCCCATCCTAGAATCACCCAACCTGGAATCTCCCATCCTAGAATCTCCAATCCTAGAATCTCCCAACCTGGAATCTCCCATCCTAGAATCACCCAACCTGGAATCTCCCATCCTAGAATCACCCAACCTGGAATCTCCCATCCTAGAATCACCCAACCTGGAATCTCCCATCCTAGAATCACCCAACCTGGAATCTCCCATCCTAGAATCTCCAATCCTAGAATCTCCCAACCTGGAATCTCCCATCCTAGAATCACCCAACCTGGAATCTCCCATCCTAGAATCACCCAACCTGGAATCTCCCATCCTAGAATCTCCAATCCTAGAATCTCCCAACCTGGAATCTCCCATCCTAGAATCACCCAACCTGGAATCTCCCATCCTAGAATCACCCAACCTGGAATCTCCCATCCTAGAATCACCCAACCCGGAATCTCCCAACCTGGAATCACCCAACCTGGAATCTCCCATCCTAGAATCACCCAACCTGGAATCTCCCATCCTAGAATCTCCAATCCTAGAATCTCCCAACCTGGAATCTCCCATCCTAGAATCACCCAACCTGGAATCTCCCATCCTAGAATCACCCAACCTGGAATCTCCCATCCTAGAATCACCCAACCTGGAATCTCCCATCCTAGAATCACCCAACCTGGAATCTCCCATCCTAGAATCTCCAATCCTAGAATCTCCCAACCTGGAATCTCCCATCCTAGAATCACCCAACCTGGAATCTCCCATCCTAGAATCACCCAACCTGGAATCTCCCATCCTAGAATCACCCAACCTGGAATCTCCCATCCTAGAATCTCCAATCCTAGAATCTCCCAACCTGGAATCTCCCATCCTAGAATCACCCAACCTGGAATCTCCCATCCTAGAATCACCCAACCTGGAATCTCCCATCCTAGAATCACCCAACCCGGAATCTCCCATCCTAGAATCACCCAACCTGGAATCTCCCATCCTAGAATCTCCCAACCTGGAATCTCCCATCCTAGAATCACCCAACCTGGAATCTCCCATCCTAGAATCACCCAACCTGGAATCTCCCATCCTAGAATCTCCCAACCTGGAATCTCCCATCCTAGAATCACCCAACCTGGAATCTCCCATCCTAGAATCACCCAACCTGGAATCTCCCATCCTAGAATCACCCAACCTGGAATCTCCCATCCTAGAATCTCCAATCCTAGAATCTCCCAACCTGGAATCTCCCATCCTAGAATCACCCAACCTGGAATCTCCCATCCTAGAATCACCCAACCTGGAATCTCCCATCCTAGAATCACCCAACCCGGAATCTCCCAACCTGGAATCTCCCAACCTGGAATCTCCCAACCTGGAATCTCCCAACCTGAAATCCCCCAACCTGAAATCCCCCAACCTGAAATCGCCCAACCTAGAATGTGTTAAACTAGAGCCGCACTACAATAGAATGACTGTCAGCCTAGTCCTATTTGTCGAACAAGCACTGTAACTCATTCCTCCAATGCCGGCCTCCCACTGGTTTCGCTAAGGTGCTTTTGGGCGGCTGGGCCAGTTTTTCTGCCAATACTGAAGACTCTCTTTATTTCTCTTATAAAATACAGCACCACATCTTTGCTCGCCTCTCTCAAAGGTGTCATCTAGCAGAGCCTGCTGACTGACTGGCAAAAGAAATGAAAATAAGTATAAAGTGGTGACTGCTGAGAGAGAGAGAGCTCAGCTATGAGGTCCTAAAGAGCTTGTATTTACACAATGACAGGGGCTTTGTGTAGCAGGCCATCTATCCATGCATTTATTTTCTTTCATGCAATCCATTGTCAGTGAATTCGTTAACAGTAGGTTTTGGAAGATGTGTATAAAAAATGCACTAGCCATGCGGAATGTATTGGCTGTATCGGGCTGTGTTTATGAAGATTGACTGAGAAAGTTAAAGAAGAGGAATGAGTAGATAAGATAAGAAGCAGAGCAGACACTCATAATACAGACCGGCAGACAGATATGCAGCATGAGTAGGTCTTTTCGCAGCAGCCATGGATTTCTTGATAGATTTTTTTCTGAGTTGACCACTAGCATTTAAAGCAGGGGTCGGCAAACTTTTTAGCGAGCGGGCCACGGAGAGAACCTATAGGACGACAGCGGGCCGTATTAACTGTAGGAATATGAGAAAGGGGAGAGATGAGACACAGGATAGATGAGAAATGCGAGAGATGAGAAATGGGAGAGATGATAAATGGGAGAGATGGGACACAGGATAGATGAGAAATGGGAGAGATGAGACTCCGGATAGACGAGACAGGGGAGGATTGAGCCAGAGATGAGAATAGATAAGACTGGAGAGACGGGAGACACGGCAGAGATAAGACAGGGGAGAGATAATTAGACACAGGACAGATAAGACACTAGAGAGATGAGACAGGATACTATAGGTGGTGGAAGGGGCAACGGGCCAGATTTAGGGGCTTCGAGGGCCGCATCTGGCCCGCGGGCCGGAGTTTGCCGACCCCTGAATTTTAAAGTGTGCAACACGAGCAAGCAGAACAAGAAAGCTTTGCAGAAATAGGAAGAAACTGCATAGTAGCAGCCGATTGTAAAAAATTACTTTTGGGACAAGACCGTTTTTTTAGTTACCGCAGGCATGCAGGATAGGGAATTTTTTTAAACATGAACTGATGATTAACTTGGCTCCAAGATGACGAGAAACTGCTCAGGGAATAAGAGACAGGATGAGAAGGGATGTGACGCACGCATACAATAAAAGAGTGGAGTGGCAGCTTTCAAAGCTGGGGTTCAAATTTATTCGCGTGCATTGCAGATGGCAGTTGGCACCGCAGGATAATCCCCCAGGGGAGCATCTTGGGCAAGCCGGTGGTGATTCTATCACTGATATTTATGCAACCTGGACATCGCCCGACTGCCGATGACCCGATTAGCAGCAGCGCCGTGCCATCAGTGCCAACTCCCAGACTACCAGCAGCTGTAGTCGGCAAGCAGAACTATTGACTGTGGCGGTTCTGTCAATAGAAGAATAATATTGCCCCCAATACATTACAATCATATGCTACACTTGGATAGACTTGAATTATTGGCAACGTAACAAAATTAACAGGGGCCGGTGGGCGGAAGCTCCCTTTGCGTTCTTATTTTAATTATTAAAATTCGTCCTAATGTCCTGTAATCTCTTCTTATCTAGTCTTAATTATCAAATTGGACAACTATATGGATAGCGGGCCGAGTGCCGCTTCCCATTAATTTGCATAGCCGCGTGCGCACGCCCGCCTCGCCCCACCGATTCGCAAGTGCCACTCTCACCAGCCAAGCCAGCCAAAGCCAGCCGCCAGCTAGCCTAACTGGCGGCGCAGCAGGCATATATTATAGAAAATCTAAAACCAAACATGCCCAGGACTTATAAACTTAAAACCAAAAGATTGTTGGCCACTTTATTAGTGAATCAATATGTTTGGTGCGTGTGGCGCGGCGAGTGCCCTCCCTTCTCTTTCCTGTTCCGTCAAACCCCTCGGCCCCACCACCCCATCGAAGTCCCGAAGACTGCAGTCAGTCGGCCACCCTGGAGGGTTGGGGTGGCGGGTGAATAGGGGGGGCTTGAATGGGGGTTTGACTCGCCAAACTTTAAGCCGGGTCCCCCACCACCTACCCCCGGTCAGCCCCCACCCCAAACCCGAAGCCCCGGCTTGGTTGGCTCAATCGGGCTCAGCCAACCCCGGGGCGTGAAAAAACGGGGCTTCTCCAGAAACCTTTTCTTGTCTAGTCGGCCATCCCATACACTCACAGTAAAAAATTCCTGTATCCTAATCGTATTTGCTTGCAACCCCACCCCTTTCCTTCCTCCACCTTTTTCCTTTAACCCTGCCCCCACTCCTTCATTTGCTTCCAAAAACCCCTTCCACTCACTTATTCACTCTCACGCAACACCAACCCCAACGCGTCGCGCCACGCATACACTTAGTTTCTTTTTCTCTTGTTCATCTTGCCTTTGTAATAATAACATTGCCGCCCTGTCCACTGTCTCTCACCTCTTCGATTGCAAAACGCCGTCAATCACAGTTTCAACTTAATTAATTGCGAGAAACAAAACCATCATTTATTTGTCGCGACTGCATGGCCACAGACAAGGACAAAGATTCGCCGGCACTGAAAATGAAAATCAAGCGCAAAACAAACTCCAAGAATTGCGAAGTGCTGCAACAACAAGGCGATCAGAGTGATCAAAGCTCGTTAGACACAGTTGATGGATTACAATTGTCAACGAATGGCAGCGCCACGGCCACCGGCAGTGCATGTACATCACCAAACGCTGTTATCAACGAGGACTCAACACCATTAACGCCGCCGGCCTCACCAAAGTCACCGACCATACCGCCAGCGCCAACGCCGACATCGACGCAGACACCGACATCGCCAAGGACAACGACAACGTCTTCTGAAGCTGAACCGAAATCGAACGAACTGGCTTCGCCTAAAATTTCCTCGAACAAGCGGAAATCGATTAGCAGACAATCAGAGGTAGGTGAAAAGTTCGATAGCAAATCTTAGATTTGCAATCACATATCACAGATAGTAGATTGCTGATGTAGGTAGATTGCTAATTCTGGGCACAATGCGCAGAAAGCTGATTAAAATAAACTACTTTCATTACTGATTAGCACAACATGCAGCTGCGAGCTACCCCTTAAATCTTGCTGCTTGACGTGAGATTAGGCAATTTAAGCCTCATCGTTACTCCTCCTTCTTTAAGTCCCAGGCAGGCAGGCATGGTGGAAGTGGAGATTAGGGAATGCTCACAGGCCACTCCACACTCGCGGCTGCCTCATCGCCATCAGGCCTTTAGTTCTGTATATATATTTGTCGGCCGCCCTCCTCGACTGGGGAATGATTAAATAGTTGCCAAAATCCCGCGCTCACTAACCCAGCAGTTGCTGTCAGTATATTATAAATGCGTGTTATAGCGGGGCAGAGTCCAGTCACAGACTTCACACTGGATCTAGCTCTCCTTCTATATAACTACTTCTCTTCCTGCAACCCGTTCCTCATCTGTCTCCACTTCCCTATTCAACCCGACACCAACCCTCCTCATAGTCCTTTCCCCAGGGCAAGTCTTCCTCGCTTCTCCTCGCTTCTCAATACTACTCCTGACGCTTCCCCTAACCACACACACACGTTTCCCCTTCTCATCTATTCCCAAGGCTCTAAGCGCTGACTCTAGTCTCTGCTATGCCACAACCGGCTTGTTATATCATCCCTGCAGCTTCTTTCCGTTTGAAGGAGTCCGACTGGGCTGACTGCTCAGATGGTGCTTCAATTAGCTGTCAATGCATGGCTAGGCATAGTTTACCTGTAGTGCAGGTCTGTGAAAGTATGTTTCTACAGATTGCAGGATCTGGGCCTTGTCTGAGGATAATTTAAATAATTTAGGACACGGGATCTAAGGATCTAATGTTTTCAAGAGTTTAGGATCTCAGAACGGTCTAACGCGTTTGCCATGACTTTTAGGGACAATTTAGTCTAGGGATCTCATGACTTTTAGGGACAATTTAGTCTAGGGATCCCATGACTTTTAGGGACAATTTAGTCTAGGGATCCCATGACTTTTAGGGACAATTTAGTCTAGGGATCCCATGACTTTTAGGGACAATTTAGTCTAGGGATCCCATAACTTTTAGGGGCAATTTAGTCTAGGGATCCCATAACTTTTAGGGGCAATTTAGTCTAGGGATCCCATGACTTTTAGGGACAATTTAGTCTAGGGATCCCATGACTTTTAGGGACAATTTAGTCTAGGGATCCCATGACTTTTAGGGACAATTTAGTCTAGGGATCTCATGACTTTTAGGGACAATTAGTCTAGGGATCTCATGACTTTTAGGGACAATTTAGTCTAGGGATCCCATGACTTTTAGGGACAATTTAGTCTAGGGATCCCATGACTTTTAGGGACAATTTAGTCTAGGGATCCCATGACTTTTAGTGACAATTTAGTCTAGGGATCCCATGACTTTTAGGAACAATTTAGTCTAGGGATCCCATGACTTTTAGGGACAATTTAGTCTAGGGATCCCATGACTTTTAGGGACAATTTAGTCTAGGGATCCCATGACTTTTAGGGACAATTTAGTCTAGGGATCCCATGACTTTTAGGGACAATTTAGTCTAGGGATCCCATGACTTTTAGGGACAATTTAGTCTAGGGATCTCATGACTTTTAGGGACAATTAGTCTAGGGATCTCATGACTTTTAGGGACAATTTAGTCTAGGGATCCCATGACTTTTAGGGACAATTTAGTCTAGGGATCCCATGACTTTTAGGGACAATTTAGTCTAGGGATCCCATGACTTTTAGGCATTTTTTATCTATGGATCTGAGTACTTTTATATGTGTTATTAGATCTAGGGACGTCATGGAATATTATAGGATCCTGGGATTGTGTTTAGAACTTCAGAGTGTTAAATCGGTGTTACACTCGGAATTGAGGTCTAAGTTGTGCATGCTAAAGCAGAGAAGGTAGTCTCACAAAGCCCTGTCCCTGTGGATCAGCGGTCTATAGTCATCACTAATATTGACGCCACAAAAGGCCTGGGATTCAGTTAGTAACGGCTGCGTATAGCATATTATCCAAACGACACGCATGAACAGAACTCCGTGAAATTGCTTTTCCCCAACATTATTTCTCCGCAGAGCAGCCTTCCTATAATGTAAATAAGGAAGACAGAGAGAAAAGCCAGATAGCGATGAAGCTCTTTTATTGTGAAAATTCTCGATTGGTTGAGTAAAAGACACCATGGTTATTAGCAGCGAATGCGGGTGAAGCCTTTTAGATTCTATACCATTCCTCTCACAGTTTGTGTGTGCACGGCAAATGATCTAAATGTTTTGTAGCCACCTGGAAATCTGTGGATTGTCTGCAGGTGTTACATATAATCAGTCTATATTAAAGTTACAGCATAACTATCTAGAAGGTTTAGTTTGATGACACAGAGAGCGGACCGAGAGAATTCAGTTCTGGTTTCAAGCTGTGGAATGATTTTTTTGCAACAACTGCGACAAGACATTAATGCGATTCAAAAGCTTCTGAATGTGGACATTTTTCGTATCCCCCTCCACCCACAGCTGAACTGCTCCCAAAAGACAGATTTCGTTTGTTTAAATTGGATCTAGGAAGCTTGCGCACTGCAGTTGTGACTCACTCTCCGCCAACATACGAGCGTATGTTAGAACTAGGCAATATTAACTAAATGGATTGAACCTGATACAGCTAAGGTCGCATATTACAGGGCCGCTAAACTTATGTCAGCCTAAGTTTGAACTGATGCACCCAGAGATCAAGTTCTGTAAGTTTGATTGTTGTAACTACAGATCGACTGCGGTGTCAGATAAAGTGCAGTAACTACAGATAAAGTGCTGTAAATTCGTCAGATAGTGTTTTAAATACATATCGAGTGCTGTAACTACAGATATAGTGCTGCAACTGCAGATAAAGTGCAGTAACTACAGATAAAATGCTGTAACTGTGTCAGATAGTGCTGTAACTACAGATACAGTGCTGTAACTACAGATATAGTGCTGTAACTACAGATACAGTGCTGTAACTGCGTCAGATAGTGTTGTATATACAGATCGAGGGCTGTAACTACAGATATAGTGCTGCAACTGCAGATAAAGTGCAGTAACTACAGATATAGTGCTGCAACTGCAGATAAAGTGCAGTAACTACAGATAAAATGCTGTAACTGTGTCAGATAGTGCTGTAACTACAGATACAGTGCTGTAACTACAGATATAGTGCTGTAACTACAGATACAGTGCTGTAACTGTGTCAGATAGTGCTGTAACTACAGATACAGTGCTGTAACTACAGATATAGTGCTGTAACTACAGATACAGTGCTGTAACTGCGTCAGATAGTGTTGTAAATACAGATCGAGGGCTGTAACTGCAGATAAAGTGCTGTAACCGCAGGTAAAGTGCTGTAACTGCAGATAAAGTGCTGTAACTGCAGATAAAGTGCTGCAACTGCAGATAAAGTGCTGTAACTGCAGATAAAGTGCTGCAACTGCAGATAAAGTGCTGCAACTGCAGATAAAGTGCTGTAAATTCGTCAGATAGTGTTTTAAATACAGATCGAGTGCTGTAACTACAGATATAGTGCTGCAACTGCAGATAAAGTGCAGTAACTACAGATAAAATGCTGTAACTGTGTCAGATAGTGCTGTAACTACAGATACAGTGCTGTAACTACAGATATAGTGCTGTAACTACAGATACAGTGCTGTAACTGCGTCAGATAGTGTTGTATATACAGATCGAGGGCTGTAACTACAGATATAGTGCTGCAACTGCAGATAAAGTGCAGTAACTACAGATATAGTGCTGCAACTGCAGATAAAGTGCAGTAACTACAGATAAAATGCTGTAACTGTGTCAGATAGTGCTGTAACTACAGATACAGTGCTGTAACTACAGATATAGTGCTGTAACTACAGATACAGTGCTGTAACTGTGTCAGATAGTGCTGTAACTACAGATACAGTGCTGTAACTACAGATATAGTGCTGTAACTACAGATACAGTGCTGTAACTGCGTCAGATAGTGTTGTAAATACAGATCGAGGGCTGTAACTGCAGATAAAGTGCTGTAACCGCAGGTAAAGTGCTGTAACTGCAGATAAAGTGCTGTAACTGCAGATAAAGTGCTGCAACTGCAGATAAAGTGCTGTAACTGCAGATAAAGTGCTGCAACTGCAGATAAAGTGCTGCAACTGCAGATAAAGTGCTGTAACTGCAGATAAAGTGCTGTAACTGCAGATAAAGTGCTGCAACTGCAGATAAAGTGCTGTAACTGCAGATAAAGTGCTGTAACTGCAGATAAAGTGCTGCAACTGCAGATAAAGTGCTGTAACTGCAGATAAAGTGCTGCAACTGCAGATAAAGTGCTGTAACTGTGTCAGATAGTGCTGTAACTACAGATACAGTGCTGTAACTACAGATATAGTGCTGTAACTACAGATACAGTGCTGTAACTGCGTCAGATAGTGTTGTAAATACAGATCGAGGGCTGTAACTGCAGATAAAGTGCTGCAACTGCAGATAAAGTGCTGCAACTGCAGATAAAGTGCTGTAACCGCAGATAAAGTGCTGCAACCGCAGATAAAGTGCTGTAACTGCAGATAAAGTGCTGTAACCGCAGATAAAGTGCTGTAACCGCAGATAAAGTGCTGTAAATACGACTTTGTATTATAACAGCATTCGTAATTAAAAAAGGGAGAACGTAAAGAACCGTCAATAAAAATAATTTTACTTTCAGACTACGACCAGTAACAAAAAAATGAAAAGGTCCACCGCCACTGCCGCGGCCGCAGCCGCAGCCAGCGCCGCTTCGACATCGTCTGTCAGCGCTTCGTCTGGCACCACAAAGGCGACCAACATAGAGCCAGAGTGCTTGGGGCCCTGCGATCCCGGCACTAATATTAACCTTGATGGCATTGTTTGGCTTGAGACAAGCTCAGGTAAGCGAAGTTTTTTGTTCAAAAATGAACTCAGCGATTTCAATGGTATATAGTTTTTCGTATTCCTGTTTCTTAGAAATATAAGTTAAAACAGAAATAAATTTCGGGAAAAAATCGCAGTTTATATGTCCATATAAACATTTTTTAATTACAATATAATATATTTAAAATATAAATATGTTTTTGTTAACTTGCACAGACAGTAAATTTATTATTTAAATAGGTTCGCAACTGAAAAAAATACGGACCCGAAAATTCGCGACAACAAACGATCAGCTTAGCAGTGATAGGTCGGAAATCCCCTTGTGGGAGGGAGTATAAGGGAAGAACAGAGAGAGAGGGGCCAGTCCCATATATCATCAGCAGTGAAAGTGAGTGCCAATTGCTATAAGAAACTGCACACGCGATACACACAGAGAGAGAGAGAGAGCGGGATGGTCCGTCTGTAGGGGCTTTTCTAAGGAAAATGGAAGCCGCTATGTGCCCCAGCGGCTTCATGAAGGCAAGCCTGTATATTAGAGTGGGATGGGAAAGAGAGAGCGGGTGAAGGAAGACCGAGTTAGTTTGGGGAGAAGGAATCAAGCATAAACAGCAAAACTGGCAGTGCTGGGGTGTTGGCTGGGGAGGGAGGCAGGTTGCCTTTCAGATCCCACAACCACCATCGAATTGCGGGCGGGATTCTGAGGCTGCGGCCACGCGAATGCTCTTCTCTTCCAATATCCCTTAGGACCGTTTTTTTCTCCCTATCTCCCCCATCTCTTCCCTTCGAATCCCACTATCGCTTTATCGGGACTGTCTCAAGGCTCATTTACTTATCGCAGCTTCTTGACTAGTATCTGTCACCCAAAATCTATGCAGTGCGATCGCTGCCATAAGCACTGTGTCATAGGTAAACTCCTTCTACCTCTCCTTCTCCATTCTCTACCTCTCCTTCTCCATTCTCTACCTCTCCTTCTCCATTCTCTACCTCTCCTTCTCCATTCTCTACCTCTCCTTCTCCATTCTCTACCTCTCCTTCTCCATTCTCTACCTCTCCTTCTCCATTCACTACCTCTCCTTCTCCATTCTCTACCTCTCCTTCTCCATTCTCTAACTCTCCTTCTCCATTCTCTACCTCTCCTTCTCCATTCTCTACCTCTCCTTCCCCATTCTCTACCTCTCCTTCCCCACTCCCCAAACTTACCCATTTTCCATCTCGTAATTTCTATTTCTTCAATTAAGTCCATCCTTTTGCTTTCCACAGTCATATTTAGGTGATAGTTTATTATAGGTAATTAGCCCCACCCCTGTTTTGCAACAGTATCCATATAGTTTAACGTGGCCACATCTGCAAACTGTGGTAGTTGCAATCTTGTTTTCAACACATGATCCGGCTGCAATCGAGTGTATAAAATACATGATAGTTTCACTTAAACAGTAGCGGAATTTAAATTCATATCAAAATTCTGAAATCTTACATACAATGGCTCCTAACAAGCTATACTAATATAAGCAGTTTTACATGCCTATATCTCACTGGGGGTAGCATTAAAATTAAGCAATTGCCGCGTGTTGAATAAACAAGGAAGCTCGTTTCACGCAGAGCCTAGCCTAGCACAGATACAGTATACAGATAGGCTAGCCAATATCTACAGAATGAATTTACTGTTAGTGCCTTAATCTGACTTTTAGGGTCTATAGCTCTCTCTCAGTGTCCCTATCATCTTCACAGATTAATTATTTACTGCTGCTTTATGCAGTTTCTGCTAATAATACAGCAGAGGGGGCCTTCTTTACTGTGACCAGTGTAGGGGGTTCTGCAGCGCTGTTTGATTGGTCTGATAACAGATCTTTAAGGCAGGCGGCTTGCTGACTAAGTCACACGAGCTGTAGAAATACGTTTTTGACAGCCAATTTGCCTGTCTTATCTATTTTTCCTGCTAACTTCAACACATTGTCAGAAAGAAATCTTTCTGTAGTCGTTGTCCACGTGTTTCATGTCGTTTTTCTAATTATAATGCTTTTAGATATGCGATAATTTGAATTTTGTTTGTTAAACTGAATCTGTTTCTCTGACTCACACTACAGCACTGATATCACTTACCCTGTTATCTGATTCCCTTACTCAGTCTGTACTTGTTTCCCTCACTCACTTTCTGCCTTGCCACTTGATTCCCTCACTCACTTTCTGCCTTGCCACTTGATTCCCTCACTCACTTTCTGCCTTGCCACTTGATTCCCTCACTCACTTTCTGCCTTGCCACTTGATTCCCTCACTCACTTTCTGCCTTGCCACTTGATTCCCTCACTCACTTTCTGCCTTGCCACTTGATTCCCTCACTCACTTTCTGCCTTGCCACTTGATTCCCTCACTCACTTTCTGCCTTGCCACTTGATTCCCTCACTCACTTTCTGCCTTGCCACTTGATTCCCTCACTCACTTTCTGCCTTGCCACTTGATTCCCTCACTCACTTTCTGCCTTGCCACTTGATTCCCTCACTCACTTTCTGCCTTGCCACTTGATTCCCTCACTCACTTTCTGCCTTGCTACTTGTCTCCCTCACTCACTTTCTGCCTTGCCACTTGATTCCCTCACTCACTCTCTGCCTTGCTACTTGTCTCCCTCACTCACTTTCTGCCTTGCTACTTGTCTCCCTCACTCACTTTCTGCCTTGCCACTTGATTCCCTCACTCACTTTCTGCCTTGCTACTTGTCTCCCTCACTCACTTTCTGCCTTGCCACTTGATTCCCTCACTCACTTTCTGCCTTGCTACTTGATTCCCTCACTCACTTTCTGCCTTGCTACTTGATTCCCTCACTCACTTTCTGCCTTGCCACTTGATTCCCTCACTCACTTTCTGCCTTGCCACTTGATTCCCTCACTCACTTTCTGCCTTGCTACTTGATTCCCTCACTCACTTTCTGCCTTGCCACTTGATTCCCTCACTCACTTTCTGCCTTGCTACTTGATTCCCTCACTCACTTTCTGCCTTGCTACTTGATTCCCTCACTCACTTTCTGCCTTGCCACTTGATTCCCTCACTCACTTTCTGCCTTGCCACTTGATTCCCTCACTCACTTTCTGCCTTGCTACTTGTCTCCCTCACTCACTTTCTGCCTTGCCACTTGATTCCCTCACTCACTTTCTGCCTTGCCACTTGATTCCCTCACTCACTTTCTGCCTTGCCACTTGATTCCCTCACTCACTTTCTGCCTTGCTACTTGTCTCCCTCACTCACTTTCTGCCTTGCCACTTGATTCCCTCACTCACTTTCTGCCTTGCTACTTGATTCCCTCACTCACTTTCTGCCTTGCTACTTGATTCCCTCACTCACTTTCTGCCTTGCCACTTGATTCCCTCACTCACTTTCTGCCTTGCCACTTGATTCCCTCACTCACTTTCTGCCTTGCTACTTGATTCCCTCACTCACTTTCTGCCTTGCCACTTGATTCCCTCACTCACTTTCTGCCTTGCCACTTGATTCCCTCACTCACTTTCTGCCTTGCCACTTGATTCCCTCACTCACTTTCTGCCTTGCCACTTGATTCCCTCACTCACTTTCTGCCTTGCCACTTGATTCCCTCACTCACTTTCTGCCTTGCCACTTGATTCCCTCACTCACTTTCTGCCTTGCCACTTGATTCCCTCACTCACTTTCTGCCTTGCCACTTGATTCCCTCACTCACTTTCTGCCTTGCCACTTGATTCCCTCACTCACTTTCTGCCTTGCCACTTGATTCCCTCACTCACTTTCTGCCTTGCCACTTGATTCCCTCTCTCACTTTCTGCCTTGCCACTTGATTCCCTCACTCAGTCTCTGCATTGCCACTTGATTCCCTCACTCACTCTCTACTTGCTGTCTCCCTCATCAGCCTCTCTATCTTCCTCTTTTCTTTCCTTCTTGCTCCTTATCTTCAAGACTCGCACCCGCCCTGCCCTCCCCGTTTCCCTATCATGTGCCAACTGCGCCTCAGCAGGAAGTTGATTCCCACTGCTCTGATCTACGCTATCCCCATGAGTGTAGGCCCTCCTGTCCTGGTTGCACAACTAGTGCAGCAATTGTTTGCGAAATGCCACTCGCAGACTGCTGAGCACACTAAACTCAACTGAGCCTGCCCCAATCCCGCTAAATCCCTAGGCTTGAATTGATCGGCAAATCAGCTAACTAAAACTACTGCCTGTAGTTCTCTTCCCTGCTCTAGCGAGGCCTTCCTCCTTCACTCAAACATGGGGATCAAAGCAAGTTGAGTGAAGTGCGCGACTGAATGCGCCGCCGTGTTTAATCCCCTGACTAATGGACTAGTATATTCCCTTAGCGGCCTTTGCTGTTGCTTGCGTCCTGCGTCTCTTTGTTATCACTCTGCTCTCTCCCTCTTTGTTTCTGCCTCCCATTTCCAATTAGTGTCAGGGCCCGCATTTTTGTCTGATTACATCTGCATTCGCTGGATTTGCCATTCTACACATGTCACTGTTCTACCTGACACTCTTACCTGACACTACCTGACACTACCTGACACTGACTGGCACTACCTGACACTCTCTCTACCTGACACTCTTACCTGACACTACCTGACACTACCTGACACTACCTGACACTACCTGACACTACCTGACACTACCTGACACTGACTGACACTTCCTGACACTCTCTACCTGACACTACCTGACACTACCTGACACTCTTACCTGACACTCCTTCCGCTATCCAACCGGACAATCTCTACCTGACACTCTCTGTCTACTGCTATCTTCCTGACACTATCTACCTTCAGCTATACACCTGACACTATCTACCTTCAGCTATACACCTGACACTATCTACCTTCCGCTATCTACCTGACACTATCTACTGGCCACTACCTGCATTGCGTAATCCCAACCAGACCTATAACCTTTAGAATGGAGCTCAAAATTTAGCAGAGGTGGTGTCTCAGTTGGTTCTACATAACGCCCATGACAACCCATCTCACATGACTAACAATCATCCAACACTCCGCAGGCATGCTAGTGGTCAATGTGACCTGGCGCGGTCGCACCTACGTTGGCACCCTTCTCGACTCATCGCAGCACGATCTCGCTACTCCAGCTCCAAGCTCTCAACAGCAGCATCAACAGCATCAGCAGCAGCAGCTGGATCAACAGTCTGAGCAGCAGCAACAGCAGCAGCAGCGTTGCTCTCCGCCAGCGCCCTCTTCAGGGCGAAAGCGTCGAGCCGCAGCTACTGCAGCAGCAGCTTCCAACGGCGCCATCATCTGCCGACGACGATCTCAACAACAGCAGCAGCAGCAGCAGCAGCCACATTCATCTAAGTCACAGCAGCAGCAGAAACAGCAGCAGCAAGTGTCAAATCGAATCTCAAGCCAGCAGACACTGCCAGTCGCCTGTACGCATCCCGACTGTTCTAAGCGTTTCGTCAACGATCTGGCGATGAAGTGGCATCACAACCACTGCCACGTTGAACGCCAGCGTCAACCGCCGCCGCCTCCTCCTCCGCGTCCAACGCCGACATCAGCCAGTTCGCCGGAATCGCCTCCGGTGTTTAAAGTGCCAGAACAGCGCAAGCCTGCAGTCTCAGCCGCTGCGAAACGGCAGCAGCAGCAGCAGCAGCAACGGGACCACAATGCAGTAAAAAATCAGCAGCAGCAGCAGCAGCAGCAAACAAACTCCCGCGTTACTGATGCCGCGCTACCGTCGCCGCCTCCTCCATCGCGGACTCCTCCACCGTCTCATCCTAAGTCGGAAGCCACGCCACCCCCTCCACCACCACAGCCGCCACAGCCATCGCTGCCGACGGCTCGTAGCCTAGCAGTGTCTACTTCGGCTCTTCCAATGGCTAACTTCGTTTCACAGGCGGCGGCACCGCCTCCGCCGCCGCCGCCGCCGCCGCCGCCGCCGCCGCCCCAGATGTTCTGGCCAGTCTGCCCGGACCCCAGGAAGCTCTACGAACTCGAGCAGCTGCGACTGATGGAGGCGGCCTTTGCAGCCGCCGCTGCCGGCGGCTTCCCAATCGGGACGCACTCCTCAGCCTCGGCCGCATCGCCTGCCGCTGCTGCCGCCGCCGCTGCTGCGATTGTCTCCTCAGCGGCTTCGCTGCTGCCGCCGCACCTGCCGCCTCACCTTCAGGCAGCAGGTGTTGGCGGCAGCCTTGCCGCCCTGTTTCGCGACCCTTTCAACGGCGTATTTCCTCATCAACAAGGTGAGACTGACAACTGTTTGTCTCTTTGAATACTCTTGTAAAGCTCCGAAGAAAATTCTGTTGATCAAAGTTAAAAAAACTCGAATCTCCGACGCTTCAAAACTCCGAAACTTAAAACCCAGAAACTTCAAAACTCCGAAACTTCAAAACTCCGAAACTTCAAAACTCCGAAACTTCAAAACTCCGAAACTTCAAAACTCCGAAACTTCAAAACTCCGAAACTTCAAAACTCCGAAACTTCAAAACTCCGAAACTTTAAAACTCCGAAACTTCAAAACTCCGAAACTTCAAAACTCCGAAACTTCAAAACTCCGAAACTTCAAAACTCCGAAACTTTAGAGCTCTGAAACTTCAAAACTCCGAAACTTCAAAACTCAGAAGCTTCAAATCTTGGAATTAACGCTTGAACGCTCGGATTATCGAAGTTCTGACACATAGAAACACACATCTTAAAAAAATTAGAAGCTCTATTATGGCTTTAGATCTTTGAGATGCTAAAGCTTTTTTACAGCACAGATTTGTGTTTTCTGTCGTCATATTAGTAATTTTCCCTCCCCACAATCGACAGCAGCCCGAGATAGTTTGGAACCCGTGTGTATGTGTGACTGAGCTAGTGGGGAGTGAGTATGCAGACACGGCCGCGCCTCCTGAGATTATAGGGGACATTGTGAGCCTTCTTAGACTCTCCCTAATGCTTGCATGATTGCCCCAGTATTGGCCTCTCACCCAACCCTCCCGTGCTGGTTGCCCAGGCTCCTCTCTTCATCCCAATTTCCCATTCCCCCTTCTCTCTCTCTTCTCATCCTCGCTGATGCCCGCCCACCTCCCCAACGACCCCCGGATTCCCTAGGGCCAGCCGCCCGAGTCCTCAATGGGATTTTCCTCTATGCCTCTCGCCGACTCTCCCGCAGTCGCAGGGCCTCAATCTCTCTTAGCAGATCCTCTTCCGCCTCTGCCCTCCCCAGCCCAATATTTTCCCCTCCTCATCCCTTCTTTTTTACTCCCGTCTTATTCTTCCCCATCTGTTAGTTGTTATTAGCGAGGCGGTCAAACCCCGCTGGCACTCGTGGCATCGTGTGTGACCCGCTGTTGCCCACTTGACTCTCAGCAGCGCAGCCTCTGCCCGTCACTTCTTCTCTTCATCCGCTCAGTGTCTCGATAATGAGGATAAACTTTCTAAAAGTTAATGAACTACTTTTCTATTTGACAAGCAGCTGGGCAGTCAAAGAAATTCTTTAAAACTAAATTTAATTTGACAGTCAAAATGAGGCGATAAATTAGACGGTGAGATGGGAACGAGAATGAGAGATTAGACAGTGTGAGACTGAGAGATTAGACAGTGTGAGAATGAGAGATTAGACAATGTGAGAATGAGAGATTAGACAGTGTGAGAATGAGAGATTAGACAGTGTGAGAATGAGAGATTAGACAGTGTGAGAATGAGAGATTAGACAATGTGAGAATGAGAGATTAGACAGTGTGAGAATGAGAGATTAGACAATGTGAGACTGAGAGATTAGACAATGTGAGAATGAGAGATTAGACAGTGTGAGAATGAGAGATTAGACAGTGTGAGAATGAGAGATTAGACAGTGTGACAATGAGAGATCAGACAGTGTGAGAATGAGAGATTAGACAGTGTGAGAATGAGAGATTAGACAGTGTGAGAATGAGAGATTAGACAATGTGAGAATGAGAGATTAGATAATGTGAGAATGAGAGATTAGACAGTGTGAGAATGAGAGATTAGACAATGTGAGAATGAGAGATTAGACAGTGTGAGAATGAGAGATTAGACAATGTGAGAATGAGAGATTAGATAATGTGAGAATGAGAGATTAGACAGTGTGAGAATGAGAGATTAGACAATGTGAGAATGAGAGATTAGACAATGTGAGAATGAGAGATTAGACAGTGTGAGAATGAGAGATTAGACAGTGTGAGAATGAGAGATTAGACAGTGTGAGAATGAGAGATTAGACAGTGTGAGAATGAGAGATTAGACAGTGTGAGAATGAGAGATTAGACAGTGTGAGAATGAGAGATTAGACAGTGTGAGAATGAGAGATTAGACAGTGTGAGAATGAGAGATTAGACAGTGTGAGAATGAGAGGTTAGACAGTGTGAGAATGAGAGATTAGACAGTGTGAGAATGAGAGATTAGACAGTGTGATAATGAGAGATTAGACAGTGTGAGAATGAGAGATTAGACAGTGTGAGAATGAGAGATTAGACAGTGTGAGAATGAGAGATTAGACAGTGTGACAATGAGAGATTAGACAGTGTGAGAATGAGAGATTAGACAGTGTGAGAATGAGAGATTAGACAGTGTGAGAATGAGAGGTTAGACAGTGTGAGAATGAGAGATTAGACAGTGTGAGAATGAGAGATTAGACAGTGTGATAATGAGAGATTAGACAGTGTGAGAATGAGAGATTAGACAGTGTGAGAATGAGAGATTAGACAGTGTGAGAATGAGAGATTAGACAGTGTGAGAATGAGAGATTAGACAGTGTGATAATGAGAGATTAGACAGTGTGATAATGAGAGATTAGACAGTGTGATAATGAGAGATTAGACAGTGTGAGAATGAGAGATTAGACAGTGTGAGAATGAGAGATTAGACTGTGTGAGAATGAGAGATTAGACAGTGTGAGAATGAGAGATTAGACAGTGTGAGAATGAGAGATTAGACAGTGTGATAATTGGAGATTAGACAGTGTGATAATTGGAGATTAGACAGTGTGATAATGAGAGATTAGACAGTGTGAGAATGAGAGATTAGACAGTGTGAGAATGAGAGATTAGACAGTGTGAGAATGAGAGATTAGACAGTGTGAGACTGAGAGATTAGACAGTGTGAGACTGAGAGATTAGACAGTGTGAGAATGAGAGATTAGACAGTGTGAGAATGAGAGATTAGACAGTGTGACAATGAGAGATCAGATTATTACAAAGGGCTGATGAGTCAATGAAGAGAAAAAGCACGAGACAATAAAAATGAATTCGCATATGACAAAGGAAAATTTGTGAGACGGAGAGACAGAACAATAAGAAGAAATCAGTAAATATTCGCACCTGTCTCCCCATTTCAGCCACCTATCCTCCCATACCTAAGTGAGCTGGAGTGCCACACTCAACTGCATTCGGCAGTCGCGAAGATGAAGATGACTTTAAAAAGAGCATGCGAATAACTTCTAATAGCGAGTGTACATTTATTGTATACACCAGGGGTCGGCAAACTCCGGCCCGCGGGCCAGATGCGGCCCTCGAAGCTCCCAAATCCGGCCCGTTGCCCCTTCTGACATCTACAGTGTCCTGTTTCATCTCTCCCGTGTCTCATCGCTCTCGTATCTAATCTCTCCCGTGTCTAATCTCTCCCGTGTCTAATCTCTCCCGTGTCTAATCTCTCCAGTGTCTAATCTCTCCAGTGTCTAATCTCTCCAGTGTCTAATCTCTCCCGTGTCTAATCTCTCCAGTGTCTAATCTCTCCCGTGTCTAATCTCTCCCGTGTCTAATCTCTCCCGTGTCTAATCTCTCCCGTGTCTAATCTCTCCAGTGTCTAATCTCTCCCGTGTCTAATCTCTCCAGTGTCTAATCTCTCCCGTGTCTAATCTCTCCCGTGTCTTATCTCTCCCGTGTCTAATCTCTCCCGTGTCTAATCTCTCCCGTGTCTAATCTCTCCCGTGTCTAATCTTTCCCGTGTCTAATCTCTCCAGTGTCTAATCTCTCCCGTGTCTAATCTCTCCAGTGTCTAATCTCTCCAGTGTCTAATCTCTCCAGTGTCTAATCTCTCCCGTGTCTAATCTCTCCAGTGTCTAATCTCTCCCGTGTCTCATCTCTCCCCTATCTCTTATTTATACAGTCAATGCGGCCCGCTGTCGTCTTTTAGGTTCTCTCTTTGGCCCGCCAGCAAATAAGTTTGCCTACCCTGGTATACACTAACATTATTACAATGTCTATTATAAATGCCTTTATCTAATTGTTATACGCTTTCTAGATTAACCAGACTATAGAAGACTTGCAGATTTTTTTGTGTTTTTTAATGAGTTCTATTCTAAATCAAATGGCCCCTAGCACTCCCTCACATACGCAGGCACAGAAACTAATATTATTTTGTAAATAAATTGCCTAACCCATTCATTATTGCTTTGTAGTAATAGATTGATTTGTTCAATTAGTGCAAACACTTTTACTCTTTCCTAATGTTTACAAAAGTGTGCTTATGTGCGAAATTAAATATACAAGAAATAGTTCACTTTCAGAATACTGTCCATGGCAGTCTACATTGTTCATTACCTTGTAACTTGTTACGTAGGATTCTAATTTTCACAGGTGGTATAAATTTAATTACACACCATTCTCCACAGGTGGGATATTTGGGTGTGCTGTCATTCTTCCCAGGTGGGATATTTGGATAAGCTACCATTCTTCCCAGGTGGAATATTTGGATGAGCTACCATTCTTCCCAGGTGGGATATTTGGATGAGCTACCATTCTTCCCAGGTAGGATATTTGGATAAGCTACCATTCTTCCCAGGTGGGATATTTGGATGAGCTACCATTCTTCCCAGGTGGGATATTTGGATGAGCTACCATTCTTCCCAGGTGGGATATTTGGATGAGCTACCATTCTTCCCAGGTGGGATATTTGGATAAGCTACCATTCTTCCCAGGTGGGATATTTGGATGAGTTGTCATTCTTCCCAGGTGGGATATTTGGATAAGCTGTCATTCTTCCCAGGTGGGATATTTGGATGAGCTGTCATTCTTCCCAGGTGGGATATTTGGATAAGCTGTCATTCTTCCCAGGTGGGATATTTGGATAAGCTGTCATTCTTCCCAGGTGGGATATTTGGATGAGCTACCATTCTTCCCTGGTGGGATATTTGGATGAGCTGTCATTCTTCCCAGGTGGGATATTTGGATAAGCTGTCATTCTTCCCAGGTGGAATATTTGGATGAGCTACCATTCTCCCCAGGTGGGATATTGCGACAAGCTACCATTCTTCCCAGGTGGGATATTGGAACAAGCTACCATTCTTCCCAGGTGGGATATTGCGACAAGCTACCATTCTTCCCAGGTGGGATATTGGAACAAGCTACCATTCTTCCCAGGTGGGATATTGCGACAAGCTACCATTCTTCCCAGGTGGGATATTGGAACAAGCTGTCATTCTCCCCAGTGGGATATTAATCATTCTTCGTCTTTCAGGTGCCATATTAGGATAAAATTGTCTCTCTTTATGATTGGCCATTCGAAGCAACTGCAAATTTTTGTTAAACAATCAGTTTGTTAAATTTTGCTGATATTGTATCTGACTGCTTGCCCTTGGGGGGGAGAGGAATGGGCACTATTATTGCGCCACCACCGGTTGGATGTTAATTTCTCAGCTTTAGGTAGTGCCTTGAAGTGTGTGTGTGGGTGTGTGCGTGTGTGGCCACACCCGGGACAGTTTGGCTAGCCTGGGGAAGTTTCAGGCCGTGCTAAGAGAGAGAATAGAAGAAGAAAAAAGCTCCACGCGGAAGGGGAGAAGAAGCGGCTTAGAGGGGAAAGTTAAGGAGAGGAGAGGGGAGTTGGGCGGCTTGAAGATGATGCGCGTCTTGGGCTAAAGATCCCCTCCAGCATGGGATAAACCTGTGCCAATGCCATGGGAGTGGGTTGGGGCGAGTGTGGCAGAGACAGGAAAAGAGAGAGAGCGAAGTTGGAATTTTTTGGGTCGCGCTGGTTTTGGCTTCGCGGATCCGAGCTCTGCAGCAGCAGCAGCAGCCAGGGGGTGGGCAGTACCGATGGCCGGCAAAGCAAACGATCTGGGATTTCTGGCGTTCCTATCTAGCTTTGTCTCTATACTTGGGAATCAGGAAGGATTAGCGATGAGGAGGGCAGGGAGACAAGGATTAGGGGAAGTGGTCAGGGAGGCACAGATAGCTAAGGAGACGGAACCGAGAATCGCCAGGCAATGAATGAAAGGCCTGGATTGGGCACGGGGACATGACGGAGGAGGTGGCGAATAAAAAGTAAAGGGAGTGAAACAGGAAATGGGCAAAAGGGAAAGTGAGTGATTAATATTGAGATGGCTTACAATAATTTCAAAGTTACCCGTATAAGCATTTACTCGTAGTATTTGTCGTGCGGCATTGTAGCCAATGACCAATGCCGGTTGACATTAAAACCATGCACAATAGGCGACAAAGTCAATAAAGAGAAGAGAAATCCTAGAGAGGGAATCCAAGAAAGGGAATCCTAGAGAGGGAGTCCAAGAAAGGGAATCCTATAGACGGAATCCAAGAAAGGGAATCCAAGAAAGGGAATCCAATAGAGGGAATCCAAGAAAGGGAATCCTAGAGAGGGAATCCAAGAGGAAATCCAATAGAGGGAATCCAAGAGAAAATCCAGTAGAGGGAATCCAAGAAAGGGAATCCTAGAGAGGGAATCCAAGAGAAAATCCAATAGAGGGAATCCTACAGAGGGAATCCAAGAATGGGAATCCTAGAGAGGGAATACAAAAGGAAATCCAAGAGAGGGAATCTAAGAAAGGGAATTCTCGATAGGGAATCCTAGAGAGGAAGTCCAATAGAGGGAATCCGAGAGGAAATCCTATAGAGGGAATCCAAGAAAGGAAATCCAAGAGAGAGAACCCAAGTGAAATCCAAGAGAGGGAATCCAAGAAAGGAATCCTAGACAGGGAATCCAAGAAAGGGAATCCTAGAGAGAGAATCCAAGAAAGGGAATCCAAGAGGAAATCCAATAGAGGGAATCCAAGAGAAAATCCTATAGAGGGAATCCAAGAAAGGGAATCCTAGAGAGGGAATCCAAGAGAAAATCCAATAGAGGGAATCCTACAGAGGGAATCCAAGAATGGGAATCCTAGAGAGGGAATACAAAAGGAAATCCAAGAGAGGGAATCTAAGAAAGGGAATTCTCGATAGGGAATCCTAGAGAGGAAGTCCAATAGAGGGAATCCGAGAGGAAATCCTATAGAGGGAATCCAAGAAAGGAAATCCAAGAGAGAGAACCCAAGTGAAATCCAAGAGAGGGAATCAAAGAAAGGAAATCCAAGAGAGAGAACCCAAAAGAGGGAATCCAGGAAAAGAAAAGTCCAAAAGAGGGAATCCATGTAAGGAAATCCAAGAGAGGGAATCCAAGAGAGGGAATTTAAGGGAGGAAATCCAAGTTAGTTATCCATTCCAAAGAAAAAATCCCAGACAGAATTTCTCAAGTGTTCCTATCTGTACAACATTTTATAAATTTCGTGTACCATGGATAATATCAGAACACAGAAAGAGTGTATATATGATAACACAGACGGCTTGCAAATGACGGGTGTTCTTTGTTGCGACAAAGACCAATATTGCACGGCAGCAGTTGGAGAGGATCTGTTTGGGAGGATTAGGATAGTTTTTTTACAGACAGCTGACTGCCCTAGGGATCAACGCAAATGTGGAGAAGAAAGCTAGTTGTTACCACTAAATTCCATTTAGTGGTAATGGAATATAATATACGGTTAATGGAATCTGATTAACGGGTGATGGAATCTGATTTAGTGATAATGGAATCTGATTTAGTGGTAATGGAATCTGATTTAGTGATAATGGAGTCTGATTTAGTGATAATGGAATCTGATTTAGTGATAATGGAATCTGATTTAGTGATAATGGAATCTGATTTAGTGATAATGGAATCTGATTTAGTGATAATGGAATCTGATTTAGTGATAATGGAATCTGATTTAGTGATAATGGAATCTGATTTAGTGATAATGGAATCTGATTTAGTGGTAATGGAATCTGATTTGGTGGTAATGGAATCTGATTTAGTGATAATGGAATCTGATTTAGTGGTATTGGAATCTGATTTGGTGGTAATGGAATCTGATTTAGTGGTAATGGAATCTGATTTAGTGGTAATGGAATCTGATTTGGTGGTAATGGAATCTGATTTAGTGATAATGGAATCTGATTTAGTGATAATGGAATCTGATTTAGTGATAATGGAATCTGATTTAGTGATAATGGAATCTGATTTAGTGATAATGGAATCTGATTTAGTGATAATGGAATCTGATTTAGTGGTAATGGAATCTGATTTAGTGGTAATGGAATCTGATTTAGTGATAATGGAATCTGATTTGGTGGTAATGGAATATTATTTCGAGAAAAAGAAATCGAAGTAGTGCAATACGATTTCTGACTGATGCTATCAGATAAGGGGTCTATTACAATCGGCTTAGCGAAATAATAGTTATTACAGTAAGAAAGCTTTATTAACGATATTTAGAAGGCAAATTCAACACCCGCGAGCACACGCACACACGCACACACACGGATCTGTGAATGCAAAGTGGATTAAAGCGCCGTGCGGCGGGTGGAACTATAAAAAATAGTGACTGGCATGAAATAGGAAAGCGAGAGAGATAGGGGAGTTGAAGGGCAGAAAGATTACATAGCCGAAGGATTAATGCTATCCCAGTAACCCAACAGCCATAGTCGCAGTTCTTGCCACGCTCCCTTTTCTTCCGGTTTTGCTCAGTGGCTCTGAAAGAGGGACAGAGGGAGAGCTGCAGTGGAACAACTGCCAGCGCGGACAGAGGGAAGCTTTGTTGGGACAATGCTGAGCTTACAGCGCTTGGCCCTGAATGCATGAAATTGCCTTCAGCTGCTTTATAGCGACACAGCAGTTAGCGCCAGTTAAGTTGCTTTTATTGGAGATGCAGACTGGGGCTCTGCTTGCATGCTTGACAGCCTGGGACGGAGGGCGAAAGAGTGGAGGTGGGAGGGGAGAAGGGAGGGGGAGAAGGAGTGTGAGGGAGAAAGAGGATTAGGGAGAAGGAGGGGAAGTGGAAAGAGGAGGAGGGATAGCGAGTGTCTAGGGTCAGTAGGATCTCGGATTGCGAGTGTCTAGGGTCGACAGGATCTGGGATAGCGAGTGTCTGGGGTCGACAGGATCTGGGATAGCGAGTGTCTAGGATCGACAGGATCTGGGATAGCGAGTGTCTAAGGTCGACAGGATCTGCGATAGCGAGTGTCTAGGGTCGACAGGATCTGGGATAGCGAGTGTCTAGGGTCGACAGGATCTGGGATAGCGAGTGTCTAGGGTCGACAGGATCTGCGATAGCGAGTGTCTAGGGTCGACAGGATCTGCGATAGCGAGTGTCTAGGGTCGACAGGATCTGGGATAGCGAGTGTCTAGGGTCGGCAGGATCTGGGATAGTGGGTGTCTAGGGTCGGCAGGATCTGGGATAGCGAGTGTCTAGGGTCGGCAGGATCTGGGAAAGCGAGTGTCTAGGGTCGACAGGATCTGGGATAGCGAGTGTCTAGGGTCGGCAGGATCTGGGATAGTGGGTGTCTAGGGTCGGCAGGATCTGGGATAGCGAGTGTCTAGGGTCGGCAGGATCTGGGATAGCGAGTGTCTAGGGTCGGCAGGATCTGGGATAGCGGGTGTCTAGGGTCAGTAGGATCTCGGATAGCGAGTGTCTAGGGTCGACAGGATCTGCGATAGCGAGTGTCTAGGGTCGACAGGATCTGGGAAAGCGAGTGTCTAGGGTCGACAGGATCTGGGATAGTGGGTGTCTAGGGTCGGCAGGATCTGGGATAGCGAGTGTCTAGGGTCGGCAGGATCTGGGAAAGCGAGTGTCTAGTGTCGGCAGGATCTGGGATAGCGGGTGTCTAGGGTCAGTAGGATCTCGGATAGCGAGTGTCTAGGGTCGACAGGATCTGCGATAGCGAGTGTCTAGGGTCGACAGGATCTGGGATAGCGAGTGTCTAGGGTCGGCAGGATCTGGGATAGCGAGTGTCTAGAGTCGGCAGGATCTGGGATAGCGGGTGTCTAAGGTCGGCAGGATCTGGGATAGCGAGTGTCTAGGGTCGACAAGATCTGGGATAGTGGGTGTCAAGGGTCGGCAGGATCTAGGATAGCGAGTGTCTAGTGTCGGCAGGATCTGGGATAGCGGGTGTCTAAGGTCGGCAGGATCTGGGATAGCGAGTGTCTAGGGTCGACAGGATCTGGGATAGTGGGTGTCAAGGGTCGGCAGGATCTAGGATAGCGAGTGTCTAGTGTCGGCAGGATCTGGGATAGCGGGTGTCTAAGGTCGGCAGGATCTGGGATAGCGAGTGTCTAGTGTCGGCAGGATCTCAGATGGTTAGGATGGCGGTGGCGGTGGCGGTGGCGGTGTGTGGCAGGCTGGTCGGATGAGAAAGGACAGCGGCGGTCGCCTAAGCGTTGCGACACTATATTGGAGACGATGCTTATTAATGAGAGCCGGTCCTGCGTGGAGAAAGATTGGGAATAGTGAGAGGGGCTAGAAAGTGAAATGTGGGGGTGGGTGGAAAAAGAAGAAGAAGAAGAAAAGGGAGCGGGCCCATTCGAGGATCCGATAGGCAGGGCTGCGTGTGGGAGCAGAGAAAGCAACGGTAACTAAGATTGATTATTCCCTCCGCCGTGCTTCAGACTGTTGCCTGCATGGGATGAGACCTGGGGGCTGGTTTGTCGGGACTCCCTCAAGTGTGGAAAAGCGGAGAAACTTAAGAAAGCGACACTTGCGGGGACGGCTGTCTGTCAGCCCATTGCTGCTGCTGCTGTGCGAATTCAACTGGTTAATATGCGAGTGCAAACCGCAATTTCTGGTCATTTTGTCCAGCACAACCTTTTTTCTTTAGATTTTCAGAAAAGAGTCAACAACTTTTTTTGATTGTTCTCAAGGGAATTTTTTTCGCAAAAAGTATTTCTCCCCTCAGTGTTTCTCCCCTCAGTATTTCTCCCCTCAGTATTTCTCCCCTCAGTATTTCTCCCCTCAGTATTTCTCCCCTCAGTATTTCTCCCCTCAGTATTTCTCCCCCCAGTAATTATCCCCCTCTATTTCTCGCCTTCGCATTTCTCCCCTCTATAGTTGTGTGTCTAACCAGTTTTCGCTCCCCAGTAATTCTCAACCCGTATTTCTCCCCTCAGTATTTCTCCCCTCAGTATTTCTCCCCTCAGTATTTTCCCCACTGTATTATTCACCTTCTTTACTGTGAAGTGTATCGGTATTAAAAAGTCTTCACTTTGAGAACAATCTTTCCTGCTCCCAAAGCCGCAGGTCGCATGGTTGCAGGTCCCTGCAGCGAATTATTGTTCTCCCTGATCTTTCCACTCCGGCTTATTCAAGTCCCAACCGCAGTTCGTTTCCCATCTCAAACTCGCCAACTTTTTCCCCTGCTCACTTCTATCGTGATCCCTAATTTACTAATCCCGGGCCAGGCCTCGGCTCATTTGCATGCCGGGCGGCTCGCGTTCTTCGGGTAGGTTGGGGGGGGTTGGTGATGCTGTGGGAAGAAATTGCACTCCTACTAAATCCCAGCCAAACGCGATCGTGGGGTCAAGCCGAGTGACAAGGTGGCCCAGACCTGCAGAGTGGGGCCTATATTGCTGGGAAAGAATATTTGACTGGAACAGTGAAGGATTGGCTGATCAGAAATTAAAAATATCCCCCGTCCATCTTTTCTTTCCATCAGTCCATCAGCTCGTCGCTGGTGACTATTACGCAATCGAGAGGGCTTTGGTAAAAATAATCGGAAAATGTCGGTTTTCCGAAAACGGAAAATCGGTTTTGTAGCCCGAAGGCAAAAAAATAGACGACAGTATTGGGCAATTTGCGTGTCCATCTCATTATAAATCATACACACGCACGCACACATTCTGCATTTTTCTAGCTGGATTCCATTAATAATTTATTCCAAAAAATGTTTTCGTTCGTCGATTAAAGAAATTCAAATTCGCGCGAAAAAAATGTGAGCAAAGCAAATGAAAATAAACTGATTTGGTTCTACGAATTTTAATTTCCAGTCTTGAACGCTTATAGTTGCAAGACAAAAAAGTACAATTTATTTCCAACACTCTACTTATTAGTAGACCGTTTAGCAGCAGAAAGACAACGGGCTATTTCAAATTCCCACTGCCTGCTTCGCGATCCGAAACGCTCCCAAACCGAAGGACCGATTTTCGTGCAAGTCCACCGTATGGATCTAAATTTTCCGCCCTTTGCGACGAACTAACTTTCCAAGCTGTCCGAAGTCAGCATCGTCGAGACATTCAGCGATTCTTGTCAAAGATAAAGATATTAAAAATACCCCCGCGGTTTTCTACTGTAATTTAGCAATATGCGATTGAAGTTTGCAGTTGTAGAAAATTTGCTTGAATGGAAGTAAAAACTGTTCGATCTTTAGAAAGGTTTCCTAATTTTAAATTTCAAGATTCCTAGTTGTACTAAGCACACAATGCGTAATGCTATACATCGATAGGCACAGTGGGGCAATTTCTCCTCTCTGCATGGCTGCGCACAACTATTCAGTCCATGGACTGGGGAAGCCGCGCTCTGTCTATTATTCGGGTCAAGCCTCCTGTGCTCAAATATGCTCCAGACAGCACGTGCTGAATAAATCCTGGGTGAGTCATGCAGGCACGGGCCCCCACCGGCTGTCTCCAATCTCTTTCCCTCTCTTCCTTTTCTGCTTTCCGCATTAATCAGTTTGTCAAAGCATTGAAGCTCGTGCAAATCTTTTCCTCTTCTCTTCCTTTAATCCTTCCTAGTTTCATCAGCTAGTGATAAGGAGCAACGCACCAGTAAAGCTACTGCTGACAGTCCGAGCATGTCGCTCAAAATTCGCATCAAGAGATCGCAGCTAGAAGATTTCAATGCTGCCAAATTTAATCAGCCAGCTGGCGACAGCTCTGCAGTCGCCTCCGCCGAGACCAGCTGGAGGCACGTACGCGACGGAGGAGGCGGCGATAACTGGCGGCGCCAAGTAGCCCGACTTCCCAGACAGGCACAGGCGAGTCTTAGAAAGTGCCGGATCTCCGCTACTAGCCCTCTATTTGCTCTCTACCTACTCACTGCCTTCTCCTCCCTGCCTTCTCCTCTCTATGGCTTCTCCTCTCTATGGCTTCTCCTCTCTATGGCTTCTCCTCTCTATGGCTTCTCCTCTCTATGGCTTCTCCTATCTGCCTTCGCGTATCTGCCTTCTGCTCTCTATGGCTTCTCCTATCTGCCTTCTTCTCTCTATGGCTTCTCTTCTCTATGTCTTCGCCTATCTGCCTTCTCCTCTCTATGGCTTCTCCTTTCTGCTTCTCCTATCTGCCTTCTCCTCTCTATGGCTTCTCTTCTCTATGTCTTCACCTATCTGCCTTCTCTTCTTTCTGCCTTTAATCAGCTTTCTTAAAAGGCTTACAAAAATCGCTCACCACTCCAAATCACTCCCAAACTGTTACAGCAGCACCAGGAACAGAGGCCGCGGCAAGTTTGTGCCCAGCTACACCCCAGCTTCATCGGCACTCGCCAGCAGTTGGCTCAGCTTCAAGAGGCTGAAGCCGCCTGGCCAGAAGCACCGGCCAGCCATCTGGTCCGTCTGGAAGGTGTACTTCTGCTTGACTCGCTCCAAATCGGTGCCGGCGTCAGCGGCTGCCCCCTAGTCGTGACGGTGTCTTGGCGCGGCCGGTCATTCACCGGAGCTCTGGTTGACTCGCAGACTCACCGTCGGCTGGCTGACCGAGCCCGCGCCGCAGCGGCTTCGTCCGGGGCCGCACCAGCAGCACCGAGCCTTCGTCAACGTCGTCGAAAAGTTAAAACCATGCGTCGTTCTACTGGAAGCCGCTGGCAGAAAGCCATCGGAGTGCAGGGTCAAGCGGGTCGGAAGACCAACAAAGCCAAGCAGAAATAAGCGCGACGCGAAACAATCGCAGCAAATTTTGCTCGCCTTTTCTTTTTTCCTTGTTCAACATTGTGTTCAAATAAAGAAACAAACCATACGGGCTGATAGTTACTCTATCTCTCCATTGTTGCTGCTTGTAAGTATATAGCTGCAGTCATACTCAACGCAGACTCTTTATTTACAAAAGCAGAAAACGTACGTGTTTCTCAGCTGATATACTCGTAACTGTCGAGCTGCAGTTTTTCAGAAAGAGAAGTTCTCAAAGAGCTATTTTTTATTGCTGCACTGAATTTTAATTGTGCGCTACACTTACACAATTTTACCTCCTATTTTGAAAAAAGTCTTGTTCAAAAGAAACAAACAGAACTTCAATTCAAACACTTTAAGAAATATCAGCGCTTGCGGAAATTCAGTTCAAACAAAGTCCCTTTCTATTGAAAAAGAAGAAATTCAATTCAGACTTCTATGGCCAAAATTGTCCCCGAGCGAACGCGCACGCGCAAACTTGAAAATCAAAAGAAACTGAGCTAAAGATGAAGCCTTGCTATTTAGCAGCAAGGCTTTCTGTGGTTAATTATATTAAAAACTATACTCTAAAATTTGAAAATAAAATGAAATCACAATTGAGGTCACAATTCGCAAAAAGTGTAAAGGAATCCCAGAAGCAGGTGATAATTAATCTAAGCATTTTATTTAACTGGAGCAACTAAGAAGTTGTAATGCGTGAATGTTACTAAATTAGAGATGTGCACATGTGCACTCGTTGATAACGATGTTATTGTAATTCGATTACGAAAGTTTAACGTGCTGTATTTCACATTTAAAGCTCCGTCGAAGAATTAATGACATTATTACTTAATCTTTGATATCCAAATCACATGACGACTTTAGCAGTACGCGTATAAAAAACTATGGTTATATTGGCCTTAATAACTAAATGATGTCTTTATTTCATTAGAAGACGCACAACTAAATTAATTTTTGACTGCACGTTAAAGTAAGGCTATAGTTTTTTTGTTCTTTACAAGTATTTTTTTAGTTTACAAGTGTTCCAATTCCAAGTAATCCAAGGCGCAATAACTGATGCAACTATTTTAGAGTGTGTATACGTTTTGCGCTAGCTTGTGTTATGTGCCTGTGTTGTGTGGGCATTGGTGTAGATGCACCAATGTGTGCCAAAAAGGGCCAGTGTGCTGTGCTCCAGAAGTTTCAACCAAACTGCCATTTTCCTGACTAGGCCTATGGATCGTGTTTTAGGCACTCATTGTGGACAGCTGACACACCTAGTACTCAGCTTAGTGCATCATGCTATATGCCATATTGAATTTATGAAATTAAAATTAAATTACAATATTTTGCTAAGATAGCATTTGAAACATACTTTGTATATCTATAGGAACAATGTTGTACAATCCTATAGTTTTGCACATTCAATTCAAATTGATTGTACAACTGCAGTTTAATTTTCTTCTTTAGGGCCTATAAAAACTTTTAATTAAAAGTAAGTAATAAGAAATGGCCAACAACCAACAAGCCAATCAGATGTCATAGTAGTATGCCACATAGAGAATATTTTTGCCTAAGGTAACCAGGCAAGTCAAGCTAAAAGTGCAAAATTGCTTTTTTCCCTTAGTCACACCTGCACCTTATCTTCTATCTTTTGTTTTGGTTTAGACCAAAGACAAGCCATACATTGATATGTTATTTAAAAGACTTATGCCAGTTCAAGACTTCAAGTATTTACTTGTGGTAGCTAAGAAAGTCATTATCTTTTATAAAATAATTTAAGGTGTGAAACTAGAGGATTGCTGTCAAATGTTGTATCATTTAGGGCCTATAGACTTAAATTAGTTTTAGCTATCTAGTTTTTAGTAAACATTATATAATTATTTAATATGATTTACTATGCTATTTTTATTTGATTTACTAATAACATTTTTGCCTTGGTGCAGTTGGCATATCACACATAGGCCTATGTAGAATATAGACCAATTGAGTACCACAATCCCATTAGAAATAGAAAACTATATTTAAGTTTTTTATGTATTTTACAAATTTGTAAGAAAATAAAAAGATAACTAATAAGAATTATTTAATGCAAATGTGAAAAAAAGAGTTTGCCCACTGTAAATTTTACTATTTTGAAGAAAAAAACACAAAGAAGGAGTGGAAAACTGAGAAAAAGAAGAAAGAAGAAAATAATAAAACAGAGAAGGCTAAGGATCTAAAAATTAGACCAAAGAAAATTGTTTTAAGTTGTAAATAAAGCAAAGAAACAAACTAAGTCATACTTAAGGAAATCTAAGTTGCAATTAAGGGTAAATAATCTATGCTGCTCAAAGAAAGGTAATACTGACTGATTTAGTATTCTCTTTTCTGCAACTTTGTTTGTTTTATGAGTTTAACTATACAACTGAATTGTTACAAAATTTCTTTAGTCTATTTTTCATACCCCCATCTCAGTTTTTTCTCTTCTATTCCAATCTGATTTTCTTCTCTTTCTGTTCTACTCTCTGTTTTTCTTCTTTTCTTCTCTTCCTTTGTCTTTCTTCTCTTTTGAGTGAAAGTGAAGTTGTAGACTAGAGAAAAAAGTCATGAATGAGAGAAAGCAAAGTTGCAGATAAAAGAAAACTAAGTTGCTTTCACAATCAAGAAAGTTTGCTAACTTCCCAAAATATGTTAAACTGTTCTCTAGCCCCTTTTAGCAGACTTCCCTCTAAGGTGTCAATTTGCCCAAAGCTGGAATGTTTTGTCAATATGCTATGATTAGCTCTGTTCAACCATATCTCAAATCAATTCCCAGTCTGTGCAATTCTGAGCTACATGTAACTTCACAGTCATATTATTTCAATAATCAAATTGCACCTTTCCTAAACCTTAAAGCAGCTTTCGGATAATTTCACAGTCAGGAAAACCCTTGCCTTTTTACAAGATAAATTCTTCCATGTGATGAAAAGTGTATTTAATCCTATCAAACTTAACTGGCTGGAATTCTTGAGGTTGCAAATGTATTAAATCATACAATTAAAACAATGGGCCTACTAAGAAGTTTACAAATAGTATTTTTACAAAATTGTTTTGTAAACTGTAACTATTTTGTTTTCAAAACTTCACTTGATTCCACAGAGTGCACATTATAATAAATATATATTTGGAACCTATAACTTAAAACAAATTATGTACAATAATTATTTAAGAGGGTAGTGATTTTATGTAAATCATAAAAAGTGACATCATTGCATTTGAAAAAAATAAAGTTGTGTATAGGAGCAAAAAATGTCAATTTTTTTATCCAGCTTTTGCATACCTGCAGTTGCTTCTCAATGGCAGAAAGAATAATTTAATTTATAACCTTAAGGTGGAAGGCATAAATGTTTAAGAGATGGAATGGCAGCGAAAATTGTGTGCTGCATTGGGCATATATTTATGTATGAAAAGGGGTCTAGAGAAGTGCGAAGAAGGCATGAGTTTGCACAAACCCCAGACTGGGGTTGAGGAGCATATATATACATATAACAGTCACAGCATAAAATAAAAACATCAAAAACTTCTTTGCAGCACGCAGAGAGCAGCATCTGCATTATAATAAAAATCTTCGCAGAAATAAAAAGGAAACATTGAACACACATTTGATAATCGACTTAGGGAGCACTAGCAATAAAGCCTGCTAGTTCAGCAGCGATGGACCAGCATCAGCCAAGGCCTCCCCGCTTCCATCACCATCAGCGCTTAGCCAAGCCGCCAAATCGGTTGCAACGAATAACAAATCATAGGCGCTACTTTCATGTTCAGGCTCAGAGTCAGCATTATCAGTATGACAGAAAGCTGCAGAGACATTCACCTCAGCAGCAGCAGCAGGTAATCCCGCCCTGGCTTCTCAGCCCGGATGGTCGGCATTGCCACCCGCTGAGTCCTGGCATTGTTGGCCTACACGAAGAGCTGCTACTGTTCAACGCCTGGATTGCTCCAACCCCAAGCGAGGCGGCCATTCGCTGCCAGGTTGTCGACCGACTTTACTCACTGGTGAAGCGTCTGTGGCCCGAGGCCCGCCTAGAAGTGTTTGGCAGCTCTCGAACCGGTCTTTACTTGCCAACATCCGACATTGATCTGGTGCTGTTTGGCCGATGGGAGGTGCTGCCCCTGAGAGCGTTGGAGAAGGCGCTCAAAGAGGACGGCTGCGCGACCGATATTCAGGTGACCGGTTTTGAAATTTTGTAATAGTGTTGTAATATTAGGCGGAATTGCTAACAGCGTTGGGTGATGACTGATTGGTTGACAGACTAGGCGCTGGTGTCCTACTGTCCTGTGGTTGAGCTGCGCCTAATATTACTTGGCTTTATCAGTGAAATGGAAAAAAATTAGCGTCAGGGTGTCCATAGTGGCCTAGTTCCACCTGTTGTAGCCCCTGAAGATCCAGCAGTCCGTCTAGATAAAGGTAGGTGACCACCGAAGACGGTGATGATGCAGGCATGATGCGGCAGAGATGCTGATTCATTTTGAAGGCCAGGCAAGGCCGCACTGAGGCGCAGTGCTAATTCGTGAATGAAATACCCTAGCGCAGGGGTCGGCAAACTCCGGCCCGCGGGCCAGATCCGGCCCTCGAAGCTCCCAAATCCGGCCCGTTGCCCTTCCGACACTTATAGTATCTTGTTTCATCTCTCCTGTGTCGCATCTCTCCTGTGTCTCATCTCTCCTGTGTCTCATCTCTCCTGTGTCTCTTCTCTCCTGTGTCTCATCTCTCCCCTATCTCACATTTCTACAATCAATGCGGCCCGCTGAAGTATTTTACGTTTTCTCTTTGGCCCGCTAGCTAATAAGTTTGCCAACCCCTGCCCTAGCGCTTAAGGGACAAATCCAACCTTCGGCCAGAACCATTGAAAATCTCGACGGTCTGAAGAGCTGGCGACTTTATATTTGTTTCAGAAGATGCCAACAAAAAGTTGGCTCGTGTTCTTGAGTTTTGTGTGCTTGCGTTGCTCCGTTTGGGTGCAGCACAAAAACTTTTCAAGGTTGCCCCCTTGGTAGTTATGCTGTTAATCCGTCTGCTGTAAATTATGCTGTAAATCATTTTACACTGTTTTTTTTTCAACTCCGCTCAGGTGCTGGACCGAGCCACGGTGCCCATTGTCAAACTGAAGGACTCTCGCACCGGCCTCAGCGTCGACGTCAGTTTCAACATGCCGAATGGCGTGCGATCTGCCGAACTAATTGCCGGCTTTCAGGCCAGGTATCCCTGTCTGGCGCCGCTGGTTATGCTGCTCAAACTCTTCCTGCTGCAGCGCGATCTCAACCAGGTGACCTGAGTCTGTCTGTCTGTCTGTCTGTCTGTCTGTCTGTCTGTCTGTCTGTCTATCTGTCTGTCTGTCTGTCTGTCTGTCTGTCTGTCTATCTATTAAAAAAACCTATCTGTAGCCATTGGCCTGACAAGAAGTTATTAACTCCATCCCACGCGGCGCAGGTGTGGACTGGTGGCATCTCCTCCTACGCCCTGACTCTGCTAGCCGTGTCCTTCCTGCAGCTGCACAATCGCAGACGCGAGCTCACCCAGGCCCCGGCAGATCAGCTAAACCTGGGCGCCCTGCTACTGGAATTTCTAGAATTGTACGGCCGGCACTTTAACTACCTGACCACTGCAATTCGGCTCAGCCACGGTGGCGCCTATGTGCCGAAGGAGGAGGTGAGACTAGTCCATCTGACACAGTAGATCTAGTCCATCTGACACAGTAGATCTAGTCCATCTGACACAGTAGATCTAGTCCATCTGACACAGTAGATCTAGTCCATCTAACACAGTAGATCTAGTCCATCTGACACAGTAGATCTAGTCCATCTGACACAGTAGATCTAGTCCATCTAACACAGTAGATCTAGTCCATCTGACACAGTAGATCTAGTCCATCTGACACAGTAGATCTAGTCCATCTGACACAGTAGATCTAGTCCATCTGACACAGTAGATCTAGTCCATCTGACACAGTAGATCTAGTCCATGTGACACAGTAGATCTAGTCCATCTGACACAGTAGATCTAGTCCATGTGACACAGTAGATCTAGTCCATCTGACACAGTAGATCTAGTCCATGTGACACAGTAGATCTAGTCCATCTGACACAGTAGATCTAGTCCATCTGACACAGTAGATCTAGTCCATCTGACACAGTAGATCTAGTCCATCTGACACAGTAGATGTATCCCACTTGACACACCTGACACATCTTTCATACCTGACACACCTGACACAGTAGATGTATCCCACCTGACATACCTGACACACCTGACACAAATGACCCCTGACATACCTGACACAAAATGACACACCTGACACAAATGACATACCTGACACGCCTGACACACCTGCCCGCAATTCAGGTGCAGCTTGATGGTGCGGTGCACTCAGCCAGGCCCTCCGTGCTCTGCATCGAGGATCCCCTGACGCCAGGCAACGACATTGGCCGATCGTCCTACGGCGCCCTCCAGGTGAAGCAGGCCTTCGAATTCGCCTACCTGCAGCTGCACAGGGCTGTTCTGCTAAATAGTGGCGGCGCTTTTCAGTCGCCATTGTCATCCATTGTGACCGCGTGTCCGGACCTGCTGCGCTACAGGGATTGGGCGGCCGAGGCTGCCGACTCCTAGGTAATAAGATTGTGTTGGGATTGTGATTTTTAATTCTCAGCAGTTCCAAGAAAATATCAAAATATCCCCAATCTGCCATTTTTCCAGCTCGGCCGAGTCTATTTAAAAACCTGTTCAGATGAAACTGCCTCCACTTTGACCTTAGTCTTGTATTAGTGTTATTAAACACAATGCGATTAAGCAGAAATATCTTAAATGATTAACAAAAAAATATTTTCTTCCGTTGTACGCTCGCTTTGCGCTGCCTGATGCTAGTGTACTTTTGTTGCTATGCCGCATTGTACATAGCCTTTATCATTTAAACAGGTGCGCAATCGTTTATTGCGTTCTATATTGCACCAGTTTTTTTTCTTGTAAATGTTTTTTCGACACCTAAATGCTAGAAAAATAATTTGACAGATTTGGTCTTCAAGAAAAAAATTATTTATAAATGAAAATAGACAAAATATTTGTATTGTACAAACATATCTTTCATTTGTTCATTTGTTGTATATCGAATATCATTTTGTCATTTAGTTTGATTTTTGTATTTCCGTTTCTCTTTCGTTTTAGCAATTTAGCAATTTAGCAGCAAAAATGCAACCTATGAAGTTTGCAGAAAAAAAATCAAAATGAAACTTTGCACAAAAAGGTCCCATGAAAAATGCGTTACTTTTTTAGCGTTTTATGTTTGGTGGCATGATTTATTTCAGTCCGTTATTAACACTGCTTTGAGTTGGTTTGTCTAAAACCCATGCTATCTGTCATGCTTTCTTTAGCTGTTCTTCTTGTGTTTTATTTTTTGAACTTTTTTGGGCTGACAAGGACATCAGTGTCAATTGGTTACTATGACAACTGCTGCTGCTGTTGCTTTAGCTGATGCTGTCGATTTAGCTGATGCTGTCAATTTAGCTGATGCTGTCGATTCAGCTGATGCTGTCGATTTAGCTAGCTGATGCTGTCGATTTAGCTGATGCTGTCGATTTAGCTGATGCTGTCAATTTAGCTGATGCTGTCGATTTAGCTGATGCTGTTGCTTTAGCTGATGCTGTCGATTCAGCTGATGCTGTCGATTTAGCTGATGCTGTCGATTTAGCTGATGCTGTCGATTTAGCTGATGCTGTCGATTCAGCTGATGCTGTCGATTTAGCTGATGCTGTCGATTTAGCTGATGCTGTCGATTTAGCTGATGCTGTCGATTTAGCTGATGCTGTCGATTTAGCTGATGCTGTCGATTTAGCTGATGCTGTCGATTTAGCTACTGCTTAGCTGCCGCAGTTGCTGATGCAGTTGCTTGTGCCGCTGCCACCGCTGCTTAAGTTTCAGTTGTTGTTGTTTTGCTTCTGCTGCTGCTGCTGCTGCTGCTGCTGCTGCTTATTATATTGTTACTCTATCCTCAACGCAGCTTCAATCTGTCAGTTATTAAGAAGCGCGAGCTGTCTTGGCTGTTTTAATTTTTTTCAGCCTCGCCTCAGCTTGTTTGTGTTTAATTGTTTGCAAACTAAATTTAGCAAATTTGTCTGCTAACTGAAACAGATTGCCTGTCTGTATCAATCGAGGCTTTATGTTATGTCTCCATTCTATCAGCATTTGTTGCATTTTATTACTTTGTTTTCTCCTGCGTTATCAGGCTATGATTAAGAAATCAAATCGATGCCAAAATAAAGTTTTTTCCTGTTCGATTGCAATAGTTTATTTTCGGTTTCCTTCAGAAATAATAATATTCATTGATATATATTATATATGCCTTTTAGTAGCATATTGCACACTCTCTCACAGTCTCGGCCTTTATAATTAGATCGATGCTAACCTTTTTATATTGAATTATGGTACATAATAATAACTGAACTGCGACATACAGTGGGCATCGCTTGTTAATTCAGCTTCGGCTGCAGCTTCGGCAGTCACAATGGATTGCTTGAATTGCTGCCACATGAACGGCGGTCAGTTATCGCTGGGAAATTAAACTGAAGTCTTTTGTGTTATTTATTGTTTTTTTAACTGCGTTTCTTTGCAGACTACTTATAGTAAGCTGTTAAACCAATTCTGCCTTTATAGTTATGCTTATAAGAAAACATTGGCGCCTTAGAGCTCAGGTAAACGCTAGAAGTTATAACAGTCAGCGGTCTAACGCGTTTGCCTCTCGCACCAAGGTCCCTGAGCTCGATTCAGCGGCGAGGCCACATTCGCTTGAATAGCCAAGACAGCTGTAGTGCAATTTACGCCCTTGAGGGCCAACCTCCAAGGCACAGTGAGAGTGTGAACTGCCTGACAATGAGAAAGTCAGTGCAGATGTACTCGCCTGTGTGAGGTTGTGTCTGTGGTTTGTGCTCACACATGCACATATTTGGGTCTACTGTCACCGAATGATGTGCACAGTCCTGCAATTTTTGTTATTATTATGCTGGTACCCATCTTACACCTGGGAAAACTGAATCAAGTGTATCGTTTAAGGGTATCCGCTGGACTAGGATTCGAACACCCGACCTTTCAGTCAGAAGTGCAAAGGTCTAACCACTTGGCTGCAAGCTCGTGGTGATATTCTGGTATGCTGATATTGTGAAGGTGCTGACTTACTTTGTTATACTTACTTTGCTGCCCTCTGGCTTAGCCAAGTGACATCAGCCAAGATTTGCTGTCCTGTCCAATTTGGGAAAGTCCAACATGCAGGCTTAAGCTTAGTAGGCTGCCATATCCAGATAAGCATTTGAATGCCATGCTGTTGTAGAATGCGACACCAGGCAGCTGTGCTTGAGTGGGCGGTGCCGGTTGAAACCAGACAAAACATCTTCGCTTTAGACAGGAGCTGGCTAATTTATGACGGTGGTTAGAATTCTCGGCAACTTTCTAGTCTTGCATATCGGTTCAGTGACAAGCATGGACCCAGTCTGCATTACTTATATAGCTTCATTTCCATTAATCAGCTAAGTTGGTTGAATGTACACTGGGGATCTGTATGGCTAAACGGCTCGGATTTAGTCAATGAAATTGAGTCGGGGTTACATTTTGCGCAAAATAAAATTTTAAGATATTTACAAAAAACATTTTCAATAGTAGGCACAAATAGATGCATGATGTTAATAACGTTACTGTACTGAATAGTTTTTATTACTCGTTGTATATACGAGCGTACGTGCGGCTCCCATATAGATTTCGGTTTGTAAAGAATAAAGCGTTCAGTCTGAAATCTTTAGATCTTAGTTTAAGCGCGAAACAGAAATTAACAAAGTATACAAAAGGCGCTTGTCCAGTTTTTTTATCGATAAAATAATATTGTCTTCTCTGAAAGGAATTTACACCTTTCCTCACTCACTTTCCTTACACCTTTCCTTGGTCAACCAACATAGCCGGGGACATCCACCTCACTCTGCTTGTTTTCCAAACTCTCATTGGTCAACCAACATAGCCGGGGACATCCACCTCACTCCGCTTGTTTTCCAAACTCTCATTGGTCAACCAACATAGCCGGGGACATCCACCTCACTCCGCTTGTTTTCCAAACTCTCATTGGTTAACCAACATAGCCGGGGACATCCACCTCACTCCGCTTGTTTTCCAAACTCTCATTGGTTAACCAACATAGCCGGGGACATCCACCTCACTCCGCTTGTTTTCCAAACTCTCATTGGTCAACCAACATAGCCGGGGATATCCACCTCACTTCGCTTGTTTTCCTCACTCTAACTGGCAAATAGAAAACAGCGTCACGACCCACAAAGTCTAAATCCCGTGTGCTTCCCCATTACTTTGCATTTACTTATTGGATACAAAAGTAGAAAAACAATTGTTCGCTATTTAACCCTGTACACCTTAGTCGGATAATAGGATCGGTCAACAAAGCCCTGCAGTTCTCGCACCTCCTCGTCGAACTCCTGATTCCAACGTTCTGTGCGTCGCCTGTGCTTGAACCGGGTGCCGCAGACGGAACTGCTACTGCTGCAGCTGCTGCTGCTGCCCCTGGCGCTGCTGCAGCACGAGCCACCGGCTTCATCATCATCGGCAGTTTCCTCCCGACTGCAGTCTTCGCGTGCGAGATCCGCGGCGATTCTATTCTCGCAGTACTCGCAATCTACTGAAGGATTGAATGCATGTAAAACTCGTAGACTCAAAGGTAAAAACTTTTGCATAAGCCTCACTCACTCATCCATCCAGCCAATTAATGCCTCACTCACCCGTGGGTCTCCAGCCAATGCCTCACTCACCCGTGGGTCTCCAGCCAATGCCTCACTCACCCGTGGGTCTCCAGCCAATGCCTCACTCACCCGTGGGTCTCCAGCCAATGCCTCACTCACCCGTGGGTCTCCAGCCAATGCCTCACTCACCCGTGGGTCTCCAGCCAATGCCTCACTCACCCGTGGGTCTCCAGCCAATGCCTCACTCACCCGTGGGTCTCCGGCTAATGCCTCACTCACCCGTGGGTCTCCAGCCAATGCCTCACTCACCCGTGGGTCTCCAGCCAGTTAGTCGCAGCTGTTCACTATGATCCCTCAGCTGGTGATACATCAGGTTAATCTCGTGTCGCCTAGCATAACTAATAGGCTCATTAGCAGCCTCGTCATCTTGTTCTAGCAGGCCGGCGCCTGTTGCCGACACAAGATGAGCAGGCAATGAGCACAATAGATGGCTTTTATTCTCTGTACCCACGGGTTCAGCTTTGCAATCAACTGACTGAGCCAGGCGGTGAGAGGCTGTGACAGCTGCACAGGGTTCACTGTTAATCTGCATGATAAACTAGTCGAATCTGCGTCAACTGTATAGATACTATTCGAACAAGAGCCTTGTCATGTGTCCACAAGGAACTGACTTCAGGCCGCAGTTATATGGGACAGGTATTGGTGTGCGTACACCTACCTATACCTACCTGGACAAACGAATCTAATTCAGCCCTCATTGGCCAGCGGGAGCGAGTTCTAGAACTGTTCCTGTATCGAAAATGCCTCACCCGGTGATGCATTTCTATACGCATCTGTGTGGCAGGATTGGATCTGGGGTTGGGAAGAGGGGAGGAGATACAGGCCAGGGTGAGGTTACGGTTATTTTCTTTCTACATAGGGAGGAATTTTCCCACGCAGAAAATTTCGATGCCTTGGCTTTTGTTCGATCGCGTTAACCAGGCCTTCAGTATTCTGTGCAATAAACTTAATAATCATGCTATATAATATGCTTTGTCAAGCGATTTTCATCAACTGTAGTAACGCATTCCAAGCCCAGATGGGGCAAAAAATGTCAAATTAAAAGTGCAAAAACTATCATTTTTAACCAATAAATTAATTGCAAACAAGTGCTATTCACAATTTCTTACTGCAGTTGTTCAATGTTCAACAGAATAGAATGCAAACGACTATCAAAGCTTTGCAGTTGTTTGATTTTACTTTAAATTCAATAAGAAATACCGGTAACAATGAGCTATGAAAAACACGACGAACACCAACACAAATATGACAAGATTGGGTTGTAATTCATTATTTTCTCTCTAACTATTTAGAAAGAAATGACAGCAATTTGCGAGGTTAGACAAATATATATTTTTTAACTAGCTTCGGCTATTTGCGCAGCCAATCAACAAGCAGGAAGGGCTAGGCAGAAAACTGAAATCTCTCTAACCCCTTGCGAATCGCCCATTGGTCGGAGGGTTTGGCTACAATAAATCTGCACCAGCCAATTAGAAACATTCAGTGTTCAAACGATTTTTGACCGACTAGCGATAAGAATGCGCAGAAATGAATGAAGAAACATACGTACAAGGCGTGCATTAGTGCATGGTACCAAGAAGGGATTATGAAACACATTATTACCAAAATCCAACACAGCTAAAACAAATAATTATTACTGTTTTTATTGTTAAATTTTTTCTAAGAGGAACATGCAAAAAACTTTTAATTTAAAAGATGACTACACAAAAACAATAACTAAACCCCAAGAGTGCAACGCAGCTATAAGAATCAAATGAATCGGCCCATTGTACAGTAGTGCCCCACCTCCACACAGACTAAGCGTCCCAGTTCAGTACACGTGCACCATGCCGTATAGAAAAGTCCAAAACGTGATGTAGGTGATTAGCTCGCCCATCACTCCGGAGGAGGCCAGCGCCCAGGCGGACGGGAAGTAGCGCCACCTGGATCGGCCAGTCTTGGCCAGCAGCAGGCAGGACAGGTAGCCGCTAGCTAGGATGTAAAAAGCAAAGCCTAGCAGTGCGGTCAGGCCGAGAATGCCAGCCGTACAGCCGGACACAGCAGCCAGGGCAGTGCGACAGTAGGTCAGCAGGAATGCGTTGTGCTGCAGGGCCGCGCCGTTTAGCGCTCCGCCGGCGCCGGCCAGATTTTGGGAGGCGGCTGAGGCACCGCCTGCCTGCGATGGGCCGCCCTGCTGCTGGTGGCCGGACCGCCTGGCTGCTTCAGCGACTGGCGGCGAGTAGGTTCCTGACGGGTCCATGGCTGTAAGGGTGGGTGGGTTAAAACTGGACTTTGCAACGCTCGATACCTAACCAAACATTTGACGCCAACCTCACTACTCTGATACCCACCTCACTCCTTTGATACCGACTCCACTCCTTTGATGCCCACCTCACTCCTCTGATACCCACCTCACTTCTCTGATACCCACCTCACTCCTCTGATACCCACCTCACTCCTCTGATACCCACCTCACTCCTTTGATACCCACTCCACTCCTTTGATACCCACCTCTCTTCTCTGATACCCACCTCACTCCTCTGATACCCACCTCACTCCTCTGATATCCACCTCACTCCTCTGATACCCACCTCACTCCTTTGATGCCCACTCCACTCCTTTGATGCCCACTCCACTCCTTTGATGCCCACTCCACTACTTTGATACCCACCTCACTCCTTTGATGCCCACTCCACTCCTTTGATGCCCACTCCACTACTTTAATGCCCACCTCACTACTCTGATAACCACCCCACTCCTCTGATACCCACCTCACGTCACTGAAGTCTACTATTCTCACGCCTACCTCACTCCCTGACGCCCTCCTCATTATCCTGACACCCACCTCATTCCACTGAATCCCCTTGTGTGAACGCTCTAATTAACCAGTGTGCTTCTCTTTAAAATATATAGCAGACAAAAACGCATTTGAAATACTAAAAAGTAACAAAAGCAAGCATAATCACAGGAGAACCACGGAAACACGCTTTTATTTAGAGTGCGAAGTTGTTCAACAAGAAACACAAACAGAAGTTAGTCGCATTGTGCGAAAACAAGCAAATAAACAAGCATTATTGCATCACAGATTAGTGAAATAATGCAATAAAACGCATTTAAAATAAGTAACTTAACGTTGGTGGGTATGCACTTTTTTGCAAGCAGTTAAAGCTAAAAAACATTGATAAAATCTGTATACTTTTTAATATAAATTCTTAAACGTAGGGTCTTTTGTTTAATCTTAATGTTTTGAGGTGATTTGGCAGCAGCAAAAGTTGGCCAATTAAAAAAACTGACGATAAACAGAGGAATAATTAGTGCGCAATAAGAATGCCAACCAACTTGAGTAGCAAATACCGATTGCGCGATATGGTGCGACTTGGAAAAAGCAGCAAAAAAACAGACGGCACAGTAAGATCACGGATGGTTAGGGAAGCTCGGTCACATTGTCCTGACCTTGTCTGCTTAGAGCGGGAATGAATTTGCGTGCTGTGTGCAACGGAAATCACCATACATTCGCAAACCAAATGAACCAATATCGATATAATTAACTGGGGTAAACAAACATAGCAACACGAGAAACAAACTTAATACCAACTGGATTAGCAGTTGGGAATTGTCATCCTCTCTGGATTAGCAGTTGGGAATTGTCATCCTCTCTGGATTAGCAGTTGGGAATTGTCATCCTCTCTGGATTAGCAGTTGGGAATTTTCATCCTCTCTGGATTAGCAGTTGGGAATTGTCATCCTCTCTGGATTAGCAGTTGGGAATTTTCATCCTCTCTGGATTAGCAGTTGGGAATTGTCATCCTCTCTAGATTAGCAGTTGGGAATTTTCATCCTCTCTGGATTAGCAGTTGGGAATTTTCATCCTCTCTGGATTAGCAGTTGGGAATTGTCACCCTCTGGATTAGCAGTTGGGAATTGTCACCCTCTGGATTAGCAGTTGGGAATTGTCACCCTCTGGATTAGCAGTTGGGAATTGTCACCCTCTGGATTAGCAGTTGGGAATTGTCACCCTCTGGATTAGCAGTTGGGAATTGTCATCCTCTCTGGATTAGCAGTTGGGAATTTTCATCCTCTCTGGATTAGCAGTTGGGAATTTTCATCCTCTGGATTAGCAGTTGGGAATTGTCACCCTCTGGATTAGCAGTTGGGAATTGTCACCCTCTGGATTAGCAGTTGGGAATTGTCATCCTCTCTGGATTAGCAGTTGGGAATTTTCATCCTCTCTGGATTAGCAGTTGGGAATTGTCATCCTCTCTGAATTAGCAGTTGGGAATTGTCATCCTCTCTGGATTAGCAGTTGGGAATTGTCATCCTCTCTGGATTAGCAGTTGGGAATTGTCATCCTCTCTGGATTAGCAGTTGGGAATTTTCATCCTCTCTGGATTAGCAGTTGGGAATTGTCAGCCTCTCTGGATTAGCAGTTGGGAATTTTCATCCTCTCTGGATTAGCAGTTGGGAATTTTCATCCTCTCTGGATTAGCAGTTGGGAATTTTCATCCTCTCTGGATTAGCAGTTGGGAATTTTCATCCTCTCTGGATTAGCAGTTGGGAATTGTCACCCTCTGGATTAGCAGTTGGGAATTGTCATCCTCTCTGGATTAGCAGTTGGGAATTGTCACCCTCTCTGGATTAGCAGTTGGGAATTTTCATCCTCTCTGGATTAGCAGTTGGGAATTTTCATCCTCTCTGGATTAGCAGTTGGGAATTTTCATCCTCTCTGGATTAGCAGTTGGGAATTTTCATCCTCTCTGGATTAGCAGTTGGGAATTGTCACCCTCTGGATTAGCAGTTGGGAATTGTCATCCTCTCTGGATTAGCAGTTGGGAATTGTCATCCTCTGGATTAGCAGTTGAGAATTGTCTCCCTCTGGATTAGCAGTTGTGAATTGTCATCCTCTGGATTAGCAGTTGGACATTGTCACCCTCTCTGGATTAGCAGTTGGGAACTGTCACTCTCTGGATTAGCAGTTGAGCACGCTGAGTCTCCATCTGGATATGACTACAATCACAATGAGGACTGCTGAGCTGCAGATAGTTCGAACTGGCTATCCGGCACGCTAGTATCCAGCTGAATCGGATCTTTAACAACCGAATTGGTCGCCGACGATACCAAGCGATTGTGCAGGGCCAGGGGTACGACAAAGCAGGAGATATCGTCTACAGAGGCCTGACTGCCATCGGGAAGTCGCCAGCTTCCACCGCCGCCGCCACCGCCGCTAGCTCCTGCAGGTCGCTCCGGTTTCTGCCAGGCGCCGCGCGCTGCTCCGACAAGCTCCTGAGCTACGATTGTCAAACTGCACAGACAGAAAACGGTTGTGACTTTCAAATACTGTACTCACTTCTCAGAATACAAATGAGAAGGCAATACTTTCAAAGAAAATACACAATAAACTGATATTATATGTCCTCACAACCTTCCAGATATGTTCTCCCTACCCTACTAACCACATGTGTCGTCAGTCCTTTTCCCTCTCTCCCAGTCCCTTTCCCTCTCTCCCAGTCCCTTTCCCTCTCTCCCAGTCCCTTTCCCTCTCTCCCAGTCCCTTTCCCTCTCTCCCAGTATCTTTCCCTCTCTCCCAGTCCCTTTCCCTCTCTCCCAGTATCTTTCCATCTCTCCCAGTCCCTTTCCCTCTCTCCCAGTATCTTTCCCTCTCTCCCAGTCTCTTTCCCTCTCTCCCAGTCCCTTTCCCTCTCTCCCAGTATCTTTCCATCTCTCCCAGTCCCTTTCCCTCTCTCCCAGTATCTTTCCCTCTCTCCCAGTCTCTTTCCCTCTCTCCCAGTCCCTTTCCCTCTCTCCCAGTATCTTTCCCTCTCTCCCAGTATCTTTCCCTCTCTCCCAGTCCCTTTCCCTCTCTCCCAGTATCTTTCCATCTCTCCCAGTCCCTTTCCCTCTCTCCCAGTATCTTTCCCTCTCTCCCAGTCTCTTTCCCTCTCTCCCAGTATCTTTCCCTCTCTCCCAGTCTCTTTCCCTCTCTCCCAGTCTCTTTCCCTCTCTCCCAGTCCCTTTCCCTCTCTCCCAGTATCTTTCCCTCTCTCCCAGTCCCTTTCCCTCTCTTCCAGTCCCTTTCCCTCTCTCCCAGTCTCTTCTTCTCCCTCTCAAAGGGATCGTACCAGTTGGCAGCAGCCGCGCCACCTCTCGCCTGGCGCAGACAGGTCTGCACAGTTCGAGCTACGGACTCGCTGCTGAGCACGTCCCACAGGCCGTCTGTTGCCATGACAACGACATCTTCGCAGCCGTCCTCGCTAGCTGAGCCGTGATTTAAACTGAGATAGTCGCCAGTGCTCAGCACCCTCACCTGGGGCACGCAGCTGAGAAAGGGCTTGACTTGGATTTTGGAATCGAACACTCGCAGGTCGTGATCGCCGAAGCCTCTGGCCACGCCGATAGTGGCAAGTAGGCGAGACTGCGGGAACGCGACATTCACTATGCTTTGACAACAACTGACCGAAATAGTTTAACAGTTAACACTGCCTTACCTTCTTCTCGTCGCCGACTATTAAAGGAAAGAGCAGATCGTCATCGGTGACGGTTTTGTAAAACCTGGAGATAAATGTGTCACAATCAATTCATTCCACAATAAGAATTTTAAAAAATGCCATAACCTTTATTAGAGAGAAAATAGCAAAGATGAGACTACTGACGTCTTATTAAGCGAGTCTTAAGAAATCAATAATAGGCGATTTCGGCACTGAAGTAGTTGAATCCCCAGATTTTCTACTTTGAAATCGATGGAACAAATTGTAAATCCCTAGAATATTGGGAAATATCCGGAATTTTACTAAAAAATCCCCGAAGTTTTAGTAGGAAAATTTTTGGAATTTCTAGAGGGAAGTACCCAGAATTTCTAGTAGGAAATCCCCGGAATTTCTAGTGGGAAATTCTTGGAATTTCTAGTGGGAAATCCTCGGAATTTCTAGAGTAAAATCCTCGGAATTTATAGAGGGAAATCCCCAGAATTTCTAGAGAAAAATCCTCGAAATTTCTAGAGTAAAATCGTCTGTATTACTAGAGGGAAATTATTGGAATTTCTAGTGGGAAATCCTCGGAATTTCTAGAGGGAAATCCCCAGAATTTCTAGAGTAAAATCCTCGGAATTTCTAGAGGGAAATCCTCGGAATTTCTAGAGGAAAATCCTAGGAATTTCTAGAGGAAAATCGTCGAAATTTCTAGAGGAAAATCATCGGAATTGCTAGAGGGAAATCCCTGAAATTACTAGAGGGAAATCCCTGAAATTACTAGAGGGAAATTTCCGGAATTTCTAGAGGGAAATTCTCGGAGTTTCCAGAGGAAAATCCTCGAAATTTCTAGAGCAATTACTAGAGGGAAGTCCCCAGAATTTCTAGAGGGAAATCCCCGATAATTCTAAAGGGAAATACCCAGAATTTCTAGTAGGAAATCCCCGGAATTTCTAGTAGGAAATCCCCGGAATTTCTAGTAGGAAATCCCCGGAATTTCTAGTGGGAAATCCTCGGAATTTCTAGAGCAAAATCCTCGGAATTTCTAGAGCAAAATCCTCGGAATTACGAGTACTAGAGGGAAATCCCTGAAATTTCTAGAGCAAAATCCCGAGAATGTTTAGAGGGAAATATTCGTAATTTCTTGAGGGAAATCCCTGAAATTTGTAGAGGGAAATCCTCGGATTTTCAATTTGGAAATAGCTGAAATTTCTAGTGAAACCTTGGGAGTTTATAGTTTATAAAGGAAATTAGCGTTTCTACACGGAGATTAAATGAAACAATCTACCTCACAGCATTAATACAAGCGATTGTACAAAATGGTATAATTGTGCTTGAGCATATTGCCAGCGACTGCCACTCACCAGCCCTGCATGCGGCCATGGCGGCACAGCGCCTTCTCGCCTAGATCCTTCTTGCCCAGCCGGCGGGCGAACTGCAGCGGGCAGAATTCGCGATGCAGCAGCTCCGAGTGGTGTGCCGCAATCATCTGCAGGCGCTCTCTGTCGTTGAAAGGAGTCAGGTCGGTGGACAGGGGCTCCGCTTGGCCGCTGCGACGGCAGAGAACCGCACTGAATGATGAGCGGGAGAAGCCATGCGATTTTATATTAGTGCATTAGGAGATAGAAGAGCGATACAACCCGGGAAGGAGAGGGGAAGGGGCGGGGAGAAGAGTGAGGGAATGAGGAAGAAGAGAGGTGTGGAAGGGAGAAGTAGAGGTGATCGAGGGGGAAGAAGAGGTCTGGAAGGGGAAAGAAGAGGTGTTCGAGGGGGAAGAAGAGGTCTCGAAGGTTAAAGAAGAGGTGTTCGAGGGGGGAAGAAGAGGTCTGGAAGGGGAAAAAAGAGGTATTCGAGGGGGAAGAAGAGGTGTGAAAGGGGAGAGAGAGGTTTTGGAGGGTGATAGAGGGGCTTCAGTTAAGATGATTGGGAGGACCATACGGTGATTTGATAGCTCACCGAGTGTCGCCGGCATTAGCAATGTAGAGTCTATCAGTAAGAAACAGTAGCACAAGCGCTGTGCAGCCGCCCGTAATGCGGTAGGTGCTTCTCTCGCGACAGATTTGATCGTCCTGCACAGAGGTTTCAGATGGTTTTAATCTGCCGGTGACTATTTTTATGGCGTATATAGTACTAGGGTGCAGCTGGGGTAGTTAAAACTGGGTTTATGGGCATATATAGCAACATTCAAGGTATCGATCATAAGGAACGAGATTGTTAATAAGACTGTTTAGAGAGTAACGATCGGAGGGTATAGTGGCTAGCGATCGGAGGGTTTAGTGGGTATTGATCGGAGGGTTTAGTGGTTAGCGATCGGAGGGTTTAGTGGTTAGCGATCGGAGGGTTTAGTGGCTAGCGATCGGAGGGTTTAGTGGGTATCGATCGGAGGGTTTAGTGGGTATCGATCGGAGGGTTTAGTGGTTAGCGATCGGAGGGTTTAGTGGGTATCGATCGGAGGGTTTAGTGGGTATCGATCGGAGGGTTTAGTGGCTAGCGATCGGAGGGTTTAGTGGGTATCGATCGGAGGGTTTAGTGGGTATCGATCGGAGGGTTTAGTGGGTATCGATCGGAGGGTTTAGTGGGTATTGATCGGAGGGTTTAGTGGGTATTGATCGGAGGGTTAAGTGGTTAGCGATCGGAGGGTTTAGTGGCTAGCGATCGGAGGGTTTAGTGGCTAGCGATCGGAGGGTTTAGTGGGTATCGATCGGAGGGTTTAGTGGGTATCGATCGGAGGGTTTAGTGGGTATCGATCGGAGGGTTAAGTGGTTAGCGATCGGAGGGTTTAGTGGCTAGCGATCGGAGGGTTTAGTGGCTAGCGATCGGAGGGTTTAGTGGCTAGCGATCGGAGGGTTTAGTGGGTATCGATCGGAGGGTTTAGTGGGTGTCGATCGGAGGGTTTAGTGGGTATCGATCGGAGGGTTTAGTGGGTATCGATCGGAGGGTTAAGTGGTTAGCGATCGGAGGGTTTAGTGGCTAGCGATCGGAGGGTTTAGTGGCTAGCGATCGGAGGGTTTAGTGGCTAGCGATCGGAGGGTTTAGTGGGTATCGATCGGAGGGTTTAGTGGGTGTCGATCGGAGGGTTTAGTGGGTATCGATCGGAGGGTTTAGTGGGTATCGATCGGAGGGTCCAGACGATTAGAAAACTCACCAGACCAATGAAAGCAGACTCCAGTGCTCCAATGACTAACTCATCGAAACTGACATTCAAACTGCCAGGCTGCTGAAACACTGCCGCAGGTTCTGACAATGATGATGAGGCTGTTGCTGCCTCACTATGCTCATTTGTATTCTTGGCCCCAGGCATTGTTAGCAAAGGGTAGACTTGCATTAGCTTCTCCTAAAAGCAAAATTACATATTCATAATCAGCGAATTACAGCTGTCAAAAAATTGATTGGCCAAAACTGAATCTGACTAACCCTGACATGCAGCTGCAACAGCTGCCTAGCATAGGTTGCCGCTCCGTCGCCAGCGTGCCCATCGAACATGGCGAAGTAAGTGGCCAGCATGCAGTTTGGCGAGGCCCTAAGGAGCTGCGGGTTGACAAAAAGCCGTTGACAGCTAATTAAGGATGATTCCAATAGAATTGGAAACGAGGATCAGTCAATTCAGAAAATAACTAATCTAAACTGTCAATTTAGAAAGTCAAACATTAAAAATTAATAATCCTGACAGTCAATTTAGGAAGATTAATAACGTGAGCGGTCAATTCAGACAGATTAACAATCTGAGCGGTCAATTCAGACAGATTAACAATCTGAGCGGTCAATTCAGACAGATTAACAATCTGAGCGGTCAATTCAGACAGATTAACAATCTGAGCGGTCAATTCAGACAGATTAACAATCTGAGCGGTCAATTCAGACAGATTAACAATCTGAGCGGTCAATTCGAAACCAATTCAACAGAAGATAGACTCACAGCTGTGTACTGCTCAGCCGTGGACACGCAGTCGGCTCCGTAGAGAATGTCAGGCAAGGCATCAGCCCGATCGCCATTCGGAGCAGTGGGGCGTAGAAGAAACTGGCAGGCCTGGCTCTGATCTTCGTTCACCTGGGTCTTGCCGCCGTTGATGGTCCTGTTTTAAATTAAAATACACCAGGAGCTCGACTTTAAACACTTGCTAGTGGGTGTCTATTTTTAGTTTTAATGCATCATTCTATAGCTTTTATAATTTATAGTTGATTATACACCTGCCACAATTGGACCAGATGTGCAGCCGACAGCACAGCCGCAGCTATTACGCGGCGCATCCAAAGACTGTGTACAGCTTTTGAGTCCATGGACCGGTAGGACCCCAGCTAATGCTGATACCCATTTAACAGCTGGGTGAACTGAACCAATGCAGAGTTAAGTGCCTTGCTAAAGGAGACAAATTGTTCCAGTGGATTCGGGAATCGAACCTCCGACCTTCAATTTGTAAGTCCGACGCCCTAACCAGAAGGCTACAACCTCTCTATAGCTTCAGTTTGATAATAACCAAGACACAAATGCAAGCAAGGACATTAAAATATGCCATTTCTAACTCTGCATAGCCGGCGAATCCCGGCAGAGGCATTCGGTCGCCGGCCACCAGCACAGGACGGCTGACGCAATCAGCGGCGAGGCTTCGCACATCGTCGCCGTCAAGCGCCAGGCCAAGAAGGTCCGGGCGGCAGTAGGCGAAGCGCGGCCGCAGCTTATTATTTTCTGGACTGCCCGAGGACGCAGACCGGCGCGGCTGCTGCTGCTGACTGTTATTAACACTGGAGCCATCAATCAGGTTAGCCTTAAAAGCACTTGATAGTCGTTTCAGCATGATTAATGCTGCTGCCTTAATAGTGATTGAATCAGCAACTGAAAGTGGGAAAATTTATTTTAGTGAAATGAAAAATTGAAAAATTGAAAAAAAATTAAGCATAGAATTTTAGCCAGCAGCCTAGACCAGGAATAATTGCAAGCTATTATACCAAATGCTATATCCTATACAGGCTATACTAGTCAGATACATATCTCGAACATCCTAAATTATTGACACCAGAGGGATTGTTTAGGCAAGTCAAGTTTACATTACCGAGACAGCTTTTGTCTATGCTTAATAACAACAATGGCATTACCAACACTGTTATTTAACAATACTTTGAATAGATCTATATACACATTAATATTGTAATATAAGAAAAAATCTAACATCATCACACAAAAATTCTATAGCTAAATTAATTGAAAGAAGCAACAAGATCTCAAATATTTAAGGCACTATATATAAAAAACAGATTTACAAACTAAAGAATAATATGTGGACTAGCAATAAAGGCTTTCTAAGATTATTTTGACTAATTTCTCTATTTGAAAACTCAGTTTAATTTCCTATTAAAATATTTTGACTTTTGACTTTTGACCACACTATAAAAATCCAATAAACAACAGTCAAAATAACTTAGAGTGGGAAAAAACTTTTCCAATATAGCAATATTGTATATTTAGCTTTACTTTGCTTTAGCAGTAGTTACAGCACAAAAAAGGGTACTTAATATATATTTGATTGTCAAGTTACTTTTCACTAAAATACAACATTTTTAGGTATATAAATGATACTTCCTTCCTTCCTTGACCTTAGGACATTGAACACATTATTTGAGAGCTACATCCAGGAGATTATGTGGCACTGCATGCATGGGAAAGATGATGCCTTTAGAAACATACTATACTGGGTTTGTCATTATGGAGTTAATGTAGGTGCTGACTAACTGACTAACTGACAACTTTGTTATAACACTTGTTAAACTTGTTTAGTTACACAAAAAGCAAAAAGTGTTGGAAAATATGTTAGCAAAAAAGACTGGAGTGTTGGAAGCAAGAAAATGATTTCTGGTACTTAAAAACTTGATAAGAAAGATAGGGCAGATGTACACACCTGTGTGAGAGTATGCCTGCGTACAGTATCTGTGTGCATGTGTGCTCAGGAGTCAGCGAAATGGGCAGAATTGCCTCCTCGCTGGCTGTGGGTCTAGTGTCACTAAATTATGTGCCACTGCCCGCAGCCCTCCTGCAATTATTATTATTACTAGCTTTTTTTGCCCGTTGTTTTTGGGGCAGAAATTTAAAGCAAAGCAGTAAGCAATTCACGTCTCTGCAATCACTTTATAGTGACGGTCACCATTTATTTATTTACTGCATTAATGAAAAGTGAAGAGTTTGTTTAAGGGCGTTTTAAGTAAAAAATAAGTGAAAAGTTTGTCCAAACAGCCCCCTCTTGATTACTTCTTTAGAAACATGTCTCTTAGCCACTCCTCTATACAGTCAGTGGCAGATCCAGGAATTTTGTTTTGGGGCGGTCTGTCAGGGGAGCGCCATGAGAATCACGGAGGGGGTGCCAGCGGCCGAAAAAGGGCGCCAGGAGCCAAGAAAGGGCGCCAGCGGCTGAAAAACGGGAGCCAGCGGCTGAAAAAGTGCTGCGACTGACGCCCCTGGTGGGGGCATCTTATTCCCATGATTAAAATTTTGGGGGAAGGCAACTACCCCCCGCCCCCCCCCTAAATCTGCCTCTGTATACAGTATGCATGTACACGCGTATACATAAGGAAAATAGCTATGGCATAACAATAACAATGTCAAAGAAACAAAATTAAACTGTTTCAGAGTTCAGAGTTAGACAGGTCAAGGTCAATTCGTGACTACTTTTCTATTAATTGCTTGCGAGTCACCTCAAGGCCTGGGGATACACCACATTCTTCGTTCTTCCCCTTGGTGCGAAAATGAATAGGCCAGCTGGAGTTCCAACACGGGAGCAGGCGACATAAAGCTGCCCATGCGAGAAGCAAGGAGTCTCCAGGTTGATGCCAGCCACCTTCAGCGACTGTCCCTGAGCCTTGTTAATAGTCATCGCAAAGCACACTCTCACAGGGAACTGCAGTCGCTTGAACTGAAATGGCAGGTCCGTGGGGATAATTGGAATCTGGGGAACGAACACAGACTCTCCTCTGCCAGATCCAGTCATTATCGTGGCCTCAATCACGTGTGGGAAGAGCCGCCTGACTATCAGTCTGGTGCCGTTACACAGCATTGGCGCATTCAGGTTGCGGAGGAGCATAATTGGTGCCCCAACTTTCAGCTGCAAGTTGTGCGATGGAGTTCCAGGAGGATCTAGAGAGTTCAGAAACTCAACAGGATACTCCACAGCGGTGTCATCAGTCAACGTTGTATCAATTGACTTGTAGGTGAAAACTGCACCTGGCAACTCCTGAAGCAGTTGGTAGTTAATTTCGTTGGCGGCATCATTTCTAGGACACAGAATTGCCCTCTCTGACAGCCAGTCAACGTCAGCATATCGAACCATCAGGTTCGGGTAAACTTTTGCCTTGAGCTTTTTTGACGATTTTTGAGCAGTTTTTTGCACTTTTGAGCAGGAAGGAAATGATTTTTCGGGAATTTGAGTAGCCTATTGCACTCAGCGTAGGTGGTTTTAGGTATGTGCAAAGTTTGGTGCGATTTGGTTGAGCGGTTTCGGCGTCTATAAAGACAAAAGACAGACACTGGGACGCCACCGCACTCACCGCACTCAGTCTCAGTGCTGCTTGGGGGCCAGTAGACAGTTTAGGGGTTTGGGCTGTGTACATTCACGGCTTGAAATACAATGTACAGTCTGGGGCTTCGGCGCCCGGGGAAGGGAGGGGGTGGCTGTAATAAAATTTGGCCCGCAGAGTGGCGGAGGGGAGTTGGGGTGGCTGTCCTCGGAAAACAAAAAGTGACTCACTTTGAGATGATGCAGCTTTGCTCTGGATTGAGTAGAGATGTTCAAAATTGACAGCATTGTTGGAAAACATGTAAAGTGTAAGTGGATCAAATTTGGAGAAAATCTGACAAAGTGGGGCGACGATATGTCGAATTGAGTGATTTTTTGACGATTTTTGAGCAGTTTTTTGCACTTTTGAGCAGGAAGGATATGATTTTTCGGGAATTTGAGTAGCCTATTGCACTCAGCGTAGGTGGTTTTAGGTATGTGCAAAGTTTGGTGCGATTTAGTTGAGCGGTTTCGGCGTCTATAAAGACAAAAGGTTGCACACACACACACACACAGACAGACAGAGTTTTCACTTTTATATATATAGATTACAAGCTTTTTTTGCCCGTTGTTTTTGGGGCAGAAATTTAAAGCAAAGCAGTAAGCAATTCACGTCTCTGCATTAACTTTATAGTGACGGTCACCATTTATTTATTTACTGCATTAATGAAAAGTGAAGAGTTTGTTTAAGGGCGTTTTAAGTAAAAAATAAGTGAAAAGTTTGTCCAAACAGCCCCCTCTTGATTACTTCTTTAGAAACATGTCTCTTAGCCACTCCTCTATACAGTCAGTGGCAGATCCAGGAATTTTGTTTTGGGGCGGTCTGTCAGGGGAGCGCCATGAGAATCACGGAGGGGGTGCCAGCGGCCGAAAAAGGGCGCCAGGAGCCAAGAAAGGGCGCCAGCGGCTGAAAAACGGGAGCCAGCGGCTGAAAAAGTGCTGCGACTGGCGCCCCTGGTGGGGGCATCTTATTCCCATGATTAAAATTTTGGGGGGGGCGACTGCCCCCCGCCCCCCCCCCCTAAATCTGCCTCTGTATACAGTATGCATGTACACGCGTATACATAAGGAAAATAGCTATGGCATAACAATAACAATGTCAAAGAAACAAAATTAAACTGTTTCAGAGTTCAGAGTTAGACAGGTCAAGGTCAATTCGTGACTACTTTTCTATTAATTGCTTGCGAGTCACCTAAAGGCCTGGGGATACACCACATTCTTCGTTCTTCCCCTTGGTGCGAAAATGAATAGGCCAGCTGGAGTTCCAACACGGGAGCAGGCGACATAAAGCTGCCCATGCGAGAAGCAAGGAGTCTCCAGGTTGATGCCAGCCACCTTCAGCGACTGTCCCTGAGCCTTGTTAATAGTCATCGCAAAGCACACTCTCACAGGGAACTGCAGTCGCTTGAACTGAAATGGCAGGTCCGTGGGGATAATTGGAATCCGGGGAACGAACACAGACTCTCCTCTGCCAGATCCAGTCATTATCGTGGCCTCAATCACGTGTGGGAAGAGCCGCCCGCCTGAGCCGTGGGAAATGCCGTTACACAGCATTGGCGCCTTCAGGTTGCGGAGGAGCATAATTGGTGCCCCAACTTTCAGCTGCAAGTTGTGCGATGGAGTTCCAGGAGGATCTAGAGAGTTCAGAAACTCAACAGGATACTCCACAGCGGTGTCATCAGTCAACGTCGTATCAATTGACTTGTAGGTGAAAACTGCACCTGGCAACTCCTGAAGCAGTTGGTAGTTAATTTCGTTGGCGGCATCATTTCTAGGACACAGAATTGCCCTCTCTGACAACCAGTCAACGTCAGCATATCGAGAGAAATAGGCTGGCTGGAGAGAAATATCAACCGGAGAGCCCTGCGCACTGGGACGCCACCGCACTCACCGCACTCAGTCTCAGTGCTGCTTGGGGGCCAGTAGACAGTCTAGGGGTTTGGGCTGTGTACATTCACGGCTTGAAATACAATGTACAGTCTGGGGCTTCGGCGCCCGGGGAAGGGAGGGGGTGGCTGTAATAAAATTTGGCCCGCAGAGTGGCGGAGGGGAGTTGGGGTGGCTGTCCTCGGAAAACAAAAAGTGACTCACTTTGAGATGATGCAGCTTTGCTCTGGATTGAGTAGAGATGTTCAAAATTGACAGCATTGTTGGAAAACATGTAAAGTGTAAGTGGATCAGACTTGGAGAAAATCTGACAAAGTGGGGCGACGATATGTCGAATTGAGTGATTTTTTGACGATTTTTGAGCAGTTTTTTGCACTTTTGAGCAGGAAGGAAATGACTTTTTGGGAATTTGAGTAGCCTATTGCACTCAGCGTAGGTGGTTTTAGGTATGTGCAAAGTTTGGTGCGATTTAGTTGAGCGGTTTCGGCGTCTATAAAGACAAAAGGTTGCACACACACACACACACACACACACAGACAGACAGACAGACAGAGTTTTCACTTTTATATATATAGATTAAGGGGTAGAGTTACACAAAGTCAATGTCAGCGGAATCATTCACACAGCATCACCATTGATGTCAACTTATGACTTTTCAACTAAGTTGTCCCTCAGTCTGAAGGACTTAGTTTATTGGTAAAATGTGTACTTCTGGGATTTCCATAAGCTTAGCACAGAATATTGTGCAACAGAACCTGCCTTTCAACTAACAGGGCACCCATCTTACCATCAGTTTCACTATGCCAAGATCCATAGACAACATCCAATGAATGGAGGTTTTTGGACTCCCCAGTCGATCCCCCAACTCTCTTGTAGTTCAACAGGGATTTTCCTATATTATTTCTTTCGCACTTTGAGTCTGTGTCTTTGTTGCTAGAGAGATCAGATAGCCACAGTTAGATGTGTCTTCAGCAATGTCTGTTTGCCCATGACTGAACTCTTCAAGCCAGCAATAGACAGCACTCTTTGACATGGCACTCACTCAGTGGATTTGAGTCCCTATTGGAGCAAATAGGGGTTTTCGCGGACAGCGTCTGGCACGCTTGAGAAAAGTTGCCTGCGCAGCTGTGGAGAAAGAAGTTTCTGTCTGCATGGCTGCGCCTTGAGTGCATAAAGTTGTCGTAAGTATGTAGATGTATAAAAAACAGTGCGCCCTTGTGCCCCTACACTAATGTCTTGTGTTTTTTTTTAATTTATATTTTGTAATACATTTACATGTGCAAGAACATGTAGATGCAATGCTAGTAGTGAATGCCAGTGCCTCTGTACTTGCACCTTGTGCATTTAAATATATGTGTACATTATGACACATTATAAAATACTTTAAATGTACATGTAGGTGCACATGGTATAGCAGTGTGCACCTGTCCCGTACATCCACCCAATTGTGCACTTAGGTATATTGTGCACATATTAAAATAAAATTACATGTAGATGTAGGTGCAATTCTAGCCAGGCACAGTTACATAAATTTTTTGATGGAGGGGCACACATTTATTCACAAACACAACTACATTCTCCGCAGTCTGGTTGGTTGCGTGTAATTGATTTTCTCCCAAATGGCTCAACCAATTTTCATCATTTCTTCACAAAAAGATGACAAATATGAGGACAATTATACACATGTCCCCATTAGAAATTTCATTGCTAAGGGGATTAAATATTCGAAAAACTGTTTTAGATAGGATTTTTAATGCATTCAATTCGAGCCAGGTTTTGTCAACATGCATTCCACTGCCAATTTTAATGATTGCATCAGGGCCAGTTTTGTTAAAATAAAGTACACTGATAAGAATTTCACTGTGTCAAATGTACATAGCCATGTCAACCCCACTGGCAAGACAGTCAGTGCGAATTTATAAATAGACAAGCTTTTTTTGCCCGTTGTTTTTGGGGCAGAAATTTAAAGCAAAGCAGTAAGCAATTCACGTCTCTGCATTAACTTTATAGTGACGGTCACCATTTATTTATTTACTGCATTAATGAAAAGTGAAGAGTTTGTTTAAGGGCGTTTTAAGTAAAAAATAAGTGAAAAGTTTGTCCAAACAGCCCCCTCTTGATTACTTCTTTAGAAACATGTCTCTTAGCCACTCCTCTATACAGTCAGTGGCAGATCCAGGAATTTTGTTTTGGGGCGGTCTGTCAGGGGAGCGCCATGAGAATCACGGAGGGGGTGCCAGCGGCCGAAAAAGGGCGCCAGGAGCCAAGAAAGGGCGCCAGCGGCTGAAAAACGGGAGCCAGCGGCTGAAAAAGTGCTGCGACTGGCGCCCCTGGTGGGGGCATCTTATTCCCATGATTAAAATTTTGGGGAGGGCGACTGCCCCCCGCCCCCCCCCCCTAAATCTGCCTCTGTATACAGTATGCATGTACACGCGTATACATAAGGAAAATAGCTATGGCATAACAATAACAATGTCAAAGAAACAAAATTAAACTGTTTCAGAGTTCAGAGTTAGACAGGTCAAGGTCAATTCGTGACTACTTTTCTATTAATTGCTTGCGAGTCACCTCAAGGCCTGGGGATACACCACATTCTTCGTTCTTCCCCTTGGTGCGAAAATGAATAGGCCAGCTGGAGTTCCAACACGGGAGCAGGCGACATAAAGCTGCCCATGCGAGAAGCAAGGAGTCTCCAGGTTGATGCCAGCCACCTTCAGCGACTGTCCCTGAGCCTTGTTAATAGTCATCGCAAAGCACACTCTCACAGGGAACTGCAGTCGCTTGAACTGAAATGGCAGGTCCGTGGGGATAATTGGAATCCGGGGAACGAACACAGACTCTCCTCTGCCAGATCCAGTCATTATCGTGGCCTCAATCACGTGTGGGAAGAGCCGCCCGCCTGAGCCGTGGGAAATGCCGTTACACAGCATTGGCGCCTTCAGGTTGCGGAGGAGCATAATTGGTGCCCCAACTTTCAGCTGCAAGTTGTGCGATGGAGTTCCAGGAGGATCTAGAGAGTTCAGAAACTCAACAGGATACTCCACAGCGGTGTCATCAGTCAACGTCGTATCAATTGACTTGTAGGTGAAAACTGCACCTGGCAACTCCTGAAGCAGTTGGTAGTTAATTTCGTTGGCGGCATCATTTCTAGGACACAGAATTGCCCTCTCTGACAACCAGTCAACGTCAGCATATCGAGAGAAATAGGCTGGCTGGAGAGAAATATCAACCGGAGAGCCCTGCGCACTGGGACGCCACCGCACTCACCGCACTCAGTCTCAGTGCTGCTTGGGGGCCAGTAGACAGTCTAGGGGTTTGGGCTGTGTACATTCACGGCTTGAAATACAATGTACAGTCTGGGGCTTCGGCGCCCGGGGAAGGGAGGGGGTGGCTGTAATAAAATTTGGCCCGCAGAGTGGCGGAGGGGAGTTGGGGTGGCTGTCCTCGGAAAACAAAAAGTGACTCACTTTGAGATGATGCAGCTTTGCTCTGGATTGAGTAGAGATGTTCAAAATTGACAGCATTGTTGGAAAACATGTAAAGTGTAAGTGGATCAGACTTGGAGAAAATCTGACAAAGTGGGGCGACGATATGTCGAATTGAGTGATTTTTTGACGATTTTTGAGCAGTTTTTTGCACTTTTGAGCAGGAAGGAAATGACTTTTTGGGAATTTGAGTAGCCTATTGCACTCAGCGTAGGTGGTTTTAGGTATGTGCAAAGTTTGGTGCGATTTAGTTGAGCGGTTTCGGCGTCTATAAAGACAAAAGGTTGCACACACACACACACACACACACACAGACAGACAGACAGACAGAGTTTTCACTTTTATATATATAGATTAAGGGGTAGAGTTACACAAAGTCAATGTCAGCGGAATCATTCACACAGCATCACCATTGATGTCAACTTATGACTTTTCAACTAAGTTGTCCCTCAGTCTGAAGGACTTAGTTTATTGGTAAAATGTGTACTTCTGGGATTTCCATAAGCTTAGCACAGAATATTGTGCAACAGAACCTGCCTTTCAACTAACAGGGCACCCATCTTACCATCAGTTTCACTATGCCAAGATCCATAGACAACATCCAATGAATGGAGGTTTTTGGACTCCCCAGTCGATCCCCCAACTCTCTTGTAGTTCAACAGGGATTTTCCTATATTATTTCTTTCGCACTTTGAGTCTGTGTCTTTGTTGCTAGAGAGATCAGATAGCCACAGTTAGATGTGTCTTCAGCAATGTCTGTTTGCCCATGACTGAACTCTTCAAGCCAGCAATAGACAGCACTCTTTGACATGGCACTCACTCAGTGGATTTGAGTCCCTATTGGAGCAAATAGGGGTTTTCGCGGACAGCGTCTGGCACGCTTGAGAAAAGTTGCCTGCGCAGCTGTGGAGAAAGAAGTTTCTGTCTGCATGGCTGCGCCTTGAGTGCATAAAGTTGTCGTAAGTATGTAGATGTATAAAAAACAGTGCGCCCTTGTGCCCCTACACTAATGTCTTGTGTTTTTTTTTAATTTATATTTTGTAATACATTTACATGTGCAAGAACATGTAGATGCAATGCTAGTAGTGAATGCCAGTGCCTCTGTACTTGCACCTTGTGCATTTAAATATATGTGTACATTATGACACATTATAAAATACTTTAAATGTACATGTAGGTGCACATGGTATAGCAGTGTGCACCTGTCCCGTACATCCACCCAATTGTGCACTTAGGTATATTGTGCACATATTAAAATAAAATTACATGTAGATGTAGGTGCAATTCTAGCCAGGCACAGTTACATAAATTTTTTGATGGAGGGGCACACATTTATTCACAAACACAACTACATTCTCCGCAGTCTGGTTGGTTGCGTGTAATTGATTTTCTCCCAAATGGCTCAACCAATTTTCATCATTTCTTCACAAAAAGATGACAAATATGAGGACAATTATACACATGTCCCCATTAGAAATTTCATTGCTAAGGGGATTAAATATTCGAAAAACTGTTTTAGATAGGATTTTTAATGCATTCAATTCGAGCCAGGTTTTGTCAACATGCATTCCACTGCCAATTTTAATGATTGCATCAGGGCCAGTTTTGTTAAAATAAAGTACACTGATAAGAATTTCACTGTGTCAAATGTACATAGCCATGTCAACCCCACTGGCAAGACAGTCAGTGCGAATTTATAAATAGACAAGCTTTTTTTGCCCGTTGTTTTTGGGGCAGAAATTTAAAGCAAAGCAGTAAGCAATTCACGTCTCTGCATTAACTTTATAGTGACGGTCACCATTTATTTATTTACTGCATTAATGAAAAGTGAAGAGTTTGTTTAAGGGCGTTTTAAGTAAAAAATAAGTGAAAAGTTTGTCCAAACAGCCCCCTCTTGATTACTTCTTTAGAAACATGTCTCTTAGCCACTCCTCTATACAGTCAGTGGCAGATCCAGGAATTTTGTTTTGGGGCGGTCTGTCAGGGGAGCGCCATGAGAATCACGGAGGGGGTGCCAGCGGCCGAAAAAGGGCGCCAGGAGCCAAGAAAGGGCGCCAGCGGCTGAAAAACGGGAGCCAGCGGCTGAAAAAGTGCTGCGACTGGCGCCCCTGGTGGGGGCATCTTATTCCCATGATTAAAATTTTGGGGAGGGCGACTGCCCCCCGCCCCCCCCCCTAAATCTGCCTCTGTATACAGTATGCATGTACACGCGTATACATAAGGAAAATAGCTATGGCATAACAATAACAATGTCAAAGAAACAAAATTAAACTGTTTCAGAGTTCAGAGTTAGACAGGTCAAGGTCAATTCGTGACTACTTTTCTATTAATTGCTTGCGAGTCACCTCAAGGCCTGGGGATACACCACATTCTTCGTTCTTCCCCTTGGTGCGAAAATGAATAGGCCAGCTGGAGTTCCAACACGGGAGCAGGCGACATAAAGCTGCCCATGCGAGAAGCAAGGAGTCTCCAGGTTGATGCCAGCCACCTTCAGCGACTGTCCCTGAGCCTTGTTAATAGTCATCGCAAAGCACACTCTCACAGGGAACTGCAGTCGCTTGAACTGAAATGGCAGGTCCGTGGGGATAATTGGAATCCGGGGAACGAACACAGACTCTCCTCTGCCAGATCCAGTCATTATCGTGGCCTCAATCACGTGTGGGAAGAGCCGCCCGCCTGAGCCGTGGGAAATGCCGTTACACAGCATTGGCGCCTTCAGGTTGCGGAGGAGCATAATTGGTGCCCCAACTTTCAGCTGCAAGTTGTGCGATGGAGTTCCAGGAGGATCTAGAGAGTTCAGAAACTCAACAGGATACTCCACAGCGGTGTCATCAGTCAACGTCGTATCAATTGACTTGTAGGTGAAAACTGCACCTGGCAACTCCTGAAGCAGTTGGTAGTTAATTTCGTTGGCGGCATCATTTCTAGGACACAGAATTGCCCTCTCTGACAACCAGTCAACGTCAGCATATCGAGAGAAATAGGCTGGCTGGAGAGAAATATCAACCGGAGAGCCCTGCGCACTGGGACGCCACCGCACTCACCGCACTCAGTCTCAGTGCTGCTTGGGGGCCAGTAGACAGTCTAGGGGTTTGGGCTGTGTACATTCACGGCTTGAAATACAATGTACAGTCTGGGGCTTCGGCGCCCGGGGAAGGGAGGGGGTGGCTGTAATAAAATTTGGCCCGCAGAGTGGCGGAGGGGAGTTGGGGTGGCTGTCCTCGGAAAACAAAAAGTGACTCACTTTGAGATGATGCAGCTTTGCTCTGGATTGAGTAGAGATGTTCAAAATTGACAGCATTGTTGGAAAACATGTAAAGTGTAAGTGGATCAGACTTGGAGAAAATCTGACAAAGTGGGGCGACGATATGTCGAATTGAGTGATTTTTTGACGATTTTTGAGCAGTTTTTTGCACTTTTGAGCAGGAAGGAAATGACTTTTTGGGAATTTGAGTAGCCTATTGCACTCAGCGTAGGTGGTTTTAGGTATGTGCAAAGTTTGGTGCGATTTAGTTGAGCGGTTTCGGCGTCTATAAAGACAAAAGGTTGCACACACACACACACACACACACACAGACAGACAGACAGACAGAGTTTTCACTTTTATATATATAGATTACATCAGAGCTTTTCTCACCCGTGTGTGTGTGTGTGTGTTTGTTCAAATAAGTAAAATATACATAGCAGACTTAAATTCAATGATATATTTCTAAATTCAAGCGAGACATATACTCCTTTCTTACTACAATATATATAAATCATCAAACCTTTTCTCAATTTCAATTGAGAAAAGTGTCCAACAGTTTTCTAAATGTGTTTAACAGGTTTTTAATTGTGTCCAACAGTTTTCTAAATGTGCTTAACAGTTTTCTAAAATGGTGTAACAACATTTTTTAATGTTTTACAGTTTTTCCTTATGTGTTTAACCATTTCCTAAGTGTGTTTAACAAGTTTTCTAAATGTGTTTAACAGTTTTCTAAATGTCTTTTACCATTTTCTAAATGTGTCTAAAAGATTTCTAAGTGTGTTAAGGAGTTTTCTAAATGTTTTAACTGTTTTCTAAATGTGTTTAATAACAGTTTTCTAAATTTTTTTAATATTTGTAAGGTGTAAATAGTTTTTCTAAATGTGCTTTAAACCGTTTTCTAAGTGTGTTTAACAAGTTTTCTAAATGTGTTTAACAGTTTCTAAATGTGTTAAGGAGTTTTCTAAATGTTTTAACTGTTTTCTAAATGTGTTTAATAACAGTTTTCTAAATCTTTTTTTATATTTCTAAGGTGTAAATAGTTTTTCTAAATGTGTCCAGCAGTTTTCTAAATGTGTTTAAAAGTTTTCTGAATGTGTTTAACAGTTTTCTTAATGTGTTTAACAATTTTCTAAATGTGTCCAAAAGTTTTCTAAATGAGTACAATAATTACCACTTTTCTAAATGCGCTTAAAAGTTTTTAACTATGTTGAATGGTTAATAATGGTTCTTTGCTCGGGGGACATTGGTTATTTACTGTTGAGGTGACATTAGTTCTCTGCTGTTGGGGGGGAATTAGTTCTCTGCTGCTGGGGGGAATTAGTTCTCTGCTGCTGGGGGGCTGGACATTGGTTATTTACTGCCGGGGGGACATTAATTATTTGCTACTGAGTGAGGGGACATTAGTTCTCTGCTGCTTGGGGGACATTAGTTCTCTGCTGCTGGGGAGACACTGCTGAGGGGATAGTATTTGCATGTACCTTAGTAGCATTAAACTGAGTTGTACCAAATGTAAGTTACTTGTATAATTTTGCCCCAATGGGGCTCTTGGTGTACAGACCGGATGTCTCTGAATTTATTCAAGCTCAGACTGACTATTTTTGTATTTGAGTGAGAATTCAAATTCTTGTTGAATCGCAATCACATATATTCGCAATCAGGGAAAAAATTACTGATGATAGTAGTTTTTGTTTTTGTTTGCTTTCAGGTGTGTTTTGTCCTTCTGCATTACACAAGATTGTTTTGTCTGAACAGTAGTGCCCCCAAGGGGGGCTTAGTGTGCTAGTAGCTGTACTAATTATAGAAATACACTACGGAGATCAAAAAAAGGTCTTTTGGTATATGCGTCCGTATTTTTGCAAAATCACCACGAAGCTGTTCTATTTTAGAAATACACAATGGAGATAAAGTCTTTCAACATTTTTTCGCGAAATCAAATACCATGTTGAGTCAGACTGAAGATATTTAGACTGAAGATACAATATTGAAGATATAGCAATTGCGCATCTGCACTCTTTCTTGAAAACCAACTGCGCACCTGCGCGCCTAGCAGGAGTGTCCGCAGCTTTTTTAAATTTGCTCTATTAGGGACTTGAGTCAGCTGGCTTACAATTTCATTACCTTGCTTGCCCACTTTCCACTAGGAGTACACAAACTAGTGTTGACCTTCCTTGGACAAAACACTATAAACATTAAATGATTGCACAAGGGAAAATGAAAAAATCCAAACTCAAAAGTGGCATCTTGTTAAGGCGCTCACAATGTTGATATCAGCGATGTCTCATGCTTCTTGCCCTTAGTACTACAGATGTCTTTGTGTCAGCTTCTGCATCTTTTGATTATGGTGCTTATGCTTTTCTGCTTGTCTGTTGCCTTTTCTGCTTCTGTTCACTGATACTTCTGCTCATTTTCTTCTGTTGCAAAAATCTGGTCTAAGGACAAACTTAGGTTAGGGCCTTGACTAGGTATAACTCTAGAGCAGGGGTCGGCAACCTTATATACCCCGCGGGCTAAAGAGAGAATCTTAAAGACGACGGCTGGCCACATGAAGAAAGGGGAGATATGAGACATGAGAGAGATGAGTGTGAGAGATACAATTCAGACTACTGCAAGTAGAAAAGCAAAGACTTGGCTGCAAAACTCTTACATAACACTAAATAATATTGCCATAAAAATGGCTAGCTTAAAATAGACTTCTGTGCACACTAAGAGTGGGTCTCGGTCTGCCAGCGCGAGGTTCGTTCCCCACTTTTAGTGTGTTACAATGAGACAGGTGAGAGATGAGACAGGTGAGAAATGAGATGGGGGGAGATAAGACGCAAGAGAGATGAGACGCGGGAGATAAGACGCAAGAGAGATGGGACAGAGGAGAGATGATAAAGGGGAGAGATGAGACAGGGGAGAGGTGAGACAGGGAAAAGATGAGATAAGGTATACTGTAGAGGGTGTTAGGAGGAGCTAAGGGCCGGATGTCGGAGCTTCGAGGGCCGCATCTGGCCCGCGGGCCGCGGGCCGGAGGTTGCTGACCCCTGCTCTAGAGCCCTTGGGGATAAGCACTGCCATAACTCTATCCCTTACCCCTTGTTCTAATTTTAGCCATAACTTTTTAATGAATTGACATATTTACTTGATTCAAAAGGCTTAAGAACTTTATAAATTTTATTTATCAATGACATGAGTTTCAATAAACTATATTTTACTAGGTGCATCAGCCTGTGCATCAAGTTTTCTCACTATTTTTGGGACATCCCTGATATTTGCATATCTGAAAAAATAATTAAACAGCTTGTTATAAAAAAGACAAAAACTGAGTATATAAAATATGCATTAAACTGCAAATTTATAAACTGAAAATATAGTTTCTTTAGCTAAGCTACTAGTGCAGGCAAACAGTGTGTTACTGTTATAGTTAGGTAGGCCTGCTATTAATGATAAGCTAGAATAGTTTTCGAGTTTTTAATATATGTATTGTTTATGAGCACAAATAGAAAAATGAAATTCTACTACTACTACATGGATTTTGTTATATATGTATTAAAATCATATTTTTTAATTTAGTACAAGTTTTTCTTGTACTAAAATAAGTTGATGCCTAATATAATTGATGCTTCTTGGACCAAATTTAATGCCACTATGGCATCAAATTTGTGACCATAGACTTAAGCTGAAATACTGCAGCAGGCAGATCTTTAATATAATTTAAATGCTGGTAACTTATAAGACGAAATGGGCTGCAAAAAGCTATATTCACACTAATCACATACGATGTAAAGTATGTAATGAAAAGTAGTCAATGTTAAATACATTTCTTGGAAAACATTATGTTTAATTTTTGCAAATTAACAAAGTAGCTCTTTTAAAATAATTAAAGATTGCAGTTTGCTTTGTTAAGTTAACGTACTTTAACAAATGCTAAAATTATAGACATTAGGATCAATTTATTTAATTTTCGCTTTGTTGTTAGTCATTTAAAATATTTAATCTCATTTATTTTGGGACCTTATCGATCATAGTTGGCAGTGCTGAGACTTAGTCTTACTTATTTATTCTTACTGCATCTACATTTTGTACAATCTTTTACTGAAGCTTGAATTGTACTTTCCTCTTTGTTTGCTGAAAAAGTAGCTTTTGTCAATTTTTGTTAACATTGTTCAACCGACTTTTTCAATGGCTAACTTTGATGGCTTCTTGAGAACACAGTTAGCTGGGGTACGTTAATTTGCATTTTTGTTTTTATGCCTTATTTTTTTGTAAAGTATAAAGTTTTTTGTATTATTAGTTCAATATACCATCTTACCTTTAATCAATTATGTTCAATATAAAAAACTGCACAAAATATAATTCTGAATGCATATGCTGAATTGAACCTGTCGTCATGATAAAAAGATTCTTAATAATCTTAATGAATAGATGTAGGAAAGGTAATTTGTGGAGTAGTTAATGACTTGTTTTATTTAACAATGTTTTTGATTCTAGACATTTTCTTACCCACTCCCTAGATACTTTTTTGTCATCTACTATATAGGCACAGGCCACACAGCACTTGACACTCCCTTGACATTTTGTCACCTTATCTTGAACCCTTTAGTGGCATTTATCCAAGTCATATGAATGGCCACGACCACCATGCAAGTGCTAAAACTGGTACATGACCAAATACCAAAGTGGTTCACTAAGAAGTTCTAGTTGCCCTCTATTCAAATTCTGAACTTGGGACAAGATAATAGCAGAGTTAAAGTCTCAAAGTCCACAAAATAATTATCTTATATATAACTATATGCTAGTTTTTAACAGAAACAAAATGTAATGTAAGTATAGCAAAGCACAAAGAAAAATAGTTATCATATGTAGCTGTGATAGATATGGTATACATAAAATACTATATTGGTGCATAAACATTTCAAGTAAAAATATAATATTTTTTATTTATTTACATATTAAAGTAAAAGTTACTCCTTGCCTTTCATGAGACTGCCAAACCAAGGGATATGACCAAGGTGTGGTCAGCAGCTAAGCAGGAGCTGCTGATTGAGAGTGTGCCTGCTGAATTCTTGGCCAGTTAAGCTGTGCTGAACTGGTAGTACAACTTGTGATGATGCTGCACTAGGGATGTATGAAGTAGCACAAACTGGGCTTCCTTACAATTAGATTACATCAACTGGCAGTGTTTTATTTAACTTCAATCATAAGTTCTGAGATGAAACTGTGGTTATGCTATAGTTATATGGCTCAGGCCTAATACTAGGATTAAGAACTGGTCACAAAATTTAGTCACTTTGTCATCTAGATTCTCTGTATATCATTTTTTGGATTATGAATTGTCCTTTATTGGGATTTTTATCACACAGGTAAGAAAATTGTAAATAATGAGCAAAGTAGGCCTATCCAGAATTTTTTTTATTCTAAACCTAGTAACAAAAATATTGAGAAACTAAAGATTAGTATATAAGTCTTTATTTAGAGCTTTGTTACTAAAGCACTGCCAACTTGATTGGAGTCTAGTGTATTTTTGTTGCCAATAATTTAACTAGTGTTTTATTTTTATCATTAATTTTTTAGTACATCTTTGCTTAGCAGAATTAGGATAAGAGATTTATATAAGATGATAATTATGATGCCTATAATGAATGTGCAGAGCAAAAATTGAACTTTACTAACTAGCTGGACTGTAATGTATGTTTGATGGGTGTTATTTAATTCAGAATTCCAAGTAATGCCTGTAGTCATATATTTAGTTCTCAGGGAGTTCTAAACCTTATCTCTACTTCTTGTGTTTTTCTCCAACACTGGCAGAGCTACAAGCATGCAGAACCAGCCAGGCGCGACATTGCTAATGCATTGCACGAATATCGCGACCTCCGGCCAACTAACGAGGCATTCACATTCTCCAATGGCGAAACTCGCCAGCTACTGGCCCTCAGCGGCACCATTCCTGTGGTGCACAAAGGCTCCACTTACAACATACCGGTGTGTATCTACCTGCAGTACGGCACGCCATATGAGGCGCCTCTGGTTTATGTTCGGCCAACAGCCAGCATGGAGATTCGGGCTAGCCAGTATGTGGATAACAATGGCCGAATCTATATGCCCTATCTGAGCTCGTGGACTCATCCGCAGTCTGATCTGGTCGGCCTAATCCAGATGTTGCAGATTCAGTTTGGCGAGACTCCGCCGGTTGTGTCGCGCGTAGCTCGCCAGCAGGCAGCCCCTGTGGCTTCGCAGGCTCAGCAGATGCAGCATCAGCATCCGACATCAACTGGCTCGACTGCCGGCTACGGCTGGGGCGCCGGCTACGGCTGGAATCAGCCGCCTCCGCTACCGCAGCAGCAGCAGCAGCAGCAGAATTCCACTGGCACTCGACAGGACTACCAGGAAGAGGCTATGAGAATGTCTGTGCTATCGGCTGCTGAGGATAAGGTGGGTCAACTTGCTTTTTATTGGCAATTTAAAATGGCATTTTAGTTATTCTGGACTTTTTGTCTGCGTTTATCTGTTGACTTCAGATTTTATGATATTACTAGCTTTTTTTGCCCGTTGTTTTTGGGGCAGAAATTTAAAGCAAAGCAGTAAGCAATTCACGTCTCTGTATTAACTTTATAGTGAAGGTCACCATTTATTTATTTACTGCATTAATGAAAAGTGAAGAGTTTGTTTAAGGGCGTTTTAAGTAAAAAAGAAGTGAAAAGTTTGTCCAAACAGCCCCCTCTTGATTACTTCTTTAGAAACATGTCTCTTAGCCACTCCTCTATACAGTCAGTGGCAGATCCAGGAATTTTGTTTTGGGGCGGTCTGTCAGGGGAGCGCCATGAGAATCACAGAGGGCCGAAAAAGGGCGCCAGGAGCCAAGAAAAGGCGCCAGCGGCTGAAAAACGGGAGCCAGCGGCTGAAAAAGGGGCGCCAGCGGCCGAAAAGGGGCGCCAGTGCTGCGACTGGCGCCCCTGGTGGGGGCATCTTATTCCCATGATTAAAATTTAGGGGGGCGACTGCCCCCCCGCCCCCCCCTAAATCTGCCTCTGTATACAGTATGCATGTACACGCGTAGACATAAAGAAAATAGCCATGACATAACAATAACAATGTCAAAGAAACAAAATTAAACTGTTTCAGAGTTCAGAGTTAGACAGGTCAAGGTCAATTCGTGACTACTTTTCTATTAATTGCTTGCGAGTCATCTCAAGGCCTGGGGATACACCACATTCTTCGTTCTTCCCCTTGGTGCGAAAATGAATAGGCCAGCTGGAGTTCCAACACGGGAGCAGGCGACATAAAGCTGCCCATGCGAGAAGCACGGAGTCTCCAGGTTGATGCCAGCCACCTTCAGCGACTGTCCCTGAGCCTTGTTAATAGTCATCGCAAAGCACACTCTCACAGGGAACTGCAGTCGCTTGAACTGAAATGGCAGGTCCGTGGGGATAATTGGAATCCGGGGAACGAACACAGACTCTCTTCTGCCAGATCCAGTCATTATCGTGGCCTCAATCACGTGTGGGAAGAGCCGCCTGACTATCAGTCTGGTGCCGTTACACAGCCTTGGCACATTCAGGTTGCGGAGGAGCATAATTGGTGCCCCAACTTTCAGCTGCAAGTTGTGCGATGGAGTTCCAGGAGGATCTAGAGAGTTCAGAAACTCAACAGGATACTCCACAGCGGTGTCATCAGTCAACGTTGTATCAATTGACTTGTAGGTGAAAACTGCACCTGGCAACTCCTGAAGCAGTTGGTAGTTAATTTCGTTGGCGGCATCATTTCTAGGACACAGAATTGCCCTCTCTGACAGCCAGTCAACGTCAGCATATCGAGAGAAATAGGCTGGCTGGAGAGAAATATAAACCGGAGAGCCCTGCGCACTGGGACGCCACCGCACTCACCGCACTCAGTCTCAGTGCTGCTTGGGGGCCAGTAGACAGTCTAGGGGTTTGGGCTGTGTACATTCACGGCTTGAAATACAATGTACAGTCTGGGGCTTCGGCGCCCGGGGAAGGGAGGGGGTGGCTGTTATAAAATTTGGCCCGCAGAGTGGCGGAGGGGAGTTGGGGTGGCTGTCCTCGGAAAACAAAAAGTGACTCACTTTGAGATGATGCAGCTTTGCTCTGGATTGAGTAGAGATGTTCAAAATTGACAGCATTGTTGGAAAACATGTAAAGTGTAAGTGGATCAAATTTGGAGAAAATCTGACAAAGTGGGGCGACGATATGTCGAATTGAGTGATTTTTTGACGATTTTTGAGCAGTTTTTTGCACTTTTGAGCAGGAAGGAAATGATTTTTCGGGAATTTGAGTAGCCTATTGCACTCAGCGTAGGTGGTTTAAGGTATGTGCAAAGTTTAGTGCGATTTGGTTCAGCGGTTTCGGCGTCTATAAAGACAAAAGGTTGCACACACACACACACACACAGACAGACAGAGTTTTCACTTTTATATATATAGATTGTATCTCAATAGTCAATAAAACTTTATTATAACAATCTAGTAATCTAATGTTACCATAATCCAATAGGATTATCATAATGCGATTAAATCAAGCGCGATAACCATTAAGAAGTAGGATTTATCATTTTAAATAAATATTAAAATAAATTGGATTCCCATTATCAAGTAGAATTTCTATAATTCATAAATTACAATTACAATAATTTTATTGGGTTATTAATAAAGATCAAGATTTATAAATAAGAATACAAATCAGGATTAGGATTACATTACAAATCAGGATTAGGATTAGGATTACAAATCAGGATTAGGATTAGGATTACAAATCAGGATCAGGATTAGGATTAGGATTACAAATCAGGATCAGGATTAGGATTACAAATCAGGATTAGGATTAGGATTACAAATCAGGATCAGGATTAGGATTAGGATTACAAATCAGGATTAGGATTAGGATTACAAATCAGGATCAGGATTAGGATTAGAATTACAAATCAGGATCAGGATTAGGATTACAAATCAGGATCAGGATCAGGATTAGGATTAGGATTACAAATCAGGATCAGGATCAGGATTAGGATTAGGATTACAAATCAGGATCAGGATTAGGATTACAAATCAGGATTAGGATTACAAATCAGGATTAGGATTACAAATCAGGATCAGGATTAGGATTAGGATTACAAATCAGGATTAGGATTAGGATTAGGATTACAAATCAGGATTAGGATTACAAATCAGGATTAGGATTACAAATCAGGATTAGGATTAGGATTACAAATCAGGATTAGGATTACAAATCAGGATTAGGATTAGGATTACAAATCAGGATTAGGATTAGGATTATAAACTAAGATTATCATTACAAATCTGGATTACGATTTCAAAGTAGGAATGCAATAGTCAGATCATTGAAATTATTACGAAATGATTTTGATATATAAAAATTTCCTAATTCGATTTGACTGTCTGCAATTTCTCCTATTCTGCATTGTCACTCCCCAGGTGCGCCGGCGCTACAGTGAGAAGCGCGCCCAACTCGAAGCTGAACTAGACGTAGTCCGCCGCACCGGCCAGGACCTCCGCGAAGGCCGAGCCAGACTTGAGAACCTTCTCAGCGGTCTTGACGCCGAGCTGGAATCCGTTGGCGCCTACGCAACCAGACTGCGCCAGGCCAACAGCCAGGCAGAGGAGATGCTCAGCCAGATGGTCGCCCAGGAGGCCGTGGGAGTTGACGAAGCTGTTGATGCCACCGCGCCGCTATACCGTCAGATTGTCCGCTGCTACGCCGAGGAGCAGGCTCTGGAGGATACTATCTACGCTCTGGGCGACGCCCTGCGCAAAGGCTGCGTGGATATCGATGCCTATCTAAAGGTGAGCCAGAAATTGTTATTTAAAAAGCTGTTTAACAAATATATCGTCCCACAACGCTAGGCTCTACTTCCAGTAGCGCTTTTGTCAGCCATATAATTAATAATATTTATTGATTACACATGCCCGATTGGGTCAGATGTGCAGCCGACAGCACAGCTGCAGCTATTGCGCGCCGCATCTGAAGGCTGCGTACAGCTTTTGTGTCCATGGACTGGGGGGATGCCACACCCACCAATTTAACAGCTGGGTGAACTGAAACAATGCAGAGTAAAGTGTCTTGCTAAACTGTCTTGTTCCAGCGGAGTCGGGAATCGAACCCCCGACCTTTAAGTCTCGAGTCCGACGCTCTAACCACAAGGCTACAACCACATGTCAGCCAAGTCTAGAATTAAGTCAATCACGTTGAGAATCCAAACTCACTGCGGTAGCAGCTACTGCCATAAACATACACTCGACCATAGACATAAAGGTCATTTAAGTTGATAAAAAGCCAACCAATTGGAGAATTTCAAGCTGCACTCTCCTATGGCCACAGACTATAATAAATTAAGCTAAACCGTTTATTTGTCTATTGTCGAGTGTAGTTCTATGGCAGTGACTGCTACTGCAGAGAGTTAGGATTCTCGACTTGGCTGACAAAAAGCAATACTATGAAATGATTGTAGGGACCTAAATAAATAATGCTCTCCTTGCAGACAATTCGCGAACTCAGCAGGCGTCAATTCTACCTGCGAGCAACTATTCAGATGGGCCGTTTGAAAGCTGGCCTACCGGAGTTATGAAAATCTGACAGGCCACTGGGTTGTTAACTGATTCAGTTTGTCTGTCTTACAACACTTTTCATTGGTCGACTGACTGCTTAAAAATAATCGTTTGTTTATCTGGAAATCGCATGCCATTTATTGGGAAAAATTAGCTGAAATACTTCATCTTTCTCTATGGGGTCAGTTTGCAGTTTGAGTTTGAGGGGGTAGCTTTTGCTAGTCTAGTAACACAAAAACTAAATCAGGGAATTAGGCAGAAAATTTCCCAGTCCTTAAGTATCTGGGAATCGGTGTCGTTTCTATATGTTATATATAACTAAAAGAGTAGATTATTATTTAAGTACATTTTATATGCATATTTACTACAAATGTTATTCAACGCTTTGCACACTGTGAGCAAAGGGGCGATTGCACTGTCTTTTTTCTATTTTTTAAACTTTAAGTTTGTATTGCCCAAGTTTGCTATGAATCTGGCATTAAATGTGAAGTTTGTATTTGTTTTTGTGCAACTTTTTATAACTATTCGTCACATGCTGGGAGCAGGTGATTTTCCATAGTTAGCATTAGATATTCTCTTGTGCAGATTAAATAATTTCTTCTTAAAACCTGAGGAATGTAACGGCCAACCAAATAAAAACCTGAGGGAAGTAGCGGCCAACCAAATAAAGACCTGAGGGAAGTAGCGGCCAACCAAATAAAGACCTGAGGGAAGTAGCGGCCAACCAAAAAAAGACCTGAGGGAAGTAGCGGCCTACCAAATAAAGACCTGAGGGAAGTAGCGGCCTACCAAATAAAGACCTGAGGGAAGTAGCGGCCAACCAAATAAAAACCTGAGGGAAGTAGCGGCCTACCAAATAAAGACCTGAGGGAAGTAGCGGCCAACCAAATAAAAACCTGAGGGAAGTAGCGGCCTACCAAATAAAGACGAGGGAATTAGCGGCCTACCAAATAAAGACCCGAGGGAAGTAGCGGCCAACACTATAAAGATCACATAAAGTAATATCCACTGATAGTTGCTAAATTGTAACTGAAGGTGTATCACTGCATGTTCAATCCAATAAGAGCTGGTCTATTATAATTATATGATTATTGATCTTCTATTTTCTGTAAAATGTTACAGAGAACTTACATTGCGTCTTATCATCGCTCGTTGCCTGACCCAGAAGCATTGTGTCTATCCACAACGTCTTAATTTTCATTAGAATCGCACGCGAGTGAACCCAAGTTTGTGCAAATCTAACTTATAAGCCAAGCACAGGTTATTCAGACTTAGCTTAATTATTTTGTTGCCGAAGAAAGACTATCGGCAACATGTGAAAATTTTTGTCTATTATTAGACCTCTGTATGCTTTTCCGTTGTGTATTTTGACTCACTGAGAAAAAGAGTTGCTTATTTCCGACTTAGCGCTGCAAAATAAATAAATAATTTGCACCAGCCAGTGTTGCTGTTCATATTGAGATTTCTAAAATTGTGTGTTCTAAGCAAAGTAAACTATTAACAGTAATTAAAAATCGTTTCTTTATTATATGATAAGCGAACACTACTCAACAGTAGCAAGGCAGGAATGTGGAACGAACTTCTAATCCGAAAACACGAAAACGTGTGTTGTGCTTGTAGCAACAATATAGACATTAGACACTATACTGTTAGACATTATACTGTAGCTGGAGTAGCTGTAGTTTAACATTCGTCTCACTCAACCGTTGTTAAACATAAAACGAATGTGAGAAAGCTTAATTTTATTTATCTAATTCAAGACAGTATTAATTGATGTAGAAGACGGTTCATTTTTCGCTCATTTAGAATAGTACTATGAGCCATTTTGTGACTGAATAATGTATGCAGTGGAGTGATGGGAAAAGACCACGAGTAAATACTGACAGGTACAGAAATGAATGTACGAGCGTAGAGTGGCAAGGAGACAGACAGAAAGAGATGCAGAGTGGCAAGGAGTCAGACAGAAAGGGATGCAGAGTGACAAGAAGTCAGACAGAAAGGGATGCAGAGTGAGAAGAAGTCAGACAGAAAGAGATGCAGAGTGACAAGAAGTCAGACAGAAAGGGATGCAGAGTGACAAGAAGTCAGACAGAAAGAGATGCAGAGTGACAAGAAGTCAGACAGAAAGGGATGCAGAGTGACAAGAAGTCAGACAGAAAGAGATGCAGAGTGACAAGAAGTCAGACAGAAAGAGATGCAGAGTGAGAAGAAGTCAGACAGAAAGGGATGCAGAGTGACAAGAAGTCAGACAGAAAGAGATGCAGAGTGAGAAGAAGTCTGACAGAAAGGGATGCAGAGTGAGAAGAAGTCAGACAGAAAGAGATGCAGAGTGACAAGAAGTCAGACAGAAAGGGATGCAGAGTGACAAGAAGTCAGACAGAAAGAGATGCAGAGTGACAAGAAGTCAGACAGAAAGGGATGCAGAGTGACAAGAAGTCAGACAGAAAGAGATGCAGAGTGAGAAGAAGTCTGACAGAAAGGGATGCAGAGTGACAAGAAGTCAGACAGAAAGAGATGCAGAGTGAGAAGAAGTCTGACAGAAAGGGATGCAGAGTGAGAAGAAGTCAGACAGAAAGAGATGCAGAGAGACAAGAAGTCAGACAGAAAGAGATGCAGAGTGAGAAGAAGTCAGACAGAAAGAGATGCAGAGAGACAAGAAGTCAGACAGAAAGGAAGCAGTCCAAGACTCGATAACAGACCAATGTTACAAGGAAAATACAATAGCAAAAAATAAATGAAGCCGAAATTCAAGCAACAGATGAATCGTTTGTTTTGTCAAACTGCGGACTTATTTAATTAATCATCATTGAATTATTAGAAACGGCTGCATAGTCTAACCGGCCGAAACAGTCCAGATAACTGCGCTGTGTTGACATGAAAAAAAACTGCTGAGAAAATGAGACAGAGCGACAGAAGCGAGACAGTGACGGAGAGAAAAGAAGAAGCACTGGGAAAATGTGCGCGATGTTGCACTTCAGGATCGCCTCAAATCACGAACCAATAGAACTGGCTCACGCACACGAACAAATGCAGACAGACGAGCAGAGAAATTGTTGGAAGATTATAACTAGAGAAAATAGGGAGATAATAAGAAATAAAGGAAGGCAACCCAATGTTAGCTGGCAATCAATGAGCTGGAAAAAAGTATAATTAATATCATAATGAATATAGAAGGCGAGCACAATTGAATCGACCGATAGAAAATATACTTAGAAGCACTGAAACTCTGAGTGTATAAATACCAATGCACTGTTCATTATCAGACCGGTGCCTAGAGGCAGGCATCTGACAGCGCAGATTTAAATTGGAATTCATTTTCAACAAAAAGAATTGCTTGCTTATTTCTCAGAGACGATGAGGAAACGAAGAGAGAAACGATAAAAAAGCAACAGCAAGTGGAACACTTAGCGGCCGCATTAAATTAAACAATTTCGCTTAACCAAAATCACTGGCTTAAACTTACAACTACAAGAGACGGATAGAATTTGAGAAGTATTTTGCCCGTGTTTTATCTTGCCACGCGCTACATACTACTACTGCTGGTCAGTAGTGCGATTAGGATAACATTTACACCAGATTTTAAACACAGAATTCGCCCAACCCACTCTGCTGCTTTTCGAGTCCCAATTAAATCCCATTTATTGAAGATTTATCGCCTCGGAGCGCCAGAGCCGCCGCGACCGCCTCCGCCACTGCCGCGACCGCCTCTACCACTGCCGCGGTAATATTCGCCACCACCACCGCCGCCGCCGCCACCGCCACCACCGCGCCGCCCCGAAGACTTTTTCTCCTCGACGTTGAGACGATCACCATAGCTGGTGGTAATTCTCTACAAATATAACGTTGTAACTTTGATTACATATTTTACATCTCTACTAACTAACTACGAAAGACACCTAGCCATTCAACGCGTACACACACAACAGACTCCTGAACACAGAAAGGCACGTAACACAGCAGCCGGTTGCTAAACAGTAGAAAGATCACGCTATTAGAGATTCTAAATGCGATTGACCACGCTGTACTGACCTTCTGTTCAATCAGAAACTTAGCACTTGCAGGATCGCTAAAGCTGACAAAGCCGAAGCCCACTGAGTCCTTGTTGCGATTTGGTGTGATTCGACAGCCGATAATCTCGCCATACGCACTTAACTCGGCGATCAGCATAGCTTCGGTAACTTCGGGCTTAATATTGCCCACAAACACTTGCTGATTGTCAGGCGCATCGTGCTCAGGCCCAAACTGCTGAGACGGGGCAGGATGAGAGCCACTGCCGCTGCCGCCGTTAGTTGATGCGGCCGGAGTTTGTCGACGAGGCGCCTGCTGAGTTGGAGCTTGCGGTTGCGGCTGAGGCTGCGGCTGCGGAGGCGGAGGCGCCACAGTTGAGCCACCGCCAAAGAGTGCAGCGAAATTTTTCTTGACGCCAGCGCTGGCGCCGCCGCAGCTGTTAGCCGCTGACGCAACGCTGGAACTGACGATAGGCGCTGGAACTTCAACTTTGGGCACAGTTGAAGCCGGCTCAACTGCGGTGACGATGGCGGAACCGGCGGCAATGACAGAATCATCATCGTCTACAGCCGCCGAGGCCGAAGTAATAAGGCCAGACGACAACGGTTGCGCATCGTCGATGATGATGACGTCTTCGCCGTTAGCCGACGCAGAAGAGGCGGGAATGGGCGAGGCCAATCCGGGTGGCTCGAGTTCAGCAGAAGCGGAAACAGCAACAGCGGCCGAGGCGGAAGGCAATGCCGGTGGCGCGGCGACAGTTGCAACTTCGGAAGGTTCTGGGGCGTCAGGCAACGACTCGATCGTCGCGTCTGAGCTTGCCGCATCGACGTCGGTGAAAACTTCGTCATGGTACCTGCAAAATCCGAGCGGGGTACAATTTCGTCATTCTAGTCGGCTACAATTTCGGAATGAACAAAAAGGCTTTGAGAGACAACTGGAAGATCTAGGGCTTGAGCTGTGTATGCTTTGTACTTACGAATGTACATAATGACGTCATGTATGTCACTGTAAAATCCTTAGGGGGTCTTGACCATAGAGTATCATCACCGGGATACTCTATGGTCAGCGCTTAGAATCATCACCGGGTGCCACAGCTGCTCGGGCATCGATCATCTTCATGACGAATGTATGATCCTGCCGGTGTCCCTGCACTCTGAACTTCTGGCAGCGCAGTTCTGGGTGCAAGCGCTTCATCCGTGTCACCCATGTCATCATCTGTCGCTCGTCCCGGCCCCGCGGCGGCAACTTCGCTCGTCGCTCACCACCTGCGCCATCAACTTCATCAACGTGCATCAGCCGCTTCTCCGTCCTTCCCCCGGTCCGCTCACCACCCGCCAGCTTTCCATCGCCCTCCTCACCGCTTGCGTGCAGAAACGCCTGCTTGACCGGCAACCTAATCGGGTCCTCGGCGCGCCATCGCCTGTGATCGACGCCTCCGAGACGCAGTTGCCGCGCTTCGCCCAGGCACGCTAGCCCAACTCCGGTCGGGTTTCTGCCTTCACCTGGCCAGTTATAAGCACCGCCTCGACCACGAGTCGCCTGCCACCTGCCCGCGTTGCCACGGCGAGGAAGAGTCGGTCACGCATCTGTTCGCCTGCCCGGCTCGTCCCACCTCGCTCGTCCCGCGGGATCTCTGGTCCCAGCCCAAGACCGTCTGGGGCTTCTTCGCCGAGCTTTTCCCAGGAGCAGGTACTGGCCCTGGCCCGCCGAGCCAAGGTTAACACACACACACACACACACACACACACACACACACACACACACACACACCATAGAGTATCTAGCCCTGCTTACCAGAGCCGACCGGAACGGTAAAATATAATAATACAACAACAACAACAACAAAGGACGACAACCCAAGGCCGAAGCCAGAGGGGCTGCCGTCAAAAGGCACGCGCAAGAGCAGAGTGGCGCAGAATTGTCAGTCCACGAGGGTCAGAGATCTCAGCGTCAGTCAATAGCAGTTCAGGATAGCGTAGCGCCCTCGCCTGACCACGCCGCCGGGGCCCCTGCAGGGAAAGCAGCAGCACGTCCTGCAGTGGCTCGGGGCAGCGCTGCTCCGCACGGATGACGTGGCCAGCCAGCTGCAGGCGCCGGATGCGCAGCAGCTGACTTGGCCGGCAGAGCTGGGCCCGGCGATAGAGCTCATCGTTGCTGGTGTTGGTGACGGCAGTCGGCGAATAGTGGACGCCGAAGGCGGCTCGCAGGAGTCCGGCGTGGGCGGCATCGAGTTGCTTCTCCTGTGTGCCGTTCAGAGTCCACGTTTGAGCGTTGTAGAGAAAGACGGTCTCTATGACGGCTTGAAACAACCGCCCTCTCAGCCGATCCGGCAGCGTGGGGCACTGCAGGACAGTCCGCAGGGTGCGAAAGGCTGCCCAGGCAAGCGCCCTGCGTCGCGCCATGTCGTCCAGGATGTCGGGCACTTGACCGCCGAGATAGATGAAGGTCTCGCAGCGCGGCAGCAATGCCGCTTGCCCATTTACGCTGTGGCAGAAGATCTCGCCGTTGAGGTCATTTGGGACGGTCAGCACCATTGTTTTCTTGGTGTTCACGGACAGCCCGACCATTGCCGCCGCCGCAGTCAGCTTGTCCAGCAGATGCTGAGCACCTTCGATTGAGCTGGACAGCAGCGCCAGGTCGTCCGCGTACGCCAGGACAGAGAGTCGTCTTTCGGGGTGTCGGCTGCTTGTCCTGCGACAGAGCAGAAAGCCGTTGGCGTCGTCAGGGAGGCCAGTGCGCAGCACCCAGTCCAGGACCAGGACGAACAGAAAGGGGGCGAGTGTGTCGCCCTGCAGCACACCGGAGGTCGTGTCGAAGAAATCGGATAGGCCGTCCGGCGTCACAACTGCCGCCCTGGTCTCCTGGTACAGGGCCATCACAGCCGTTACCAGCTGCTCAGGCACATGGTACGCGCGCAGGATCTTCGGGATGACCCGTCTCGACACCGAGTCGAAGGCCTTTAGAAAATCCACGAAGATGCAGATGACCGCCGACTGGTGGATACGGGTCTCTTCTAAAATGCGGCGCAAAGCGAGAATCTGATTCACCGTGCCCCTACCTGGCCGGAAGCCGTTTTGCTCTCGCCGGAGGAACGGGTCCAACACAGGTTGCAGCCGCGTCAGCAGCACCCTGTTGTACAGCTTCGCGGCGCAGGACATTAGGGATATTCCGCGATGCTCTTCGACCTTGACAGTTCCGGGCTTCTTCGGGATCCCGACGATGTGCGCCGTCCGCCATTCAGCGGGGGCGGGACCTCCCGCCAGCACGCAGTTCATCACTTGCGTGACTTCTTGCGCCACCAGCGGGAGGCGCAACACTTCGACAGGCACGTCATCGGGTCCGGTGGCTTTGCCGCCCGGTGTCTTCTTAGCGAGCAGAAGCACCTCGTCAATGGTGATAGGACTGGTGTTGAAAGAGCATTCTTCTGGCAGTGCGACCTCTGCGGGCAGTGACATGTCGTCTCTTGGCGGCGGTGGAGACGCGTTAACGATGCCAGAGAAAAAGGCTTTTAGTTCGTTTCGCCTCTCTTCGGGCGTGTCACCAGACAGGTTCAGCGTACTGCGCCGTTTACGGCCTGTCAATTGGTTTACAACAGACCAAACAGCACGGGGCTTCTTGTCGGGGCCGGCTTCAGTAATTTCTTGAATTGCGGCCTCAACAGCGGCGCGTTGCCGGGCCTTAAAAACCTCTGCTAAGGCTTTCTCAGCTTCCTCCGCAGGCTGTCCGCTCCTCCGCAGTCTTTCCACAGTTTGCCGGGCCTGTCGCAGCGCCTCGTCGTTTTGCCATACAGGCTGACCGCTTGCTACTGGTTTCACCAGAGGCAGCGTTTTAGTAGCGGCAGCCTGGACAGCGCTGCTGACGTCCGAGTATTTGGCAGGTGCTGCTGGTTCCGGTCGTTTGTCCAGCGCGTCGGCAAAGGCCAGGCAGAAACGGCCTCTTGTGCTTGGGTCGCGCAAGGCGCGGAAAAAGCGCTTTGGCTGCCGCTTCGGTGGTCGGTATAGTGGGTGCCTAAGGCGCAGTTCACAGTAAAGCAGTCTATGGTCAGACCGAATTGCCAAAGGTGCCACCGTGTCGCAGTTGACTGCACGGCGCCGTTCCCGCCAGCGGATTAGAATGTGGTCCAGCTGTGCGAGTCTTTTTGTGGCAAACTTTCCACTGGCGTTCCGGGTCGGGCGCTTGCATCCAGTGAACGTTGCCAGTCTCACAGCTGGTTTCCTAAAGAGAGTGTTCGCTGAGACCAGATCGTGCCGGTCCACGAAATCCATTAGTGCATCGGTGTTGTTGTTTTCGCGCGGGGTGACAAAGAGAGCTCGTTCAGAGCTCGTAAGTTGCAGTCTATTTAAGTTGCAGTCTATTTAAGTTGCAGTCTATTTAAGTTGCAGTCTATTTAAGTTGCAGTCTATTTAAGTTGCAGTCTATTTAAGTTGCAGTCTATTTAAGTTGCAGTCTATTTAAGTTGCAGTCTATTGAAGTTGCAGTCTATTTAAGTTGCAGTCTATTTAAGTTGCAGTCTATTTAAACGCTACTGCGTTTGAATAGCGCCGCCGCCTCCTGGTGCCAATTCCTGCTCCAACAATGGAATTGCGTACCAAGGCCTCAACGGAGAGCCGCGCACCTGCTGCGGCTGCCAAGAGCGGCACACCACCCTGCACACGAGGACAACGCAGTGTGCGTCGGCGTATTGAACGACGCCGCGAGCGAAACTGCCGTGGCCGACACCGTGCCCGCGAGCGTCGCACTGCTGGCAGAACCTCTATGCGCAGTGGTACGGTTCCTCCGGGTGGCGCCGGGGACCTAGAGGTCCACAACCAACGGATCCAAGCTGAACCAAATTGCACGCCGCATAAACAGAAACAACAACTAAGAGTCGCGACTTGGAACTGCCGGACTCTGCGAGCAGGTTGGAGGCAACATCTACTGGCAAAATTAGCTACCGATCTGCAACTAGACATTGTAATGCTGCAGGAGCTATCTATTAAAACCGATCCTGGGCTCCATCAGGAGCACCTCGGTGGCGGCTGGCTCCTTCAGTTCACTTCAGCAGACGCAAAAGGCCGAGGAGGAGTTGGTGTCCTCACCAGCCCACGGCTACAGAAATGTTTTCGATGCGAAAGCTTATCGCCAAGACTACTACGAGTCGACCTTCGTCTCCGCACCCGTAATATTCACTTATTCTGTGCCTATGCACCCACAGCTGCGCACCCGACGGAGCACCGTCAATTTCTGGAGTTCCTCTCGGCGCAACTGGAGGCGGTTGCTCAGCGTGACTCAGTGCTGGTGCTTGGAGACCTCAACGCTGTTATGCGAAAATCTGAACGAGCTCTATAATAATAAACTTAATAATATTACCATAGACACAAATTATGTTGCTTTAAATCAGACTAGAATTTGGATGCCTACGTGGTAAGCAGTGCATATCATTATTTTAAAGTAACCATTGACCAATGAAATATAGCTTAATAATATAACCTTATATTATATATAACCTTATAACCTTATATAGCTTATATAATATAATAATATAATCTTACCTAAAGATGTCGCGCTGCACAAAGTACTTCTTAGGTCCGTTTTGAGCCAGCAGAAAAGTCTGCATGAATCGGCGCATCGGGCCGGCATTGTTGCTAATCTCGCCGCAGACTTGAATTAGCACACCATCGCCTTTGGAATCCGGCAGCGAGTCGACCATGAGAATCTTGGTGCGACAGTCGTACAGGTTTAGGCTGGCGATGCGCTCGGCGATGGCCGCTTGACCGCAGGCCGGCTGTTGCTCCTGGCCAGGCGCCTCCCGTCCGCCATGGATGAACAAAGACGACGACGAATAGAAACGATATAGATCCTGCGGGCACTTGTTAACGCTCATATAATAGATGTAAACAAACTCTTTGCCAACATCGCGAGCCTGGCTAAACCAATCTGGCTCAGTTGTGGCGGCTGGGTTGCGCTGTGTGTCTGCTGGTGGCTGAACCATTATAATAGCCTTTCGATTAAATTTTGTTAGATTGGATCGGCACAGATCCTGTCTGTAATTAGATATGATTCAACAGATAGTCTAAGTTAAAATTGAAGCTTTAAGAGTGACATTAAAGCAAACAAATTATATAGCACTGACAAGGCAAAAAATCCTAAACCTATCATTCTAGGTACAAGCCTGGCTACTTGGTACTTTCGAAATACTTGACTCACTAAGTAAGCCTAAGCATGAACAAAATTATTGCTGTCAAAAAAGCAAAACTAAATTATAAAATCTTTACTAAGAGATTAAATAAAAGAGAAGTAACATGAAAAAAGTTTTGATTTGTCCAAGTAGTTGCAAATTTAGCCAAATACAATAACTTTGCTTAATCTAGTAATAATAAATTAGGTATGGCAATAAGAAATGTCTTTGAATAATTTTCATGTTCTATTGGTGGTTTGGAGTAAGCCAACAAATGTGAACCAAAATGACAGATTATTTAGATATAGATTTATAATTAAATAGAAACTGATCTTGTAAATAACTTCATCCTATGTGACTAGCATGTGACTCACTATGAACTGGTCTTTTTACTAATTAATGTGGACAATGCTATGCTATGTATAGTGTACATATGTATACATATGTATAGCTATGTATTTTTAGCTATTTGCCAAAAAGCATTAAGATTAAAGCAGAGCTCAATATTTTTTAATTTTATATTTCTTTTCTGTTTGAAATTCTTATTACCTTAACTTCTATCGTTATTTGCTGAACTTAAAAAATTGAAAAGAAGTAAATGTGTATAAAACCAATATATATGATTAAATGCATGTTTTTCGATTTTCTTGCCACAGCTCTTGAATTCTAAAAATCCATATTACTCTATACTATAGTTTCAATATTATTTTTAATAAAAATGCCAAATAAATATAAATCAAGATGCATATTAAAAATCTAGATTTAGTATCTAGCTAAGTATAAGTACCCTATTGGAGCAAATTTAAAAAAGCTGTGGATACTTGCAAGGCATGCAAGTGCGCAGTTGGTTTTAAGAAAAAAAGAGTGCAAATGCGCAATTGCTTTATATCTTCAAAATTGTATCTTCAGTCAAACATATTCAGTCTGACTCAATGTGGGTTGGGTCAGACTGAATTGTCTTTTCGCACTCTGGCACTGCAGAGCATGTAGTCGTGTTTGCAAATAAATGTGCACCCCTCCATCAAAAAATTCTCTATACATTAAGAAACAATAAGGCCTATAAACTGTGCCTGGCTAGAATTGCACCTACATGTACATATAAGTTTATTTTAATATGTAAATGTATAACTAAGCGCACAATAGCATGGATGTCACACTGGTATACCATGTGCACCTACATGTACATTTAAGTGTATTTTATAATGTGTTGTAATGTACATACATTTTAACGCACAAGGTGCAAGTATAGAGGCACTGGCATTCACTACTAGCATTGCATCTACATGTACTTGTACATGTAAATGTATTACAAAAAATAAATTTATAAAGAACACAAGACGTTAGTGTAGGGGCACAAGGGCCCACTGTTTGTTATACATCTACATACTTACGCATACAACTTTATGCACACATGGCATGGCCATGCAGACAGAAATTTCTTTCTGTGCAGCCATACATGCGCAACACCCGGCCGACCCGGCCGAACTGGCCGGGTGAAACGAGGGCCAAGCAAGGTAAGTCACAAAAACCAATCGACCAAGTGCAAAAAAATCAAAGGGGGGACCAAGGGACAAAAAAGGAAGGCGTGAAGAAAAGGAAAAAGGGGAGAGAAAAAGAGAGCAAATGAGAGCAAACTAAGTCGTAAATAGAGCAATGAAATGAACTAAGTCGCAAATGAGAGCAAAAACTAAGTCGTACGGCCGGCTAAGATTTGGGAGGTTGCGCATGTATGTGTGCAGCTGTGCAGGCAATTTTTCACAAGCGCGCCAAACGCTGTCCGCAAAAACCCCTATTTGTTCCAATAGGGCTAAGTTGGCACAAATGAGGTGTAACATAAGATAGGCCTATATTTAAAAATATTTTATTGACTTTCTTAATGTTATACAATCTGTTGCACTTGTTCTGTTGCAGCAATTTCTTGGTTTTCATTTTTTCAAGCCATTGTGTAACTCAATGAAGTTGCAAAGATTTTTGTATATTTGTATAATTAAAAATGACAATCAATGTTCTACATTATTGTAATAAATAAAAAAATTGGTTCAAATTATATTGTAAGGATTGGAGAACACAAGTGAGGGCGCTTGTTTTGTAATACTTCAATTGTTAGGCCCTAAGTTGTATTTACTATTGACAGTATTGTGTGGGTGGATTATATTATGAAATGTCATTTAGTTAGGGTAAAGTATCATCAACTGAACAGTGTATCTTCAAAACCGAACAATAATTTTGACTCCTTCTTTGGTCTTGTGCAAGACAGAAACAAGCTTGTTGTGTTTCACAGAACAACTAATTTGAAAGTCAAAGAAATTATCTACAAGTTGAGGCATGACATGCAATGAATCATTAAGAGAAAATAAAGATATTGATGTTTTAGTAAAATTTTTCATCTCAAAAGCATAATTTTTAACAACATTTTTTCAGTATGTACTTTAGACGAAGATTGTATATGGTTGCTTGCCAATTAAATGACCATAAATGTAGTTATTTATAAAGCATGAAAAATGCTTTCAAATGACATAATTCATGATAGTTCACTCCTTAAAATAAGATTAAACCACTCACTCAAATTGTAAAACCAAACATCAAATTCTCTGTTTGGTTTGAAGATACATGAAAATCATTGTTCGGTTTTAGATAAAAAGAAGGAATAACTTTTTTTCTATTTGACTAAATAGCAAAAGCAGATACTTTTTAGAAAGATGTAACTGTTTTCTATAACTTGGCTTTTGATTTATCATCATATCTTAAATAGAAAATCTGTAGCTTAGGTTTGAAGTTAAAAAAATACACATTCTTGTTTGGTTGATGATACACTACCCTATAGTTTTATAATAGTCTAAATATATATTTAACATACAAACAATGCAGTCTAAGAAAGTGAGTATATGTCAAAATTACAACAATTATTTGTTAACTATCCCTGAATTTCATAATGCAGAAAAATACATTGTAGGCCTAGGGATCAAATAAAGAAAATGCATATAAATAAGGAGTGAGTGGAGGAGAAAGAGAAACACATAGGTCTAGTCGACTCTAGTGCAAAAGGATAATATAAGGTCAACAATAGAAATCAATTATTATTATATACATTTTTTAGTTTAAGCCAGTGAGATTGGGACTGTCTTTGGAGTAATAAACCTGGATTTAATGCAGAGCACTAAAGAATGATCAAAGACAAAGTAGTCAGTCATAAAATATAGGCCTAAATACAAATAAGTAATATAATATATAGTTAAAAGTTCTTAAAATGGTAAAATAATAAGTATACAGTGAGAAACCTATTTGTCAATCGACTGCATAAAAAATTCAAAATATACGAAATTCAAAATATATAGTGCTAGCTCAAGCACGCTGGATGCAATTAATGTTGATGCTGGGCATTGTTATATTTCTATTTTTTTACTCTTTGTACTATCTCTGTAGCCTGTCCAGATAAGATTTGCACAACCGGAGCTCTTGCGCAAAATACTAATTATAAAATTATTAGGATGACTGAATGCAACGATTAAGTTTAACGCTTCGCTATTTAATAATAACGCGACTGCAAGGAGCTTGACGGAGGGGTGTGTATAAAGCCAGGGCTCGGCTGGAGGTCAGTGGCATTAAAACAAAGTTTAAAGAATAGTCGGGCAGATAAGACGAAACATGAAGAATAAGTTTATTTTAAGTTTTAAGTTTAAATCTTTAAGATACACAGTTGAAGTTATAGACTGCGAAAATTGCTAGAATTTAACACCATGTTATTGCAAAACAAGGCTTGATCAAGGCATTTATTTTTTAATTCTTTTCATTTTGTATTTTATAATATATAATTTTGAGAATATCGTTTTGCAATGAGATTCTCGATATTGAATTACGAAAAGGCATATTGAGAAAATATTGCGTGTACAATTGAGCATTGGTATTGCTAAGGCTCTTTCGTATTATTTCAAGCGGAAGCGAAAGATTAGATAAGATTACACTCCCGTTTCACTAGCGACGCGCTATAAACCCACTTTTTTAAACTCGTTCGCCACAAATGAAAAACTACTTTTCAACTAGATCTTGATGTAACTCTTATTCGCCACTAACTGCTTCAAGCAGCGATGTTACTTATAATATAACTTGGTCTGGTCGTTCAAAATAAACTTCGGCTTATAACGGGTTTATGAGCGGTTTATAAGCCCCTACGATAATATATTTATACGAAAGCTTTCGCCGTTTTAAAATTCGAATAGCCTCTATTTGACTTGAATTTATTAATATTAATATATGACTTAATATTTGACGTAATTACCGCCGGTAAAAAGGAAATTAAAAAAAATCTATGTAACTAACTTCGTGATGTAAAGATAAATAAAAAATTTATAAAAACAATCATAATTTATACACGCATATGAATTTCTTTTATTCTTCATGTTTCGACTTATCTGCCCGACTATTCTTTAAACTTTGTTTTAATGCCACTGACCTCCAGCCGAGCCCTGGCTTTATACACACCCCTTGACGGAGTACACGATAAAAACATAAAATTCTAATTATTCAAATTTCAGCAAAGTTTAACGAAAAATAAAAAAGGATAAAACTTATAAACATAAAAAATGAAATTCGTAGGAAATTTTCCTAATTTTTATAGTGTACAGAATTTATATTATTTACACTTTGTGTGAACGGTAGCTTATAAGAACCGAACGAAACGTGTGCTACACCTGGCAAGGACCACTGCTCGAAGAATATTCATCCAGCAGTTTTAGTTCTGGCCATGCAACCCTGTCAGCGATCTGACGATACTTAATAGATCGAAGTTCGAACATGCATGAGACACGTTTAAAAGAGTTGAACCCGTTGTTGTCTGCTTTCTCTGTTGCTCTGTTTCGGTTTCGCCCGGCGATGGTCTGAATCTGAAAACAATAGGGCCTAGTGCCTATAAACACTTCCAGCACAATCTGAACAGAATGTGACAAAGTTAGACAAAAATCTGGCAACTACAACACAGTTTGGCAGTGACATGTTTTTTAGCTTATTTAGAATCTAACTATACACGAGAGTGCATTTAATATTTAATTGTCTTTTAGAAAACCGAACATTTACTTTTACAACAGACAACAGTCAATGTACTTTTGCACTAGGGGCCTAATTAAAAATGAAAATAGTTCAATGCCAACGCTATTTTAAATCAGAGGCATAGCCAACCCCCATGACTCCCCAGAAGCCAGCTTTTTAGAGCTACTAATGCTGTTACACTTTGAGCAGTGAGTAGTATGGCATGGGCAATGGGGCAATTCTCTGTAGTTTTATATCTAGACATCATCTCTAGACAAATATAGACTGCACAGCAGTTTTTAATATGCTGAAATAGCCATCTTTCTTGTAGGAATTAGAAATATATGACATGGACTAGAAATCCATTTTCTGTTCTGGACATCATTTGGACTTGGCTGAATATATAGTATAGGAATATAGGCCTAGGGGCCTATAGCTTTTGTGTAGGCCTAGTTGTAGGGATAGTCTGAGCGGCTGAGCCAATTGCTATAAAGTTTGCTTGAAGAGTCTATAATGCTAGCTTGCTGTATTTATCAATTAGAGAAGGTAAATAATCAACCTGAGCAACTTTGTAAAAATAGTAATGTTTGCCATTGACTTTAATTGCCATTAAAGAAAAGCTTGAAATTATTTTTATAAGGCTAAGAATTCATTTTAATGGGTTAATGATTACTGGATGATTTTTTACTTTTGCTTAATAAAGTGTAATATCAAATGAACATTCTTAAGTCTTGATGATGACATGCTAAATTACTATGAGACCTAAGACTAGAAAAATTAACTCAATTACTCAATGCTACTCTTATCACAAACATAATTTATTTTGCGATTTAAATTTGTTACCTGCTCATCATTGCATCCTTACTTTTCAGCTAAAGCCTTAAACATAGTTAGATTAGTTTTATGATTCACATGTCATGATATTCTAGCAATGTATAGGTTAGGCCTAGCTATCTAGACATTGATCTATTTATTGATTCCTTTTTATAACATAAAACTAGAAAGCTCTGAGAAGTTATGGATAGTCTCTTGATTGAATATTGGTTTAGTTTAAAGAATATTTTATGAAGAGTAAGCTATTATCAATGTTTATCATTTGAGAATTTGCGTAAATATTGGTAGCCTAACTATTTGTATGTGAGACATGGTTCATTCAAATTATTAGAATTGTCCTACTGTCCAGTGATTCTCTTAAGAATGAATATCTTAGACATAGCACAACGTAATTGTAATTTTCATAGTAGGGTTTTAAGCTTACAAAAAAATTCCAGCTTCACTTTAACAGCCTGCTGCGCAGGTTCCCATCATTGCTGATTAGTAGGATGCAGGGGCAACCAAGTTTTAGTGCCACTCCCAGTTCAGCTGCAGCTGCCAAACCAAAATGTCTGGTGCCCCGAAGTCACCAGGAGTTGCTGCCGTCATTCTGGACTGATGCAGCCAAGCAGTTCAGCTTAGTCTATTATGACCAGTTCAACCTACAGCCAGAGCTGTATGGACCTGGCATTCTAGCCGCTTTTGTCACCATTGACAGTGGCATCCTTGACAATGGGGGCCTCGACCAATTGCCTGACCTTCGAGTGAGTCAATTTAGGTTTTGATGGATTTCAAATTATATTTTAATGGCGAAATCAGCCTTTAAGCATGCCTGTCCTGTTTTGTTCTCAGGCAGTGGCCAGCTATGGCGTTGGCTTCGATCATTTGAATCTAGATGCCCTAGCCAAGCGTTCAGTGACCGTCACCAACACGCCCGGTGTAATAGCCGACGCCACTGCCGAAACAGCCATCTACCTCATGCTGTCTGTTGCTAGGCGAGCCCCAAGCATTGCCAGAGCGTTGGCTGTGGGAGCAGACGCTGGCTGGCCAGGCTTGAAGCCAGGACTGGTGTGCATAATCACCACTCTGTATTTATTTTATGGCTAAACCATCTGTAAATTAGTACGCTTTCTGCACTTGCTGTTGTTAAGGCTCTACAAGGCAATTTACTGATGGCTGATTTGATCAGATCAAATACTGTTGTGGGTCTAGCTGGGGCAGGCAAACAGGTGGTCAGTTGTGTTCTTGGCGAGACCACAGTCTAGGCAGTAGTTAGATAGCTCAGGGTCGAGGAAGCGCTTCGGATGAGAGTTAGAAATGGCGGAGGAAAGTGCCACAATGTGGTTTAATTGTTTAAACCGACAAAAAAATGTAAGAGGCTAGGAAAATTGTAAGTAACTTTTTTACTTTGACTTTCACTAGCATTTCACTTTATGCTAGTCAAAACAACCCTAGCAAAAACATGTCAACATGGCCACGCTTTGATTTACTTTATTATAATTTTTTGGTACTGTCTGGAACTATTGCGATCTTTACAGAAATCGACACGAATTAGGCTCTATATGGCAGCTAAAAGCTTTCTGGATAAGAAAACGATGCTAAAATAAAAGCAGTAAAACGCTGTCAGATAAATTTAAACCACAAACTCCTAATTTTCGAACAGAGTAGTAAACTGGTCAGTCTGGTCTGCATCTTCAGCTACATTAATACCAAGTCTAAAGTCATTTGAACTGATCTCCAATGCATGGGGCACATTTTGGCTAAAAGCAGCCGACGTTACAAATAAATTGTGTGGAAGCATCCGAAGAAACACAGCAAGCAGTGAAAGGCGGTCGAGCAAGAACAACATCTTTGGCATGGCGCACTTCAATTCAAACGGCGACTGTGCTCAGGTTGCATCTGCGGCTTCTGCTGTCTGTCCGATAAGCAGTGTTTTCGCCTGAATAACAGCGATGTTTTCAAATAGGGCCTGACAGTATAGGAGCTGATCTTTCAGATCCATTGTTAGTAGACAGTAGTGCTGATGGCAAAAGTTGGGGCCAAAAACGATGTCATCATTGCGCAGTAATAGGTAAAATAGAACATGCAAGTGTCAGAAAAAATTATAAAAAGTAAATAGCCAATTAAAAAATTGAAAAGCACACGCCCTAACCCACAGGACCTGTTTGGCCGCCGCCTGGGCATCGTCGGCCTGGGCAGCGTGGGTCGCGCGGTGGCCCGTCGCTGCGGTTCTGGCGGCCTGGGCATGCGCATCGCCTACCATCAGCGGCGCCGCGCCCCGCCCGACATTGAAGCCGCACTGTCCGGCGCCGAGTTCCTGGCCAGCCTGGACAGCCTGGTGGCCAGCTCGGACGTCCTGCTGCTCGCCTGTCCCCTCACCGACGAGACCCGACGACTCATCGACGCCCGCCGCTTGGCGCTGATGCCGCCGACCGCCTTCTTGGTGAATGTTGGCCGCGGTGGCCTTTTGGACACCGACGCCCTGTTGGCCGCCCTCGAGCTGGGAAGAATTTTCGGCGCTGGCCTCGACGTCACCGACCCCGAGCCGCTGCCCGGAGACCATCCGCTAATCGCTGAGGCCGCCGCTCTCAATGTCACCGTCACGCCGCATGTTGGCACGCACACTGTGGATACTCTTGCCAAGTGGGTCCGAGTGTTTTGTCTGCTTTGAGGGGAGTTCGGTGGCAAAGCGGTTAACGGGTTCGCCTCTCGCGCCAAGGTCCCTAAGTTCGATTCCACGGCGAGGCCACATTCATTTGGGGCGCAGCCACGGAGAGAAGGCTTGGGGGCTTGTCGTGCAATTTACGCCCTTAAAAGCCAACCTCCAAGGCACAGTGAAAGTGTACACTGCCTGACGATAAGAAAGTCTGAGCAGATGTACACACGTGTGAGCGTGTCTGCGTACAGTATCTGTGTGCGTGTGTGCTCATGAGTCAGCGAAATGGGCAGAATTTGCCTCCTCGCTGGCTGCGGGTCTAGGGTCACTAAATAATGTCCCATTGCCCACAGCCCTTCTGCAATCATTATTATTATTTTTTGCCTGCTTTGCTCTTTTTTGGTCCTTTTCGGTCATTCAATCAAACTCCCCTCCCATTGGCTTCTGCTTAGTCCTCTATCTCTAGCTTCTTGCTTCTCGACACTGTGAAGCTTCTGATTGGTCCTTTTTTACTGTCTTCTGATTGGTCCTTACTTACTTGCTTTGATGATTGGTCCATACGAACTAGTTTCTTGCTGCTCATCACTGTGATGCTTCTGATTGGTCCTCGCACTCTAACCTCTGCTAGGTCTTCAATCTATGGCTTATGGTTTGTCATCGCTTTCTGAATTCAATTTAATCCTTAAGTAGGGTTTACTATTAGTTTGAAAGCTAATAATTGAAGACCTTGTCATCCACTTTGCTGACATTGCAGACTACACCAATTCTGTCTGGACAATCTAAACCGAGTGCTGACTAATCAACCCACCCTGACACCGCCTCTGACACCAGAGTCTGCCACCTGATACGCTTGCCACTGCTTAGTCTATGGTAGAGTTATACTCAGCAACAGCTAAACCCCCCCAACTCACGCTGTCACACGGGCACAAAAGTTAAGCAATGTCTTTAATTCTAGTCTCAGTATCGTGTGTAGTAACCACGAGCATGCAAAAGTGCCGTGACTCGTCGTGGCATCCTGATCACCAGCCGGTTGATGAACTCTTGGGGCAGCTGCTGCCAGGCATTCAGCACCGCCAGTCGCAACTGTTCAGCATTCTGTGGGGCATCCTGCTGAACTCTTCGCTTTACAAAGTCCCAGACATGCTCGATGGGGTTCATGTCTGGAGACTTTGACAGCTAGTTCAATGTGCAAATGCCGAGCTGCTCCTTTAGCAACTGCCCGTGTGCTGCTCGATGTGGCGCAGCGTTGTCGTCTTGAAGCATGCAGTTCTGCGGGCCGCCAAAGGTTCTCGTAGCAAATGGCAGAAACTGCTGCTGTAGCAGCTCTGCATAGGTCTGCCCAGTTACACTCTGCTCCAGAATGACAAGCTCTGTTTTGCCATTCAGTGCGATGCCAGCCGCATTTCTGAGTCACCGATGGCATACAAAACTTTTGGGCCGTGTGACAGCGTGAGTTGGGGGGTTTTAGCTGTTGCCGAGTATATAACAAGATAAACAGATTCAATATTTTTTAATTATTGTCTTTGTCTTGAGCGCTCGTTTAAACATTGGAACATTTAAACTTGATTTCCCATTTATTTATTATAATTGTAAACCACTTTGGGTTCCAGTGTTCCACTTCTGAGTAACGAATAAACTTTTATCACTTGCTTAGCTGATGTATCTAAAATTAGACAAGTTATGATACTGCCCGTATTTATTTAGAAATGCACTCTGTTGTGAATTTCTAGTCGTTAATAATATAAAATGAACTTTTGTTCATTGATAGTGACACTGACACTGACAATTGGCCCTTACTAGTCAGTTTGACTAAGGACCAACAGCTCCTACAAATTTGTAATTACAGTTTACGGTCCAGGGTCACCTAGCTTACTGAGCTACCAGGACTGTTCGGTTTACTCCCGATTCGCCGATTCCCGATTTGCTGAAATTCCCGATTCGCCGAAATTCCTGACTCGCCGAATTCCCGATTCGCCGAAATTCCTGACTCGCCGAATTCCCGATTCGCCGAAATTCCTAACTCGAATCCTGATTCGCTGAATCCTGATCCAATACATCTTACTTTATCATAAATTAAAATTAAACCACATAACCATTGCCTCTTTGAGTGTTGGTCAAACATTGGAACTCTATTTCTATTGTATTGAAATTAATTAAAAAACTAACTTAAATGAAATGCAGTTTCTTGATTCATTAACTTGTAAATTTGCTTCTAAACTTTATTAACTTTCTGGAACGTAGATTGAGTGAGCAAAGAAGAACATCACACGTACTTCGGAAAAAGCAAAACTTGCTGGACATCCTTGTAGAGCCGAAAGTAAAAGCGTAATGAGGTACGGTAGCTCAGCAAAAATGTTCTTAGGAAATTTTTCGGCAAAGAGGGAATTCGGCGAATCGCGAATCGGCGAATCGGGAATTTCGGCGAATCAGGAATTCGGCGAATCGGGAGTTTCGGTGAATCGGGATTCGGCGAATTGGGAATTTCGGCAAATCGGGAATCGGTGAATCGGGAGTAAACCGACTGTTCAGTCTCTGCCTGTCACGGCCCTGAGAAGGGCCATTCAGCTGCACAACTGACACTTTCAGAAATTCACTATCACTATACACAACAGTATGATCATTAGTTTATTCGTTTCATTTCCTTTTATAAAGCCTTTATTAAACATGACCGAAGTTGAAAAAGTTTGACAAAAAGAGACTGAACAGTCTTGGTAGCTCAGGAAGCTAGGTGGCCCTGGACCGTAAACTGTAATTACAAATTTGTAGCTGTTGGTCCTTAGTCAAACTGACTAGTAAGGGCCAATTGTCAGTGTCAGTATTGTAACAGCATAGTTGCAAAGTAAGATGATTATTATTCGAATAGCTTGTGTAATAATAGTTTTTAACCTTCCAGCGACCCTTTCGGAGGCTTCGGAGGCTTCGGAGGCTACCATTATTGCTCATCAGCTTATCGCCTACAAATCAAGCTCAACAGTGTTAGCTGTCAAACCTATCGATATATCAATTTAACTTCGCGTAGTTAGAGATAAGCAAACTACGTGTTCTGTCTGGCCTGCCAACACTATCGCCAGCTTTGAAGCCTAACTGATCTCTTTGACGATATTTAGAGTACATTCAAACACACCATTTTAATTGATTATTTACAAATGAAAATGATTTTTTGTTTATGAGGTAAGGCTGTGTTTGTAATTCCTATTGTAATTTTATGAATTTTTTCAAATCGAAACTCCCTACTTTATGCTTTATACACCTGCTTTCAATCAGTGGCCGTTGTCTTCTCTAGGCACTTTTTAATGTTTTCTTTTTAATAGCATACATTTTTACACTTTTTCTCTAGTAATTATACAGATTTACTGGTTTAATATCGTCATGTTTTATTATTCATTCTAAACAATTTCTATAATTTACAAAAGTACCTATATTTTAGAGTTATAGTGCAATGTCAGGCTTGGTTCAGGTGCAGTGTCAGGCTTGGTTCAGGTGCAGTGTCAGAATTGGTTCAGGTGCAGTGTCAGAATTGTTTCAGGTGCAGTGTCAGGATTGGTTCAGGTACAGTGTCAGGATTGGTTCAGGTGCAGTGTCAGGATTGGTTCAGGTGCAGTGTCAGGATTGGTTCAGGTACAGTGTCAGGATTGGTTCAGGTGCAGTGTCAGGATTGGTTCAGGTACAGTGTCAGGATTGGTTCAGGTACAGTGTCAGGATTGGTTCAGGTGCATTGTCAGGATTGGTTCAGGTGCATTGTCAGGATTGGTTCAGGTGCAGTGTCAGGATTGGTTCAGAATCACATGCTGTGTCAGAATTGGTTCAGAATCACATGCTGTGTCAGAATTGGTTCAGGTGCAGTGTCAGGATTGGTTCAGGTACAGTGTCAGGATTGGTTCAGGTACAGTGTCAGGATTGGTTCAGGTGCAGTGTTAGAATTGGTTCAGGTGCAGTGTCAGAATTGGTTCAGGTACAGTGTCAGGATTGGTTCAGGTACAGTGTCAGGATTGGTTCAGGTGCAGTGTCAGAATTGGTTCAGGTGCAGTGTCAGAATTGGTTCAGGTGCAGTGTCAGGATTGGTTCAGGTACAGTGTCAGGATTGGTTCAGGTACAGTGTCAGGATTGGTTCTGTTGCAGTGTTAGAATTGGTTCAGGTGCAGTGTCAGAATTGGTTCAGAATCACATGCTGTGTCAGAATTGGTTCAGGTGCAGTGTCAGAATTGGTTCAGGTGCAGTGTCAGAATTGGTTCAGGTGCAGTGTCAGAATTGGTTCAGGTGCAGTGTCAGGATTGGTTCAGGTACAGTGTCAGGATTGGTTCAGGTACAGTGTCAGGATTGGTTCAGGTGCATTGTCAGGATTGGTTCAGGTGCATTGTCAGGATTGGTTCAGGTGCAGTGTCAGGATTGGTTCAGGTGCAGTGTTAGAATTGGTTCAGGTGCAGTGTCAGAATTGGTTCAGGTACAGTGTCAGGATTGGTTCAGGTACAGTGTCAGGATTGGTTCAGGTGCAGTGTCAGAATTGGTTCAGGTGCAGTGTCAGAATTGGTTCAGGTGCAGTGTCAGAATTGGTTCAGGTGCAGTGTCAGAATTGGTTCAGGTGCAGTGTCCGGTTTGGTTCAGGCATATGCATTTGCATTATTTTTTTCTTAATACATTATTCTACTGCCTCAAACTGCAGCCCCTTAGCAATGAAGCGGTTCAAGAGGACCCCTAAGAGAGTCAATGATTCGGCTGATGAAGTCAAGAGTGAGGCTGACACCAGCGCCGACTGTTCAACTTCTCCTGAACCAAAGAAAAGAAACTCGATGGCAGAAAGCGATGAGCAGCTCACCAATTGTGAGCATTGCGGCAAAGCTTTTAAGACCAAAGCGTACGCTGTCATTCACCAGAAGAGCTGTATTCTAGCCGCTTCTCTCAACGACTCCGCCGATGACGTCATTATTCGATGCGAAAGCTGCGGCGGTAGCTACTCGAACAACATTAGCTACAAAGCTCACCTGTCCTACTGCTCAGGTAGGGAGGCCAACCAGGGTCGTCAGCCGCATCAGTGCGAGCATTGCGACACCCTCTTTAACCGGCTGCACGACCTGAAGCGGCACGTTGAGATCAAACACGCCGGTATTAAACGACTAACCTGCCACCTGTGCTACAAGCCGTTTGGTCGGACCAGTCACCTGCGCCGACATCTGGATGTTGTTCATAGCGCCGGTCGCATTGATTCATCCCGCCCAGGACGCAAGCGAGTCGTCAATGCTGCGGCTGCTGATGACGCCGGTACGTTGCATCCCTAAGAGCCAGGGGGTGACAACTAGCCCTAACTGGGGGAAGGGGTGTCTCGATCAACTCCAATGGCACAGTGAGAGTACACTGCCTGACGATGAGAAGTCATGGCAGATGTGTACACCGGTGTGACTGTACGTGAGTGCGTGCTCAAGAGTCAGTGGAATGGACAGAAGAGCCTCCTCGCTGACTGCGGGCCAAATAATGAGTCCAGTGCTCACAGCCCCTGCAAAAATTATTATTATTATTATTAACAATAGGCACTGTGTTGTGTTTTCAGGCGCTGTCGCTAAAGCAGAGAAGAGGCGACCTGCAGGAAAGAAATCTGATAGTCAAATTCACCGTGATGAGGCTGTGCAGAAGCGGCGGGAACAGCAGCTGGAACCGCTGCTATGTCCGTTCATTGAATGTGGACTCAAACTAGCCAATGTGCAGCATCTAAGAGAGCACCTGGCTGAGCATTGCGGCAGCGACGAAGCCACTGGGTGCGACGGCACAGTCAGCATCGAGGAGGCCAATGTTAGCATTGTTGAATTGAAATCGATTGAAGACCCAGCTGCTACTGAGACTGTCGACAAACCGAAGGTATCCAAGAAGCGCATTCGATCTTCCAGGCGTCCGCTGAAGGATCCATTCATGTGTCCGCTAAATAAGATCTGTTGCAGCACCTTCCACAGGATTAGCCACGTGTTGCGCCACCTGGAGACCACGCATCAGCACGTGTTCGAAGCGGGCCTAGCCGGGCAGTGCACTACGCTGGGTTCCAAACTAGGGAATGTGTCCGGCGCAGCGGACGCACCCGCTGGTCGCAAGTCGTCTTTATTAAGCAGTCGGTTCTCCGCCCTGCGCAGGTCGGCTATGATGTCGGAAATCGACTATGACCTTGCTGTTGGCGCAGATTTGATCATTAATTGATTAATTTGGAACTGAACAGGTTACTTTTACGAATGCTTATGTACTATATCTGCTGTGTTATGTCCAGTGCATCCCTGTAATCATCTAACTGTGTTGTGGCTTGCTCTCTTAACTATCTAACTGTTGAATCTAAAAGTATATTTTTTACTGTCTGTCAATTATGAAATTTTTCTAATACAAGTTTACTATTGTTCGATTTTAACATGTTTCTACCGTTTCTCTTAATCAATTTATATCAATAAAATGCGCATTAAAAGGACTAGTTATCTGATAATAATCTTAACAATATTCATAGGGTCAGTTTTTGGAAACTGCATCGTTTGGACGACAGTCGAACCGCAGACATCAAGAATTCAATTCTGCTCATTTCGATTACTCCTGAGCACAGACATTCATAGGGTGTCTTTCCTGACCTGCCCTGACTTTCTCAATTGCCCTTCATGGTAAACAGTCACACTGTGCCTTGGGGGTTGACCCTCGTGTGCGTAAATTGCACTACAAGCCCCAAGCCTTCTCTCCGCGGCTGCGCCCAAAATAATGTGTTCTCACTGCGGATTCGAGGTCAGGGCCTTTGGTGCTAGTGTCGACAGTAGTCAGCTAGTCGTCTACCGGTCCGCCACTCACCCCCCTGCAGAATGCGGCTAGGCCATAGAAAGTAGTTCATTGTGCCGACACGCAATAGTTAAAAAGTAATTAGTCGTTGTAAAACAACTTAACAAATCAACAAACAATTATGTCAATTAAGCCTCATTCAGATGCGTGTATATCCATTTCCGTTTTTCGTTGAAACTACAATCTACTCGTAATTTAATAAAGCGAGTCACCTTAATTGATCAATCACTACTTCCTGTCTCCGCATTTCTAACTAAATCGGTAATAAGTATACTCCATCTTAAATCGTAAATCTTATGTGTTGTTGTACTCTAGGCAACACGGTAGATGGTCTGTGCAGCTTGTGCTTACACATTCATTAGAACTAAAAAACTAGTCGATCGATACTTTACAAAACAAGCCAAATTATTTTTTAGTAATAAGCAGCACGAACGAACCAGTCTTCTAACAGTAGCTAGCATAAAAGTTCATGATCTAAAAAGCACAGCAATTCAAATGGCGGCCCTGAGAAGGGCCGTTTTAGAAATTCATTATCACCATACACAACAGTATGATAATTAGTTTATTCGTTTCATTTTCATTTATAAAGCCTTTATTAAACATGACCGAAGTTGACAAAGTTTGACAAAAAGAGACTGAACAGTCCTGGTAGCTCAGGAAGCTAGGTGGCCCTGGACCGTAAACTGTAATTACAAATCTGTAGGAGCTGTTGGTCCTTAGTCAAACTGACTAATTTCTTCTCTCTTCAGGAACTGAACTGAGGAGCGAGAATGCTCTGATTAAAGTTTTTAGCCTCTTCAGTCTGTTTCATTTCTGGAAAAGATTGCGGCGGTTTACGGTTTGACTCAGAGTTAGTCGAAATTGAGGATGACGGTTAAAACAGAATAACTTACTGTATTTTGTTTGTTGTACCTGCCATGGATTTTGCATTTCGACGCCATGAGGAAAATGGAAGAACTCTTATACGAAATGTGCTGTGAGATCAGAATAGAAGAATAGTTCACGAGACAGTTTAAAATATTGACTCGGAGCTTCGACCACTGTGACTGCCAATCGCATCTGGTGTTCAGCCAGTTCCACAGGATGTTCCATGAGTGCACAAGGAGCCAGGGTCTCCAAGAATTTGCCCGCAAGTCCAGTCGATGATTGACTCTTCAAATTTTTTCTGAAATGTAAGGGGGGCAAGGAATTATTTAATAAGACCAAACTCATATGCTTGTAAAATGTTTACGAATTTTAGTTTCAAAACTTCATTCTTAAATATATAGTCAAAGAGCACACGAAGACTTGCATCACTGCAGATGCGGTGTTGCAGCGCCTGTTGCAGCACGGGTTCCTCTCCGATGGTCCTCCTATGCTTGAGCACAATACCAACCAGCCGGCAAGTGTCCTGAACGAACTTCAGTGCCAGAAAGACCTCCTGCAGATCTGCCCTGGTGTCTTCGGCTAGTCTCATCACCATCTCGTCGCATCTGTCTCTGCATTCAGCTGGCACGAGGAGAAACGCCAGGTAGATGGCCAGCGCATTAAAGTTCATATAGTAGGCACTGATGTGATTGGAGAGCACAATGGGAAACAGGTCGTATTGAAAGTGCTGAATTCCCGCAGCCTCGAGCTTGAACTCATCGTCGTCATCGTCGCCTAGTCGACAACAGAACTTGGCTATGCAGTTCCTCTGCTGCAGCTGTTTCGAGAGTGCCTGGACAGATTCGCAGTGTTTGAGTGAGACAGCACCCGATGCAAACCACTCTGACGAGCTGTGGCTACTGTTGATCAGCTGCACAAGCTCGTCTCGAGCCTGATCCTGCCGTCCAAGCTTCATCAGGATCAGAACTCTTATTGACACTTTGGCAGAGATGGCAAAGGGTCCGATGTGTTCTGTGAGAGCCAGTGCAGCTACGGCTTCACTAAAGTCAGCCATTGTCTCTGGCTTGTGTTGGTCTAACATGTTCATACATTTGTTTACAGCAGCCATTGCGGTGTACAGATTGGACGGTAAATCCTTCAGATCATCTTGTGAAGGACAGTTATCTGAGTACTGCAATTTACACTGAACTAGCGCGAGATTCAGGAACGGGTTGAATACGATGCAGTTGTCAGCACGTCTCAAAGTGGCAGCAAACTCGCTGAGCCTCTCGTCAATGCTGTCGATTACATTCCGGAGCGAGTCAGCTATCGCAGCTGGGTTGCTGGAGTCCTTCAGATAGATCACAGCATGGGGCAGGAAGAAATGCTGCAGGAACTTCAAATCACCTGATTGCATCGCTCGCAACTTCGACTCCATGGTTTCCAGAGCCATGAGAAGCATCAAACGCAGTGTCTCATGCTGCCACTGCTCTGGTGGGGTAGCATCTAGAGCCTCGAAAAGCAGAGTCTTGACATGGTATGTCTTCAGTCCTGGAGCTTGATTTGAAATGACACACTTGACGAGGTACTTGAGAGTCACAAAGAACTTGCATTGCTCGGAGGTGAGATTCTCCATGACGATCCTTTCCAGGAATGTAGTTCCGATCCGCTTCTGCTTTCCGCGCTTGTCCGGCGCCGAAGCCGAGACCACGTGACAGGACTGCGGCCTCGCAACCTCGACCTTCAGCTTGTCAAGAACGTGCTTGGGAAAGTGGCGTGCGTTTTCGAACAACGCAATCGTCGGGTAGCAGCAGCACCACTGGGCTGGCACCATGTCCATGGCGGGCTTCAAGCGAGAAGGTCCATAATACTTTGTTGGATTTGAGGCTAAAAGGTAAGTTTGATCATAGATTATAATTTTGCCAGATATTCTAATTGATAATCATTGTCAAGGAAAGGTCACGAACTCACAGAATCCAGAGACCATCACGTGTCCATCCTCATAGGACACTTTGTCGCTGTACAAAACTGCTGGACACTGGCAAAATGGTTCGATGTGCAAGGTCTTCAAGCTCTTGTCCACCAGGAGGACATCAATGTCCGAGGACAAGTCCGTGCTGCCATCGGCGCACACGAAGGAGTTTCCGCAGCCGTCTCTGTAGCTGCCAACAAGGTGCGCCTCGCAGCCGCTCCAGTCGATGCTGTCGGCAATCTGGCAGCGGATGATGCCCTGCTGCACCATTGCTCTGTTGTGCAGATATTTCATCCGCTGCAGGTTAAAGCCAGCCAACTCCAGAGCCTCGATCAGGGTTGGCATGCTGCGAGAAGGGCACGATGACAGATAAAACAGTGATGGCAGAAGTTATTATCTGACATTGCAATGTACGAGTAACGAGTACGAGTAGTTCTGTAGGCTCACTAATATTGGATTGCGATTAATGTGCCTATGTTGCTTTACTGGACAACGTAGTCATCCCGTCACCCAGGAGTTTGAAAAGCGAGATAAGCGCTCTTTAGGGTCAGGTATTAGTGCCTCAGAGAATCACTGTATCCACGTACGCTAATTTGCTGCTGCTCAACAGCTACTGTAAACTCCGAGTGTAAGGTAAGTTAGTCCATCGTTTCTAATCGACTTTTCACTGCCAGCTAGGGTGACTGAACGCGAAAAAATAGAAGGCTTATAATATGGAGTCCACCATTGAGTGACTTGAGACTTGTGCCAACTAAGAGAGGTCTCATCTCACCAGAACGTGTTGCGAACTTCAGCTGTGGAAGTGTCTGGCGCTAGGAACCGGGCGCTCTCCAGATGCATCGTCAGTCGCCTGACGGACTCTGTCTGCGGCAGGCCGTGCAAGGCGCTGCGAGCTGCCTCAACCGATGAGTTGCAGTGCCGCAGAATCGCGACGAAGCATTCGACTTGGCCAAATGCAGCAGCCAAGCGCAGGACAGCGCTGGAAGTCACTTCCATGGAGGTATCCATCCACGGCAGCATGCATTTAAGGGTCTTGATATGTCCAGCTTGAGTAGCCAGCTCGATCGGCGTCTTGCCTGCGGCGTCCAGGGCGTCCGCATTGGCGCCGTTGTCAAGTAGCAGCTTTGCGATTGCGGCGCGTCCCATCTTTGCGGCCGTGTGGAGCGGCGTCGACTTTGTCGCATCGGGAGATTCAACAAGCTTCGGAGCATCCTGCAGAAGCAGGATGACAGTATCCATGTGTCCATATTGACAAGCGAGGTGCAGAGGTAATCTGCCACAATAGTCCCGCTTCCCGGAATCGGCGCCCGAAACCAGCAGTCTACGAACGACGTCCAAGTAGCCGTACAGTGTAGCCACGTGCAGCGGTGTCGAATTTTGACAGTCTGGCCAGTCAAGTTCGGAGCCAGCCCCTATCAGCAGCTGGACGACCTGTCCGTGACCATTGTAGGCGGCAATGTGCAATGGTCTCCAACGGTCCGTTTTACATATTGTGAGGCTGGCACCCCTGTCCAGCAGCAAGCGAACCACAGTCACGTGACCTCTCTCGGAAGCCAAAATCAACGGTGTAGATCCGTCGCTCTCGTCCTGTTCATTGATGTCAGCACCATCGTTAAGCAACTTCTCGACTGCGTCGCTCCGGCCCTCTGAAGCGGCACTTTGAAGTTTCGAGCGATAGTTTTTGGCATTCGACATAGCTAACCTCTAGAGGTTTAAGAAACTGAGTCAATTTTCACTGAGAAAACTAATTTTAAGCTGCCTTTTTAGTTCCATTAAGTTTTCTCATGTTTAAAAATACTGATGTTTATATATATCTTTAGATGTTCACGAATGTTTACTTGCTGCTTAGCTTATAGCCTCCCATTATTTGTTGCTGAGTGCAGAGGCTACAAAAAATAGAAATTATGTAATGGCTAGAAATAGTAACAATAGAGAAAAAAAAGGTGAAAGAAATGACTTATTGTTTTTTAATGTTATTTTACCGTCTTTACACAATAAACAGAAAACAAGGCCATCCCGCAGAGTCCTGTTGATGATGAATAGCCAGGTTGACTGGTATGCAGGGCAAAAATAAGGTAAGGCAGGAGAGAGAAAGAGGGAGTAATAGATAAAGTGCAGGCAGATATGGCGTGCCGGTCTGGCCCCACCCTAGACAAGCAATTTGCAGGAAAAAGCGAGATGGCGCGGCCGGAGCGAGCCGGTCCTCGAGGGAGCAAACACGCCGGGGCGGCGTTGCCAGGCCTGAGCGGGACCCGACCGAGCAAGGGAGAAACAGACGGCTGGAGAGGATGTCCCCGCCGAGCACACTAACCAGCCCGGCCCCAGCTTTCGTCCCGCGTTGTCAGGGAGATCAACTGTGGGACGACCGCGGGAGAAGAGAGAGCGAGTCCGCGAAATGCCACGTCGGCAAAAAACTCTGTCCCGAACAGCAGAAACCGGCGCTGGACAGGGCTAGGCACGACGGATCGATTGCGGTCAACATTAAGACATGCTAGAAGGAGAGACCTACAACCGAGACGCACCTCCTCTGCCTGGGACAGAAAGAGAGACTGGGGAAGAGGAAGAGCGTACTGACACGCACACTGCAGGGTGTAAATAACAATTAACAAATTTGTTATGAAAATAACAGATATAAATATAGACGGTGGAACGCGACGGAGGGCAACTGGCCCGGCCCGCTCGCTAATGGTTATGTCAAATCAGAGAGTAAATCCGGTTTTGCGTTTGTCGATTACTAAAGGTTATTTCGCCATAAGGCGCAGTATTAGACCGAGTCGTGGACTGTCACACGAAGATCTTAACCCGTTTTTTATAATAGAAAGTCAGTCCCGGACCTTTGTCGTCTGCAGGATCCGGCGATTGAAATACGAAATAATCGTACTTTCTATAACTGGCAAGGCGAAAGCAGCACGCTGCGAAGCCGACACGAGCCCCGGGGCAACTCCGAGGCAATTCCGAGGCGAGTCCAAGGAGGCACTAGGGACCATGGCAACCGATCAACAGACAAGGCTGGATTACAGAAATCAAATATGAAAATATTTATCTGCGCTCTTCTATTTTTGAGCATTACCTAAACTGTCTCAAGCTGTTTTAGTGCATGGCTGACGCTTAAGTAGATGCACAACTTATTTACCATCAACCATCGACTGCGCTATTTTTAGTATTTTGTGCGCCAGTAAATGTTACAGACAATGAATTCTGTACTGTATAACACTGTACAGCCCATACTGTACAACACTAAAACTTATATTATTTCGGCCCCTTCCCTTCGCCGTTTGCGATGGCCTGCAGGGACTACTGTAATAAAATGAATGTCCTAGCTGGAGCGTGAGGTATTTAAAGCTAGCGACTATTCACTATTCACCGGGGTCGGTGTCCTACCAATCGTTTCAATAGCAGCAGGGAAATCTGGAATTAAATAGCGTTAGAGACTGGTAGCGAGCGAAGTGGAATAGATAAGCGATGAGACCCGTGTGTCGTCCTCCGGCCCGGCGAAACTCCCAATGAAAAAGAATAACACAGTATGAACGCGAAGACTCGAATAATTTGATTAGGAGTGAGTTAATTGGCTGTGACTAAGATTCCAGATACGAATAGGAATTACTTTGAATATCGTTTACTTGACTTAAAAGTTATACTGACAGAATAGATGTTCACACGGAAATAAATTATAGCGCGCTCACAGTGAGAAGCAAGTCTGGTCTAACAATTTGGATATAACAATTTTTACTTAACTGGCCTACATCCGCGCTACTCTTCCCGAGAGGCTCCGGTTGTCTCTGCTTTCAGCGCTGCCCAGACAGATCCTATCGGTTGGCACTCCTGCCTGACGGCGGAGTCTCCGAAGAGAGCACGTACTGACTTCGACAACAAGCGCCTATCTAGACCACCCTTGTCAGCGGCGCACTCTCAAGACGCGTAGCGCCGAAAGCTACCTAACTGAACAAGCGGAGTGTGGTCGGGCGGGGAGGGACAAAACAAGTGGACTAGCTTGCACGTGCTTCTCACAGTGTGAGGCGAATTGCAGAGAACGATAATTTGCACGTGCTTCTCACAGTGTGAGGCGAATTGCGAAGAAACAGATAATTTGGACTACAAAAACACGCTTCGTTATATAGAGTCACCTTAACCCCAAATTAGGTCGATCGGCGAGGTGGATGCCTGGCTGTAGCATGAGCCAAGGCGACAAATCGCAGTAGACTTGCGACCGCCGTTCTGAGCCCCGGGGTCGCTTCTTGCCGAGGGTAGACAGGTAGTGAGGCCGGGTCGCTCGCTGATTGGCCGGGACCGTAGCCCCGGGGTAGCGCTCGCGGGGGTGGTGGGCGTCCGTTCCCCCAGCTGGTCCGGCCCGGCTTGGCGTGGGTGAACTCTTAGCAAAATACACGTGTCTAAAAATAAGTACTGAATAATAACACGGGCAAACAAGCTGACACTACACTACAAAAGACTTACTGTGAGACACAGAGAACAGCCAGAACAAGAGTATAATACGAACGCAGGATCTGCCCAAAGTGCCAGACAGAGGTAGAGAACTAAATTCATTTTCTTTTTGATGCAACTCGGGCAGTACCAAAAAATTTAACTTTATCTTTATCTTTATAAACACTATGCCTTCCTTGGCATGAGGTCAACAAACAAGACAGAGTTAAACCCATACTATGTCTAGTAAGGTTTAACACACACACACATGGTTTAACTCTCTGTATTGTTTGTTGACCTCATGCCAAGGAAGGCATAGTGTTTTCTTCATGTTATTAATTCATTAATATACATTAAGTAGCCTTATTGATTTAAAAGAACATGTTCGCGGAACAAAGAACATGTTCAGAGTTGCCTATTAGGCGACAGTCGCGCATGTTCGATGTAGCCTAAGAGTCGTCAACACGGCTGATGCGATTTACAAGGGAATTTTGCACAAGTTTGACCAATTACTCCAGATATATTTTTCTTTCGCATCATACACATATTTATTATATTAGATAACTTGCAGAGACTACGATGTAGATTGACTTCATTTTTTACAATACTTTGTTAAAATACACAACAGTTCGATCATTCTGCGAAACATTAAAGAAATCTCTTTCTTTCTTAAGTTAAAGTTAAGTTAAAAATCTAATATTAACTTCCCGGATAGTGGATGATCGCTTCCCGTTTTCTATGTTTCTCTAGTTAATTTCTAATAACTCTCAGGCAACCTAGGCAGAATAGGCAATCTATACTTACTTGATTGTGAAAACTATTTTAAAAGGGAGAAAAGGTTAAACATTCGTCTAGGCCCATAAGGCATAAGGCAAGCTCCTAGTCTCGATAGAAATTTTTGAAAGTGTAAAGATGGCTCACCAAACTGGAATTAAAGGTAGGTTAATTATTCCTATTAATGCAGTATAACATACATATAATTTTTTTGTATTCTGTGGAGACACCAATACAATGCAATACACCTACATTATAATTATCCACATGTTAATTATTTAACTTTAAATATACTTTATATTTTCAGATAATATACTATTCCTAGACCCTGGGCCTATTATAGAGTTTTATGTCATCTTGTTATCTAAGATATATCTGAAACATAAAATATCATTCCATGATGTGCCTCAGCGAGAGGGCCTAGGCCTGTGTATATATTATACTAGCACCTTATTTGCTTAAGTAACAAACTAGTCTTCATTCAAGCATGCTAATTTTTAACAGAAAAATATTGCTAGACCACCTATTCAATCTTTTTTTTAATTTGACACAATAATTTCTATGATAATTATTAATTTGTTTGAGCAAATTTAGTCCATTGTAGCTAAAAGTCAATTTGAAGTCATTTTAGCTGAGAGGTCAAACTTAAAAATTTCCATAATAGTTTTGCTTTAATCACTAAAAATTGTGCCCAAAGTTCAAACCTATAGGCCTATAGAATCTTTGCTATAAGTCTCAAAAGCAGAAAATTGAGATTATAAACAGTATGCAACTGCTATATAAACTATATGCAGTTTAACTTAAGTAGAATAGTGGTGTCATAAATTCAATATAAAATGTTTAATTTTTATTTTTTTGTTTCCAATATTTGTTCGTGCTTGGTGCTGAATATGCAGTGGTAGCCAAAGTTCAAATGAATAAGACAAACAATGAGGAACTCCTTTAAGTTCTCTATTTTGGCTCTTGGCCTTTCAGCTTGTGCTGAGCACAAAACACAATCTGAGTCCTCCAAGCTCTCTGATTGATTGGTTTTATATAGTTTTGATAGTCCCAGGTCATTTTGGTGACAAGACATTTTGGTGACAGTCATTTCAATGACAACTCAAGTCATTTCAGTGACATAATTGGTCAGATTGGTGACAACTATTTTTGCACCTAAATATGCTAAAAACAGCCTTGACTACTCATTGCCATCTCGTTACCACAGAGTTTGAATGATAAGCTCAACATAGTAGATGCTATAAGTATTAATAAGAAGCTGCATCGCTCTGATTAAGTCTGGGTTTTACTTTAAATGAGTTAAATCATTAAATTATTTAATGAGTAGTCAATAGTTTCAATAGTTATTCATTCCTAATTAAATGAGTATAATAATCATTTTTCAAGTTTTGGATTGACAAGGCGAGTGCAGGCTTTAAGCAGCTGCTGGATCATGGAAGGCAGTTTTCTCAGCATATTTAGGTGCAAAAATAGTTGTCACTGAAATGTCTTGTCACCAAAATGACCTGGGACCGTTTTGATGGATAGTTGATTTTATTAACTCTCCTAAGTTTGTTGATATAATTTCTTGCCGCGATAAAACTATTCATTACATAACATTACAATGCATTAAAATGCCAGTTTTATAAATACTTTTATACATGTTTTTTAATTAATATTGTAATATAATTTTTTCCAATACTCTACATGGCCAAAACAAGTGGCTAATGTAAAGGTGCCATATGAATTCTTCAAGATATCAAGCAAACATGGCCTGCTGTGCAACCATGCATAGCTTTGAACTTCCATTATTAGTGCAGCGATGTCCCTCAATGAGTTTTGTATACACAGATGGATCTTAGGGATTGACAAAGGAAAAGGGACCCTTTCTAATTACTTGGTATACATTATTAGTTTCATGAAATTTTTTCTTTTAAAGCCATAGTTTCTATGAAATTGGGGATGAATATAAGAATATGAGTTTAACACTGGATACGAGTACTAGTGAATTATTATCAATAGTGCAATAGCACCAATTTTCTAGAATCCCACCTACCCCGCCACTCACTGTCAGCAAGCGACGAATTGGCGCAGGCATTTGCCGAAGCTGTCGCCGAAGATGGCAATTGGCGCTTCCTGAAGGCAGTCATTCGCGACGAGTCTTTAGAATTGGAGACTCGCGCACCGGTGAAGCCTGGCGCCAACTGGCGCGATCAATATGACGAATGCGTGGCACCGCACCTGGACAAAGGCGCCGCCTGCTACCTGTTCTACAGGCTGGATGCGCGCAATTCGTACGGCTACCAGTGGCTGTTTATGCAGTATGTCCACGATTCGGCCCCGATCCGCGCCAAGATGCTCTACAGCGCCACGGCCGCAACTGTGAAACGGGCATTCGGCGGCGAACACCTGGCGGCCGATGGCACCCTGGCCGGCACACAGCCGGAGGATCTCTGCTTATCTGGCTACGATCGGCACCTAGCAGCCGCCAAGGCTCCACCGCCGCTAACCCAGGCCGAGGAGGAGCGGGCGATGGTGCGCGAAATGGAGCGAGTTCAGGCTGGCATCGACGAGCGCCAGCAGACCCTGGCCGGCGTCGGCTTTGAAGTCTCGGTCGAGGCGGCCGACGCTTTAAAACAGTTCGTTGCTGGCAGTCTGGACTATGTGCAGGTCTGTGCCGCCATCAGGCTCTGCTGTTTATTCACCTAAAAATAGCTGGATCTTATCCATATCATGTTGACTGACAAAGTAAATCCGTCTGAAACCACCAAATGTTTAGATTGACATGATCAATAGTAAATCCATGTGAAATTGTTCGATAGTTAATCCGTATTATAGTGGGGTGAGTGGCAGAGCGATTAACGTTTTTGCCTCTCGCACCAAGGTCCCTGAGCTCGATTCCGCGGCGGAGGCCGCATTCATTTGGGGCGCTGCCGCGGAGAGAAGGCTTGCTGGCTTGTCTTGCAAGTTACACTCTTAAGGGCCAACCTCCTAGGCACAGTGGGAGTGTACACTGGCTGACAATGAGAAAGTGTGAGTCTGTGTTTAGAAGTCAGCGATTATCAGTGATTAATCAATTTGAAAACGATCAGTACTCAATCTGATCGAAACTGATCCATGCTTAGTCTATTTGGAGCACATTGATATTAAATCCATATTAAGCTAGAGTCCAAAATCTAATCCCAAATTATCCCAGATTAGCATCTCGCTTCGCCCAACCGAAGAGCTCCGCTGTCCGGACCGGGCCGAGCGCCTTCCAGCCAGCGAGCTGGCCAGCCGTGTGCCAGACGACACACCCCGCTATCATCTGTTCCGCTATCGGCACCGGCACAATGGGGCGGACATTGCCCCTGTGCTATTCGCCTACTCCATGCCCGGTTACAAGTGTCCAATCAAGGAGCGCATGGTGTATTCAAGCGGTCGGGCCTTCTTTATCCAGCAGTGCTCAGCGTTCGGCATTGAGCCGGAACGTCGGCTAGAGGTTGACAGCGCCTCGGAGCTGAGCGAGTCGGCCCTACAGATGGAGTTTCACCCGCCCCAGGTTGACTCGGGCCAAAAGTTCGGCAAGCCCAAGCCGCCTGGCCGGGCCGGCAAAGGCAAGTGAAGATCCCGAATCCTCTTACTGAATCTACTATGCTGACTTCAATTTCTAAGAAATTCTTTTAGATTTGCTCATAATTAAAAAAAAATGGAGACATCTATGCTAAATTTGCATACTTGCCTGTTCCAGTGTGGCAATCCTACCTTACATCAATTTTGCTTACAATCGTAGCGACATCCACTCCCTAGCCATTGTAAGACATACTTCCTGCTGTTTTCTGTAGACTGTTTCAAAACCTATACCAATAAAAACATCTCCAGGGGTATGAAATGTTTTGTTTTAGTAATTTCAAGTCAAGAATTTTAAGGCGCGGTTTTAAAAGAGAGTACCCTTGTGTTTTTCGTTTAGTTTAATCCCAGTGCTCAAATAAATTTTCTGTAATTTTTTATTCCAGTTATTGCAAGTAAAGCCAAAAAGCTATTCGTACTTTCACAGTTTTTTTTTTAACTAACTATAATTCGAAATAATATAGGGGTACTGTTATAAAATATCTGCTTTGTCATCCTATTTTATTTGAGTTTTAGAAAATCTTGATTTCTTGATGATTATACTGACACATGATGTCGCCAGATTTCGGCTAATTAATATTGTGTTTATCTATAATAAAAACATTAGCGATTTCTCTTTTTCTGTGTGTACGCTCGTAATTTGCCCAGAAAAATCTATTTGCTTATATTTAACATTTTAAGAACACGCTATAGTTTTTTAATGCTAATTTGCGTATATGTTTCTGTTTTTAATTTCCTACTCTAGCTCTATCATTATAAAAAAAATAATAAATTATAAAAATAAAATAATAATATAACGAACGAAAGAAGAACATTGCCGACAGGCCTTCTTCTAGCTGCTAATAGTAACTATGCTTTCTTACGCGTTGTTATTTGCTGCGTAACTGTACTCCGAGAATTCGATTTAATATAATAAAAATCCTGTTAATTAGCTGCATGCTATAAGCCTTTTCTGTTTTGGTCCCTTTAAAGTATAATAAAGACAAACATGATAACAAACATTTCGATTTAAGCGTTTGGGTGTTGCCTTTTTGCACAATTTAAATAATCGATCTGGCTTGCAACCAACTTTCTCGTCTATTGCTCTATTTGTTAGATACCTAGCTATTAAGGTTCGTTGTAATCTGAAGTCTCTGATGGCAAGTTTCAAGCTCTGATTGTAGTATAAAGTCGCAGTCTTCTTATTGTGCACCATTCTTCGGCAAAAACTATTGTAATGCAACCACGTTTAAAACAAAGTAAATCATTAAATACAAGGGAGGCTGGGTTTAGGGAAGATTTTTTAACCTAGGTTCCTTAAATACCCATAAAAGGTATTGCGATATAAAAATATGGTATATTTCTGTTTCAACAATCTATTACTAAACCAATAATATTGTTTGCCCCACAATTGGAAGGTATGCATCTCAAATCCGGAAAAAGATACAGATTTGTTTTTTTAATGTTTGAACACAGGGTATACTTGCAGCAACTGAGTTGCAGCCTAAGTATAAGCCTAAGATTTATATTGACTTCATGGTAGCTGTAAGATGCTTTTTCATTAAGCTGATATGATTTTTTACGCAAGGCTTTATTATCATTTGCGCACGTATAACAAAAGTTTAAGTTATATGTTTAAGGTGACAAAAATAATTTTTTAATTCTCTGTATGTTATATAGAAACTTAGAAAACTGACTGTTTTTTTTTCTACTCATCCTGGGCCATCAAGATGTCGTGATAGCCAGTGATGTCGTCGCTGAGGAAATTTCGTAGATGTACGCCATTAGCTAGGCCTAGCTTTACTATCAATTTCAAATGTAGAGTAACAGTTTAGGCATCACAATATGCAAATATTCGGTGTAGCACTAACAAAGCAATATCTTATTTGCTTTGCACTTCCACTAGACCACCAGATTGCTTTACTTTACAGTTATGTGCTGTTAAATTTTATTTGGATATATAGGGCCTAGTCATCACGTCATTGTCATTAAGTCAAGATCCTATTTAATTTTTGGCTCTCAAGTCGAGTTCCATTCGTTAATTTTTTACTTTTGAAAGTAATTATTTTACTTAATTTAAGGAACAAAATATTTGGTAACATGAAAAAATCAAGCAAGTACTGTAGGCATAAGCCTAAGTTGACAAGTTATTGGCCTAATGACCTATGTTTTGAGTTTTGACCTTTGTGTACATATCAGATGTACACTGTGAGATATTGCAAAGTTATAACAGTCTGTTGTTACAACATTACAATGAATTTATGTGCCAGTGCTGCCAGTGCACAAGCACTTAATACTTATAGTCTTCAGATGACACCCATACTAGGCCTAAATGAGTGAAGATGTTAGCAACATTTTACAGTGCGCCAGTGCGGTAAAAAATGCTAACTTTACTGCATAGTAATGTCAACATTACCCTACAGTTAAGTTAGCAGTTTTTACCACACTGTTTAGCAAACCTTATTATATGTGGTGGACTATGTGGAATTTACCATTCTGTTTAAAAAGGCAGAGCTTATTCCCAAGGTCCTATGCCAATAATTTCAATTTTATCCACATGGATCCATGCCGAAAATTTTCTGCTTATCCACATGGCAGCTTGTATGAATAGGTCTACAACTAAGAAAATTGTCCAGCAAAAGCATTGGGACACTGTTTTAACTCTCAAGAATTTAATGCCTAAGTCTGAAGGACACACACTTGTAAAGATTCGCAGAGGAAAGCACAGAACTAGTTAACATGTTTTGTCGAGTTTCTGAAACCTTATTTTCGTATGGTAACAAGTCAGTAGTATCATTTGTGCATGTGTATCATATCATATTTCAATATGATACAATGTGTGCAATACAAATGTCAGCGTGATTCTTCATGCAATTGTTAGCAATGTTACATTTTATTCGAAATGAACAATTATTCGAAATTGAAATTAATTACATTGCTTATAATTAAGAGGCCCTACTACAGGTAACTGCAGGTTCTGGAAAACATGTATGACCTGTTGTATATATTATATGAAAATTGCTACACAGTTCCTGTAAAATATGTGCTTTAAGTTCTTAAAGTTATTGGCAAAACAAGCTGCTGTGTGGACAGGCAGATAATTATCAGCACAGATCCATGTGGATAAAATTGAAATTAATGGCATGGCATATATAAAGAGTTGTAGACCTATTCATACAAGCTGCTGTGTGGATAAGCAGAAATTATTGGCACGGATCCATGTGGATAAAATTGAAATTATTGACACAGGAACATGGGAATAAGCACTTCCATTTAAAGAACCTCTTTCAGGCTCGGACTATGCAGTGGACTATGCGGAATTTACTCCAGCGTTCCGATACCCAGCTGGTCCAGAAAGGCTTGAGTAGCAGTGTGAGTTGGGGTGTTGTCATGATAAAGCTTTTGCCCTCGCATTCCCATCCTTGGAGCCTGCTGTGTCACACTGTCGATAACAACTGGCAGGCAAGTTGATCTTGCCAGCTTAGAACTCTCGGTACCAAAGCGTAACCATGGCATATGATAGAGCTTGGGTGTCTAATGCTGCCACTAACTCAGCATGAGCCTTAAGTGCACTGAGCTTTTGCTTGTGGCAGTACCAAATCAGTAGCCAACTTTGCTCACGATTCAGCTCCATGGCTAGTGCTGTACAGTCTAAGAGTCACTACCTTTGACTGTGGGCTGTGCTGAGATGTACTGAGAGATAAGTACATGTGCCTTGTGCAGTGGATGAATTTTGGCAATTGTATGATGTACGTAAGTGGTCAAATTGCAAAACTTTTAAATATAAAATGTCTAGTTCCAACTATCAACTCAAACAAATAATTTTTATATTGTATATTAAACATTAAGCATTTTTCTTTTTCTGTTGCCATACCAACAGCTAGCTAGTTTTACTATTTCATTGCAATCTAAGCTCAGTCAGTTCTTTGAGCCATACTCCTACTCCTAGGGGCCTATACTAGTCTTATACAGCTTATAGTGTACCAAAAAATATCAAATCTAAATCTAACCAGATAACAAAATCTTGTTTATAAATGACAATTATATTTATTAATAATGTTTATTAATAAAGTGCAACATGAAATCTTAGCTTGTTTAAATTAAAATGCTAAATTGTTAATGAAATAATTTAGAAGTGCAAAAACTGAATGGAAACTAGACTAAAAATGTTTTTCTGGGCCAAAACAGTTTTTAGGTTAACCAGTTAACTGAAATTGGCATCCCTAGTTAGACAAGGTACTTAATTTTTTAATTAACAGTATAGAAGAAAAATGTGAGCAGTAAGCAATACCATTAATTATAGCTTGAATTAAATCCCAATATTCATAGCTTGCTTTTAAGTTTTAAGGTTCCCTAAGCTGTTGCAGCCTTTTTAAGCCATTTATTCATGCTATATTAGTGTGGGATTTTAAATTTTGCATGAGCTAGAACTATAGCAAACAATTGAGCTGCTAGTACATGTTAAACAGTAAATCCATTTATTTGCTGTGTATTAATTATAGAAAATTTAAATCAAATTTCATCAAATAAGCAAAATTAGCAATTTATTCTATTGGATTGTCATATTTACGTATGGAAGTTGGCAGATAATTTTTCCCATTTAATTAACCAGTTCTTTTACTATGGCACTTATCTTATTTTAATGTTAATTTAAATTTAAATAACTTTATTTGAAAAAAACTTTTGAATCAATATTTTAAATTAGGAATATACTTTTAGTACCCTGTGTTAGTTTGTTTATTATGCATTTTGGTATTGTTAGATCTTTTTTGCTAGGGTTATCTAAACACTAATAAAACAATGGAAGATCTTGAGTTGAGATTAACTTAAAAGTCAAAATAATTAGGTCTATCAAATTGATTACACCCGCCCCAATTGGGCCAGATGCACAGCCGACAGCACAGCTGCAGCTATTGCGCAGCACATCTGAAGACTCCATACAGCTGTTTAGTCCTTGGACTGGGGGACGCCACACCCAACCTTTAATTATCCCAACTAATTCTTGTGCCCATTTAACAGCTGGGTGAACTGAAGCAATGCAGAGTTAAGTGACTTGCTTAAGGACACAAATTGTTCCAGTTGAGTCAGGAATCGAACCCCCGACCTTTAAGTCGCGAGTCCAACACTCTAATCATGAGGCTGCAACGTTTTCTTTTGTGGAAAAAGAAAGCTTTAAAAGAAAAATAATTAATTTATGGATAAAAATCACACTATATTAATATCCTGTGGCTACTGGATACAGAGTTAAGACTTTATTACTTGCCAAGTTAGCTCAGAGCTAAGCCATTTTTGTACTGATATTTTCAACACAGAGGCAGCTCTCCTGACTAGTGGCACTGCCATGGTTGCTAGATCATTGCTAATTATTTTATGCTTCTTTACAAGAATATGGTGGCGTAGCTTGTCTATAAAGAGTGTTCTTCTTGTTCTCCAGATGTCGGACCAAAAGTCCGCAGCCGCTGCCTCAGCCAATGCCGAGGTGCACAGGCCTAGCACTCTGCCCAAGATACGCGGCGAGTTCAATCCGCCAGCCTCAGCTACCCAGCCAAAGCGGGGCATCCTGCGCGGCAATGTCAGCCCGCTGGACCAGCCGTCAGCTGGCAGCGACTATTCGGCAACAACTCTGACAACAGCCTTTGGAGATCGTGACGATGACGATGACGAAGATTTGGCCGATCAGCGGCAGTCTGGCGTTGTGCTAGTCGAAGACAAATCGTTCAATGTCCGGCTGCCCCTGGCCGATCCCAGTCCTCTGCGGCCGCCCGAGCTGCGCAAGGTGACGCTGTCGCGCACCGCCAAAGGCGACTTCGGCTTTCAATTGCGCAAGACCTTTCTTTATGACAGAGCGTCTGGCGAGAAGCTGCCTGTGATGCTAGCCGAGCCTGGCCAGAGAGGATCTCTGGGCCTACTACCCGGCGATCGCATTGTAACTATTAACGGCATCGATGTCCGCAGTCGTTCCAAGGACGAAATTGTCGATATAATACGACAGTCGGACGCGGAGATCTGTCTCACTGTGCAGCAGGTGCCCGAACTGTCCGAGCTAGGCCGGACTAGACATCAGCAGGTGGTGAGTTGCTTGCAGCCGCTGTTTACTCAAAATTTACTCAAGAGGCTGAAGATAAACCTCCATTATTCAATATCCTATTCTTTTGATCAAGCCTCCATTGTCCAATATCCTATTCTTTTGATCAAGCCTCCATTGTCCAATATCCTATTCTTTTGATTAAGCCTCCATTGTCCAATATCCTATTCTTTTGATTAAGCCTCCATTGTCCAATATCCTATTCTTTTGATTAAGCCTCCATTGTCCAATATCCTATTCTTTTGATTAAGCCTCCATTGTCCAATATCCTATTCTTTTGATTAAGCCTCCATTGTCCAATATCCTATTCTTTTGATCAAGCCTCCATTGTCCAATATCCTATTCTTTTGATTAAGCCTCCATTGTCCATTATCCTATTCTTTTGATCAAGCCTCCATTGTCCAATATCCTATTCTTTTGATCAAGCCTCCATTGTCCAATATCCTATTCTTTTGATCAAGCCTCTATTGTCCAATATCCTATTCTTTTGATTAAGCCTCCATTGTCCATTATCCTATTCTTTTGATCAAGCCTCCATTGTCCAATATCCTATTCTTTTGATCAAGCCTCCATTGTCCAATATCCTATTCTTTTGATTAAGCCTCCATTGTCCAATATCCTATTCTTTTGATTAAGCCTCCATTGTCCAATATCCTATTCTTTTGATCAAGCCTCCATTGTCCAATATCCTATTCTTTTGATCAAGCCTCCATTGTCCAATATCCTATTCTTTTGATCAAGCCTCCATTGTCCAATATCCTATTCTTTTGATCAAGCCTCCATTGTCCAATATCCTATTCTTTTGATTAAGCCTCCATTGTCCAATATCCTATTCTTTTGATTAAGCCTCCATTGTCCAATATCCTATTCTTTTGATTAAGCCTCCATTGTCCAATATCCTATTCTTTTGATTAAGCCTCCATTGTCCATTATCCTATTCTTTTGATTAAGCCTCCATTGTCCAATATCCTATTCTTTTGATTAAGCCTCCATTGTCCATTATCCTATTCTTTTGATCAAGCCTCCATTGTCCAATATCCTATTCTTTTGATCAAGCCTCCATTGTCCAATATCCTATTCTTTTGATTAAGCCTCCATTGTCCACACTTATAAGTATTTTTGCTTATCTTATTACGAGCTACTTCTCTCATTTTGCTACTCATAAGTAGAATGATGCTAATTTAATCATCGAATCGATTTCCAGTGCCATAGATGCCTCGTTAGGCAGCATCGGAAGAAGCAGCGCTTTCTCCTAAGGAGCTATACAAATGTTAGATTATTATTATTCAATTCATCGCTTATATTTCGATGTCATTGTTTGTAAATGAACTTTTCAAGTTTCGGTTATGTTTTTACACTTTATTGTCGATTTTTTCATTGTTCCGTTATATTGTGCATGTAATATTCATCATCGACTCGCAAAATTATGCTTGACACTGAAATATCCCTTCTCAAACTGACTCCAGGAGACATCGGACGAAACTGACACGGACGCCACGGAGACATCCAACGCCGTCGCCACCTTGTCCTCCACAGCCGGCATTGGCTGCCGATTCTGGTTGGTGCACAAGGACGGCTATTCCGGCTGCACGGTAGTTGAAAAGCTCCCGGATTATAAGGTGCGAGTCAAACTAGAGCACAATGGCAAAGTGATAGTGGTTGAAACTGAAGATATCGAGCAGGCCAATAGTCCCAAGCTAGACCGGGTTGAGAACCTCACTCAGCTCAGGTATCTGAACGAGTGCTCACTAGTGCACGTGCTACGAGCCAGATTCTCTAGCAATCTGATCCACACCTACTGCGGCCCTGGCCTATTAGTGCTCAATCCAATGTATCCATTGTCAATCTACACCGAGCGAGTCATGGAAACTTTTCGCGGCTGTCGCCAGCTGGAGATGCCGCCGCATATCTACGCCTCGGCCCAGATGGCCTATAGAAATCTGCTGACCAATCAGACCAATCAGGCCATGTGTCTGGTTGGACGCAGCGGCTCCGGCAAGTCCTTCTGTGTCCGGCATCTGTTGCATTATTTCCTACAGGCTGGCTCCTGTCCTAGCAAGGTAGGATTCCATTTCCTTGGATCTATGATCTGGGCTTTGTTTTGTTTGCACAGGGCGGATAGGTCAGTCAGTAAGGTGTCGGAATCTGGATCAGATGGTCCTGGGTTCGACTCCCGACATAGTCTAGAACTATTCGTGCAGCCTTTGGCAAGCTGCTTTGCCCTGATGTGCACACAGTCTACTCAGCTGCAAATGAGTACCGACATTTCGTCGGGTAATAATAATTCCGGCTGGCGTGGAATAAAGCAGTTCTGTGTGGCAATTCAGTGGGGTTTGGATGCTGCCGATATGTTTGGAAAAAAGTAAATTCCATTGCTGACACGCGGCTGTCAACCGGTGTCCGAGAGAGCCGGGGAGTACATTAGGTGTGCAGTCCCCACCTGCAAGTGTGCTTGACACACAACACATGCACTGTTTAACCTTATTTATTGCCTTTAAATGTAATTTGACAATAGATTTATTTTTTCTCTTGACCGCGTGTATGCCTTTTTAGGTCCATCATCAACACTAGATCCGCAGCTCGCGAGTAGGCTATTCTGCCCATTTCGCTCACTCCTGAGCGTGTACATCTGCCCTGACTTTCTTATTGTCAGGCAGTGTACACTCTCACTACGCCTTGGAGATAAACCCTCAAGGGAGTAAATTGCACGACAAGCCCTAAATGACTGTGGCCTCACCGCGGAATCGAGCTCAGGAACATTGGTGCGAGATGCAAAACACGTTAACATCTCTCTGCCACTCTCCCCCCTATGTTCAAGACTTTATTTGCTTGGCTTTCAGGTCCTTGTGTTAATCAGAATCGTGATAATAAAATAAATATTGAGATTGAGATGCAGCTTGCCACACATACGAGCTCACCTGTTTAACCTTGCCTCCCAGGTGGTCACGGTGGACCGCTTGCGCGCCCTGTCCACCCTGACAGAGGCGTTCGTCAGCAGTCGCACCATCATGAACACAAGCGCCTCCCGCTGCGCCCAGCTCTACGCCATCGACTTCGATCACTCTGGCTGCGTGTCCGGCCTCTCCTATCACGTCCTATTGCTGGAGAGATCGCGCATTGTTCGCCGACCGGAAGGCGAGCCGGCGTTTCATGTCTTCTATTACATGCTGTCTGGCCTGTCCGAGACTGAGCGACAGCGGCTGCTGTTGAACAATGCGCCAGAGCCTAATCAGTTCCTGACTCCGCTGCATCGTCAGGAGGATCTGGCCTTTGCCAAGGACAAATGGGCCCGCATTTTCGAAGCCGGTCGTACTCTGGGCATCTCTGAGCAGGAGTGGTTCAGCCTGTGCAAACTGCTGGGTGAGTTTCTTGAAGTTGTTTTGATGCTCCGACAGTCCCCGCTTTAAGTTTAGCTTTTTAATGCCGAATCCTTCTTGGCGCATGGATCCTTTGATGTACCGCCAGTCATCTTGGCGCATAGATCCTTTGATGTACCGACAGTCATCTTGGCGCATGGATCCTTTGATGTTCCGTCAGTTATCTCTACTTGAATCCTTTGATGTACCACCAGTCATCTTGGCGCATAGATCCTTTGATGTTCCGCCAGTCATCTCTGCTTGAATCCTTTGATGTTCCGCCAGTTATCTCTACTTGAATCCTTTGATGTTCCGCCAGTCATCTCTGCTTGAATCCTTTGATGTTCCGCCAGTCATCTCTTCTTGAATCCTTTGATGTTCCGCCAGTCATCTCTGCTTGAATCCTTTGATGTTCCGCCAGTCATCTCTTCTTGAATCCTTTGATGTTCCGCCAGTCATCTCTACTTGAATCCTTTGATGTTCCGCCAGTCATCTCTACTTGAATCCTTTGATGTTCCGCCAGTCATCTCTTCTTGAATCCTTTGATGTTCCGCCAGTCATCTCTGCTTGAATCCTTTGATGTTCCGCCAGTCATCTCTTCTTGAATCCTTTGATGTTCCGCCAGTCATCTCTACTTGAATCCTTTGATGTTCCGCCAGTCATCTCTACTTGAATCCTTTGATGTTCCGCCAGTCATCTCTTCTTGAATCCTTTGATGTTCCGCCAGTCATCTCTGCTTGAATCCTTTGATGTTCCGCCAGTTATCTCTACTTGAATCCTTTGATGTTCCGCCAGTCATCTCTGCTTGAATCCTTTGATGTTCCGCCAGTCATCTCTTCTTGAATCCTTTGATGTTCCGCCAGTCATCTCTGCTTGAATCCTTTGATGTTCCGCCAGTCATCTCTTCTTGAATCCTTTGATGTTCCGCCAGTCATCTCTACTTGAATCCTTTGATGTTCCGCCAGTCATCTCTACTTGAATCCTTTGATGTTCCGCCAGTCATCTCTTCTTGAATCCTTTGATGTTCCGCCAGTCATCTCTGCTTGAATCCTTTGATGTTCCGCCAGTCATCTATTCTTGAATCCTTTGATGTTCCGCCACCTTAGATGATCTTTTAATAGAGTTAGTTATTTTAAATAGAATTTTTGGTCCGTTAATCTAGACAGCTGGGCTCAGTTATGGCCCTGTCTGTTAGTACGGCGGACCTATAGTAGCCAATTCATGCTGGCTTAGCCCAGCCGGTGCAATATTTAGGAATGCCCGAATTGTTGCTAGCTACTCTCTTGTCTCTACTCGCCCTACCAGCCGATGCTGGTCGTTCGCGTTGCCGAGTCGAGCGGGTAGTTCTGCCACAATTCCACCAGCAGTTAATATGGCGTGGCATTCAAAGGCTTGCACCTACATGTGTAATTTTTTTAAAATTTGAAATATCCTAATAACTTTTAATTATCATTACTTTAAATACAACATCTCGTTGTTATTAGGATTTCAATTTGTAAAATTGGTTATTGGGATCTTAATCAGTATAGAATGATGCGGTGATATTGGCCTTACAGAGCTTAGTTCAGTTAGTTCAGAACAGTGCAGTTTTTATAATTTGATGCTTTAGTATAAAATCTATGCAGGATCATTGCCTGATTTCTCTGCAGAAGCCAGAGCATATTTTCTTCTTTTCCGCCGTAGGAGGAGTTCAGCTGGTTGGGATAAAACCCGAATTCATTCGCTCCACCTGGATTTTCAGCCGCGATTTTTCACCTGGGCACAGCCGGCGCTGTTCAGCTGCCCCACGGCGGCTTCCAGTTCGAAAAGGTGACGGCGGCGGAGCGGGCCGCCTCCCTGCTGGGCTGCAGCGCGGCCGAGCTGCGCAAGCACGCCTTCCAGCTGGGCCAGGCCGACGCCAAGGCAGCCGGCGGCCAGGCCTACACTCCGTTCGAACTGTTGCAAGGCTTCGTCACGGGGCTCTACACAGAGATTGTCACCTTGGTGATGTTCCTGGTTAATCGGTGCTTCTCCTGCGGTGATAGATCTTCGCACACCATCACCGTTCTGGATCCGCCCGGCTTCCAGCAGGTGGCCTCCTGCGGCCGCACCACCGGAGCTAGCTTCGAGGATCTGTGCTACAATTATGCCCAGGAGCGGCTGCTGGGACTCAATTATGAGCTCAATCTGGCTTTGCCTAGAGAGCGGCACGAAGAGGTGAGTTGGCATTGTTGAGTCTTTTGTAATGAACTCATTAACTGGTTGGACCCTTTCTTCAGAGCGAGCCGAACCCTAAATCCCAACCCGAAATCCAGTCCGAATCCCAACCCCAAACCGATGCAAATCCCAACCCGAAATCCAGTCCGAATCCCAACCCCAAACCGATGCAAATCCCAACCCGAAATCCAGTCCGAATCCCAACCCGAAATCCAGTCCGAATCCCAACCCCAAACCGATGCAAATCCCAACCCGAAATCCAGTCCGAATCCCAACCCGAAATCCAGTCCGAATCCCAACCCGAAATCCAGTCCGAATCCCAACCTGAAATCCAGTCCGAATCCCAACCCGAAATCCAGTCCAAATTCCATACCGAAATCCAATGCAAATCCCAACCCGAAATCCAGTCTGAATCCCAACCCGAATCCAGTCCAAATCCCAACCCGAATCCAGTCCAAATCCCAACCCGAAATCCAGTCCGAATCCCAACCCGAAATCCAGTCCGAATCCCAACCCGAAATCCAGTCCGAATCCCAACCCGAAATCCAGTCCGAATCCCATACCGAAATCCAGTCCAAATCCCAACCCGAATCCAGTCCAAATCCCAACCCGAAATCCAGTCCGAATCCCAACCCGAAATCCAGTCCGAATCCCAACCCGAAATCCAGTCCGAATCCCAACCCGAAATCCAGTCCGAATCCCATACCGAAATCCAGTCCAAATCCCAACCCGAAATCCAGTCCAAATCCCAACCCGAAATCCAGTCCAAATCCCAACCCGAAATCCAGTCCAAATCCCAACCCGAAATCCAGTCCGAATCCCAACCCGAAATCTAGTCCAAATCCCAACCCGAATCCCAACCTGAAATCCAGTCCAAATCCCAACCCCAAACCGATGCAAATCCCAACCCGAAATCCAGTCCAAATCCCATACCGAAATCCAGTCCGAAGGGGTGCGTCCCACAGGGGTGTGTTCTAGTTCACGAACTGAATAGCCGTACGGTTGTGCTGTCGGCTGCACATCTAGCCCGTTTAGGACAGGTATTATTATTTATTATTAATTACTGTTATCATCACCCACTAGTAAGGTTATTATCAATCAAGTTCTTAGCTCATACCTGCTTTAATATCGACCTGCTCCTCAGATCGATAATTCGGACAGTCCTAAGGTATCTCACCTATCAGTTTGTCTGTGCTTGAATGTATTTTTTTAATATTTTAGCTCCATTGTTGTTGGTGTGTAGAAACGCCAGCCGCTATTGAAATATTATTAGATTCTCTGTTTAAATGTCGTATCAATATACTCGTATTGTGTTAGAAATTTCTGGACTTCATCTTTCGACTGCAGTTATTGTGGCTCCCGCAACCTTCATTTGTACTGATTTGCATGACTCAGGTTTTATATGCCCTCCATTTTAGTAGCTGCTGATTTTTTTTATATCTTAACTTTAATTTACACACCCAATTCTTGTTTCTCCTTGCACATATCAGTGAGACAATTTCGTTGCATGTAAATTCGCTCTTATGCATGCTTAGCAATAGAAGCTTTCGTGTTTTATTGGTGTTTTTTATAATTGTTTATTCTAAAATCGTGTGTTGCTTTGTCCAAGCATTAGGCGACTGCGCTCAGTGCATTGCCCCAGTCGTTAGTACAATGGACATGACAGTAAAATTTGCATCTTTTTTCAATAAACTAAAAATTATTCCGATGCGATAAAGCCGTTGAAAGCTGTTTAAATTATTATCACTTGTCAGTTCAGGCCATCATAATTGAACAAGTGTGATTCACTGTTGGATTGAATCAATTGTCACAACGGCTTACACTTCCTACACAACAACTGTTAAATAGAATCCATAAACTTTTTTGCTTTTCCGTAAAGCAAACAATACTCTCTTTTCATTCTTCATTTCTCTCCCGTTTCATTCTTCATTTCTCTCTTCATTCTTCATTTCTCTCTTTTCATTCTTCATTTCTCTCTATTTTCATTCTTCATTTATCTCCCGTTTCAGTCTTCATTTCTCTCTTCATTCTTCATTTATCTATTTTTTCATTCTTCATTTCTCTCTTTTCATTCTTCATTTCTCTCTTTTCATTCTTCATTTCTCTCTTTTCATTCTTCATTTCTCTCTTTTCATTCTTCATTTCTCTCTTTTCATTCTTCATTTCTCTCTTTTCATTCTTCATTTCTCTCTTTTCATTCTTCATTTATCTCCCGTTTCAGTCTTCATTTCTCTCTTCATTCTTCATTTATCTATTTTTTCATTCTTCATTTCTCTCTTTTCATTCTTCATTTCTCTCTTTTCATTCTTCATTTCTCTTTTTTCATTCTTCATTTCTCTCTTTTCATTCTTCATTTCTCTCTTTTCATTCTTCATTTCTCTCTTTTCATTCTTCATTTCTCTCTTTTCATTCTTCATTTCTCTCTTTTCATTCTTCATTTCTCTCTTTTCATTCTTCATTTCTCTCTTTTCATTCTTCATTTCTCTCTTTTCATTCTTCATTTCTCTCTTTTCATTCTTCATTTCTCTCTTTTCATTCTTCATTTCTCTCTTTTCATTCTTCATTTATCTCTTTTCATTCTTCATTTATCTCTTTTCATTCTTCATTTCTCTCTTTTCATTCTTCATTTCTCTCTCTTTTCATTCTTCATTTCTCTCTCTTTTCATTCTTCATTTATCTCTCTTTTCATTCTTCATTTCTCTCTTTTCATTCTTCATTTCTCTCTCTTTTCATTCTTCATTTCTCTCTTTTCATTCTTCATTTCTCTCTTTTCATTCTTCATTTCTCTCTTTTCATTCTTCATTTCTCTCTTTTCATTCTTCATTTCTCTCTTTTCATTCTTCATTTCTCTCTTTTCATTCTTCATTTATCTCTTTTCATTCTTCATTTCTCTCTTTTCATTCTTCATTTCTCTCTTTTCATTCTTCATTTCTCTCTTTTCATTCTTCATTTCTCTCTTTTCATTCTTCATTTCTCTCTTTTCATTCTTCATTTCTCTCTCTTTTCATTCTTTATTTCTCTCTTTTCATTCTTCATTTCTCTCTTTTCATTCTTCATTTCTCTCTTTTCATTCTTCATTTCTCTCTTTTCATTCTTCATTTCTCTCTTTTCATTCTTCATTTCTCTCTCTTTTCATTCTTCATTTCTCTCTTTTCATTCTTCATTTCTCTCTTTTCATTCTTCATTTCTCTCTTTTCATTCTTCATTTCTCTCTTTTCATTCTTCATTTCTCTCTCTTTTCATTCTTCATTTATCTCCCGTTTCATTCTTCATTTCTCTCTTTTCATTCTTCATTTCTCTCTCTTTTCATTCTTTATTTCTCTCTTTTCATTCTTCATTTCTCTCTTTTCATTCTTCATTTATCTCCCGTTTCATTCTTCATTTCTCTCCCGTTTCATTCTTCATTTCTCTCTTTTCATTCTTCATTTCTCTCTTTTCATTCTTCATTTCTCTCTTTTCATTCTTCATTTCTCTCTCTTTTCATTCTTCATTTATCTCCCGTTTCATTCTTCATTTCTCTCTTTTCATTCTTCATTTCTCTCTTTTCATTCTTCATTTCTCTCTTTTCATTCTTCATTTCTCTCTTTTCATTCTTCATTTCTCTCTTTTCATTCTTCATTTCTCTCTTTTCATTCTTCATTTCTCTCTCTTTTCATTCTTCATTTATCTCCCGTTTCATTCTTCATTTCTCTCTTTTCATTCTTCATTTCTCTCTCTTTTCATTCTTTATTTCTCTCTTTTCATTCTTCATTTCTCTCTTTTCATTCTTCATTTCTCTCTTTTCATTCTTCATTTCTCTCTTTTCATTCTTCATTTCTCTCTCTTTTCATTCTTCATTTATCTCCCGTTTCATTCTTCATTTCTCTCTTTTCATTCTTCATTTCTCTCTCTTTTCATTCTTTATTTCTCTCTTTTCATTCTTCATTTCTCTCTTTTCATTCTTCATTTATCTCCCGTTTCATTCTTCATTTCTCTCCCGTTTCATTCTTCATTTCTCTCTTTTCATTCTTCATTTCTCTCTTTTCATTCTTCATTTCTCTCTTTTCATTCTTCATTTCTCTCTTTTCATTCTTCATTTCTCTCTCTTTTCATTCTTCATTTATCTCCCGTTTCATTCTTCATTTCTCTCTTTTCATTCTTCATTTCTCTCTTTTCATTCTTCATTTCTCTCTTTTCATTCTTCATTTCTCTCTTTTCATTCTTCATTTCTCTCTTTTCATTCTTCATTTCTCTCTTTTCATTCTTCATTTCTCTCTTTTCATTCTTCATTTCTCTCTCTTTTCATTCTTCATTTATCTCCCGTTTCATTCTTCATTTCTCTCTTTTCATTCTTTATTTCTCTCTTTTCATTCTTCATTTCTCTCTTTTCATTCTTCATTTCTCTCTTTTCATTCTTCATTTCTCTCTTTTCATTCTTCATTTCTCTCTTTTCATTCTTCATTTCTCTCTTTTCATTCTTCATTTCTCTCTTTTCATTCTTCATTTATCTCCCGTTTCAGTCTTCATTTCTCTCTTCATTCTTCATTTATCTATTTTTTCATTCTTCATTTCTCTCTTTTCATTCTTCATTTCTCTCTTTTCATTCTTCATTTCTCTTTTTTCATTCTTCATTTCTCTCTTTTCATTCTTCATTTCTCTCTTTTCATTCTTCATTTCTCTCTTTTCATTCTTCATTTCTCTCTTTTCATTCTTCATTTCTCTCTTTTCATTCTTCATTTCTCTCTTTTCATTCTTCATTTCTCTCTTTTCATTCTTCATTTCTCTCTTTTCATTCTTCATTTCTCTCTTTTCATTCTTCATTTCTCTCTTTTCATTCTTCATTTCTCTCTTTTCATTCTTCATTTCTCTCTTTTCATTCTTCATTTATCTCTTTTCATTCTTCATTTATCTCTTTTCATTCTTCATTTCTCTCTTTTCATTCTTCATTTCTCTCTCTTTTCATTCTTCATTTCTCTCTCTTTTCATTCTTCATTTATCTCTCTTTTCATTCTTCATTTCTCTCTTTTCATTCTTCATTTCTCTCTCTTTTCATTCTTCATTTCTCTCTTTTCATTCTTCATTTCTCTCTTTTCATTCTTCATTTCTCTCTTTTCATTCTTCATTTCTCTCTTTTCATTCTTCATTTCTCTCTTTTCATTCTTCATTTCTCTCTTTTCATTCTTCATTTATCTCTTTTCATTCTTCATTTCTCTCTTTTCATTCTTCATTTCTCTCTTTTCATTCTTCATTTCTCTCTTTTCATTCTTCATTTCTCTCTTTTCATTCTTCATTTCTCTCTTTTCATTCTTCATTTCTCTCTCTTTTCATTCTTTATTTCTCTCTTTTCATTCTTCATTTCTCTCTTTTCATTCTTCATTTCTCTCTTTTCATTCTTCATTTCTCTCTTTTCATTCTTCATTTCTCTCTTTTCATTCTTCATTTCTCTCTCTTTTCATTCTTCATTTCTCTCTTTTCATTCTTCATTTCTCTCTTTTCATTCTTCATTTCTCTCTTTTCATTCTTCATTTCTCTCTTTTCATTCTTCATTTCTCTCTCTTTTCATTCTTCATTTATCTCCCGTTTCATTCTTCATTTCTCTCTTTTCATTCTTCATTTCTCTCTCTTTTCATTCTTTATTTCTCTCTTTTCATTCTTCATTTCTCTCTTTTCATTCTTCATTTATCTCCCGTTTCATTCTTCATTTCTCTCCCGTTTCATTCTTCATTTCTCTCTTTTCATTCTTCATTTCTCTCTTTTCATTCTTCATTTCTCTCTTTTCATTCTTCATTTCTCTCTTTTCATTCTTCATTTCTCTCTCTTTTCATTCTTCATTTATCTCCCGTTTCATTCTTCATTTCTCTCTTTTCATTCTTCATTTCTCTCTTTTCATTCTTCATTTCTCTCTTTTCATTCTTCATTTCTCTCTTTTCATTCTTCATTTCTCTCTTTTCATTCTTCATTTCTCTCTTTTCATTCTTCATTTCTCTCTCTTTTCATTCTTCATTTATCTCCCGTTTCATTCTTCATTTCTCTCTTTTCATTCTTCATTTCTCTCTCTTTTCATTCTTTATTTCTCTCTTTTCATTCTTCATTTCTCTCTTTTCATTCTTCATTTCTCTCTTTTCATTCTTCATTTCTCTCTTTTCATTCTTCATTTCTCTCTCTTTTCATTCTTCATTTATCTCCCGTTTCATTCTTCATTTCTCTCTTTTCATTCTTCATTTCTCTCTCTTTTCATTCTTTATTTCTCTCTTTTCATTCTTCATTTCTCTCTTTTCATTCTTCATTTATCTCCCGTTTCATTCTTCATTTCTCTCCCGTTTCATTCTTCATTTCTCTCTTTTCATTCTTCATTTCTCTCTTTTCATTCTTCATTTCTCTCTTTTCATTCTTCATTTCTCTCTTTTCATTCTTCATTTCTCTCTCTTTTCATTCTTCATTTATCTCCCGTTTCATTCTTCATTTCTCTCTTTTCATTCTTCATTTCTCTCTTTTCATTCTTCATTTCTCTCTTTTCATTCTTCATTTCTCTCTTTTCATTCTTCATTTCTCTCTTTTCATTCTTCATTTCTCTCTTTTCATTCTTCATTTCTCTCTTTTCATTCTTCATTTCTCTCTCTTTTCATTCTTCATTTATCTCCCGTTTCATTCTTCATTTCTCTCTTTTCATTCTTTATTTCTCTCTTTTCATTCTTCATTTCTCTCTTTTCATTCTTCATTTCTCTCTTTTCATTCTTCATTTCTCTCTTTTCATTCTTCATTTCTCTCTTTTCATTCTTCATTTATCTCCCGTTTCATTCTTCATTTCTCTCTTTTCATTCTTCATTCATCTATTTTTTTCATTCTTCATTTCTCTCTTTTCATTCTTCATTTATCTCCCGTTTTATTCTTCATTTCTCTCTCTATTCATTCTTTATTTCTCTCTTTTCATTCTTCATTTCTCTCTTTTCATTCTTCATTTCTCTCTCTTTTCATTCTTCATTTATCTCCCGTTTCATTCTTCATTTCTCTCTTTTCATTCTTCATTTCTCTCTTTTCATTCTTCATTTCTCTCTCTTTTCATTCTTCATTTATCTCCCGTTTCATTCTTCATTTCTCTCTTTTCATTCTTCATTTCTCTCTTTTCATTCTTCATTTCTCTTTTTTCATTCTTCATTTCTCTCTTTTCATTCTTCATTTCTCTCTTTTCATTCTTCATTTCTCTCTTTTCATTCTTCATTTCTCTCTTTTCATTCTTCATTTCTCTCTTTTCATTCTTCATTTCTCTCTTTTCATTCTTCATTTCTCTCTTTTCATTCTTCATTTCTCTCTTTTCATTCTTCATTTCTCTCTTTTCATTCTTCATTTCTCTCTTTTCATTCTTCATTTCTCTCTTTTCATTCTTCATTTCTCTCTTTTCATTCTTCATTTATCTCTTTTCATTCTTCATTTATCTCTTTTCATTCTTCATTTCTCTCTTTTCATTCTTCATTTCTCTCTCTTTTCATTCTTCATTTCTCTCTCTTTTCATTCTTCATTTATCTCTCTTTTCATTCTTCATTTCTCTCTTTTCATTCTTCATTTCTCTCTCTTTTCATTCTTCATTTCTCTTTTTTCATTCTTCATTTCTCTCTTTTCATTCTTCATTTCTCTCTTTTCATTCTTCATTTCTCTCTTTTCATTCTTCATTTCTCTCTTTTCATTCTTCATTTCTCTCTTTTCATTCTTCATTTCTCTCTTTTCATTCTTCATTTCTCTCTTTTCATTCTTCATTTCTCTCTTTTCATTCTTCATTTCTCTCTTTTCATTCTTCATTTCTCTCTTTTCATTCTTCATTTCTCTCTTTTCATTCTTCATTTATCTCTTTTCATTCTTCATTTATCTCTTTTCATTCTTCATTTCTCTCTTTTCATTCTTCATTTCTCTCTCTTTTCATTCTTCATTTCTCTCTCTTTTCATTCTTCATTTATCTCTCTTTTCATTCTTCATTTATCTCTCTTTTCATTCTTCATTTCTCTCTTTTCATTCTTCATTTCTCTCTTTTCATTCTTCATTTATCTCCCGTTTCATTCTTCATTTCTCTCTTTTCATTCTTCATTCATCTATTTTTTCATTCTTCATTTCTCTCTTTTCATTCTTCATTTACCTCCCGTTTCATTCTTCATTTACCTCCCGTTTCATTCTTCATTTCTCTCTTTTCATTCTTCATTTATCTCCCGTTTCATTTTTCATTTCTCTCTTTTCATTCTTCATTTATCTCCCGTTTTATTCTTCATTTCTCTCTCTTTTCATTCTTTATTTCTCCCATTTCATCCCTATTTTTTCATTTTTTCATTTTCTGTTTTCATTTTTCATCTTCCTTTTTTGCTAAAACTCTTTTTTTCTTGAAAGCCCTAAACACTTTACATATAGTAGTCATTCCAGTAGTTAAGTTTAGAAGTTAAAATTAGTTATCTCCATTGCACCGAGTGGTGTGTTTCAGTAGTATATATTTAAGCTTGATACAATTAGAACTGTTTTATTATTATCTCATTCTGCCATCTTCGTACTTATATTTCAATTCATATTTGCGCATTTTACTAATAATATGCACTCTAATCAGCAACTTTAAATCCCATATATAAAACAGGAGGACGTGGACATCTCCAATTGGGAGATTGGCGACACGAACCCAGCCGATCTGATCAGCCTCATGGATCGCCAGGCAACATCCGCTTCCGTCACTGTTAAAACTGGCGGCGACTCTGGATCCGATCAGCAGCAACAGCAACAGCAGCAGCAGCAACAGCAGGGCCTGCTGTGGATTCTAGACGAAGAGAGTGTATCCGGCAACGACCAGTCGTTTGTCCGCCGGATGCACCAGCTCTATCACCGGCACAAGCAATTGTTTCGCGATAGAAATTCTCGCCTACTCCGCCGAGCTAAGGGAGGCAATTTTGTGCTGAATCACTGCAACCTGACCACACCTGTGGTGTACAATCCGCTCTCCTGGCTAAAGAACTGCCGCGAGTATCCCAGCTCAGGCCAGGCTCTTGAGCTCCTGGAGCGCAGCTCGGACGATTTCACGGCCAGGCTGATCTCGGAGGCGCGCGCTCAGAATGCCGGCGTGCGGCGCGGCCCGCTGCGGCCCAACACCTCCTTGCTGTATAGGCAGAAGAGTGTGTCCGCTCAGGTAGGTCCATGCTCATGCTGTGCTCAAATACCAACTCAAGTACTAGAATGATCTGAATCAAACTCAACTCAAATTATCCTTACCCAAACTCAACTCAAATAACCTGACAACTTCAGATACTCAAATAACCAGACTAAAACTACTGACTCAGATACTCAAATAACCAGACTAAAACTACTGACTCAGATACTCAAATAACCAGACTCAAACTACTGACTCAGATAGTCAAATAACCAGACTCAAGCTACTGACTCAGATACTCAAATAACCAGACTCAAACTACTGACTCAGATAGTCAAATAACCAGACTCAAGCTACTGACTCAGATACTCAAATAACCAGACTCAAACTACTGACTCAGATACTCAAATAACCAGACTCAAACTACTGACTCAGATACTCAAATAACCAGACTAAAACTACTGACTCAGATACTCAAATAACCAGACTCAAACTACTGACTCAGATACTCAAATAACCAGACTCAAACTACTGACTCAGATACTCAAATAACCTGACTCAAACTACTGACTCAGATACTCAAATAACCTGACTCAAACTACTGACTCAGATACTCAAATAACCTGACTCAAACTACTGACTCAGATACTCAAATAACCTGACTCAAACTACTGACTCAGATAGTCAAATAACCAGACTCAAACTACTGACTCAGATACTCAAATAACCAGACTCAAACTGCTGACTAGCTCAGATACTCAAATAACCATACTCAAACTGCTGACTCAGATAGTCAAATAACCTGACTCAAACTGCTGACTCAGATAGTCAAATAACCTGACTCAAACTGCTGACTCAGATACTCAAATAACCTGTCTCAAACTGCTGACTCAAATACTCAAATAACCAGACTCAAACTGCTGACTCAGATACTCAAATAACCAGACTCAAACTACTGACTCAGATACTCAAATAACCTGACTCAAACTACTGACTCAGATACTCAAATAACCTGACTCAAACTACTGACTCAGATACTCAAATAACCTGTCTCAAACTGCTGACTCAAATACTCAAATAACCAGACTCAAACTGCTGACTCAGATACTCAAATAACCAGACTCAAACTGCTGACTCAGATAGTCAAATAACCAGACTCAAACTGCTGACTCAAATACTCAAATAACCTGACTCAAACTGCTGACTCAGATACTCAAATAACCAGTCTCAAACTGCTGACTCAAATACCCTAATTCTGAAGTATGCTGGAACCTAAATTGGCCTCAAATATTTATTTTCTTAAATGAGCCTGTAAGTAAGTATTTATTTTAAAAAAGCTGCAACTTATAAAAATAGTGTTAAAAACCGGTTACAGGTAAAGTCGCAGATGGACTACATGACTGATCTGCTGAAGAAGGCCAGCTCGGGCGGTCGCATCCACTTTGTCTATTGCCTGTCTCCTGTGCACAATGCCGGTCTGTGCGATCTGAAGTCCTCGCTGATGGCGCCGGATTTCACTCAGGGCGTTAATACGCCACTGCTCCGCCTGCAGCTCAGGGCCTTCCACATTCTCAACACTGTGCGCTCGTACAAGTACAGCTATCCGGATCAGGCCAGCTTCCGAGAGTTGCGTCAGCGATACGCCAGTCTGGCTAAGCCGGAGGTCCGCCAGGCGGTTGCCGTCATGCTGGACGAACGCGAGGCGGCTAAAGCTGTGTTAGAAGATCTTGGACTGCATGCGGCAGCTTATAAGATTGGCAACACTCAGGTGAGATACGTATCTGGGTGCTATAAAGCTTTACGTTTTCGGACTACGTGATTAGCACCTAGCTTCATCCCAATGTCCTGTGGATTAACGTGTCGCTTCATCCCAATGTCCTGTGGATTAACGTGTAGCTTCATCCCAGTGTCCTGTGGATTAACGTGTCGCTTCATCCCAATATCCTGTGGATTAACGTGTAGCTTCATCCCAATGTCCTGTGGATTAACGTGTAGCTTCATCCCAGTGTCCTGTGGATTAACGTGTCGCTTCATCCCAATATCCTGTGGATTAACGTGTAGCTTCATCCCAATATCCTGTGGATTAACGTGTAGCTTCATCCCAATGTCCTGTGGATTAACGTGTAGCTTCATCCTAATTTCCTGTGGATTAACGTGTAGCTTCATCCCAATATCCTGTGGATTAACGTGTAGCTTCATCCCAATGTCCTGTGGATTAACGTGTAGCTTCATCCTAATTTCCTGTGGATTAACGTGTAGCTTCATCCCAATATCCTGTGGATTAACGTGTCCATTCATCCCAATATCCTGTGGATTAACGTGTCGCTTCATCCCAATATCCTGTGGATTAACGTGTCGCTTCATCCCAATGCCTGATGTTGACTAGCTACATCTCAATGTCCTGATATTGAACAGCTATATATTAGCTCCAGTGGATTAGCGTGTGTGTTCAGCCTAATGCACTGATGTGGATTAGCGTGTATGTTCAGCCTTATGCCCTGATGTGGATTAGCGTGTATGTTCAGCCTTATGCCCTGATGTGGATTAGCATGTGTGTTCAGCCTTATGCCCTGATGTGGATTAGCATGTGTGTTCAGCCTAATGCACTGATGTGGATTAGCGTGTATGTTCAGCCTAATGCACTGATGTGGATTAGCGTGTATGTTCAGCCTTATGCCCTGATGTGGATTAGCGTGTATGTTCAGCCTTATGCCCTGATGTGGATTAGCGTGTATATTCAGCCTATTGCCCTGATGTGGATTAGCGTGTACCTTCGTTGCCGTGAAGAATACCGACAAGGACAATTATTTCCCTCGGTGGATCGCATATCCACTACAGGGAATGTGAAGTGAATCGATTGCATTGTTCTGAGCTATTGTGCGCGTGGGCTTGACGTCAGCTTGTCCTATGGATATATATTGTGTTGCTGATTACTGCTGTTCTGTCGTATACCCTTGTGAGATCCTCATGCGTGAGCTAAGACCAGAGTCCCATTATGCACAGATCAATTATTAAATTATTCAAAGAATTCCCAATGTGAATAAGTCCAGTCACTTCATAATAAAGAATTCTAAAACTCATACTCAAAATAACACGCGGCAGAAGTTGTCAAAATAGTTTTCTTTGAGTTGGGCAGTCCCTGAGCATAGTGATTACTGCTCCACTAGGGCCAAATCCTGTGTTGAGCTATTGTGTGGTGGGCCATTGCTTGGACACCCTTAATCTGTTCCCTGGTGTTAAACTCTGTGGCGCGTACTTTTCTTTCCAAAACTTCCTTCCCAACCGGCGTGGATTTTCTTTCTGCCCGCCGGCCCCCCACAACCCTTTTCTGCCTACATGTGGCTCCCTGAAACCTTTTTAAAAATTGCTTTTCCCCGGGGCGCAGTAGTATTTAGCGACTCACTCCGACTCTAGAGAAGATCTCTCTCTTTCTCTCTCTTACCCTGAGTGTACTCTTCCCTAGTCCTCTCTCCCCCTGCTCCCGGACATTGGCTAGGAGCTCCGGTTCCTGCTTCGCTCACTGGCTCAGTCATAAAAGAGCTGGCGCAACGAGTCATCCCCTCGCCGGCCCTTCACCTCGCCCACCTGCGCGCATTAGCAATCAAAGCTTAATTTAAACATCAGGCAATCAGGCAAACGCTGAATAGCCATGGAGCACTGCATTTTAGCCTAATATATTATCTATGTCACCAGAGCCAACCAGTAGGCAGCTGAGGGCGGCCGATGCTGCGGCAAGGAGCCCGGCTGCCTCTTATGTTAGTGTCAGTCCGCGCCAGTTGCACAGTCAGCAGCTGCGCCAGCGCTATTGTTCAGCTGATAGTGCTGCTGCTGTTACCGTTCACACTGATTTGTTTAGTGATAGACAGAATTATTACAAAAGTCAGCTTTGCGTAAGTTTCTTTAATCATTTTACTGAAAGCTTCTTAACAAAATCGTGCTTGCACGCTTAGCCAAGATTTGCCAGATCAGATGTAATCTCAGGTGGACAGGGACTGGCGCCCAGGAAATATAATTGCCGTGCTCAAGGATACTAACTGCTTCTTCCCTAGGCTGAGTTTCGAACCCCAGACCTCTTGATGGTAGAAACTCCATACTTGTACGAGTAACTACTAGGCTACAAGTTCAGTATATTTTGTCGTGAGTGATCGCTCACTCACCGAATTGTGAGGTAGAATTTGTATGGAGAGTAGTTCGAAGAAGATAGTAGAGAGTGGGGTAGAGTAGGTTAGAGAGTGGGGTAGAGTAGGTTAGATAGTGGGGTAGAGTAGGTTAGATAGTGGGATAGAGTAGGTTAGAGTAGGATAGAGAGTAGGGTAGAGTAGCTTCAGAGAGTGAGGTACAGTATCTTCAGAGAGTGGGGTAGAGTAGCTTCAGAGAGTGGGGTAGAGTAGCTTCAGAGAGTGAGGTACAGTAGCTTCAGAGAGTGAGGTACAGTATCTTCAGAGAGTGGGGTGGAGTAGCTTCAGAGAGTGAGGTACAGTATCTTCAGAGAGTGGGGTAGAGTAGCTTCAGAGAGTGGGGTTGAGTAGCTTCAGAGAGTGGGGTAGAGTAGCTTCAGAGAGTGACGTACAGTAGCTTCAGAGAGTGAGGTACAGTATCTTCAGAGAGTGGGGTGGAGTAGCTTCAGAGAGTGAGGTACAGTAGCTTCAGAGAGTGGGGTAGAGTAGCTTCAGAGAGTGAGGTACAGTAGCTTCAGAGAGTGGGGTAGAGTAGCTTCAGAGAGTGGGGTAGAGTAGCTTCAGAGAGTGGGGTAGAGTAGCTTCAGAGAGTAAGGTACAGTATCTTCAGAGAGTGGGGTAGAGTAGCTTCAGAGAGTGAGGTACAGTATCTTCAGAGAGTGGGGTGGAGTAGCTTCAGAGAGTGAGGTACAGTATCTTCAGAGAGTGGGGTGGAGTAGCTTCAGAGAGTGAGGTACAGTAGCTTCAGAGAGTGGGGTAGAGTAGCTTCAGAGAGTGAGGTACAGTAGCTTCAGAGAGTGGGGTAGAGTAGCTTCAGAGAGTGGGGTAGAGTAGCTTCAGAGAGTGGGGTAGAGTAGCTTCAGAGAGTGGGGTAGAGTAGCTTCAGAGAGTAAGGTACAGTATCTTCAGAGAGTGGGGTAGAGTAGCTTCAGAGAGTGAGGTACAGTAGCTTCAGAGAGTGGGGTAGAGTAGCTTCAGAGAGTGAGGTACAGTAGCTTCAGAGAGTGGGGTAGAGTAGCTTCAGAGAGTGGGGTAGAGTAGCTTCAGAGAGTGGGATAGAGTAGATTAGAGTGTGGGGTAGAGTAGATTGGAGAGAGTGGGGTAGAGAAGATTAGGAAATTCGGGGAGAGTAGATTGGGAGAGTGGGGTAGGGTTGATAGGAGGGTATATTTAAGATGTGGCTAAAGCACTAAGTATAAGAGATCCCCAAAATCATTCATCCCAGGTGTTCTTCCGCTCCGGCGCCCTAGCCCAACTAGACGAGTGCCGCGAAGAGGCGGCTCGCTCTCACCTGGTGCACTTCCAGGCCGCCTGTCGGGGCCACCTAGCCCGATGCCGGGCGCATGAAGCCCGCGTCCGGGCTCACGCGGCCGAGATTATCCAGCGCAATTGCGCCATCTACTTGGAGCTGCGCCGCTGGTCCTGGTGGCGCCTGTACAGCCGGGTCCGACCTCTGGCCGTGGCCAGTGCCAGGGCCGCCGCAGCTGCCAACGGTGTCGCCGACGCCAGCCTATTGGCCGAACTGCGGGCTCGCATTGAAGCCCTGGAACGTGAGCGAGCCGAGCTGAAGCAGCGCTGCGCTCAGCTGGAGAATCGACTGGCAAACGCTAATAACGATCTGCGACACGACCGCTCCGAGGTGGCCAACGTGAGCGATCAACTCGAAGCTGAGCGGGATCGCCGGCTCATTGCCGAACGGGAGGCTGAAGAATTGCGACAAAAGTTGTCCGCAGAGAAGAGGCGCTACGAACAGCTGGAGAATGAGCTGACTGTGCTGCATCAGAAGGGTGTGCAGAGCGCGCTTAGGTAAGGATGACAAAGGTCAAAGCCCAATATGTCAAAGGGTGTCAGGAGGAAGCCAGTGTCAAAAGGGTGTCAGGAGGAAGCGAGTGTCAAATGGGTGTCAGGAGGAAGCGAGTGTCAAATGGGTGTCAGGACGAAGCGAGTGTCAAATGGGTGTCAGGAGGAAGCCAGTGTCAAAAGGGTGTCAGGAGTTAGCGATTGTGGGGTCAGGAGGAAGCGATTGTGGGGTCAGGAGGAAGCGAGTGTCAAATGGGTGTCAGGAGTTAGCGATTGTGGGGTCAGGAGGAAGCGATTGTGGGGTCAGGAGGAAGCGATTGTGGGGTCAGGAGGAAGCGATTGTGGGGTCAGGAGGAAGCGATTGTGGGGTCAGGAGGAAGCGATTGTGGGGTCAGGAGGAAGCGATTGTGGGTCAGGAGGAAGAGATTGTGGGTCAGGAGGAAGCGTTTGTATGGTCAGGAGGAAGCGATTGTGGGGTCAGGAGGAAGCGATTCTGGGGTCAGGAGGAAGCGATTGTGGGGTCAGGAGGAAGCGTTTGTATGGTCAGGAGGAAGCGTGTCAATAGGAGTGGGTAAGTCATTCATAGAAGCAATGTTTCTGCAAAAAGTGCACGCCGCTCCATTGCAACTAGGGCCTCCCGACTGGACGAAAGTTCAGGCAAGAAGCTCGACGACACGGCTACATCGGACGATGGCGAAGAGTCGGAGGTGATGTACCGACTGCGCATCGACCGGCTTGGCCGCGATTTGGCCACGGCTAATGCCAAACTGGCCGACATGGAGGCTGAGCACTACGATCAGCGCAAGGCTATCGAGTCTCGCCTGCAGTCCGTCACCGTTGAGCGCGACGATCTCATCGAAGAGCTGGCCGGCTCGAAGCGGCGCGCTACGAAATCCCAGCAGGAGACCTCGGATTTGCGAGCTCAACTAGAGGACGCGCTGGATAGGAAGGCGGATTTGGAGAAGCGACAGAAGCGGCACGACACGGAGCTGGCCAGGCTCAATAAGGTAATAAAATCGATAAGATCCGAAACTATTCAAACAGTGAGATCATTCAAGGGACAACCCATAATTTGAGGATAACTGTACAGAATCAGTGGGTCAAGGATAAACTGTACAGTATCAGCAGTGGGTCAAATATAAACTGTACAGAATCAGTGGGTCAAGGATAAACTGTACAGTATCAGCAGTGGGTCAAATATAAACTGTACAGAATCAGTGGGTCAAGGATAAACTGTACAGTATCAGCAGTGGGTCAAATATAAACTGTACAGAATCAGTGGGTCAAGGATAAACTGTACAGTATCAGCAGTGGGTCAAATATAAACTGTACAGAATCAGTGGGTCAAGGATAAACTGTACAGTATCAGCAGTAGGTCAAGGATAACTGTACAGAATCAGCAGTGGGTCAAGGATAAACTGTACAGAATCAGCAGTAGGTCAAGGATAAACTGTACAGAATCAGCTGTGGGTCAAGAATAAACTGTACAGAATCAGTGGGTCAAGGATAAACTGTTCAAAATCAGCAGTAGGTCAAGGATAAACTGTACAGTATCAGCAGTGGGTCAAAGAATAACTACAAGATTTTGGGGGTCATTGTTAACTCAACTAAAAGTTTGGATCAAAACGGACTTATATAAATAAGTCGTGCGGGTAATAATCTGCTGTACTGTCCACAATGACTACCCATTAGCACTAATTTTTCGCATTGCTCTTATCCCCTTGTCCAGGACCTCTCGGATCAGCTGGAGTCGCGCGAAACGCTTCAACGATCTCGCGATGAACTGCTTGGCGACAAGTGGCGCCTGGAGCGCGAGCTGCAAGACGCCAAGGCCTCGGCGGCCAGCGCCCAGGAGCGATCGCAGCGGCTGCAGGATCAGCTGGCCGATCTCACCGGCGGCCCCGGCGGCTTGCTGACCGGTGGCGGCTCCGCCTCCGAGAGCGAATTCGAAGTTGGCCGGCTCAAGAGAGCCCGGGCCGATCTTGAGCAGAAGGTGGCGACTCTGGAGGAGGAAGTCGAGGAGCTGGCCGCTCAGCTGGACGCGGCTGAGCAGGATAAATCCAGGATTGAGATGGAGGCAGAGCGGCTGCGACAACTGGTGGGTCAACTGACATGGGATCTTTGCCGAGCGAGAAGTCTAGAGATTGATTTATCTAGAATGGTAGAAAGTCTAGAGATTGATTATCTAGATCTGGTAGATAGTCTAGAGATTGGTTTATCTAGATCTGGTAGATAGTCTAGAGATTGATTTATCTAGAATGGTAGAAAGTCTAGAGATTGATTATCTAGATCTGGTAGATTGTCTAGAGATCGATGAATTTAGATCTATAAGTTTTCTATAGGACTGGTAGGCCTTGTGAGTGTTTAAGAGTAATAAACGTCTGCTCTCTGGGCTTGATGCTGAAAAAATTTTCTACAGATTTCTCTGATCAGGGTCGGGTGTATCGCAGCAATATTTTTCTCTACCAATTTGTCCGTCCCCCAGATGGCCCGCGAAGCCGAAGAGCGGGACGCCGAGCTGGACAACCAGCGCTACGCACAGCAGCGTCGCCTGCGCAACCTGGAGGAGCAGCTGGAGGAGGAGCAGCAGGAGCGGCAGCGGCTGGCCAGGGAGAAACGCGAAGCCGAGCGCCAGCTTGCCGAGCTGCTGGCCCGGGATCAGACCGGCGCCGATGCGTCCGGAGGTCCGCGCGCCGACGCCGAGCGCCGCCGCCAGCGCAAGGAGTTGAAGCGACTGCGTGCGGTGCTGAAGGACACTCAGGCCGAACTGGAACAGGTCCGTCGGGCTGGCGATCAAAGCGGCCTCATCAAGCAGCTGCGGGAACAGCTGGAGGACGCTGAGGCGGCTAGGGACCTGGCGCTCAGGGGCCGCCGCTCCGCCGAGGCCGACCTGGAGGAGCTGCAGGTCTGAATTTGTCTCTATAACCAACTCTCCACCTGTCCCATTGTCCACCTGTCCCATTGTCCACCTGTCCCACTCTCCACCTGTCCTATTGTCCACCTGTCCCATTGTCCACCTGTCCCATTGTCCACCTGTCCCACTGTCCTCCTGTCCCATTGTCCACCTGTCCCATTGACCACCTGTCCCATTGTCCGCCTGGCCCATTGTCCACCTGTCCCATTGTCCACCTGTCCCACTGTCCTCCTGTCCCATTGTCCACCTGTCCCATTTTCCGCCTGGCCCATTGTCCACCTGTCCCATTGTCCGCCTGGCCCATTGTCCTCCTGTCCCATTGTCCGCCTGGCCCATTGTCCACCTGTCCCATTGTCCACCTGTCCCATTGTCCTCCTGACCACCTGTCCGAAGGTCCGATTGCCCACCGGTCCGACTGTCCACTTGTCCACCTGTCCTATTGCCTACCTGTCCGATTGACCAACTGTAGAAAACGCGTTGCTTGAAACGCTTCTGTTACAGTTCGATTGACTGTCTATCGTTGCACGCGACTCTGTAAATAGTCTAGTTGGAGTCTTTATTGCATCATTTGTTGCTATTGGTTATTGCTTGTTATCCATCGTTGTGTACCTGTCAACTCACTCGCCCCATCTCGCAGGCCACACTGGACGAGGCTCAGCGCAGCAGAGCCGAGCAGGACGAGAAGCTGGCCGCCGCCAACCGGGCCAATCGCGAGCTGAGCGCCCACAAGGAGGAGCTGGAAGACGAAGTCAGCGACCTGTTGCGTAAGTGCAAGGCTACAGCCAGCCGACTGGAGGCCGACCAGCGCACCGTGCAGAGCCAGGCCAGCGAGATTGAAGCCCTGCTGGCAGAACGGGACCAGCTGAAGCAGCGGGCAGCGGAGCTAGACGCTCGTCTGGCCAGCGCCGAGTCTGACACCGTCGACCGGGCCGTTGTGGCCAAATACGAGACCCGCATCAGGGAGCTGGAATCCAAGCTGGACCTGGAGGTCACGGCGAGGACTCGGCTGTCCAATCAGGTGGGTCCTCTTGGTCAACCTATTCAATAATTCTTTATAGCAAACTACTTGCAGTAGTTTATTTGTTTATTTTTTCAACCTCCTTCTATTTGACTTTCCATTTGTCGTCTAGTGAGAAATAATATACTTTTCGTTCGCATTTAAGCTCTTCCACTTTACTTCTCGCCATGAACTATTTTCTTCTCGCTCTAGCTTAAATTCTCGCCTTCACACACTCGCCTTTATGCTCGCCAACACACATTCGCCTAGCTTTATAGTCGCCTTCACAGTCTCCATTTTATTCCCATTGTATCGCCCTCGCCTTTATTCTCGCTGTATTTCCGTAGCCTTTATTCTCGCTGTATTTCCGTAGCCTTTATTCTCGCTGTATCGCCCTCGCCTTTATTCCCATTGTATCGCCCTCGCCTTTATTCTCGCTGTATCGCCCTCGCCTTTATTCTCGCTGTATCGCCCTCACCTTTATTCTCACCTTCTTGCCTCCCCCTCTCTTCTCTCTCTTCTTCTTACCTTTTTCCTTAAACTCAATTACGTTTTTACCTTCTGCTTCGTCTCCAACTGTGCAACGTCAGTTAACGAATCCCATTCGAAATATATTCCCCCAAAAGGTGGACCGACTCAAAGAGCAGAGCGAGCGCACCCTTGAGGAGCGCGACAGTCTCCAGGCCTCCGAGCTGGCCGAGAAAGAGAAAACTCGCCGACTAACCAAGCAGCTGCGCGACTTGAAGGACGACGCCACGGACCTGGAGGAGCGCCTGGCTGACAGCGAACGGAAGCGCAGCGACCTCAGCCAGAGATTCGAGACCGCCGACGAAGAGAAATCAGGACTCGAGTCCGAGCTGAAGGCGGCCAAGAAGCGAATAGCCGACCTCCAGGCGATGCTGCAGGACGGCCAGGACTCTGACGATGACGATTTGCTCAGTGACGATAGCTCCGGCGATCAGGATGAGAGGTGAGATTGAGAAGGGGCATTGCTGTTTGGATATTGTAATGTATTTACCATACTCAACCATGGTCATGATTGGTTGATTTATGAGACCTGGCGGTATTTGAATGGTCTTGATTGGTTGATTTCTGAGACCTGGCGATATTTCAATGGTCTTGATTGGTTGATTTATGAGACCTGGTGGTATTTGAGTGGTCTTTATCGGTTGATTTATGAGACCTGGCGATATTTGAATGGTCTTGATTGGTTGATTTCTGAGACCTGGCGATATTTCAATGGTCTTGATTGGTTGATTTATTAGACCTGGTGGTATTTGAGTGGTCTTTATCCGTTGATTTATGAGACCTGGCGATATTTGAATGGTCTTGATTGGTTGATTTATGAGACCTGGCGATATTTGAGTGGTCTTTATTGGTTGATTTATTAGACCTGGCGATATTTGAATGGTCTTGATTGGTTGATTTATGAGACCTGGTGGTATTTGAGTGGTCTTTATCGGTTGATTTATGAGACCTGGCGATATTTCAATGGTCTTTATCGGTTGATTTATGAGACCTGGCGATATTTGAATGGTCTTTATCGGTTGATTTATGAGACCTGGCGATATTTGAATGGTCTTTATCCGTTGATTTATGAGACCTGGCGATATTTGAATGGTCTTTATCGGTTGATTTATGAGACCTGGCGATATTTGAGTGGTCTTTATCGGTTGATTTATGAGACCTGGCGATATTTGAATGGTCTTTATCGGTTGATTTATGAGACCTGGCGATATTTGAATGGTCTTTATCGGTTGATTTATGAGACCTGGCGATATTTCAATGGTCTTTATCGGTTGATTTATGAGACCTGGCGATATTTGAGTGGTCTTTATCGGTTGATTTATGAGACCTGGCGATATTTGAGTGGTCTTTATCGGTTGATTTATGAGACCTGGCGATATTTGAATGGTCTTTATCGGTTGATTTATGAGACCTGGCGATATTTGAATGGTCTTTATCGGTTGATTTATGAGACCTGGCGATATTTGAATGGTCTTTATCGGTTGATTTATGAGACCTGGCGATATTTGAATGGTCTTTATCGGTTGATTTATGAGACCTGGCGATATTTGAATGGTCTTTATCGGTTGATTTATGAGACCTGGCGATATTTGAGTGGTCTTTATCGGTTGATTTATGAGACCTGGCGATATTTGAATGGTCTTTATCGGTTGATTTATGAGACCTGGCGATATTTGAGTGGTCTTTATCGGTTGATTTATGAGACCTGGCGGTATTTCAATGGTCTTGATTGGTTGATTTATGAGACCTGGCGGTATTTCAATGGTCTTGATTGGTTGATTTCTGAGACCTGGCGATATTTGAGTGGTCTTGATTGGTTGATTTATGAGACCTGGCGATATTTGAGTGGTCTTGATTGGTTGATTTATGAGACCTGGCGATATTTGAATGGTCTTTATCGGTTGATTTATGAGACCTGGCGATATTTGAATGGTCTTTATCGGTTGATTTATGAGACCTGGCGATATTTGAATGGTCTTTATCGGTTGATTTATGAGACCTGGCGATATTTGAATGGTCTTTATCGGTTGATTTATGAGACCTGGCGATATTTGAGTGGTCTTTATCGGTTGATTTATGAGACCTGGCGGTATTTCAATGGTCTTGATTGGTTGATTTATGAGACCTGGCGATATTTGAGTGGTCTTGATTGGTTGATTTATGAGACCTGGCGATATTTGAGTGGTCTTGATTGGTTGATTTATGAGACCTGGCGATATTTCAATGGTCTTGATTGGTTGATTTATGAAACATGGTGGTATTTGAATGGATTGAATTGAATGGATTTGAATTCTGATTCGGGTAGTAAACTTGCAGCTGTGTAATGCACTCGCGCACACAACAATTGTTTCAGTGGCGTCAGCTATGCCTAAAATCCAATGGCCTAGCCTAGTAGGTGTGACTAAATTTCAGCTAATACCACTTAAAATCTGCATGTGTGTCGTGATTATTTTTTTTATTATTAGAAATGTAGTACTAATGTTCCCTAATGTACTAATAGTTATTTTCTACTTGAATTCATGTTATTGAAAGCTACATTACTATTCATCTACCTGAAATGTGGGCACCTATCTAATTAACTAGCCAATCTGCTTGTCTATTATCGTTATCGTCCTATTTCTTAGATCATCATCCCATACAATTAATGATTAGGCCTTTCGGATCAGGAAAACAACTGACCTAATCTACTCTCTATTTATTTTTCAATTTAGTTTTTTTCTCTATTTTACAAGCTATGTTGTTCAACTTTACTATTGCAATTTAGAGAAGCAAAATTTCTGGTAGCCAATTTCTGGTGCCAAATGCTGATGTTTAGTCTCCTTTTTTGTTGTGTGCACTATTTTATTCCGACTGAATCCCAAACCCGAATCCAAGAATTCCGAACCCGAATCCAAGAATCCCAAACCCGAATCCAAGAATCCCAAACCCGAATCCAAGAATCCCAAACCGAATCCAAGAATCCCAAACCCGAATCCAAGAATCCCAAACCGAATCCAAGAATCCCAAACCGAATCCAAGAATCCCAAACCCGAATCCAAGAGTCCCAAACCCGAATCCAAGAGTCCCAAACCGAATCCAAGAATCCCAAACCGAATCCAAGAATCCCAAACCCGAATCTAAGAATCCCAAACCCGAATCCAAGAGTCCCAAACCGAATCCAAGAATCCCAAACCCGAATCTAAGAGTCCCAAACCCGAATCCAAGAGTCCCAAACCGAATCCAAGAATCCCAAACCGAATCCAAGAATCCCAAACCCGAATCTAAGAGTCCCAAACCCGAATCCAAGAGTCCCAAACCGAATCCAAGAATCCCAAACCGAATCCAAGAATCCCAAACCCGAATCTAAGAATCCCAAACCCGAATCCAAGAGTCCCAAACCGAATCTAAGAGTCCCAAACCGAATCCAAGAATCCCAAACCCGAATCTAAGAGTCCCAAACCCGAATCTAAGAGTCCAAAACCCGAATCCAAGAGTCCCAAACCCGAATCCAAGAATCCCAAACCGAATCCAAGAATCCCAAACCCGAATCCAAGAGTCCCAAACCGAATCCAAGAATCACAAACCGAATCTAAGAGTCCCAAACCCGAATCCAAGAGTCCCAAACCGAATCCAAGAATCCCAAACCGAATCCAAGAATCCCAAACCGAATCCAAGAGTCCCAAACCCGAATCTAAGAGTCCAAAACCCGAATCCAAGAGTCCCAAACCGAATCCAAGAATCCCAAACCCGAATCTAAGAGTCCCAAACCCGAATCTAAGAGTCCAAAACCCGAATCCAAGAGTCCCAAACCCGAATCTAAGAATCCCAAACTCGAATCCAAGATTCGCAAACCCGAATCCAAGAATCCCAAACCCGAATCCAAGAGTCCCAAACCCGAATCTAAGAATCCCAAACCCGAATCCAAGAGTCCCAAACCCGAATCCGACTGACTGAAATGGCATGTTTTAATCAATGGATTCTATGTCTATTCCAAAGAATCAGGACGGGAGCGTATGCTGAAAATATGAAAAGAAAATGCGCACAATTTATCCCAACTTTTACAGGGTGGACCAGCTGCTTCGCCAGTCTGACGCCCTACTGAAAACCCGTCCCGGCTCCTACGACTCCAGCTCGCAAGTATCAACTGAACGGAAATGAGCCGGACTCACTCAATCAATCAAAAGGCTTGCCAGCAATCAATTTGCTAAACTATTTCTTTTTCCTTCCTCGCACCGTCTCTCCGACCCCCTGATCAGTAATTTTTTAATGCTACTCAACTTTATTTGTCCATTTTTTGCTTTTCTCTCACCAAATTACTTTGGCTTTATAAGTAAATAAAAAATGGTGATATTCAAGGCAAGGTAAAAGTCTATTGAAACTCCCAGAACGAGAAAAGTATTATTGTTTATTTATTTATGTTTCAGTTCATTCTGTTTGATTGTTTGTTTATTTGTTTGTCGATGCTGGAACTTTTCATTACAAGAACTTTTCTCACCCCGATTTCCGTACGCGTTAGTTTTAGATTCGTTTTTTATTTGTGAACAAAAAACAAATACAATATCGCCAGCTAATCATTCTGTGTCACTTATTCTTTCTCAATATCAATCCTTCCGTTCTTTTGGCACAAGTATATTAACAAATTAATTAGATATTCACTTTTTGATTGAATTATTTATTTTCTAGAAGCTTGCTCCTTGTAAAAGGTTTTTATCGAACTGAATTTTATAAACACAATATGTTCGTGTTCTTTGTTTACTACTGTTAGGTTTTCCAGTTTGTTAAGAAAGTTGAATCAGTTTTTGTTACTGTTAATGCTTTCCTGCTTTATTGATTGATAATTATTTTCTGTATTACCTTCGTTTCGAGTGGCTAACTCACCTACTTGCAATTTTTTCGTTTCACTAATTCTCCACTCCTTCAAAATTCTTGTGAAAAGAAGAAAGAATTCTCCTAAGCAGCTACTTTAAGTAGTGTAAGTAGTATCAGACGATACAGATTTTTATAGCTTAAAAAGTCCTATCCGAGAGGTCTTGGGTTCGAACTTCGAATCTCAGCTTCTCAGAACTAATAATTCCCTATCGCTTCAGTTCATTCAGCTGTGAGCTAGTACTCAGCTAGGGCCTGAAAAATGGCTCCAATAATTTCCCACATTCTTCTCTTTTTTCACGGAATGGATTTCGCAACGCTCCCAGGTGGACAAATTAATATTCTCCCTTTTGATTGCATAGCATCCACTCTTTTGCACCAGCCATTGAACGAACAATCTCTTTGTATTTACAGTGTATAATGCTGAAAATTTATTTCAGTGTAAAAACTTGAAGTGCCGTATCGCCTCTATCCAAGCCGGTTATATTATCAGAAAATATTCTGCGTGTTAGTTTTTAGCCTTCTACTCACAGTAGTGAAATAGCGCACGAATTCTATTTTGATGGCAGCCTAGTCGGTCACCGGTTCTAGACTAAACAAAGGAAAAACTGTCCCGCTTTAGAATGCGAAGTGCACTTCTAACTACCATCTGTATAAATAGCATGCCACTAGCAGTTTGATTTTCCAATCGTTTGCTCACCTCGCTCCCCTTACAGCAGCATTGTAACCAATTTTCGCAAATCTGTTTCAATGCAGGTTTCATTGAAATTGCACTGATCCCATCCTAGCATCAATTGTGCAGCAAATAAGCGTGTTAGATATCCTCAACCTCAATCTATATTGCTGCACTATCAATAAATCAATTATCATTTTAGCGCTGCTATTATGTTTTCATTAGGCTTTTAAAAAACTAGTTTATATCTTCTCCATTGGTATCTCTAAAGTGTGCGCTGCGCTGGATTGCATAAGAAACAAACTATTGATCTGCTGCTCCCGCTTTGCGCGTGATTTTACTTTCTTCAAGAAAAATATTATAGGTTTTTATAATCCTTTACAGTAGTTCCGATTATCAATTATATTAAATCTGGTACTTGATATTTTTAACAATATGTGAATTTTTGTTAAATTTTACCTTTAAACTGTTATTAGTTTGTTATTGTTGTCGTTTTGCTTTCTATTTGTTTGCACGGTTAAAAAAATAGTGAACGATTCAATTTTGTATTAGATTTCCTCCACCGTATTGCAGAGTCGTAATCGAAAATTTGCAGTCTATTTAATATTATATATGTATTCTGTGAATTCAAAAATTTAAATCAACTGGGGTTGAAGAGAATCCGAAAGACGACGGCGGAATGGATTGACAGAGCAGAGATAAGACATGGGGAGATGAGGCACCGTAGGGTTGCAAGATGAGCAGACATGTTAAAGTTTAATAATAAATGAGATACTACGTTGCAATTTTCATATGGCTTTTCAGTTTTCACAAATATTTAAACACAGCGCCCAAGGGTTAAACTTTGTGATCCACTGATCCGTAACTGCAAGTGTGCAATCTGTAAGCATTTTACGACTATGTACATAAATAGTGTGGTGAAATTTAAGTGCATTGAGAAAATAATGAAGTTTCCACGTCACATCTTACGAAAACATACCATAGAAAACCATCAAATAGGTTTTAAAGTACGAGTATAATTAATTACGCATATCAACGAATAATTTGAAGGAGTATCGGTTATATCAAAATTAATATATAAGATACAGTAGAGTACGAAACCTAGTTAAATTTTAAAAGAGCATGACTAAGTTTGTACTGTTTTTCTATCTCTAAAAAATTATATATGTTTTTTTTGCTTGAATTGCGCTTGTGTGTAACGGAATTACCACCGGTCTTGAAAATTAACGAACGTAATGTCCTGTCGGTTCTGATTTTCTTGTTAAAGCTACCCGAATAAACTGCCTAATATTTGGTTTTGGAGAAAGATAATCAATAATCTTTTTTAAGGAAATTAAATACAAAACGACATATTTTGCATTGACAAAGTATAGATCTAGACCGGGCTACACTTTAAATTTCTATTGCGATGGGCATAGATATTGCTAAGATTGAGTTATGATCAAATGTAAAGTCAGATTTCTTTTTATGCAAGGCCCTATGCAGTTTGTATGCTCGTTTTATATAATTGTCTCGCTAAAAAGCAAAAATAAGCAATGGTAGCATAGAAGCTATTTAGCCTTAGGCCTATTGACAATAAATATATTATTATAGCCATATATACTATATTGTATAACTTAGATAGCTATATTCGTACAATACTACAGTGAACTATTATCAAGAAAAAAACTCTGATCTTTAAAGCAATAGGTTTAGCTAGCTGGATGGCTTTCTCTGTATGTTGGAGGATAATCTAGTAAAATTTCATGTGTATGCCAACCAGCTAAAAGTATTTCCAAAATGGTCCAAATAGTTAGGCCTAATGTTTATCTCATATTTCTATCAAGACTGTCCTGTCACTTTAACTCTTATCATGCCATGACTCCTATTTGAGACATAAAAAACCCAGGTGGATTAAAAACAGCAAGTCAGTACTAGTTTTACTCATAGTAGCTAATGCAAATAAAGTTGTTATTTTCAGAAACTTAGAACTAAATGTACAAACTTGAGTATTGCCTAAAATATTATTATTATAATTATGATGTTTAGCCAGGCCTATCTAAATTTCAATCACTCAATAAAAATTATGAATAGCTATTAAACAATTTAGCTAGTCTTATTAGCTTAACTTTATTTAAGTTAGACTGTTTTGCCCTAGCATACATGCGCAACCTCCCAAATCTTAGCCAGCCGTGCGACTTAGTTTTTGCTCTCATTTGCCACTTAGTTTGTTTCATTGCTCTATTTACGACTTAGTTTGCTCTCATTTGCTCTCTTTTTCTCTCCCCTTTTTCCTTTTCTTCATGCCTTCCTTTTTTGTCCCTTGGTCCCCCCTTTGATTTTTTTGCGCTTGGTCTATTGGTTTTTGCGACTTACCTTGCTTGGCCCTCGTTTCACCCAGCCGGTTTGGCCGGGTCGGCCGGGTGTTGCGCATGTATATGCCCTAGTCTAGAATGTTTTTGTAGCCTATCTAGCCTTAGGCCTTAAGCTATGCTAAATACATGTACTAGTATACATATGCAATACCCAGCCAAATTGGTAGGTGAAACAATGGCCAAGCAAAGTAAGTCATTAAAAACCAACTGACCAAAAGAAAAAAATCAAAGGTTGGAAGTAAAAAAGTAAGGCACAAAAATGAAAGAGAAAAAACAGAAATGATAAAAGAAGAAAAAATAATGGGAAAACTAATTTGCAAAAGAAGAGAAAACTAACACACAGATTATGAAAAACTAGGTTGCTAAGTTGCAGATAAGGAGGTAAAGAAAAACTAAAAATGTTTATGTACTACATGTAGCTATAGCTATTGTTTTGTGAAGATTTAGGTACTGAGATAGGACCATTTAGTTGCTAGTGTGTAGTTTAAAGTGAGACAAATGTGTTACTAAAAAAACAATACATTAAAATAGAAGATAGTTAGATATCACTTATTACTTCATTACTAGATTTAAACTTCTTTTTTCAGGAATTTTGTGATATGAGCTGGTCATAATTAACAATAAAATAGAGATTTTTGGTCACACCTGATCGATGAAATGAGCTTCAGCAGTGATGAGGTCAACTTTCTCATCTATCGATATCTGCAAGAGTCTGGTAAGCTTTCTCAACATCTTTATGATGATTATTCAGGGTGATAATCCACTGCCCTAGATTGGTCCCCACCACATATATCCGCCATCCCGCCTACTCGCGCAGGCTATCTGCACTCGGCCTACATGTTCGGCATGGAGAGCCACATCTCCAGCACAAACATCAATGGCGCTATGGTGCCCCCGGCCGCACTGCTGCAGATCATCCAGAAGGGCCTGCAATACACCGAGGCTGAGATTAGCATTGGCGAGGACGGCGGCGAGCGAGTTGTCGAGTCTTTGTCGCTAATCGACTCAGTCATGCCCGAGGTGGTCGAGATGCGCAAGAAACAGCTGCTGGAGACCGAGAGGAGCAGACGACTTAAGGTGCGCTTTTATTGTATGCCTTTGTTGTACATCAATCGAAACTTTACTAATTACTGCACCTCTCTCCCATTGCCAATCCACTCTTGCTTCTACTTTCACGCTCCTCCTTTCTTTTCTCTCTTCTTTACTTTCGTTTCTCCCCTCTCCAGTCTCTTCTTTCCCTTCTCGAATCCTCTTTCTTAACTTCCCCCCCCGTTCTCTACTCTCCCTCCTCCACTTTACTGCGTTATTAAGTATCCCTTTTCCACTTTCGCTTCTCCCTTCTCCGCTCTTTCATAATTCTCCATCCCCTTTCTCCACTCTCTCCCAATTCTCCACTCTCCCAATTCTCCACTCCCCTTCTCCACTCCCCTTCTCCACTCTCTCCCAATTCTCCACTCCCCTTCTCCACTCTCTCCCAATTCTCCACTCCCCTTCTCCACTCTCCCAATTCTCCACTCCCCTTCTCCACTCTCTCCCAATTCTCCACTCCCCTTCTCCACTCTCTCCCAATTCTCCACTCTTCCTTCTTCACTCTCCCAATTCTTCAACCCCCTTCTCCACTCTCCCTTCATCTTTCTCCACACTTCCCCAGTGCATTGACCCTATTTCGAACATTTTCGAAACCTGCTGACACGCCAGGCCGAGCCGAGCTCCGATCAGCAGCAGCAGTCGCAGCCGCCCCAGACCAATGGCGGTGGGACTTCCTACAGCAACAATAACAACAATAATAGCAGTAGCAACAATGGCAACAGCAGCGGAAGCGCTGCCACCAACAACAGTCACCACCGTCCGGAGGCTGCTCAGGGCGGCGACGCTGCCAGCAGCCAATTCGAACTCGGTAGCGAATTTCTCGACATTCCGCAACAGCGCGTCACCCTGCTGCGAGGCCACGAATCCGAGGTGTTCATCTGCGCATGGAATCCGCGCCAGGACCTCCTGGCGTCTGGCAGCGGCGACTCCACCGCTCGCCTCTGGGACGCCAACGATTTGGCCGCCGTTGCCTCCGGCGATCCCAGCAAGCGAATGATCCTGCGACACTGCATCAGCCGCGGCGGAATGGACGTGCCCAGCAACAAGGACGTCACCTCGCTGGACTGGAATGTGAGGCCTCACCCCGCATCAGGGGTTGATGGGAAACCTGTTAGACACCAATGATAAGATAGGAAACCTTTTAGTCACCAAGGATTGGATGGGAAACCTGTTAGTCACCATTGACTGGATGGGAAACCTGTTAGTCACAAAGGACTGGATGGGAAACCTGTTAGTCACCAAGGATTGGATGGGAAACCTGTTAGTCACCAAGGACTGGATGGGAAACCTGTTAGTCACAAAGGATTAGATGGGAAACCTGTTAGTCACCAAGGATTGGATGGGAAACCTGTTAGTCACAAAGGATTGGATGGGAAACCTGTTAGTCACAAAGGACTGGATGGGAAACCTGTTAGTCACAAAGGATTGGATGGGAAACCTGTTAGTCACCAAGGATTGGATGGGAACCTGTTAGTCACCATTGACTGGATGGGAAACCTGTTAGTCACCAAGGATTGGATGGGAAACCTGTTAGTCACCAAGGATTGGATGGGAAACCTGTTAGTCACCAAGGATTGGATGGGAAACCTGTTAGTCACCAAGGATTGGATGGGAAACCTGTTAGTCACCAAGGATTGGATGGGAAACCTGTTAGTCACCATTGACTGGATGGGAAACCTGTTAGTCACCAAGGATTAGATGGGAAACCTGTTAGTCACCAAGGATTGGATGGGAAACCTGTTAGTCACCAAGGATTGGATGGGAAACCTGTTAGTCACCAAGGATTAGATGGGAAACCTGTTAGTCACCAAGGATTGGATGGGAAACCTGTTAGACACCATTGACTGGATGGGAAACCTGTTAGTCACCAAGGATTGGATGGAAAACCTGTTGGACACCATTGATTGGATGGGAAACCTGTTAGACACCATTGATTGGATGGGGAACCTGTTGGACACCATTGATTGGATGGGAAACCTGTTAGACACCAAGGATTGGATGGGAAACCTGTTAGTCACCAAGGATTGGATGGGAAACCTGTTAGACACCAAGGATTGGATGGGAAACCTGTTAGACACCATTGACTGGATGGGAAACCTGTTAGTCACCAAGGATTGGATGGGAAACCTGTTAGTCACCAAGGATTGGATGGGAAACCTGTTAGACACCATTGACTGGATGGGAAACCTGTTAGTCACCAAGGATTGGATGGGAAACCTGTTAGTCACCAAGGATTGGATGGGAAACCTGTTAGTCACCAAGGATTGGATGGGAAACCTGTTAGACACCAAGGATTGGATGGGAAACCTGTTAGACACCATTGACTGGATGGGAAACCTGTTAGTCACCAAGGATTGGATGGGAAACCTGTTAGACACCATTGACTGGATGGGAAACCTGTTAGTCACCAAGGATTGGATGGGAAACCTGTTAGTCACCAAGGATTGGATGGGAAACCTGTTAGTCACCAAGGATTGGATGGGAAACCTGTTAGACACCATTGACTGGATGGGAAACCTGTTAGTCACCAAGGATTGGATGGGAAGCCTGTTAGTCACCAAGGATTGGATGGGAAACCTGTTAGTCACCAAGGATTGGATGGGAAACCTGTTAGTCACCAAGGATTGGATGGGAAACCTGTTAGTCACCAAGGATTGGATGGGAAACCTGTTAGTCACCAAGGATTGGATGGGAAACCTGTTAGTCACCAAGGATTGGATGGGAAACCTGTTAGACACCATTGACTGGATGGGAAACCTGTTAGTCACCAAGGATTGGATGGGAAACCTGTTAGTCACCAAGGATTGGATGGGAAACCTGTTAGTCACCAAGGATTGGATGGGAAACCTGTTAGTCACCAAGGATTGGATGGGAAACCTGTTAGTCACCAAGGATTGGATGGGAAACCTGTTAGTCACCAAGGATTAGATGGGAAACCTGTTAGACACCATTGACTGGATGGTAAACCTGTTAGTCACCAAGGATTGGATGGAAAACCTGTTGGACACCATTGATTGGATGGGAAACCTGTTAGTCACCAAGGATTGGATGGAAAACCTGTTAGTCACCATTGACTGGATGGGAAACCTGTTAGTCACCAAGGATTGGATGGAAAACCTGTTAGTCACCAAGGATTGGATGGGAAACCTGTTAGACACCATTGACTGGATGGGAAACCTGTTAGTCACCAAGGATTGGATGGGAAACCTGTTAGTCACCAAGGATTAGATGGGAAACCTGTTAGTCACCAAGGATTGGATGGGAAACCTGTTAGACACCATTGACTGGATGGGAAACCTGTTAGTCACCAAGGATTGGATGGGAAACCTGTTAGACACCAAGGATTGGATGGGAAACCTGTTAGACACCATTGACTGGATGGGAAACCTGTTAGTCACCAAGGATTGGATGGGAAACCTGTTAGACACCATTGACTGGATGGGAAACCTGTTAGACACCATTGATTGGATGGGGAACCTGTTGGACACCATTGATTGGATGGGAAACCTGTTAGTCACCAAGGATTGGATGGGAAACCTGTTAGTCACCAAGGATTGGATGGGAAACCTGTTAGACACCAAGGATTGGATGGGAAACCTGTTAGACACCATTGACTGGATGGGAAACCTGTTAGTCACCAAGGATTGGATGGGAAACCTGTTAGACACCATTGACTGGATGGGAAACCTGTTAGTCACCAAGGATTAGATGGGAAACCTGTTAGTCACCAAGGATTGGATGGGAAACCTGTTAGTCACCAAGGATTGGATGGGAAACCTGTTAGTCACCAAGGATTGGATGGGAAACCTGTTAGACACCATTGACTGGATGGGAAACCTGTTAGTCACCAAGGATTGGATGGGAACCTGTTAGTCACCATTGACTGGATGGGAAACCTGTTAGTCACCAAGGATTGGATGGGAAACCTGTTAGTCACCAAGGATTGGATGGGAAACCTGTTAGTCACCAAGGATTGGATGGGAAACCTGTTAGTCACCAAGGATTGGATGGGAAACCTGTTAGACACCATTGACTGGATGGGAAACCTGTTAGTCACCAAGGATTGGATGGGAAGCCTGTTAGTCACCAAGGATTGGATGGGAAACCTGTTAGTCACCAAGGATTGGATGGGAAACCTGTTAGTCACCAAGGATTGGATGGGAAACCTGTTAGTCACCAAGGATTGGATGGGAAACCTGTTAGTCACCAAGGATTGGATGGGAAACCTGTTAGACACCATTGACTGGATGGTAAACCTGTTAGTCACCAAGGATTGGATGGAAAACCTGTTGGACACCATTGATTGGATGGGAAACCTGTTAGTCACCAAGGATTGGATGGAAAACCTGTTAGTCACCATTGACTGGATGGGAAACCTGTTAGTCACCAAGGATTGGATGGGAAACCTGTTAGTCACCAAGGATTGGATGGGAAACCTGTTAGACACCATTGACTGGATGGGAAACCTGTTAGTCACCAAGGATTGGATGGGAAACCTGTTAGTCACCAAGGATTGGATGGGAAACCTGTTAGTCACCAAGGATTGGATGGGAAACCTGTTAGTCACCAAGGATTGGATGGGAAACCTGTTAGACACCATTGACTGGATGGGAAACCTGTTAGTCACCAAGGATTGGATGGGAAACCTGTTAGTCACCAAGGATTGGATGGGAAACCTGTTAGTCACCAAGGATTGGATGGAAAACCTGTTGGACACCATTGATTGGATGGGGAACCTGTTGGACAGCCTGTCCCTAAGAATCGTCTCAAAGTTTTTATTGCATTGGAACATTGCAGTGTGACGGCAGCCGCCTCGCAACTGGCTCGTACGACGGCTACGCCAGGCTTTGGTCTCCTGAAGGTGCGAGTTCATATTTAATGTATGAAAATATGATTAGTAATTTTTCTTCCTAAATTTGTGTTACTAACTGCACTACTTTTTGGCACTACGCAGGTGAACTTGTTCGCACTCTCGGCCAGCACAAGGGTCCAATATTTGCACTCAAATGGAACAAGGCCGGCACTTATATTCTTAGCGCCGGAGTTGACAAAGTAAGGCGACTTTTGTGCTTAAAAAGTCCACTTCGAAAACCTTGTGTGTTTAGTAGGATTTAGCTATATAACATACTTGAAGATTTTAAAGCAAAGTGGTCTTTTCTTTCTTAAATTAAAATCGCCAATAAACATTTGCCTTTTTTGCGTCGCGTCTTTCTTAGACTACAATTATTTGGGACGCCGCGACTGGTCAAGCCCAGCGGCAGTTCGCCTTTCACACAGGTATGAAAATGCTTTGCCTACATACTTGGCTAGATTTAGGAGAAGGGATTTTTTTATTTAGAAGAACCGTTGACCGCTTCAGTGACAAGGTAGGGTAGATTCAGGTGACAGGTAGGTTAGATTCAGGTGACAGGTAGGTTAGATTCAGGTGAAAGGCAGGTTAGATTCAGGTGAAAGGTAGGTTAGACTCAGGTGACAGGTAGGTTAGATTCAGGTGACAGGTAGGTTAGATTCAGGTGACAGGTAGGTTGGATTCAGGTGACAGGTAAGTTAGATTCAGGTGACAGGTAGGTTGGATTCAGGTGAAAGGTAGGTTAGATTCAGGTGACAGGTAGGTTAGATTCAGGTGACAGGTAGGTTAGATTCAGGTGACAGGTAGGTTGGATTCAGGTGACAGGTAGGTTAGATTCAGGTGACAGGTAGGTTGGATTCAGGTGAAAGGTAGGTTGGATTCAGGTGAAAGGTAGGTTAGATTCAGGTGACAGGTAGGTTAGATTCAGGTGACAGGTAGGTTAGATTCAGGTGACAGGTAGGTTAGATTCAGGTGACAGGTAGGTTGGATTCAGGTGACAGGTAAGTTAGATTCAGGTGACAGGTAGGTTGGATTCGGGTCAAAGGTAGGTTAGATTCAGGTGACAGGTAGGTTAGACTCATGTGACAGGTAGTTTAGATTCAGGCGACAGGTAGGTTAGATTCAGGCGACAGGTAGGTTAGACTCAGGTGACAGGTAGGTTAGATTCAGGTGACAGGTAGGTTAGATTCAGGTGACAGGTAGGTTGGATTCAGGTGACAGGTAGGTTGGATTCTGGCGACAGGTAGGTTAGACTCAGGTGACAGGTAGGTTGGATTCAGGTGACAGGTAGGTTGGATTCAGGTGACAGGTAGGTTGGATTCAGGTGACAGGTAGGTTGGATTCAGTTGACAGGTAGGTTGGATTCAGGTGACAGGTAGGTTGGATTCAGGTGACAGGTAGGTTGGATTCAGGTGACAGGTAGGTTGGATTCAGTTGACAGGTAGGTTGGATTCAGGTGACAGGTAGGTTGGATTCAGGTGACAGGTAGGTTAGATTCAGGTGACAGGTAGGTTGGATTCAGTTGACAGGTAGGTTAGATTCAGGTAAATAGGTAAGGGAGAACGTCAGTAAATGGTTAATCGTTCTTTGCCTATAGATAATAGGAGAGTGGTAATGCACTGCATCCCCGTTCGCTGTTAGCCCCAGCACTTGACGTCGACTGGCAGAGCGACAGCACCTTCGCCAGCTGCTCCACTGATCAGACTATCCAGGTGTGTCGCCTTGGCGAAGATAGGCCAATTAAAACCTTCCACGGTCACACCAACGAGGTCAACGCTATTAAATGGGATCCGATGGGCCGCCTATTGGCCTCCTGTTCAGACGACATGACCTTGAAACTGTGGTCCATGGACTCCAGGTCCAGCCAGCCAGTTCACGACTTCAAAGCCCACCAGAAGGAGATCTATACCATCAAGTGGAGTCCTACTGGTTACAGTACTAACAATCCCAATGCCAATCTCTACTTGGCCAGGTGAGCAACTAAAGCTACTTTCTATTGCGATGCTTTTTTTAGCTGCTGAATACGTGGTCGATTCAGATTCTGAACTCAAGAGATGGTCATTTTAGCTACTCAAGAGATGGTCATTTTAGCTACTCAAGAGCCGGTCATTTTAGCTACTCAAGAGCCGGTCATTTTAGCTACTCAAGAGCCGGTCATTTTAGCTACTCAAGAGCCGGTCATTTTAGCTACTTAACATACGGTCATTTTCGGGGTTTTATGAAAAACAGATAAAAAAGATGTTGAGTAATTCGACCAGCGATAAACAATGAACTAATTATGCAAATTACTCGGCCACCCTCTCACCAGCGCAAGCTTTGACTCCACTGTTCGACTGTGGGACATCGACGCCGGTCGCTGTTTTCAGGTGTTCTCAAATCACCGCGAGCCAGTGTATAGTGTAGCCTTCTCGCCGTGCGGCCGCTACCTGGCCTCAGGCAGCTTCGATAAATGCGTCCACATCTGGAGTGTCAGGGTCAGCGCCTCTGCTGCTACTTTCACGCGCTTTTTCTTAGATGATTAGCTATTTGTTCTATCAAATTAAACTTTCTTTAACCTCCACAGTCCGGCACTCTAGTGCACAGATACCAAGGCACTGGTGGCATCTTTGAAGTCTGCTGGAATTATCGCGGTGATAGAGTCGGTGCTAGCGCAGCTGATGGAACTGTGAGTCTTCTTCTTCAGTTAAGGAGAGTGACAAGTACAGGTGTCAGGGCCAGACCCAAGGCAGTTAACAGGTGTCAGGGCCAGACCCAAGGTAGTTAACAGGTGTCAGGGCCAGACCCAAGGTAGTTAACAGGTGTCAGGGCCAGACCCAAGGTAGTTAACAGGTGTCAGGGCCAGACCCAAGGTAGTTAACAGGTGTGAGGGCCAGACCCAAGGTAGTTAACAGGTGTGAGGGCCAGACCCAAGGTAGTTAACAGGTGTCAGGGCCAGACCCAAGGTAGTTAACAGGTGTCAGGGCCAGACCCAAGGTAGTTAACAGGTGTGAGGGCCAGACCCAAGGTAGTTAACAGGTGTGAGGGCCAGACCCAAGGTAGTTAACAGGTGTGAGGGCCAGACCCAAGGTAGTTAACAGGTGTGAGGGCCAGACCCAAGGTAGTTAACAGGTGTCAGGGCCAGACCCAAGGTAGTTAACAGGTGTGAGGGCCAGACCCAAGGTAGTTAACAGGTGTGAGGGCCAGACTTAAGGTAGTTAACAGGTGTGAGGGTCAGACCCAAGGTAGTTAACAGGTGTCAGGGCCAGACCCAAGGTAGTTAACAGGTGTCAGGGCCAGACCCAAGGTAGTTAACAGGTGTCAGGGATCTTGAATTTATGATTTATGAAATGACAGAAGTCAAACTTTAGACATTCTCTCCAACTTCGCCAGGTGGTGATTCTTGACCTGCGCAAAATGCACTGAGCAGTCGCCCATGTGACAGTGAGTGGTATTAGCTGGCCCGCTTCGGCTGCTTCAATCAGACTGCTGTACAGTAAAGAATTTGCTGCCACACTGCTTCACTATTGAATCGCCTTCTTTCAAAAACTGTGCTCCAGTTAAATCAATCAAACAATTTTAGCACTTATCTACACTTGTTTATTATTCGTAACTGTAATTAAAAATTTTACTGCCATTGGACTTCTATTCCGGGAATTAATCATTTTACCTGACATTCTCACTTGTTAATAATCTTTACGAACCTATTTAATTGTCAACCGATGTGACTGCTTATACCACTTTAGATATCTTTTTTATATATTCAGTTTATTTAAGGACTATGCTTAGCTAGGCGCTGTACTGCTTTAAATTAAATTCACGTCTTCAATATTGCAAAAAGTTGATCTGCGAGTATATTAATATTGCACCCACTCAGTGGGCTTGTGTTTCCGTTGTCACTAATGTTCTTCTGATATTTACTTTGTTTATTGCACTTACTAGATGAACTCCCCCAGATCCCCAGACTGACCTGCCACTCCCCAGATCCCCAGACTGACCTGCCACTCCCCAGATCCCCAGACTGACCTGCCACTCCCCCCAGATCCCCAGACTGACCTGCCACTCCCCAGACTGACCTGCCACTCACCCAGATCCCCAGACTAACCTGCCACTCCCCCAGATCCCCAGACTGACCTGCCACTCCCCAGATCCCCAGACTGACCTGCCACTCACCCAGATCACCAGACTGACCTGCCACTCCCCCCAGATCCCCAGACTGACCTGCCACTCGCCCAGTCCCCAGACTGAACTGTCACTCACCCAGATCCCCAGACTGACCTGCCACTCACCCGGATCCCCAGACTGAACTGCCACTCACCCAGATCCTCAGACTCACCTGCCACTCGCCCAGATCCCCAGACTGAACTGCCACTCACCCAGACTCACCTGCCACTCACCCAGATCCCCAGACTCACCCAGATCCCCAGACTCGCCCGCCACTCACCCAGATCCCCAGACTGAGCATGCACACTGAATGTGTTTGAGCGATAGTAGCTGGTTGTCAAGCAGATCGGTGCCAAATAAGAACTAAAAATACCTTATCGTGACTCTATCGTCTGCTCGCAGTTGTACTGTTTTTTTATTAACAGTCTGGCTGCTAGTCCTTTCTGTCTGTCTAGCCGGTTACTAGCTAGCTGCTGTCTAATTTATGATTCCTTCTGTCTGTCGCTTTGTTTCTTAACTTTCATGTTAAGAAATGTTTTTTTTATTGAAGTACCGATAATGAAGGCTCGGATCAATTTAATTATGGGGTGTTTCATGTGTCATGTCTTTTTTATGTCCACATTTTCTGCTATGAAAGTTTACTTATTTGCTAATAAATGAATGGATTTCGTTTATATTTATCATTGCACTGGCACCAAATTGATTCTTTCCGTTAAGTCATGAATCAGACACACTTTCCATCTTAGCTTATAGCGTCTTTTAATCCAAACCTTTGCACTTCTTTGCATTCGTAAATACACTATTGTTGAATGCGTGCGGCAAAGTAGATCTTCTGCTCACCTGGAAGCCGCGCATTGTGCCGCCTGCAGCAGAAATTATATATATCGCCAATTGCCTTTCTTTTAAATTCTTTTCTCTGATACCCAACATTCCAATCCCCGACTCCGACATTCCCTCCTTCGATTCCCGACACTCCTTCGATTCCGGACACTCCTTCGATTCCCAGCAATCTCTTCTTCGATTCCCGGCACTCACTCCTTCGATTCCCGAAAATCTCTCTTTCGATTCCCGGCACTCACTCCCTCGATACCGGACACTCTCCTCCCTCGATTCCCGACACTCTCCTCCCTCGATTCCCGACACTCTACTCCCTCGATTCCCGACACTCTCCTCCCTCGATTCCCGACACTACTCCCTCGATTCCCGACACTCTCCTCCCTCGATTCCCGACACTCTCCTCCCTCGATTCCCGACACTCTCCTCCCTCGATTCCCGACACTCCTCCCTCGATTCCGGACATTCCTTTGATTCCCGAAAATCTCTTTCGATTCCCGGCACTCACTCCTTCGATTCCCGACACTCCTTCGATTCCCGTCAATCTCTCCTTCGATTCCCGAAAATCTCTCTTTGATCGATTCCCGGCACTCACTCCCTCGATTCCCGACACTCTCCTCTCTCGATCCCCGACATTCTCGTCCTATGATTCCCGACACTCTCCTCCCTCGATTCCCGACACTCTCCTCCCTCCATTCCCGACACTCTCCTCCCTCGATTCCCGACACTCTCCTCCCTCGATTCCCGACACTCTCCTCCCTCGATTCCCGACACTCTCCTCCCTCGATTCCCGACACTCTCCTCCCTCGATTCCCGACACTCTCCTCCCTCGATTCCCGACACTCTACTCCCTCGATTCCCGACGCTCTCCTCCCTCGATTCCCGACACTCTCCTCCCTCGATTCCCGACACTCTCCTCCCTCGATTCCCGACACTCTCCTCCCTCGATTCCCGACACTCTCCTCCCTCGATTCCCGACACTCTCCTCCCTCGATTCCCGACACTCTACTCCCTCGATTCCCGACGCTCTCCTCCCTCGATTCCCGACACTCTCCTCCCTCGATTCCCGACACTCTCCTCCCTCGATTCCCGACACTCTCCTCCCTCGATTCCCGACACTCTACTCCCTCGATTCCCGACGCTCTTTTCCCTCGATTCCCGACACTCTCCTCCCTCGATTCCCGACACTCTCCTCCCTCGATTCCCGACACTACTCCCTCGATTCCCGACACTCTCCTCCCTCGATTCCCGACACTCTCCTCCCTCGATTCCCGACACTCTCCTCCCTCGATTCCCGACACTCCTCCCTCGATTCCGGACATTCCTTTGATTCCCGAAAATCTCTTTCGATTCCCGGCACTCACTCCTTCGATTCCCGACACTCCTTCGATTCCCGTCAATCTCTCCTTCGATTCCCGAAAATCTCTCTTTGATCGATTCCCGGCACTCACTCCCTCGATTCCCGACACTCTCCTCTCTCGATCCCCGACATTCTCGTCCTATGATTCCCGACACTCTCCTCCCTCGATTCCCGACACTCCTCCCTCCATTCCCGACACTCTCCTCCCTCGATTCCCGACACTCTCCTCCCTCGATTCCCGACACTCTCCTCCCTCGATTCCCGACACTCTCCTCCCTCGATTCCCGACACTCTACTCCCTCGATTCCCGACGCTCTTTTCCCTCGATTCCCGACACTCTCCTCCCTCGATTCCCGACACTCTCCTCCCTCGATTCCCGACACTCTCCTCCCTCGATTCCCGACACTCTCCTCCCTCGATTCCCGACACTCTCCTCCCTCGATTCCCGACACTCTACTCCCTCGATTCCCGATGCTCTCCTCCCTCGATTCCCGACACTCTCCTCCCTCGATTCCCGACACTCTCCTCCCTCGATTCCCGACACTCTCCTCCCTCGATTCCCGACACTCTACTCCCTCGATTCCCGACGCTCTTTTCCCTCGATTCCCGACACTCTCCTCCCTCGATTCCCGACACTCTCCTCCCTCGATTCCCGACACTCTCCTCCCTCGATTCCCGACACTCTACTCCCTCGATTCCCGACGCTCTCCTCCCTCGATTCCCGACACTCTCCTCCCTCGATTCCCGACACTCTCCTCCCTCGATTCCCGACACTCTACTCCCTCGATTCCCGACGCTCTTTTCCCTCGATTCCCGACACTCTCCTCCCTCGATTCCCGACACTCTCCTCCCTCGATTCCCGACACTCTCCTCCCTCGATTCTTGACACTCTACTCCCTCGATTCCCGACGCTCTCCTCCCTCGATTCCCGACACTCTCCTCCCTCGATTCCCGACACTCTCCTCCCTCGATTCCCGACACTCTCCTCCCTCGATTCCCGACACTCTCCTCCATCGATTACCGACACTCTCCTCCCTCGATTCCCGACACTCTCCTCCATCGATTACCGACACTCTCCTCCTTCAATTCTCGTCATTCTCATCCTACGATTCCCGAGATAACTATTCTCCGAATCCTGATTGCCCTTATTTTTTATTTCTCTTCTTTCTGCCTTGGAATACATCATATTTGGACACATTTATCATGCATTCACGAGTACTGTGCTTTTGTCACACTTCATTCTCCGTAAACTACAGTGCAACACAACTGCATATTTGCAGCATTTACGATAGGCTTAATATTTTTGTTTCATTTCTTTGCTTACTAGTAGACTAAAGCCGGCTCACGATGTTCCTAGCAGTCTAGGACATGTACAAACATGTACAAACATGTAATATGTACAACTGACACACTCGGGGTCATTGTGTGCAATGGGATCACATGTACAACTGACAATCTCAGGGGTCATTGTGTGCAATGGGATCACATGTACAACTGACAATCTCAGGGGTCATTGTGTGCAGTGGGATCACATGTACAACTGACAATCTCAGGGGTCATTGTGTGCAGTGGGATCACATGTACAACTGACAATCTCAGGGGTCATTGTGTGCAGTGGGATCACATGTACAACTGACACACTCGGGGTCATTGTGTGCAATGGGATCACATGTACAACTGACAATCTCAGGGGTCATTGTGTGCAGTGGGATCACTTGTACAACTGACACACGGGGTCATTGTGTGCAGTGGGATCACTTGTACAACTGACAATCTCAGGGGTCATTGTGTGCAGTGGGATCACTTGTACAACTGACACACGGGGTCATTGTGTGCAGTGGGATCACTTGTACAACTGACACTCGGGTCATCGGGTGCAGTGGGATCACATGTACAACTGACACACTCTGGGTCATCGGGTGCAGTGGGATCACATGTACAACTGACACACTCTGGGTCATCGGGTGCAGTGGGATCACATGTACAACTGACACACTCGGGGTCATTGTGTGCAATGGGATCACATGTACAACTGACAATCTCAGGGGTCATTGTGTGCAGTGGGATCACTTGTACAACTGACACACGGGGTCATTGTGTGCAGTGGGATCACTTGTACAACTGACACTCGGGTCATCGGGTGCAGTGGGATCACATGTACAACTGACACACTCTGGGTTATCGGGTGCAGTGGGATCACATGTACAACTGACACACTCTGGGTCATCGGGTGCAGTGGGATCACATGTACAACTGACACACTCTGGGTCATCGGGTGCAGTGGGATCACATGTACAACTGACACACTCTGGGTCATCGGGTGCAGTGGGATCACATGTACAACTGACACACTCTGGGTCATTGTGTGCTGTGCAGTTGTAGTATGCATTATTGAAAATTTCCTATCAGCGTAGTGCATTTTTCGGTGAAAAACTGCCTCGTAAATATGGCGATTTGTGGCCATAGTAGCTTTTTGCAATGAAGTCCTGTCTACCGATCAGCGCATTGAAAAAATTTGCTTTTATCTGATCAACTTAATTATTTCATTCATTCGCTAACCGTTAACAGAAGTACAAATAGCTAAATATAAGTATTCCTATACAACTAGCATTATAAATACAAAAATGTATATACAAATCTAACGTAAAATAAGATAAACCTATTCCTTCCTTATTTGTCCCTTACTTGGGGCTTCACGAAAAAGGCCGTGGGCCCGTGGGCCGTGGGCCGTGGCTAAAGCTAGCTTGCAATATGCAAAATCTATAGTCGAAAATTCTACCGATATCTGACAAACTGTCCGTTTAAAACTTCACCAGAATATGAAAATCTACTTTCTGCATTGTAATTAAACTGCTATTTTGTTAATAATGCTCAAATTTGATGCAAATAGGCAATTTATTCGCACATAAAAAAGTTCGACGTTTTGAAATCGGGCAAAAAATGGCCCAGGGTAGGTTGCAAACTTCTTAAATAATTCCCCCTCTGATGCACTAATCAGTCCAGATTTTTACTTGAAGTTCGGGGACATGTTTAGCTATAAGTTTATTCATTTTTTAGCAGAATTTATTTTCAGTAAGTTTTTTTATAGCATGATTTTCCGACCGCCACCCTTACAAAATCATGTTATTCGGCTAAATATTGGGGCATAACTCTGGCTCTGGTTTATCTATTTTCATATTTCGCACTGCACCTGATAGATAATTTACTGTATAAACTGACTGCACAGGTCTGAAAGTGCTAACTTAATTCAATATGAAATGAGAGCACATCTTCCATCCACCTCAAGTCAGTTGCAGGCAGGTTTGTCAATTTTGCATGGGGCATGGCTGGCCTTCGCGAGGGGCGGGGAACACAATGATGCGGTCCAGTTTTCTCTCCTTATATTTAGCACGCGCGATCACACGCGGAGCTTTTCATCGCCTGCCTTCCCTACTAGCCATCTGACAAGTTAGCAGCCCATTCATCCTTTACTCTTACCTTCTAAACAAGCCTCAACCGTTAACAGAAAATGAGCGCTGCTGCCGTCGCTACCCCCAAGAAGGTTGCTCATCCGAAGAAGCCATCGAAGCCGAAGTCCCACCCATCTTATACTGACATGATCAACGCGGCCATTGCTGGCCTGAAGGAGCGCAAGGGATCCAGCCGGCAGGCTATTACCAAGTATCTGCGCGCTAACTACAAGTTCGACGCCGACGAGAAGATCGATGTCTACGTCAAGACTGCCCTAAAAGCCGGCAGCAAGAGCGGCCGCTACCTGCACACGAAGGGCGCCGGTGCTACTGGCTCCTTCCAACTAGCCAAGGAGGCTGCGGCTAAGAAGCCCCTTGCTCCCAAGTCGCCTAAGAAGGCCAAGTCTCCTGTTGCCAAGAAGCCGAAGTCGCCGGCCGCTAAGAAAGCCAAATCACCGGCTGCGAAGAAGGCTAAGTCGCCGGCCGCCAAGAAGGCCAAGTCTCCGGCCGCCAAGAAGGCCAAGTCCCCGAAGGTGACGAAGCCCAAGTCGCCTAAGGCTATGAAGCCCAAATCGCCAGCCGCCGCCAAGAAGGCCAAGGCTCCAGCTGCCGCCGTCGCTGCCCCTGCTGCTGCTGCTGCTGCCCCAGCAGCCGAGGCGGCGCCTGCCGCTCCCGCGACCCCTGCTCCAGCTGCCGCGACGACGCAGAAGAAGGCGGCCAAGCCCAAGGCTGTCGCCGCCAAGAAGGCTAAATCTCCGGCGAAGAAGGCTCCCAAGGCCAAGAAGACGCCTACTAAGAAGGCCGCGCCAGTCAAGGCTAAGAAGTGAATTACAGACTAGCATTTAAGCGAAACACTTATCTATTCTCACCTATATAATGGTCATACTATTTTTCTACCAATGCTTTTTGTATAGTCTGGTTGAAATCGAAAAAATACTATTGCTTTTATCATGTAAAGGTCCCGTAATTATTTGCTATAGTTTTTGTCGCATGTACAATATTTTATTAAATATTATAGGCCCCTAACATAGTTTTAGGCCAAATCTGTATACTAGTATCATAGGCATAGTAAAAATCGATTGTATGTGTAAATTATGCAATATTTTATTAAGCAATTGGCACATTTGATTGCATCATTTTCGCGTGGTTTTTTAGCCTCGCTGACTATTGTAATTGCCTTGCCAAATAATTATCAAGTAATAAATAATCTGGCTAGAATTTAGTCGCCAATTTTGTCACGAACGAATTATTACTTTCTCTTCATTTATTCCGGATAATTATTTCCGCGCTAACTATTGTGAATTGAAAAGCGTTGCGCAATAAAATATACTATTTTTAACCGAAAAATCGTTTCCATGTCACAATCCAGTATCCACCGTTTTGGAGCTGGAACTCGTGACCTTACGATTTGTGTTCTTTATTACTTTTCGTAAAAAATGCAGAACAAAAATTGAACAAATTGGATTTCTTTTCTTCGTTTCAATTTCGTGTTTGGAAAGTGAGAATTATATATTTCACTCTTTCAAACATTCTACTACGAGTAGAAATGTAAGGAAATATATTGATTGCGAACACTAGGCCTAGCTTTTAAAACGATTAGACAGACGGGCCTCTAAAAAACTGTACCTTAAAGAAATTGCACAATTTATAATTACTCGTAGAAATATAAAATACATAACACACGAGTACCATATGAGCCAAATGATATACTTTGATCATTTACTGTGAATTCAATCTCTGAACTCTCTTTGTTTCCCAATAAGTCCCTAATTCTTGAACCCACACTCTAATAATAAAACTAATAACTGATTAACACCTGGGTGAGATGTGCATGAAGCTATTGAAGGCTGCGTACGGCTGTTCAGTCCATGGTCTTGGGGACGTCACACCATCCCTCAATAATGGGCCCAAGCTAATGCTGGTACCCATTTAACAGTTCGAAGTCGGGAATCGAATCCTCAACCTCCTAAAATATGTAAACCATTTCTGTGCCAAACGCACTAGACGTGACCGGACATACTAAATATTTTAGTTTATTATACAGCTCTATCGCAAAGTTCAAGCACACATCATGATATTCTAGTTTATATATGAATTCTAATTGCCACTGCTGTCCGTGATGCAAGCACTAGCACAGCCAAAGCAATAAAATATTGTTCAACAATGAGAGTTCAGCGCAAGCATACGTTCATTTTCTGGTAGGGGAATTATCGATCGATATTTGGAGAGCGCGATCGGTTAGTTGAATGGTTGGCCTCTATAACACTGGCAACCTTCGAGTACGTTGGCGCCGCGGGTGTAAGGACTCAAATGTGTGTGCTTGCAAAAAACACTGCAGCTAAGCAGTTCTCGATCTGAGTTGAGCATACTACTCAACACCGGGGGGAGTGTAGAGAAAGGCGTTGGGGAGAACGGAAAATTCACTTAGCAACCCCAAGATCGCCTAAAACCCGATCCTTACTTTGTCATACAGGCATAGCTACAAACCAGATATAATGGTCTTTTGTTCCGTCTATTTTGTGGCCAAATATATTTCATTGACATTCTGACAGCTTGTAAAAAGTGAAATAGAGCTCTGAGATGCTGGGCCTGAATTATGTCAGCATAACTGTGGCGTGCATCACGCTTTGCTCATTGTCAACTCTGGTTGAGTCACAAACTCGAGTCCGTTTGGCCAGCAATGAGTAAGTTGAGACTGCGAACCTTTGTAAGAGTGAGGGAGAGTGAGGGAGAGTGATGGACAGTGAGGGATAGTGAGGGAGAGTGAGGGAGAGTTGGAGCAGGGATCCGTGCTAAATATAGCTGAACCACATCCATTTCGTTTGCATTCCCATTAAAATAATGGTTCCAGCATTGCCAACTGGGTCAGTAAAATATCGACTGATTTGGAGGCATTTCGCAATAGCTTTTTGGACGCAAGCAATCTGGAGAATGTAAGTCTAAATGCCGTGATTGACAATTGACAGGTTCAGTGACAGGTTTGAAGGCTAAAATAGTTTTCCAGACCGCCTACCCAAATTCGACTCCATCTTAAGTGCAGTCTTGCTCGAGGATCAAATTTCGGTATTCCCTCTAAGCAGAAATACATCTGATTGACTATGCACGCACCTAATTCAGGCATTCAACGCCAACGGAGTCAGAGGTGGCAACGTCAACATCACTCAGGCGGCCCGGGTACTCAACATTGTAAAGGATCGACTGCAGAACCTTCTATGGAAGAGAGAAACTCAGGTTGAGGTTAGTGAGACTGCAGCATGAGCTCAGTCATTGGGTTAGTTCAAGAGAATGAGTCACCTGCTTGGAACACCCTTTCAGACAATTCGGTCTCGCGCCGAGCAACTCTTTGCCAACTACTCGGCGAGAAATTATTCGGTGAGTCCATTTTTAGTCCGATTTTATACAAGCCAGATGTATAGATAGATAGATAGATAGATAGATAGATAGATAGATAGATAGATAGATAGATAGATAGATAGATAGATAGATAGATAGATAGATAGATAGATAGATTTATTGATTTATTGATAGACTAATTGACAATCCGTCTTGGCGCTGCAGTGCTCGGACTTCACAACAGTGCCTTACAATCGGGCCACGGCTGTGGTTAAGCTGGACTCGAGTGCGCCGGCCGCCACGCCAGCGCCAGGCAGTTCAGTCGACTACTGCAGCCAGAATGTCACCCTGGACCTCAGCCAGGATCCACTGGTGTTCGATGCCGAGACAAATATTAATGTTTCCACTGCTCACGTGCCGCAGTATGTCTACGACGCCTGTGAGTCGAAAGAAAGACACCCGACTGACTCAAGAAAAAAACCCCACATACCCCCAGAAAGAATCTGACAAACGATGACAGGCTAAATATAGAATCTGACAAACGATGACAGGCTAAATATAGAATCTGACAAACGATGACAGGCTAAATATAGAATCTGACAAACGATGACAGGCTAAATATAGAATCTGACAAACGATGACAGGCTAAATATAGAATCTGACAAAGGATGACAGGCTAAATATAGAATCTGACAAACGATGACAGGCTAAATATAGAATCTGACAAACGATGACAGGCTAAATATAGAATCTGACAAACGATGACAGGCTAAATATAGAATCGGACAAACGATGACAGGCTAAATATATAATCTGACTGACAACGATGGACTATTCTAAATATAGAATCTGACTGACAACGATGGACTATTCTAAATATAGAATCTGACTGACAACGATGGACTATTCTAAATATAGAATCGGACACAGATGACGCAACCCCCTCTACCCCCGCAGCCAATCAAATTCTCAACGTGGCCAACTGGACCAACACCTTGGAGAACCAAATGCGGCTGAGCGTCAATAGCGACCCCACTCTCCAGTGGCAGTACTTTGGCACTAGCCAGGGCCTGATGAAAATTTTCCCCGGCGTGCGATGGGCACCCCAGACAACTGGCGCCGTGCAGAAAGGCTTGCCAATGGATCCATTCGACTGCCGTAGCCAGAACTGGTACCTCATGTCGGCCACCTACCCAAAGGATGTGGTCCTGCTGATCGATAATAGCGGATCCATGAAGGGCGCTGGCTCCATCATGGCCAATAGGACCCTGTCTGAGCTTCTCGGCACACTCACTGCCAACGACTATTTCAATGTGCTACTGGTATGCCTGGACAAATAATGCTATTCAACAGTCCCTCAGTTACAGCTAATTATCAAAGTTTTACATACCTTTGCGCAGGTGATGGGCCAGTCTCCACCAGCAGTCAGCTACGTTGCCAATGTCTACAATCGGACCATGCTGCAGGCTACTGACGAAAATAAGAATGTAAACTGTGAACTGGCAATTCTAGCGCCTCTGTTCGCTTATTCCTACTAAAAGTAGCGACGTTAGGTGCCAGCGACACATCAGTTGGTGACACTAGACCCGCAGCCAGCGAGGAGGCAATTCTTCCCATTCCGCTGACTCCTGAGCACACAAGCACAAAGATACTGTACGCAGGCACACACTCACACAGGTGTGTACATCTGCCCTGACTTTCTCATCGTCAGGCAGTGTACGATTTCACTGTGCCTTAGAGGTTGGCCCTCGAGGGCGCAAATTGCACGACAAGCCCCCAAGCCTTCTCTCCGTGGCTGCGCCCCAATTTAATGTGGCCTCGCCGCGGAATCGAGCTCAGGGACCTTGGTGCCAGAGGCAAACGCGTTAACCACTCTCTCACTCATCTCCTCGTTAGGAAATACGAGTAGAAGAGTAGAAAATGTAGAAAAGTCGTCCTCATTCTGTGTTCCTTGCAGAAAGTTCTGGAGCTGTTGAACGAGGACAAGGACAAGGGCCAGACTCTGAGTCGTGTACTCAAGCCTCAAGGACTTGCGGACCTTGGCGTCGCCTTCAGCGAAGCATTCGAACTACTGCGCTTTGTCAGACAGAATAACACAGCCATCAGCGCTGGCGGTGTTCAGGCCATCGCTATGGTTACCGACTGCGCTTGGGATGACTTTGCGGCTGTATTTCAAAAGTACAATCCCGATGTACGTTGTGATAACAGGTCTTCTGGCTACCTGTTTACTACCTGTCACATCATTACCTGTTCTCTGACTACCTGTATACCTGTTCTGTAACTACCCGTTCATCAAATTCTCTATTCATCTCTATTCTTTATTCAACTACCTGTCCATCAGCTACCTGTCCATCAGCTACCTGTCCATCAGCTACCTGTCCATCAGCTACCTGTCCATCAGCTACCTGTCCATCAGCTACCTGTCCATCAGCTACCTGTCCATCAACTACCTGTCCATCAACTACCCGTCCATCAACTACCTGTCCATCAGCTACCTGTCCATCAACTACCTGTCCATCAACTACCTGTCCATCAACTACCTGTCTATCAACTACCTGTCCATCAACTACCTGTCCATCAACTACCTGTCCATCAGCTACCTGTCCATCAGCTAGCTACCTGTCCATCAACTACCTGTCCATCAACTACCTGTCCATCAGCTACCTGTCCATCAGCTACCTGTCCATCAGTTACATATCCATTCCACTACCTATCCATAAACTATACTAACCTGTCTATCAGCTACCTGTTTATTGACTACCTGTCCCCTGCCAACCAGTCTGTAACTTAACTTGAAATGTAACTTGACGTCGACTTCAGCGCCAGATCAGGCTGTTCACCTTTCTGATGGGTCAAGAGGCGACAGACGCGCCGTTGGTGAAGTCTATGGCCTGCTCAAATCGGGGCTACTTCAGCCAGGTGTCAGCAATGGCCGAAACAAAGGAGAGTGTCCTGGTAAATCTTTCACGCCTCTAGCCTGTTATTGTTTAAATTTCTAGCAACCCAGAAAAATTTAAATTATATATTTGAATATAAAATAACTGATTAGCTCGGAAATATTTCAGCGCTGCATTTCAGTCCTGGCTAGAACGAATTCAATATCCAGGCAAAGATTCTTTACTTGGAGTGATGTGCACCAAAATCAGATTGTCACGCTGGTAGGAACATTCATTTTGAAATAAGGCAAAATAAAAAACGCTTATTTTCTTATTTTACTACTTTTCAGGGTATGCCGGACAAAGCGGTGAGTAGTCAGGAGGGAGTGTGAGCTAGTGGTTAGGTCAATGACGCACATAAACATCGTCGCATCAACATTGTCACTCAACAGAAAAATGCCCTGTTCGTATCGGTTTCTCAAGCCGCGTACGATGTGCGAAATTCAACGGTAAGTGACGATTTGGTAAAAATATTAATAAACAAATTAATAAAGGCTTTATGTCTCTCTCCAACTGACAGCCACCCGAAGACATGATCGGCGTGGCAGGCGTTGACCTCTCAGTGGATCAGTTCGATCGGCGCGGCCCAGCCTGGGAGCTGGGACCACTTGCCTACATGTTCATTGTCAATAACAATGGCTTTGTTATCTATCATCCCGAGCTGAGGACTCTCGACGTGAGATTCCCGATTTTGTTTGATGCTGTTAGCCAATTGTACTCGTAGCTGGTCCGCTGATCTAGGGAAGCTTGCCAACCAATCAGGAGGCGATGAGATAGGCGGCGTGAGGTGGGCTTGACAGATCAGCCAATGCCGGCCCAGGAATCGGAGCGTGGGATGGGGTCTGACCAATCAGCCAATCGGATAGTCTAGAATAGAAAAACTAGTTAGCCAACCAGCGCAGGGCTAAAAATCGCTCAACTACATGTATTTTATAATTTGTCTGATTTTAGAGCTCTGGCAATGCCCTATTATTCTACAACAGCCGCGACATTGCCAACATCGAGGTGCCCGTCGATGCGATGAGCAACTTGCCCGACTACAATTTGGGATTGCGCACAGCGCTAGTGCTGCAGCAGGCCTCGGTGTTCGAGTTCGCCAGGATTCGAGTGTACGATGACAATGTTAGTGGCCGATTTGATGAAACTGTTTTTACTAAGTGCAAAAGTCTAGAGTACGAGCTTAATTCAAGACTGGCATTAGAAATCTAAGCATGAATAAAATTAGTTGATTACACCTGCCCCGTTCGGACCAGATGTGCAGCCGACAGCACAGCCGCAGCTATTTCGCGGAGCTTCTGAAGGCTGCGTACAGCTGTTCAGTCCATGGACTGGTGGGACGCCACACCCACCCTCAATTAGCCCAGTAAATGCTGGTACCCATTTAACAGCTGGATGAACTGAAGCAATGCAGAGTTTAATTGTCTTGCTAAAGGACACATATTATTCCAGTGGAGTCGGGGATCGAACCCCCGACCTTCAAGTCCTGAGTCCAATGCTCAAAGCACAAGGCTGCTACCCCCGCATAGCTCTGCCCATTCGGATTAATTCTGTTAGAAAAGAACACAAGACAGGCAGCTCGCATATCACACACCACCTCCGAACTCTCGACACTGGCAGACGCGTTCGCTTCGAGTTGGCTATCGCTATCTGACAACGCCCCTAATCAGCAGCTCGGTCACCGGTGTCACTCGCCAGACACCGTACAGCCTGGGACTGGCGTTGCCGTGGAGATCCGGGCAGCAGTGGCCGCAGCCGCCAGCCTACAGCTTCAACGCTTCGCTGACTGGAGCGGGCCTGACAGCCGCACAGATTGGCGCGCTCCTGACTAACCGCCTGACGCCGATTTTCGTCGAAAACCTCACCGTCTGTCAGCAGCAGCCGGCGTCGCTGGAAGTGGCCCTGGCCGACTTTGAGTTCTGCGACTTTACGCGAGCCCTTCGCCAGCTGTACAATGCCAGTGCAATCTGCGCTGCTGCCCGAGTGCTGGCGCTCAACCGAGCAGCTCAGACAGGCATGCAGTGCTCAACTGAATTTCTCGACCGACTGCGAGTCGACGCCGAGAGTTCGAAGAATGCTCCGGCTGCCTGGCGGGCTGGCTTCGGCCAAGCCAGTAGCTCGGCTCCAGCTCGTTTGCTAGGAGCAACCGGGGGGCACGCCTTCCTGTGGGTTGGCGGCAGCGGGCTGGCGCGGTGGCTGGTGGACCCGTCAAGCAGCTCGGGGCCGATCGATTCAAACTTTCTGACTCAACGCTGGCGCAATGGAAGTCGCGATCAGCTGTACGAGCGTACGGTTGCCATGGCAACGGAAGAGTCGACACTTGGCGTAGCTCTGACGCCGCCATCTGCGGTCACTGTGGCAGCTAATGCGGCATCCAATCTGACCTTTCCGAGGGCGTTTCCAGTGTACCTGACGGCACCGGTTCGGGTGTCTGGGTCTGTGGTGGCCGTGGCGGGAGCTGAGCTGGACTATGCCAAACTGGAGACCTACTTCATCAGGTGTGGCGCGAGGCTGATGTCTTTGATGTTGACTCAAAAGATGGCGTGAAAGTGAAAGTGGTAGACTCAAGAAGAGTGAGAGTGGTAGACTCAAGAAGAGTGAAAATGGTAGACTCAAGAAGAGTGAGAATGGTAGACTCAAGAAGATTGAGAATGGTAGACTCAAGAAGAGTGAGAATGGTAGACTCAAGAAGAGTGAGAATGGTAGACTCAAGAAGAGTGAGAATGGTAGACTCAAGAAGAGTGAGAGTGGTAGACTCAAGAGGAGTTGGAAGAGTGAGAGTGGTAGACTCAAGAGCAGTTGATTATGTCGCAGATATAAGTGCGAATCTGGTCACCTTTACTACTCATCCCAGAGCTACGAACAGCTGCTCAGAGAACGCCAGTTGCGTCACCTGCTCAGCGCCCAGCGTGAGCTGCTATCTGCTCGACACCAGCGGCATCGTGGTGTTTTCGAAGCTCAGACTCGATGTGGGCAAATCTTTCGACCTGGTCCGGTGTGAAGCGATGCAGGCCATGGTTAATATGAGTCTGTTTGAAAGGTCACTGCGGCGGCTATCGACGGAGGGGTTGTGGACGGAGTTCTAGGAATCGAAGGAGGGGTTGTGGACGGAGTTCTAGGAATCGAAGGAGGGGTTGTGTAAGGAGCTCTAGGAATCGAAGGAGGGGTTGTGGACGGAGCTCTAGGAATCGAAGGAGGAGCGGTGGACGGAGCACTCAGGAATCGAAGGAGGATATTGGACGGAGCACTCAGGAATCGAAGGAGGATATTGGACGGAGCACTCAGGAATCGAAGGAGGATATTGGACGGAGCTATAGGAATCGAATGAGGGGTGGTAGACGGAGCTCTAGGAATCGAAGGAGGGGCGGCAGACGGAGCTTTAGGAATCGAAGGAGGAGTGGTGGATGGAGCACTGAAGAATCGAAGGAAGGGTGGTGGATGGAGCACTGAAGAATCGAAGGAGGGGCGGCGAACGGAGCTCTAGGAATCGAAGGAGGGGTGGCGGACGGAGCTCTAGGAATCGAAGGAGGGGCGGCGAACGGAGCTCTAGGAATCGAAGGAGGGGTGGCGGACGCAGCTCTAGGAATTGAAGGAGGGGCGGCGGATGGAGCTCTAGGAATCGAAGGAGGGGTGGTGGACGGAGCAGTGAGGAATCGAAGGAGTGGTGGTGGATGGAGCAGTGAGGAATCGAAGGAGTGGTGGTGGACGGAGCAGTGAGGAATCGAAGGAGTGGTGGTGGACGGAGCAGTGAGGAATCGAAGGAGTGGTGGTGGACGGAGCAGTGAGGAATCGAAGGAGTGGTGGTGGACGGAGCAGTGAGGAATCGAAGGAGTGGTGGTGGATGGAGCAGTGAGGAATCGAAGGAGTGGTGGTGGACGGAGCAGTGAGGAATCGAAGGAGTGGTGGTGGACGGAGCAGTGAGGAATCGAAGGAGTGGTGGTGGACGGAGCAGTGAGGAATCGAAGGAGTGGTGGTGGACGGAGCAGTGAGGAATCGAAGGAGTGGTGGTGGACGGAGCAGTGAGGAATCGAAGGAGTGGTGGTGGACGGAGCAGTGAGGAATCAAAGGAGGGGTGGAGCTCTCAAACTTCACACATTGTACCTTTCAGCGTGCGGTTCAATGATTATCAGTCAGTTTGCTTTAAACGGCCGCTAATTTCTAGCAGTGCCTCTTCGCTGTTCAGTGTAAGCCGAATCGCCAAAAATATAGATTATAAAGTACATTTATACTGATTGATTTATAACTCATTCGCATTTCAGCCAATCAAAGCTGTAATGCGGCTATTCTATTGGATTCTAGTGGAAGGATTTCTGTAAGAATTCTAGTCAACAATCTAATTTTAAATCATTTTTAAATCGTCAATGCTTCTGAAGTGAAATGAGTCTGGAGTGCAATTCTATTGTAGAATCTTGTCCGACTTGTCGAACTCGTTGTTCAGCCAGCTTTACACTGACGCTCAATGTGAGTTGCTGATTTCTCAAACCTAATCTTTAGAGGGTTTGGCAAGAAATACACACGTCTTTTTTCAGTGGACATTTTTTATGTCAGTGGACACTGACATGTCCTGAGAGCCTCTGGTGGACACTGACATGCCTTGAGAGCCTATTATGGAAGGTGAAGTGTCTCGAGAGCCTCTTATTGAAGCTGAAGTGTCTTGAGAGCCTTTTATTTAAGCTGAAGTGTCTTGAGAGCCTTTTATTGAAGCTGAAGTGTCTTGAGAGCCTTTTATTGAAGCTGAAGTGTCTCGAGAGCCTCTTATTGAAGCTGAAGTGTCTTGAGAGCCTTTTATTGAAGGTGAAGTGTCTTGAGAGCCTTTTATTGAAGCTGAAGTGTCTCGAGAGCCTCTTATTGAAGCTGAAGTGTCTTGAGAGCCTCTTATTGAAGCTGAAGTGTCTCGAGAGCCTCTTATTGAAGCTGAAGTGTCTTGAGAGCCTTTTATTGAAGCTGAAGTGTCTCGAGAGCCTCTTATTGAAGCTGAAGTGTCTTGAGAGCCTTTTATTGAAGGTGAAGTGTCTTGAGAGCCTCTTATTGAAGGTGAAATGTATTGAGAGCCTTTTATTGAAGCTGAAGTGTCTTGAGAGCCTTTTATTGAAGCTGAAGTGTCTCGAGAGCCTCTTATTGAAGCTGAAGTGTCTTGAGAGCCTTTTATTGAAGCTGAAGTGTCTTGAGAGCCTTTTATTGAAGGTGAAGTGTCTTGAGAGCCTTTTATTGAAGCTGAAGTGTCTCGAGAGCCTCTTATTGAAGCTGAAGTGTCTTGAGAGCCTCTTATTGAAGCTGAAGTGTCTTGAGAGCCTTTTATTGAAGCTGAAGTGTCTTGAGAGCATTTTATTGAAGCTGAAGTGTCTTGAGAGCCTTTTATTGAAGCTGAAGTGTCTTGAGAGCATTTTATTGAAGCTGAAGTGTCTTGAGAGCATTTTATTGAAGCTGAAGTGTCTTGAGAGCATTTTATTGAAGCTGAAGTGTCTTGAGAGCCTTTAATTGAAGCTGAAGTGTCTTGAGAGCATTTTATTGAAGCTGAAGTGTCTTGAGAGCCTTTTATTGAAGCTGAAGTGTCTTGAGAGCCTTTAATTGAAGGTGAAGTGTCTTGAGAGCCTTTTATTGAAGGTGAAATGTATTGAGAGCCTTTTATTGAAGCTGAAGTGTCTTGAGAGCCTTTTATTGAAGCTGAAGTGTCTCGAGAGTCTCTTATTGAAGCTGAAGTGTCTTGAGAGCCTTTTATTGAAGCTGAAGTGTCTTGAGAGCCTTTTATTGAAGGTGAAGTGTCTCGAGAGCCTCTTATTGAAGCTGAAGTGTCTTGAGAGCCTCTTATTGAAGCTGAAGTGTTTTGAGAGCCTTTTATTGAAGCTGAAGTGTCTTGAGAGCATTTTATTGAAGCTGAAGTGTCTTGAGAGCCTTTTATTGAAGCTGAAGTGTCTTGAGAGCATTTTATTGAAGCTGAAGTGTCTTGAGAGCATTTTATTGAAGCTGAAGTGTCTTGAGAGCCTTTTATTGAAGCTGAAGTGTCTTGAGAGCCTTTAATTGAAGCTGAAGTGTCTTGAGAGCCTTTTATTGAAGCTGAAGTGTCTCGAGAGCCTTTTATTGAAGCTGAAGTGTCTTGAGAGCCTTTAATTGAAGGTGAAGTGTCTTGAGAGCCTTTTATTGAAGGTGAAATGTATTGAGAGCCTTTTATTGAAGCTGAAGTGTCTTGAGAGCCTTTTATTGAAGCTGAAGCGTCTTAAGAGCCTCAGGAGGTCACTGAGATGTCTTGAGAGCCTCTGGTAGACATTGAAATGTCTTGAGAGCCTCTGATTAAAACTGAAGTGTCTTGAGAGCCTCAGGAGGACACTGAGGCTGTCTTGAGAGCCTCTGTTGGTCTCTGACACTTCTTTAGATCCTCAAAATTAGATAGGTGCATAGAAGAACCCATGCATGTTCGTCGGGAGCCTCAAAAAAGCGCTCACTAGTATACAGTAGACAGTTGAAAAGCAACCATCAATAATGCATTTCAGGGACGAACAGAAGCCTGGCCGTCACGATGGTGTACGCCAACCGCGCCACAATCGGCTGCCAGTTATACTCGCTTCTTCAGGCGAATGCCACCGCAATCTCTGCCCGTCTTGAACCGATTGCCAACGTCAGCTGCTGGCAGGATTTCTCTTCAGGGACTACAGCCACCTGTCCCAGGTATCAACTACTTGGATGATTTCAGTTAATCTCTTAGGATGAGTACTGCATGAGTGCTGGTTCTCATTTATTTAACCGATTCGCAGCGACATCTACGTGCGCCCCGTGGCGAAGTCCAACCTGATCTTCGTGGCCGTTGTGCAGGACACCGGCTGCGGCTGCCAGGGCTGCAGCCCCCTAACCGGGGCCAGGGATCTGCCTAGCCCCGACAACTATACCCTGAATCAGCGGCCGCGATCCAAGCCTCACTGGACTCGCAGCGGCATCAGGCTTACGGTGAGCAAACACTGCTGAAGGCTGCTCACTGAATTTCCGCCACCTGCCATCTTCTGTACACCTGTTATTTTCTGTACACCTGTTATTTTCTGTACACCTGTTATTTTCTGTACACCTGCCATCTTCTGTACACCTGCCAGCTTCTGTACACCTGTCATTTTCTGTACACCTGCCATCTTCTGTACACCTGCCATCTTCTGTACACCTGCCAGCTTCTGAACACCTGCCAGCTTCTGTACACCTGTTATCTTCTGAACACCTGCCATCTGCTGTACACCTGCCAGCTTCTGTACACCTGTCATTTTCTGTACACCTGCCATCTTCTGTACACCTGCCAGCTTCTGAACACCTGTTATCTTCTGTACATTTGCCAGCTTCTGTACACCTGTCATTTTCTGTACACCTGCCATCTTCTGTACACCTGCCAGCTTCTGAACACCTGCCAGCTTCTGAACACCTGCCAGCTTCTGAACACCTGTTATCTTCTGTACATTTGCCAGCTTCTGTACACCTGGTATCTTGTTTTCATCTGCCATCTCCTGTACACCTGGCATCTTGTTTTAATCTGCCATCTTCTTTTCACCAGATTATAACACAAATTTATTTGCCTAATTTTAGGACAACTCGACCCAATGCACCAGTGTAGCCAGCCAACTAAAATCCACTTCAACTTCCGCCGCCGTCGTGTCTGTCAGCTGTATTTTTTTGACCTTGGTAAATAATTTGCGCTTTTAACTACTAGTAATCCCAGTGCTAAAGATAGATAATGCATCATTAAGTTCTTTTCGCTTGATCAGAATATCAATAAGATTCAAATAAATACGTACTACTTAACTACTTATAATGATAAGTATTTATATTTTATTTATTTAATAATTACTTAATAAAAATTACGAGTAAGTAATTTTAACAATTGTTAATTAACAATTGTTAATTGTTAAAAAAAATATTTTTTTTCTTCAAATTTTCAAAGATATAAATGCTATTTTAGTGTGCTGCACCACCTGAAATAAACTTATTATGACTTAAAACAATCGGAACTTACAGAAAACTACCAAGTAAACTAATATAAAGGGTAAGATAAAGAATCATTGACCAAGTTTTCGTCATTCGCCGCTGCTGTTTTTACTCATTTGTTATTTTTTACGAGTTCGTGTAATTTCTTACATATTTAATAGCTCCTGTAAAATGTGTATTCCTTTTGCGCATCGTGCTAAAAGTGCACAACAGCTTTATGTGACTGAAATTAACAAATATATCATAACTATGTCTGTCTAATTGATCTGCAGTAATCTATAAATACGGAGAGATTAAACTCATTAAATAAATCTAACTAAAAACGGTCGAAAATACTATTTCAACGTCTTAAAATTTGTAGATTCAAAATCTACGATCGATGCTTTATTTATCTTATTGCCAGAAATTATTATTAATATTCAATGTGTACTTTGTATGCACATTTTTATAGTAATGTATCGGGATAATATGTGTAACACAAAATGATAATCTGTAATAATAAATCCATCGTAATAGAATAACTGATTAACTAATTACCTAGGAAAGAACAGCTCAAGATGCGATTTGTTTAATGACTTTAAAGAAGTACAACAATAAAACAGTCAAGTACGCGCGAATCATCAAAGTGAAAAGCATTTTAATGGGCTCTCACTTTAATGATGGCCCAAACAAAAAGAGAACAAAACAGTAACAGTAACACAATAGGCCCTCCTCTGCGAGTCTATGATGCAAGTGTAGCAAACTCATAGATGAAATACAACAGGTTGGCTAACAAACAGCTTCTTTCTAATAGCAATTGTCCTCAATAGAGGATTCGAACTCAGGATCTTTGGCACTTCAAAATTCGTCTTCAATCAGATGGAATTGTCTAGTGTAGCAAACGACACGAGGGTGAATTTGTCTGTCAGAGAAAAATAATTTACTGACGAGAATATAATGAGCATTCTGAGTGCAACGGTATAAGCAGCAGTACAAGAATATATAATAATCGAACCATGCAAGCAAATCTTCGTGATGACTCAAAACCGATACTCCAGGTTTATTTTACTGAAACGAGAAGAGGGAGTGGATTAACAAGTTTAATTAGCTATCGCGGTTTACATAATTCGATACGGCTTGTTAATGAACTTATCAAGATAATTTTAATTTAGATCAGGCGCAGTATTCAATGGTATTGGCCAATCAGAGCGGAGAGCGCGGAGTGAGGTGGGTGGGCAGAAAGAAAGGCGCGGGGTGGTTTGTTCGGGCCCCGGACAGAATTTAATTGGCTTTGGTGTGAAATAATTCTATGCAATGCGCACAATCAGTGCTCCTGTACAATAGTTAGGGCTTGAAATTTAAAGCGTTTTTCAAGCAATTGTTAAAAAGGCTGGATATTGGGAATGCATCTAACACACCAATCGCGTTAGTTTTTGTTGCTAACTAACTAACCAGGAGGCGTTTCGTGTTCGTAAGCTCAGCTTCAAACTGTTGAAGTATTTAATAAAGAAGGATCGTTCAGTCTGCGGCTGTATAGGCTCAATAGCGTCTGTATTCTGAAATGGAGGGGCCGTATTGATTGTCTGACATTTCTGCTTTTCTTTTTGCTGCAACAAACGCTTGTGTGAACAGGCGTCAACAAAAACAAGCAATGTGACAGCAGCTAGCGTTTAAAGTACAGGGTGGGTAGCGGCCAAGCTGGAAAACACCTGAGCTGAGTAGCTCTCAACCTGCTGAAGGCCTGAGGCGAGCAGTTCCCAACCCGCTGAAGGCCTGAGGGAATCAGTTCCCAACCTGCTGAAGGCCTGAAGGGAGTAGTTCCCAACCTGCTGAAGGCCTGAGGGGAGTAGTTCCCAACCTGCTGAAGGCCTGAGGGGAGTAGTTCCCAACCTGCTGAAGGCCTGAGGGGAGTAGTTCCCAACCTGCTGAAGGCCTGAGGGGAGTAGTTCCCAACCTGCTGAAGGCCTGAGGGGAGTAGCTCTCAACCTGCTGAAGGCCTGAGGGAATCAGTTCCCAACCTGCTGAAGGCCTGAGGGGAGCAGTTCCCAACCCGCTGAAGGCCTGAGGGGAGTAGTTCCCAACCTGCTGAAGGCCTGAGGGGAGTAGTTCCCAACCTGCTGAAGGCCTGAGGGGAGTAGTTCCCAACCTGCTGAAGGCCTGAGGGGAGTAGTTCCCAACCCGCTGAAGGCCTGAGGGGAGCAGTTCCCAACCTGCTGAAGGCCTGAGGGGAGTAGTTCCCAACCTGCTGAAGGCCTGAGGGGAGTAGTTCCCAACCTGCTGAAGGCCTGAGGGGAGCAGTTCCCAGCCTGCTGAAGGCCTGAGGGGAGTAGTTCCCAACCCGCTGAAGGCCTGAGAGGAGTAGTTCCCAACCTGCTGAAGGCCTGAGGGGAGCAGTTCCCAACCCGCTGAAGGCCTGAGGGGAGTAGTTCCCAACCTGCTGAAGGCCTGAGGGGAGTAGTTCCCAACCTGCTGAAGGCCTGAGGGGAGTAGTTCCCAACCTGCTGAAGGCCTGAGGGGAGTAGTTCCCAACCTGCTGAAGGCCTGAGGGGAGTAGTTCCCAACCTGCTGAAGGCCTGAGAGGAGTAGTTCCCAACCTGCTGAAGGCCTGAGGGGAGCAGTTCCCAACCCGCTGAAGGCCTGAGGGAATCAGTTCCCAACCTGCTGAAGGCCTGAAGGGAGTAGTTCCCAACCTGCTGAAGGCCTGAGGCGAGCAGTTCCCAACCCGCTGAAGGCCTGAGGGAATCAGTTCCCAACCTGCTGAAGGCCTGAGGGGAGCAGTTCCCAGCCTGCTGAAGGCCTGAGGGGAGTAGTTCCCAACCCGCTGAAGGCCTGAGGGGAGTAGTTCCCAACCTGCTGAAGGCCTGAGGGGAGTAGTTCCCAACCTGCTGAAGGCCTGAGGGGAGTAGCTCTCAACCTGCTGAAGGCCTGAGGGGAGTAGTTCCCAACCTGCTGAAGGCCTGAGGGGAGTAGTTCCCAACCTGCTGAAGGCCTGAGGGGAGTAGTTCCCAACCTGCTGAAGGCCTGAGGGGAGTAGTTCCCAACCTGCTGATGGCCTGAGGGGAGTAGCTCTCAACCTGCTGAAGGCCTGAGGGAAGTAGTTCCCCTACAGCATGAAATTTGTGCATGCAGATTCTACAATTGCTATTGACTGAGAATGCCCAGCTCAAAATGATTGAATATCCTGAAATATTGAAACTTTGTCTTGATGTCTAAATAAATCATCATGCACTATTGTAGACAGACCACTTTGCGGTTTTATCTGGCTGATTGTAGAAATTCGATAGAACTGCTGATAAGTTGGATTTTTATAGTCGCTGAAAATACCGAGGTAACGTTGCGAGGTTATTTAAGGCAAATTACTAAAAAAAGCAATTTAAAAGCAGAATTAACAAATATCAAACTAAGGACAACTAAAGCTACTAGTGGTACGGGCTCGTACTTGAATCAAACAAGCTAAATTACTAAGAAGAATCTGAACTCTATGACCAAAAAACTGACCTCCATCACCCACTAAAAGCAGACCTGCATGACCCAGTAGAAACAGGACTCTATCACCAAGAAGAATTAGAACTCTATGACCCGCTAGAAACAGAGCTCTATGACCCACTAAAAGCAGAACTCTATGACCCACTAGAAACAGAGCTCTATGACCCACTAAAAGCAGACCTCCGTGACCCACTAGAAACAGAGCTCTATGACCCACTAGAAACAGAGCTCTATGACCCACTAGAAACAGAGCTCTATGACCCACTAGAAACAAAGCTCTATGACCCACTAGAAACAGAGCTCTATGACCCACTAGAAACAGAACTCTATGACCCACTAGAAACAGAGCTCTATGACCCACTAGAAACAAAGCTCTATGACCCGCTAGAAACAGAGCTCTATGACCCGCTAGAAACAGAACTCTATGACCCACTAGAAACAGAACTCTATGACCCACTAGAAACAGAGCTCTATGACCCACTAGAAACAAAGCTCTATGACCCACTAGAAACAGAGCTCTATGACCCACTAGAAACAGAGCTCTATGACCCACTAGAAACAGAGCTCTATGACCCACTAGAAACAGAACTCTATGACCCACTAGAAACAGAGCTCTATGACCCACTAGAAACAGAGCTCTATGACCCACTAGAAACAGAGCTCTATGACCCACTAAAACAGAGCTCTATGACCCACTAGAAACAGAGATCTATGACCCACTAGAAACAGAGCTCTATGACCCACTAAAAACAGAGCTCTATGACCCACTAGAAACAGAGCTCTATGACCCACTAGAAAGCGAAGAAATCTTGGTCTCACTTGTCGGCATACTCGGGCTGATAGCGGTGCCGTTTTCGGTACAGGTTGGCCAGCTTGAAGGCCAGGATGAGGCTGGGCAGTAGGCAGATGAGGCACAGACCCATGCCAGCCCAGAAGCCGTTGAGCGGTCTCAGAAAGTTGATGCAGGGCCCACGTACCAAACTTTTGACCTTCTGATTCAGGCCGACACAGTCAGCCGCTGCTCCAACCACCAGTTGGACGGTGTCCTTTGATAAATGTAGCAAATAATTATTCGCACTGCACTACTGTAAGTAGCCTGCTATATTTTGAAAGATAAAATATAATAAGTTTAGCAAAGCGCTACTTACTCGGACTTTTAACCGCAATTGAGCTGTTAAATTAGCCATCGCGACGTTGATTGACATCTCCAGGTTGAAGGGTGTGTGAAGCGCAACCTCAGAGTCAAATAGTCGCCGCGTGATGCCAGACACTGTAGAGTTCAACTGGCGCAGCGAAGTACTGAGCCCCTCGAGGCTCATCAATTGGGATTGCTGCACAGTTTCTGCTTGGCGCACGACAGAGCTCAGGTAGGCAACAAGGGCCATGAATCTGCGAACAGGTGACATAACAACTAATTAAATATTTTCTTAAATAGTCAGCAGTGCTACGTGTTCAAAATCTTGCTTCCTGTGCTCAAATACTTCTCTCCGTGCTCAAATCTTGCCTTCCGTCTTAAAATCTAGTTTCGTGTGCTCAATTCTTGCTCGCAATGCTCAAATCTAGCTCACTATCCTCAAATCCGGCTCACTATGCTCAAATCTGGCTCACTATGCTCAAATCTGGCTCACTATCCTCAAATCTGGCTCACTATACTCAAATCTGGCTCACTATACTCAAATCTGGCTCACTATCCTCAAATCTGGCTCACTATCCTTAAATCTGGTTCACTATCCTCAAATCTGGCTCACTATCCTCAAATATGGCTCACTATCCTCAAATCTGGCTCACTATGCTCAAATCTTGCTCCCAATACTCAAATGTTGCTCCCAATACTCAAATGTTGCTCCCTATGCTCAAATCTTGCTCCCAATACTCAAATGTTGCTCCCAATACTCAAATGTTGCTCCCAATGCTCAAAACTTGCTCTCTATGCTTAAATCATGCTCCCAATACTCAAATGTTGCTCCCAATACTCAAATGTTGCTCCCAATACTCAAATGTTGCTCCCAATACTCAAATGTTGCTCCCTATGCTCAAATCTGGCTCCTAATACTCAAATGTTGCTCCCAATACTCAAATGTTGCTCCCAATACTCAAATGTTGCTCCCAATACTCAAATGTTGCTCCCAATACTCAAATGTTGCTCCCAATGCTCAAAACTTGCTCCCTTTGCTCAAATCTTGCTCCCAATGCTGAAATCTTGCTCTATGTACTCAAACATCTTCCCTACTCAGGCAATCATCACCTGTTTCTGTCTTCCACCTTGGAAGCGGTGCGCGAGATGTTCTCCATGGCGGCGAACACGGGATCTGAGCCGTCGATCAGCGGTCCGCGCAGCTCGTTGACGAACGGCAGCAACGGCTGAGCTGCCGCGGCCGCAGCCACGGACTCGGCCTGACTGAGGTTCAGGCCGATGTTTACTCTGGCCACGAGATCCGTGCGCTGTCTCTGCAGCAGGTCGCTGGTGCCATTAACAAACTGCTCAACGCGCGTCTGGATGTAGCTGCCCTGTACAAGGCTCTGGATGTTCAGCGCCGCAGTGACAGACGCGTTGCCGCTGCCGCAACCGTCTAGCAGGCCGCTGACGAGATTGAGCGAGTAGCTGTTCAGGTCTGGCGATGTGGCGCGCATGATCTGGTTTAGGCTGGAGTCCAGCTCATTGTAGCCCTCGGCACCTTTGCGCCCAGTCAGGTAGCGGCACACCTCCGTTTCTGTGAGGGGTCAGGTGAGATGCGGAGAGTCATCGATCCCCTCTAACCTGTGCTGCCTAATGGAGGCCCTCACCCCACTCATGATATTCACCTGTGAGTCCCCAACTCTCTCCATTCCTCACCTGTGAGTTCAAAACATTCATTTGTCGCAAGTGAGACCCTAACCCTCAATTGTGAGCCCACAGCCATCACTCATTCACCTGTAAATTTACAATCCTCACTTCTCACCTGAGTCCACAGCCCTCACCTGAGTCCACAGCCCTCACCTGAGTCCACAGCCCTCACCTGAGTCCACAGCCCTCACCTGAGTCCACAGCCCTCACCTGAGTCCACAGCCCTCACCTGAGTCCACAGCCCTCACCTGAGTCCACAGCCCTCACCTGAGTCCACAGCCCTCACCTGAGTCCACAGCCCTCACCTGAGTCCACAGCCCTCACCTGAGTCCACAGCCCTCACCTGAGTCCACAGCCCTCACCTGAGTCCACAGCCCTCACCTGAGTCCACAGCCCTCACCTGAGTCCACAGCCCTCACCTGAGTCCACAGCCCTCACCTGAGTCCACAGCCCTCACCTGAGTCCACAGCCCTCACCTGAGTCCACAGCCCTCACCTGAGTCCACAGCCCTCACCTGAGTCCACAGCCCTCACCTGAGTCCACAGCCCTCACCTGAGTCCACAGCCCTCACCTGAGTCCACAGCCCTCACCTGAGTCCACAGCCCTCACCTGAGTCCACAGCCCTCACCTGAGTCCACAGCCCTCACCTGAGTCCACAACCCCAGTCCTCACCAGCGAGTCCTCCCGCCAGAAACAGTCCCAGAATGACGGCGAACAGCAGCGCGTAGCTGACGAATCCGATCACCAGGCCGGCGCTGAGCAGTCTGGCGCCGACTCCCCTGTTGCAGCAGCGCGAATCTTCGTACGGCGGCTCGCCGCACAGTCCGTAGGCGACGCCGAAGTACCATAGAAGTACTACGAGGGAGCCGAGACTGGCGATAACAATGAACACGGAGTAGCGCACCAGATCGATGTTTGATGCCGCCTCGTCCAGTGTGGCAAACTGCCTAGTGATGGGATCCGTCACGGTGCTGTTGACATTGTAACTGGAGTTCGTTATGAATGAGCTCAGGCTGCTAAATAGACGCTCCACGTTGAACCAGATCAAATCAAGTTCCGCACTGCTGTTTAACGAACTTTGAACTTGATTGGCAAAGTTTAGCACCTGAATTGGATCAAATGGCACATGCTTTTTAGATCTTATCTTTAAGCTTGCTGGGTCCTATCTCCCCATATTGATAGATATCACAACCAAGAGATCTTATCTCCTCCTACCTATAGATCCCATGTCAATTACCTAGAGATCTACATTATCTAGAGATCCCATCTCCCTACCTAGAGATCCCATCCCCTACCTAGAGATCCCATCTCTGCTACCTAGAGATCCTATCTGTTGCATATGCTGCATGCTATGCTGATTTATTTATAGACTTATTCTCGTCTAAAAGTAGTCTATGTGCCATTGAGGCAAAATGCTACTGTACATCTTGTTTGCTAGAAGCTTCAATGCCCCTTAAGGGTAAAGAAATATAACAGTGAGCTTTAGGCTCATGCCAACTTGGAGCTGCTCTAATAACGCTCTTCTGAAATTCACAAACCCAAGTGCCTTCGTGTTCCTCAAACGTAACATGGCGACGAGGAAAAACCACTGGATTCACTGAAGAAGCTGTGTACTGACTACCTTACGTTCGCAGGAGTGATGACTCAGCCGTTGGATTTTAGACTTGGAGAACTGCCTCTTTCTTATCCCGAGATCGAGCAGTATTTCAAAAGACTGCAGTTTTACCTGGTGGCTTCAGGGAAGCAAGCTCACTCCAAAGCAGTACTTCTAGCGACATGCGGAGACGCAGCCTTCACACTGATAGAAGAGCTTGCAAAGCCAAAAGACATCACGAAGGAGGAAGTAACGTTCGATGATATCCAGAATTCGCTAACCGCACATTTTAAGCCCAAAACATTGCTTCACTATGAGAGACACGTGCTTCACTCCACGGTACAAATTTCACGTCCGCCGAATTCGCCACGTTCCTAAAGGAGAACTTCGTTCAGCACCTTCTGACTCCTCCAGGTCACCATCAGTCGAATGGGCAAGTGGAGCGGATAATAGAAGAGTTTAAATTTCATCTAAAGAAGTCAAACGCTACTTCTGACGCGGCTGAACTAGAGCGAATTGCAATCGCGTTCTGTCTGTTTCACAATACTACACCGCAATGCAATGGTTCTATTCCTGCTGGTTTGGTGTTTCTTCAACTGCCAAGAACTCGCTTGTCAAGAGTGTGCACTGACTGGATTCAACCTCGACTACAAGCCGAACCAGTCTTCATTCGTGTGGAACACAAGGAAGAGAGGGTTCCGTCAATGATTACTACTTCCGTCGGAACCAATACCTTTCGTGACGACAAGGGTCGGCTGGTACATCAATCGGATATTATACCAAAGCTTCATGACGTGACTGACGGATCTGATTCCGACCAGAATCAAAAACCCGTCTCGGAGGAAAAAACTACCGATGTCACGGCTAATCAAGCTACGGAAACGGCGCAAGAACTGAGGCGGAGTTCTCGCCAACATCGACCCCCTGATCGTTTGGGTTACTGACGTTTTTCAGCATCGGTGGGGGTGTTGCATATGCTGCATGCTATGCTGATTTATTTATAGACTTATTCTCGTCTAAAAGTAGTCTATGTGCCATTGAGGCAAAATGCTACTGTACATCTTGTTTGCTAGAAGCTTCAATGCCCCTTAAGGGTAAAGAAATATAACAGTGAGCTTTAGGCTCATGCCAACTTGGAGCTGCTCTAATAACGCTCTTCTGAAATTCACAAACCCAAGTGCCTTCGTGTTCCTCAAACGTAACACTATCTCTATTACCTAGAGATCCCTTCTCTATTACATAGAGATCCCATCTCCCAACCTAGAGATCCCATCCCCCTTACTAGAGATCCAATCTCTATTACCTAGAGATCCAATCTCTATTACCTAGATATCCCATCTCTATTACCTAGAGATCCCATATCCATTACCTAAAGATCCCATCCCCCTACCTAGAGATCCCATCTCCATAACCTAGAGATCCCGTCTTCATAACCTAGAAATCTCATCTCCCCCCGACTAGAGATCCAGCAGTCTCATTCACGAAGCAGCTCAACCTACATAACCCAGGGCAACATTGGTGATATTGTTGTGAGCCTGCTGAGCAGTCATGAGCTTCTGCATGAGATCAGTGTCATTGACAGATCTCATGAGGCTGTTGAGCTGGGTAATGTTGGCCAGTCCAGTCCTTGTCGCATTCTGGGACACTCGCAGTCCCAACAGCCGGTTGGCAATCAGGTTGCAGTCGGACTGGATGGCATTGAATGGACAGTCGGAGTTGATGCCGGTCAAGTTGGTCCTGAGGTCAGCCAGCAGCCGGTTCAGGTTGTCCAATTGGGCCGAGTAATTTGCGTAGTTGGCCAGGTAGCTCTCGGAGTAGCTATGCGCCTGGCTCAGATGCCGAATAGCTTGCACAGCATCGGCTAAGACTGTGTCAGCCTTGCTGCTGCTGCCAAGCGTGTTCCGCAGATTCATCATCGAGATGTTCAACGCCGGATAGATGGCCGCAATCAGTGAGACAACCGCCGAGAAGCTGTTGTTCTTGGCACGCAGCGGGATCATCGTCAGCATTTTCGCAACGTCGGACATGTCCGAGCTGAAATTGGCCAGCATGGTCGGACGGCCACTGTCCGGGTCCATCTGCTCGCGGACCAGCTGGTTGGAGATGAAGGCCAGCACAACGCCAAGCCTGAAATAAAAGCATTCGTGTCACGTGACTTCAAGCATTCAATAACTTTCTGGTGCCTGACAGCTCAACTCAGTTCAAGGCATCTGCATGCAACCTCCATTGTCTAGCATGCAACCTCCAGCATCTAGCATGCAACCTCCAGCATCTATCATGCAACCTCCAGCATCTAGCATGCAACCTCCAGCATCTAGCATGCAACCTCCAGCATCTAGCATGCAACCTCCAGCATCTAGCATGCAACCTCCAGCATCTAGCATGCAACCTCCAGCATCTAGCATGCAACCTCCAGCATCTAGCATGCAACCTCCAGCATCTAGCATGCAACCTCCATTGTCTAGCATGCAACCTCCATTGTCTAGCATGCAACCTCCATTGTCTAGCATGCAACCTCCATTGTCTAGCATGCAACCTCCATTGTCTAGCATGCAACCTCCATTGTCTAGCATGCAACCTCCAGCATCTAGCATGCAACCTCCAGCATCTAGCATGCAACCTCCAGCATCTGCATGCAACCTCCAGCATCTAGCATGCAACCTCCAGCATCTAGCATGCAACCTCCAGCATCTAGCATGCAACCTCCAGCATCTAGCATGCAACCTCCAGCATCTAGCATGCAACCTCCAGCATCTAGCATGCAACCTCCAGCATCTAGCATGCAACCTCCAGCAGCCTGTAGAAGCGCCGCGCAATGGTAGATTTAGCATTTTGCATTTTGGCATTTAAAATTTTAACACTTCTGTTGTGTCATTTCGGATTGTGAAATTTGGCTCCACAGAGCAACAGCTGCCAATAAAGTTTTTGTTTAGTTTACTCTTTAGCAGATAGCGAGATTTGCTTTGCAAATTTGGCAACAGCATTGCTTGCAAAGCTCTACTTGTCAACCGGAAACTGTTGCCAGATTAGATCAACTGTGCTTTTAGTTGTAGTTGCAACAATACTCACCGACAACAGCACAAGAACCCAGCTGCTGATGTCCCTAGAAATAGTCTGACCAACTGAAATCTCAGTCTGACCAACTGAAATCTCAGACTGACAAGTTGAAATCTCAGTCTGACCAGTTGAAATCTCAGTCAGACCAATTGAAATCTCAGTCTGACAAGTTGAAATCTCAGTCTGACCAGTTGAAATCTCAGTCAGACCAATTGAAATCTCAGTCTGACCAACTGAAATCTCAGTCAGACCAACTGAAATCTCAGTCTGACCAACTGAAATCTCAGTCTGACCAATTGAAATCTCAGTCAGACCAATTGAAATCTCAGTCTGACCAGTTGAAATCTCAGTCTGACCAACTGAAATCTCAGTCTGACCAATTGAAATCTCAGTCAGACCAATTGAAATCTCAGTCTGACCAATTGAAATCTCAGTCTGACCAATTGAAATCTCAGTCTGACCAACTGAAATCTCAGTCTGACCAACTGAAATCTCAGTCTGACCAATTGAAATCTCAGTCTGACCAATTGAAATCTCAGTCTGACCAACTGAAATCTCAGTCTGACCAATTGAAATCTCAGTCTGACCAACTGAAATCTCAGTCAGACCAACTGAAATCTCAGTCTGACCAACTGAAATCTCAGTCAGACCAACTGAAATCTCAGTCTGACCAATTGAAATCTCAGTCTGACCAATTGAAATCTCAGTCTGACGAATTGAAATCTCGGTCTGACAAGTTGAAATCTCAGTCAGACCAATTGAAATCTCAGTCTGACAAGTTGAAATCTCAGTCTGACCAACTGAAATCTCAGACTGAAAAGTTGAAATCTCAGTCTGACCAGTTGAAATCTCAGTCAGACCAATTGAAATCTCAGTCTGACCAACTGAAATCTCAGTCTGACCAGTTGAAATCTCAGTCTGACCAACTGAAATCTCAGTCTGACCAATTGAAATCTCAGTCTGACCAATTGAAATCTCAGTCAGACCAATTGAAATCTCAGTCTGACAAGTTGAAATCTCAGTCAGACCAATTGAAATCTCAGTCTGACCAATTGAAATCTCAGTCAGACCAATTGAAATCTCAGTCTGACCAACTGAAATCTCAGTCTGACAAGTTGAAATCTCAGACTGACCAACTGAAATCTCAGTCTGACCAACTGAAATCTCAGTCTGACCAACTGAAATCTCAGTCTGACCAACTGAAATCTCAGTCTGACCAGTTGAAATCTCAGTCAGACCAATTGAAATCTCAGTCTGACCAACTGAAATCTCAGTCTGACCAACTGAAATCTCAGTCTGACCAACTGAAATCTCTGTCTGACAAGTTGAAATCTCAGTCTGACCAGTTGAAATCTCAGTCAGACCAATTGAAATCTCAGTCTGACCAACTGAAATCTCAGTCTGACCAATTGAAATCTCAGTCTGACAAGTTGAAATCTCAGTCTGACCAATTGAAATCTCAGTCTGACCAGTTGAAATCTCTGTCTGACAAGTTGAAATCTCAGTCTGACCAATTGAAATCTCAGTCAGACCAATTGAAATCTCAGTCAGACCAATTGAAATCTCAGTCTGACCAATTGAAATCTCAGTCTGACCAATTGAAATCTCAGTCTGACCAACTGAAATCTCAGTCTGACCAACTGAAATCTCAGTCTGACCAATTGAAATCTCAGTCTGACCAATTGAAATCTCAGTCTGACCAACTGAAATCTCAGTCTGACCAATTGAAATCTCAGTCTGACCAACTGAAATCTCAGTCAGACCAACTGAAATCTCAGTCTGACCAACTGAAATCTCAGTCAGACCAACTGAAATCTCAGTCTGACCAATTGAAATCTCAGTCTGACCAATTGAAATCTCAGTCTGACGAATTGAAATCTCGGTCTGACAAGTTGAAATCTCAGTCAGACCAATTGAAATCTCAGTCTGACAAGTTGAAATCTCAGTCTGACCAACTGAAATCTCAGACTGAAAAGTTGAAATCTCAGTCTGACCAGTTGAAATCTCAGTCAGACCAATTGAAATCTCAGTCTGACCAACTGAAATCTCAGTCTGACCAGTTGAAATCTCAGTCTGACCAACTGAAATCTCAGTCTGACCAATTGAAATCTCAGTCTGACCAATTGAAATCTCAGTCAGACCAATTGAAATCTCAGTCTGACAAGTTGAAATCTCAGTCAGACCAATTGAAATCTCAGTCTGACCAATTGAAATCTCAGTCAGACCAATTGAAATCTCAGTCTGACCAACTGAAATCTCAGTCTGACAAGTTGAAATCTCAGACTGACCAACTGAAATCTCAGTCTGACCAACTGAAATCTCAGTCTGACCAACTGAAATCTCAGTCTGACCAACTGAAATCTCAGTCTGACCAGTTGAAATCTCAGTCAGACCAATTGAAATCTCAGTCTGACCAACTGAAATCTCAGTCTGACCAACTGAAATCTCAGTCTGACCAACTGAAATCTCTGTCTGACAAGTTGAAATCTCAGTCTGACCAGTTGAAATCTCAGTCAGACCAATTGAAATCTCAGTCTGACCAACTGAAATCTCAGTCTGACCAATTGAAATCTCAGTCTGACAAGTTGAAATCTCAGTCTGACCAATTGAAATCTCAGTCTGACCAGTTGAAATCTCTGTCTGACAAGTTGAAATCTCAGTCTGACCAATTGAAATCTCAGTCAGACCAATTGAAATCTCAGTCTGACCAACTGAATTCTCAGTCTGACCAACTGAAATCTCAGTCTGACCAACTGAAATCTCAGACTGACAAGTTGAAATCTCAGTCTGACCAATTGAAATCTCAGTCTGACCAATTGAAATCTCGGTCTGACCAACTGAAATCTCAGTCTGACCAACTGAAATCTCAGTCTGACCAATTGAAATCTCAGTCTGACCAACTGAAATCTCAGTCTGACCAGTTGAAATCTCAGTCTGACCAATTGAAATCTCGGTCTGACCAACTGAAATCTCAGTCTGACCAATTAAAATCTCAGTCTGACCAATTGAAATCTCAGTCTGACCAACTGAAATCTCAGTCTGACCAATTGAAATCTCAGTCTGACCAACTGAAATCTCAGTCTGACCAACTGAAATCTCAGTCTGACCAGTTGAAATCTCAGTCTGACCAATTGAAATCTCGGTCTGACCAACTGAAATCTCAGTCTGACCAATTGAAATCTCAGTCTGACCAATTGAAATCTCAGTCTGACCAACTGAAATCTCAGTCTGACCAGTTGAAATCTCAGTCTGACCAATTGAAATCTCGGTCTGACCAACTGAAATCTTAGCATGACCAATTGAACGAAGGTCCTTCAACCTAAACCTCAGTCTGACAAGACTGAGCATCTGCCAGTCTTGCCGGCATCTGTCAGTCTTGCCGGCATCTGCCAGTTGGGGCCAGTGATGGAAAGGGAGTAACTGGGTACTTACACCATGGCCGTGATGAGCACAAGGAGCAGTACTCCGTAGAACACTCTGCGCCAGTCGGATCCTCGCTTCTCCATCAGGCGACCTCGGCCGCCGCACCTGTGGCAGCAGCAGCGGCAGCAGCAGGTGATTAGGCCGGACAGCGGCACCAGGAAGAAGATTGCGACACCGATGCAGGTGAGGATAAAGTAGCCCATCATGTTCTGCCAGTACCGGCTTACCACCTGCGCAATTTCAGAAAGGGCATTGAGGGCAGTGAGCTGTGTGATGGCTGCTGCAAATAGACAGGTGATGGATGATGAGACAGGTGATGGATGCTGAGACAGGTGATGGATGCTGAGACAGGTGATGGATGATGAGACAGGTGTTGGATGATGAGACAGGTGATGGATGATGAGACATTAGATGAATATAGAGACAGGAGATGGATGATGAGACAGGTGATGGATGATGAGACATTAGATGAATATAGAGACAGGAGATGGATGCAGAGACAGGAGATGGATGATGAGACAGGTGATGGATGCTGAGACAGGTGATGGATGATGAGACAGGAGATGGATGCAGAGACAGGTGATGGATGATGAGACAGGTGATGGATGATGAGACAGGTGATGGAAGTAGAGACAGGAGATGGATGATGAGACAGGTGATGGATGCTGAGACAGGAGATGGATGATGAGACAGGTGATGGATGTAGAGACAGGAGATGGATGATGAGACAGGTGATGGATGATGAGACATTAGATGAATATAGAGACAGGTGATGGATGCTGAGACAGGTGATGGATGCTGAGACAGGTGATGGATGATGAGACAGGTGATGGATGATGAGACAGGAGATGGATGATGAGACAGGAGATGGATGATGAGACAGGTGATGGATGATGAGACAGGAGATGGATGATAAGACAGGTGATGGATGATGAGACAGGAGATGGATGATGAGACAGGTGATGGAAGTAGAGACAGGAGATGGATGATGAGACAGGAGATGGATGATGAGACAGGAGATGGATGCTGAGACAGGAGATGGATGATGAGACAGGTGATGGATGTAGAGACAGGAGATGGATGATGAGACAGGTGATGGATGATGAGACATTAGATGAATATAGAGACAGGTGATGGATGCTGAGACAGGTGATGGATGCTGAGACAGGTGATGGATGATGAGACAGGTGATGGATGATGAGACAGGTGATGGATGATGAGACAGGTGATGGATGATGAGACAGGTGATGGTTGATGAGACAGGTGATGGATGTAGAGACAGGAGATGGATGATGAGACAGGTGATGGATGCTGAGACAGGAGATGGATGATGAGACAGGTGATGGATGATGAGACAGGTGATGGATGATGAGACAGGAGATGGATGATAAGACAGGTGATGGATGATGAGACAGGAGATGGATGATGAGACAGGTGATGGAAGTAGAGACAGGAGATGGATGATGAGACAGGTGATGGATGCTGAGACAGGAGATGGATGATGAGACAGGTGATGGATGATGAGACAGGTGATGGATGATGAGACAGGAGATGGATGATAAGACAGGTGATGGATGATGAGACAGGAGATGGATGATGAGACAGGTGATGGAAGTAGAGACAGGTGATGGATGATGAGACAGGAGATGGATGATGAGACAGGAGATGGATGCAGAGACAGGAGATGGATGATGAGACAGGTGATGGATGTAGAGACAGGAGATGGATGATGAGACAGGTGATGGATGATGAGACAGGAGATGGATGATGAGACAGGTGATGGATGATGAGACAGGAGATGGATGATGAGACAGGTGATGGATGATGAGACAGGTGATGGATGCTGAGACAGGAGATGGATGATGAGACAGGTGATGGATGCTGAGACAGGTGATGGATGATGAGACAGGTGATGGGTGATGAGACAGGAGATGGATGATGAGACAGGTGATGGATGATGAGACAGGTGATGGATGTAGAGATAGGTGATGGATGTAGAGACAGGTGATGGGTGTAGAGACAGGTGATGGATGTAGAGACAAGTGATGGATGATGAGACAGGAGATGGATGCTGAGACAGGTGATGGATGATGAGACAGGAGATGGATGATGAGACAGGTGATGGATGATGAGACAGGAGATGGATGCTGAGACAGGTGATGGATGATGAGACAGGAGATGGATGATGAGACAGGTGATGGATGAAGAGACAGGTGATGGATGATGAGACAGGTGATGGATGCTGAGACAGGTGATGGATGATGAGACAGGAGAACGATGTAGAGACAGGTGATGGATGAAGAGACAGGTGATGGATGATAAGACAGGTGATGGATGTAGAGATAGGTGATGGATGATGAGACAGGTGATGGATGATGAGACAGGTGATGGATGATGAGACAGGTGATGGATGAAGAGACAGGTGATGGATGATGAGACAGGAGATGGATGATGAGACAGGTGATGGATGATGAGACAGGTGATGGATGATGAGACAGGTGATGGATGATGAGACAGGTGATGGATGATGAGACAGGTGATAGATGTAGAGACAGAGATTTGAAGTGATTTTTTTGGTGAGACATCAATTATAGGTTGTTTTATATTGTTTTCGAAGCGGAGGCAGATCAATTTCATAGTTCTTGGAACCGTGCAGAAAATTGGTCGGGTCCTTTAAAATACAAATCGATATTGCAGATCACTACAGGGATGGGGTCGGTTTTTTGGGACCATGGCATGCTATTAAATGCGGCTCTTTTACCCCAAAATTCACATCCGGCTGGTCGGTTAACAACTGTCTGGTGTTCCACTTTCCAAAAACTTTCTCACTTCCTGTCCGTTTACCCCGCAGAGCAGTTCAGTTGAGCACAAGGCTATACTCACAGCTTTCCAGTCGCTGAACACGCGGCTGCTGTTTGCCTTTGAACTGTCATCTGAAAATGCAAATACAAACTGATACTTTCAAGTGTTTTAACAGTAGAGCATGGTAGTATTTCAAATACCCACTGCCGACTTCACGAAAGTAGCTCCAAAAACTAATGACCGATTTTCGTAAAAGTCCATCATTTGAATCTAAATTTTCCGCCCTTTACGATGAACTGACTTTCAAAGTTGTCCGACATCAGAATCGTCAAGATATTCAACGATTCTTGTCGAAGACCCTGGTGACAAGGACAACTAACATTGTTCTGTATATAAACCAACATGCCGAATCCATGTTATAATATAATATTAAAAAATGTAGTCAATACAATTTAGTCAACAATAGCCAATTCGGTGTGGCCCGACCTCTTTGAGCTAACCCCACAGTTGTTTTTTGTTGGCACTCACTGAGTACGACAGTTAGAACATCGGTGAGCAGCACCGGCTTCTGGTTTGGCTGAATAAAGTCCAGAAACTTCTCTGTGGCATCGTAGAACGGCTGCACGGAGTCCGACAAGCTTGGCGCGCCTGAAACTCCAGCTGACAGGCAGGCAGCTGACAGCAGCAGCAGCAGCAGCGGCAGCGGCACCATCGTGCTGTCTCCACTTGTACTCTGAGATAGAAGATTAGTCTATGTGCTTTGCGTGTGTGCGTATATGATTCAAAACGCAAGCTGCTGTTTAATGCTGATGAGGCGTGGCGGGTTGTCTATGCAGCTTTATATAGATAAAAATGGCGGCTGCAACGGACAGAAAGTGGGCATCTGATGAGCTTCAGTCTTAACTATATTTTTCTCTTGACGAAAGCTCTGCGCGCCATACAGACCCGCTGTGTGCAGCCATTCAGAACAGTTCAAACCAAATTCTGTGCGAATTCTTTGCCAAGTTTTGTCTCGGGTGTACACATGCTAAGCACAATGGATGTGCAAATGCACATTTGCTTAGTGAAGACGCTTATTTTGCAGGACTACAATTATGCTAGGGCTATAGTTATTATTGCCAGAATCTCTATATTAAATTTCTATTTTTCTCTTCTTTAACGAATTTTTAGCCAACGAGTTCTTGATCTCAAACATTCTCGCCCTCTTTGGCAAACTTTTCTGCGGAAATGTGCTTGCAGTGCCAGCAGGAATAGCACATGCTCATTATTATAGTTGTTTCTATTATTAGGCTTACAGATAGAAAAATTTGCTTGACGTTTTTACATGCCAGTATCAATTCCCTCTGCTGTATTAGATGGAAAAAACTAAGAATAGCAATTACATAGTTTGGCCAAATAAAATCCAGAATAACAGCACGATAGCAGCTAGGGTGGATAAGAACGTCGAAAAATTTAAATTTACTATTCATCAATCAAAAGGATGAATAACTGCATGGTGTGATAACTGGAGTAACCAGACTCTGTCCTTCGGAAAAAACATTGCTTTTTAATATCTCTATGAATTTGGAGGATCCATCTTAAAGTTTCAACTGGTAAAGATAATATGCAATAAAACTTCGCAAAGTCACCACTAACTTAAAATAAAAAAATCAGGGAAGCTGGATAGACTAACAAAGGATTGAATATGTATACCGTAGTACGGTGCGAAGTAAGTGAAGTGGGAAATGCTTACAGTTCCCTTAAAAGTTTTCTGCTATTATGCTATTATGCCGAAGCTTACTTATGTGATGTACGCCATACACGCAGCTTTGAAATGTTTGTCTGAACTTTTTATTGAATTTATTGATTGATTTTTATTGACTTTTGATTGAATATTTTATCTGAATATGCAAATCAGATTGAGTACGCAGTAACTAAAATATTATACTCCATTTCCTTCCATGTCGCTGGCTGATCTGTTTTTTATTTATGGTCAAAGAAATAATCAAGCCCTAATATCATCACTGCAAAAAAACACAGGTCCATAAAACCGCAACAATCTAACGCAATCATACGACACAATCGACTGAGCTCAAAAACAGATCAATTCCAAGAAACATTGATAATTGCCGTAGCTCCGGCAAATACTTATGTGAATCAAATGCAGTAAGATAAAAAATAATAAGTGTATTTTGTTCTAAGATGAGATAAGAAAATGGCAATCGTCACTAAGAGTCTCCATGAGTTGTTTATGAATTTAACATATGAAACGCAATAAACATTTAATTCGGGATAGTGTTTTGACTCAGAGACTGTGTTAATTGCTAGGTATCAGCATCAAGCCCATGAGGCACTAGGCCTAGTAGTATGACAAAATATTAAGGAGATTATACAATCTAAGTCCTACTCTTAAACATAGTGTATATATTCCTACTCCTAAATATGGATTTGAAAGTTTTTAATATATTGATTTCGATGTCAATTAGCTAGTCAGCTTAGTCTTAAATTGTTTGTTTGCTCTATTGTCTATTGATATCAGTCTATATGAAGTCGATTTATTAGAAAAATGAGCTCAATAAGTTTTGTCTTGTCTTCGTTTATATAATAATGGTTCTATATTAACTTAGAAATATGATAATGTGATATAATGTTATTTTTATATCAAAATTGGGAAAACTCCTAGTTTGCTGTGCTAAATTATTTTTAGGTCTACACTTAAAACCTTTTCAAAGTTTAAATGGCACGCATGGAAGTTAAAATGACTTAAAATTATGCATGGAATTTGAAAGTTTTAAAAGGATGTAGTCAACAATCAATAGTAATCATAATGGGCAACCCAGTAGAGGAAGTTGCCAAATGTCTTCTCCAGGAAGAGGCGGCACCAGAGATACTTGTTCTGGTAAGTCTCAAATAGTGTGTCACTTGTGCCACACATTCTCCAGAACTTGTCCTTCACTTGTGCCCACGATCCCTCAATAGTATTAGTGTGCAGGATGGGATCATTGGGGTCCACGAAGGCAGTGATTTATTGACACATGATTCTGTAGCCTATTGTAAATTAATTTAATGCAGCAAACTAGGAGTTTGCTCAAAATTGTTATCTGTATAAAGCTATATAAATGACATTTAAGTATTTGTTTATTTAAATGGTAGGTAAATGTCACAATACAAGTAGCTTAGGTATCTGAAATTGATACAAAAAGTTGTTTAATGATATAAATTTCTGAAAAATTTCTTGTTATTAAATGAACTATTTTCTATTAAGGTTATGCCTAATTACATGGACATGGTGATCCTATAGGGTATCTAGACCTAGAATGCTATATCTAGACAAATTTTTCTAGATTTTGTTTAAACAGCACCTCAGTTTACAGGTGACTCAGACAGACAGACAGTAATGAATCAGACACTTTCCTATATGCTCTCCCTTGCAGTGGTAGGCATGGCTGTCAGTTCAGCAGAGCCAGTCTACAGTCCCCTGACTGGAATGGTGTTCATATTCAATCTGATAGTTGGCACCGGCGCTCTGACATTGCCAAGGGTGTTCGCAAGTGCTGGATGGCTTGCTGGCGGTGTGACAATCTTCTGCCTGGCCTTCCTCAGCTACATCACAGTTAGCTACGTAGTGGAAGTCATGTCTACAACTAATGCTTTAGTGAAGCGCGAAGAGGAACAGCGCTTGATACAGTCGGCGCGTCGCCAATCAGCTGACGCCGCCCTAAGTAACAATGACGTCACGGATAGTGAGAACTCGCCTCTGATTCGCAGTCCCGCCGCCAGTTTTGGCAACGAAACCGACGAGCTGCGCTATCCCGGCCGCTCGGCTCCTACTAATAGTAGTAATAATAATACTGCTAGCTGCAGCGCGTCCGAATTGCTGCCGTTTGAAATTACGCGCCGATTTGAACTGGGCCAGATGGCTCACATGTACTTCAACTCTTACCTGATCGTGGCGTTCTACGCTGTGATCTGCGTCTATCTGTACGGCGATCTGGCAATCTACGCCGTGGCAGTACCGAAATCCCTCAGGGATGTGGCCTGTTCTTATAATCCCTGGCTGAATGCCAGCATAGACAATCTAACCGACTCGGATTATTGCTGGTCGCCGAAATCCGGCCTCACCAGAGGCGACGCCTATCGAATATTTGTGGCCGCGTTTAGCCTGCTGGTCTGTCCGTTCGCCTTCTTCAATGTGCAGAAGACTAAATACCTGCAGGTGGCAACTACGCTGTCCAGGTGGCTAGCCTTCGGTGTGATGCTAGCCCTGGCCTCTATTACACTGGCCAACGGCAAGGGCAATGGAACTCCGAAGCCTGTGAGCTGGGCGCACATTCCACAGCTGTTTGGCGCCTCTGTGTATTCCTTCATGTGCCATCACTCGCTGCCGGCTCTACTGACGCCGATGTCGCCGAAGCGGCGCCTCCGTCTGGTGCTGCTGGCCGACTTCTCGCTAATCCTGGTTTTCTACCTCAGCCTGGCCTACACAGGCATATTCGCGTTCAAGGATTTGGAGGATTTGTACACGCTCAATTTTCAACCAGGTCGGCAACTGGCGGTACAGGTCAGAGACTTACATTTAGTTTACAGCCTTCCGCAGATCCCGAGGTTTGAGCATCCCACCTGATCCCAGATCCCCAGCTGATCCCAGATCCCCACCTGATCACAGATCCCCAGCTGATCACAGATCCCCAGCTGATCCCAGATCCCCAGCTGATCCCAGATCCCCACCTGATTCCAGATCCCCAGCTGATCTCAGATCCCAGCTGATCCCAGATCCCCACCTGATTCCAGATCCCCACCTGATCTCAGATCACCAGCTGATCCCAGATCCCCAGCTGATTCCAGATCCCCAGCTGATTCCAGATCCCCAGCTGATCTCAGATCCCAGCTGATCCCTGATCCCCACCTGATTCCAGATCCCCAGCTGATCTCGTATCCCCAGCTGATCCCAGATCCCCAGGTGATCCCAGATCCCCAGCTGATCCCAGATCCCCACCTGATCTCAGATCCCCAGCTGATTCCAGATCCCACCTTATCCCAGATCCCCAGCTGATCCCAGATCCCCAGCTGATTTCAGATCCCAGGTGATCCCAGATCCCCAGCTGATCCCAGATCCCCACCTGATCACAGATCCCCAGCTGATCCCAGATCCCCAGCTGATCCCAGATCCCCAGCTGATTCCAGATCTCCAGCTGATCTCAGATCCCCAGCTGATCTCGTATCCCCAGCTGATCCCAGATCCCCAGCTGATCCCAGATCCCCAGATGATTCCAGATCCCCAGCTGATTCCAGATCCCCAGCTGATCCCAGATCCCCAGCTGATCCCAGATCCCCAGCTGATCCCAGATCCCCAGCTGATCCCAGATCCCCAGCTGATTTCAGATCCCAGGTGATCCCAGATCCCCAGCTGATCCCAGATCCCCACCTGATCTCAGATCCCCAGCTGATCCCAGATCCCCACCTGATCTCAGATCCCCAGCTGATCCCAGATTCCCAGCCCAAACCTGAGCAAGCCAGCTTCTCGATCAATCGCAGGTGTGGCAGCCGATTCGTTACTTCCTGGCGCTGTTCCCAGTGTTTGCGCTGAGCACCTCATTTCCCATCATCGCCATCACACTGCGCGGCAATCTCAAAGCCTTGCTGGGGTTCACTCGCCGTAGCGGCCGCAGCTTCCACTGGATCACGGAGAGGCTGCTGTTTCCCCTGTTAGCGGTGGCTCCGCCAGTGGCCGTAGCCTTCGCCACGAGCAGTGTGGGCATGCTGGTGGACTACACCGGCTCCTACGCTGGCGCCCTGTTGCAATACGCAGTGCCAGCTGCTCTGCTGTACTATAGTAGGCGGCGGGCTGCATCTCAGCTGCCGCCGCTCGATGCCGACTCCAGATATGCTCCACTGCATGTCAGCCCGTTTGGCCACTGGCTAGTTGTGCTAGCCATGCTCATCTGGACTATCATCTGCATGGCTTTGGTCACCGCTGACCATCTGACGACGCCATTGACCAATGCTACAGCGCCTGGCGCCTCTGTTTCAATTTTCCAACCCGCTTTGACGCTTCGACTGGGGGCTTAATGGGCGCGACGTTTAATTGGCTGGAGTTCTGAGGTTCCCTGTTTTAGTGAGAGAGTCATTGGGATTTCTTATGACTCAAATTTAGTCAACTTAAGATTCGTCGATTCTTAACCCTTCAATTCATGATTTGTCGATTCATAACCCTTCGATTCATGATTCGTCGATTCTTAACCCTTCAATTCATGATTTGTCGATTCTTAACCCTTCAATTCATGATTTGTCGATTCTTAACCCTTCAATTCATGATTTGTCGATTCACAACCCTTCAATTCATGATTTGTCGATTCTTAACCCTTCAATTCATGATTTGTCGATTCTTAACCCTTCAATTCATGATTTGTCGATTCTTAACCCTTCAATTCATGATTTGTCGATTCATAACCCTTCAATTCATGATTTGTCGATTCATAACCCTTCGATTCATGATTCATCTATTCATTACCCTCCGATTCGTGACTTGTCGATTCATGACCCTTCGATTCATGATTTGTCAATTCATAACCCTTCGATTCATGATTTGTCGATTCATTACCCTTCAATTCATGATTTGTCAATTCATAACCCTTCAATTCATGATTTGTCAATTCATAACCCTTCAATTCATGATTTGTCAATTCATTACCCTTCAATTCATGATTTGTCAATTCATTACCCTTCAATTCATGATTTGTCGATTCATGACCCTTCGATTCGTGACTTGTCGATTCATAACCCTTCGATTCATGATTCGTCTATTCATAACCCTTCGATTCATGATTTGTCAATTCATTACCCTTCGATTCACGATTTGTCAATTCACAACCCTTCGATTCATGATTTGTCAATTCATTACCCTTCGATTCATGATTTGTCAATTCATTACCCTTCGATTCATGATTTGTCAATTCATAACCCTTCGATTCATGATTCATCTATTCATTACCCTCCGATTCGTGACTTGTCGATTCATGACCCTTCGATTCATGATTTGTCAATTCATAACCCTTCGATTCATGATTTGTCAATTCATAATCCTTCGATTCATGATTTGTCAATTCATAATCCTTCGATTCATGATTCGACGACTCTAAGTACGAGCTAGAATGTTTTGAAATCGCCTAAATATGAGCCACACGCTATTCTTTGATAAGTTTTTGAGCATTAGTTCAACCAATTTTCGATTATTAGTTCCACTAATGCACAAAATAAGGTTCCTATTCTTTTATTTTTTCCTAATAGATGCTATTTTAATGTCGATTCAAATCTTTGTATTTTTTAATTAAGATTTTAAACTGTAGCGTACCCTGTACCAGAAACTTTCCTGTTATTTCACAATGCACTTTTATCCACTTTGGCCGTATGAATGAATTCGCTGTGCTTGCCGCGAATCTTCATATGTTTTTATCAGTATTTTCGTGATCTATATTTCTTACTAATATTTGCATTACAAGATTATGGTCCCATCATGTCTGCTTGCTATATTGCTCTTCTGCTTCGCTGCTATGTAGTTTTTTAGTTTTTTAATATCAACACTAACAATGGCTTGTTACTGAATGCTGAAGGTGAAATGCCTGTATACTTGTCTTCGATATTAAATTGGTTTCAGAAGCTATCGGTGTAAGATACATTATTCAAAAAAATTGACACATGATTACAGTACTTTATTTGGTAGTATGTTGCTATCACAACAGACTAGAAGAGTGTGGGTTGCTGCTATCACAGCAGACTAGGAGAGTGTGGGTTGCTGCTATCACAGCAGACTAGAAGAGTGTGGGTTGCTGCTATCACAGCAGACTAGAAGAGTGTGGGTTGCTGCTATCACAACAGACTAGAAGAGTGTGGGTTGCTGCTCTCACAGCAGACTAGGAGAGTGTGGGTTGCTGCTATCACAGCAGACTAGAAGAGTGTGGGTTGCTGCTATCACAACAGACTAGATGAGTGTGGGTTGCTGCTATCACAACAGACTAGAAGAGTGTGGGTTGCTGCTCTCACAACAGACTAGAAGAGTGTGGGTTGCTGCTCTCACAACAGACTAGAAGAGTGTGGGTTGCTGCTCTCACAACAGACTAGAAGAGTGTGGGTTGCTGCTATCACAGCAGACTAGAAGAGTGTGGGTTGCTGACATCACAACAGACTAGAAGAGTGTGGGTTGCTGCTATCACAACAGACTAGAAGAGTGTGGGTTGCTGCTCTCACAACAGACTAGAAGAGTGTGGGTTGCTGCTCTCACAACAGACTAGAAGAGTGGGTTGCTGCTATCACAACAGACTAGAAGAGTGTGGGTTGCTGCTCTCATAACAGACTAGAAGAGTGTGGGTTGCTGCTATCACAACAGACTAGAAGAGTGTGGGTTGCTGCTCTCACAACAGACTAGAAGAGTGTGGGTTGCTGCTCTCACAACAGACTAGAAGAGTGTGGGTTGCTGCTATCACAACAGACTAGAAGAGTGTGGGTTGCTGCTATCACAACAGACTAGAAGAGTGTGGGTTGCTGCTCTCACAACAGACTAGAAGAGTGTGGGTTGCTGCTCTCACAACAGACTAGAAGAGTGTGGGTTGCTGCTATCACAACAGACTAGATGAGTGTGGGTTGCTGCTATCACAACAGACTAGAAGAGTGTGGGTTGCTGCTCTCACAACAGACTAGAAGAGTGTGGGTTGCTGCTCTCACAACAGACTAGAAGAGTGTGGGTTGCTGCTCTCACAACAGACTAGAAGAGTGTGGGTTGCTGCTATCACAGCAGACTAGAAGAGTGTGGGTTGCTGACATCACAACAGACTAGAAGAGTGTGGGTTGCTGCTATCACAACAGACTAGAAGAGTGTGGGTTGCTGCTCTCACAACAGACTAGAAGAGTGTGGGTTGCTGCTCTCACAACAGACTAGAAGAGTGGGTTGCTGCTATCACAACAGACTAGAAGAGTGTGGGTTGCTGCTCTCATAACAGACTAGAAGAGTGTGGGTTGCTGCTATCACAACAGACTAGAAGAGTGTGGGTTGCTGCTCTCACAACAGACTAGAAGAGTGTGGGTTGCTGCTCTCACAACAGACTAGAAGAGTGTGGGTTGCTGCTATCACAACAGACTAGAAGAGTGTGGGTTGCTGCTATCACAACAGACTAGAAGAGTGTGGGTTGCTGCTCTCACAACAGACTAGAAGAGTGTGGGTTGCTGCTCTCACAACAGACTAGAAGAGTGTGGGTTGCTGCTCTCACAACAGACTAGAAGAGTGTGGGTTGCTGCTCTCACAACAGACTAGAAGAGTGTGGGTTGCTGCTATCACAACAGACTAGAAGAGTGTGGGTTGCTGCCATCACAACAGACTAGAAGAGTGTGGGTTGCTGCTATCACAACAGACTAGAAGAGTGTGGGTTGCTGCTCTCACAACAGACTAGAAGAGTGTGGGTTGCTGCTATCACAATAGACTAGAAGAGTGTGGGTTGCTGCTCTCACAACAGACTAGAAGAGTGTGGGTTGCTGCTCTCACAACAGACTAGAAGAGTGTGGGTTGCTGCTCCCACAACAGACTAGAAGAGTGTGGGTTGCTGCTCTCACAACAGACTAGAAGAGTGTGGGTTGCTGCTATCACAATAGACTAGAAGAGTGTGGGTTGCTGCTATCACAACAGACTAGAAGAGTGTGGGTTGCTGCTCTCACAACAGACTAGAAGAGTGTGGGTTGCTGCTATCACAACAGACTAGAAGAGTGTGGGTTGCTGCTCTCACAACAGACTAGAAGAGTGTGGGTTGCTGCTCTCACAACAGACTAGAAGAGTGTGGGTTGCTGCTATCACAGCAGACTAGAAGAGTGTGGGTTGCTGCTATCACAACAGACTAGAAGAGTGTGGGTTGCTGCTATTACAACAGACTAGAAGAGTGTGGGTTGCTGCTCCCACAACAGACTAGAAGAGTGTGGGTTGCTGCTATCACAACAGACTAGAAGAGTGTGGGTTGCTGCTATTACAACAGACTGGACTATAATTATGACAAGGGATATGCGTCTATTTTTGCACAATGATTCTGAAATCTCGGTCTAGTTTTAATGCGATTCGCCTCTTAGTAATTATCTGTGCTTTAATTTCTATTAAATTAGTGTTTTTCTTTCTTTGGTCGGTCTGTGCCAATATAGCTATTGATCCTGCTGCTGTTGTATATATTCTGAACTACTGAGTGATGATTTAATATATATTCGCTCGTACGTGTATTGATTTATATTGGCCCTATTTTTTACATAAACATCTTGCACGAGTAAAAAATTAACTTTTGAGTGTCTCAAACTTCAATTTTTAATCGTTGGCAGATAAATTAGTCAGCTGCGATTCTAGCTACGATTCCTGCTAAGATTCCAGCTGTAGCTTCTGCTGCGATTCTAGCTACGATTCCTGCTAAGATTCCAGCTGTAGCTTCTGCTGCGATTCTAGCTACGATTCCTGCTAAGATTCCAGCTGTAGCTTCTGCTGCGATTCTAGCTACGATTCCTGCTAAGATTCCAGCCACGACTCCGGTGAGGTTTCTGTCTACCATTCCTGCTACGATTCTAGCTAGCCTTGCTACGATTCCTGCTACGATTCCAGCTATAACTCAGTCTTCGCTGTCGCGATTCAGCTAATTTTCTTTGAGCTCTGTTCGGCCTCTTATAAAAACCCTTGTTGAAACTTAGAACCTTTTATCTCAGACCTCAAAAAGAAAGCCTTTGCGTTTTTATGTAATTTTTTGCTTTCGGAATTTTCTAGAATGTCTCATTGTTCTATTCTTCGCTTCGTCTTTAGCAGCGAGCGGCACATGGTTCAATAGAAACATTTCATATTTTTGCAATTTGGCCCACTGAGCTTGGCCCAATTTGGCCAATTATAGTTCTTGTTTGAGAAGCCTAACACGAGCACATTTTGCTCGCGGCAAAGCGTTGTAGAAGCAGCATCTTATTTTTATTGGTTTGCTTTGCTAGCTGCCAAAGTTTTGCTTTGAGTGCCCTCTTCTGTCACTGTCCCAAAACTAAAACTGAGGCCTCGCAAATGCACATCATCATCGATCATCAATTATCAATCTACTTTACGATAACAAAGCAGTTATAATTGAGCAAAGTAAACGGCTTCTTCGTGACCCTAAATGCGATAATAGATTAACTTGCAGCGGAATGCTCTGATTTAAATGTTCACGAGCTGCAAACGAATTCCGTGTCGGCCGAACAACAACAACAGCAGCAGCAGACAAGCGAGCCAGCTGCTAGGCACGTGTTCGCATGCGCAGAGTGAGATATAGCTGAATGGTTTACCCTTGTAATCTTTTATTGGCCTTTTGAAGCAGTTGCATTTTGTCCAGGAGGGAGGGGTCCGCAGCACTCAACTCTCTCTCTCTTGTTTCCACGGTTGAATGCTTTGCGCGAAGTGTTGCACAATGGCACACGCATGGGGTTAGCATCGCTCGAATTCATAGTCACCGCCTCCCAAACCGTGGCTGACAGAAAATGAAGCAAATTACACAGCACCGAAGCTCGTAAGCCCAGCCATAGACATATCAGGCTAATTACACCGAGAAAAATGGAAACAAGCACAATAGCCGAAGAGTATTCGGTGGCTCGTGCAGCAAAAACGTGCCGTTGGAGGAGGGCACCGCAGCTGGGGTGAGAGAGGCTGCCTCAAGAGGGGTCGCCAAGACAACTGACACTGCGCCAGAAGCTAATAAAAAGGCTCGCGTGGGGCCAAAACAGGGGCGCGTAAAATTGAAACGAAATTCGTCCAGTTGAGTTAGAGCTGAATTTCAACTGAGAACTGCTAATGCGTCAGCTGCTGAAAGTTCTGGCGCTGGCCCTGGTCATCCTGGCGGTGACCGAGGGGCGAAGCATGCCAAGTAAGTTGCAGAAAGATGCTGTTTAATTAGCTAGGGTACTGTATGAACAAGAGAATTTACCTGCTGTCAAATTTATGCCTGTTATTTTTCTCACCTTCTTCTCTAGGATGCTCCGATGGAAGTCGGCCGGTCACCACTAACAAACGAGTCTGCTCCTGCAGACCTGTCAGCCCGCGACCCAGCAAGAAGGGCTCGCTCATCTTCGTGATCGACGACACTGGCAGCATGGGCCGCGTCATCAACGCCGTCAGGAACCACATCAACAGCATTCTGTCCGCCAACAAGCGCTTCGACAACTATGTGATCGCCACCTACGGAGATCCCTACAGGAGGAACGTGCTCAAGACGAAGAACATCCACCAGGTCCGCTCATTCCTGAGCCGTGTCCGACCTCACGGCGGTGGTGACTGTCCTGAGATGGCCCTGCAAGGTGTGCGCGATGCCGCCGCGGCTGCGGACCAGAACTCCGTCCTGTTCCTGTTCACTGACGCATCCGCCAAGGATGCCCACCTTCGCGACTCGGTGGCCAACACTCTGGCCCGCAAGAAGATCCGCTTCTTCACCGTGGCCTCCGGAAACCTGTGCAGAACTGATGGCGGTGTGTACAAGGCCATCGCCTCCAAGACTGGCGGTCGATTCTCCCAGCTCGGAATGGGCCTCGCTAATAGCGTATGTACCGGATTTCCTTTACCTTAACAAAAGTTCGGCTCTGCATCGTCGTTAAGACAACTTTGTATTCAAAACTATATCGTCACTTTAATTGCAGGTGATGACGTTCATCAGGAAGGCAGTTGCTGGAGACGTCAGCTTCGGAGTGTTCCCGCGTAACCCCGGTGAATTGTCTCGGGTGCTTGCTGGCCGTAAGTGTTGTTTTTATCTTTGCAATACCTTGAGTCGAAACAATGGCTGTGGGCATCGAGCTTTACGTCATACCTTGTACCTACCTAAAATTGTAATATACGGTTTTTTCCATTCATAACATAATCCACGAATTCCAATGCGATTGAAAAAAAAGTGATTGGAATTTTCGATTCATTCGCAAGATGCTCTCCTATTCTTGCTTCCATAGATTGCGGATGCCGGACTGTCAAGGACCGAAAGTGTGTCGGAACTGGTGGCGTTTTGCCACCTGTCCGACCGCCCGTCCGACCGCCCGTCCGACCACCGAGCAAGCGCTGCCCGAGCGGAACCCGAAGGATCTCCATCAAGAAGAAGGTCTGCTCCTGCCGACCTGTCAGCCCGCGACCCAGCAAGAAGGGCTCGCTCATCTTCGTGATCGACGACACTGGCAGCATGGGCCGCGTCATCAACGCCGTCAGGAACCACATCAACAGCATTCTGTCCGCCAACAAGCGCTTCGACAACTATGTGATCGCCACCTACGGAGATCCCTACAGGAGGAACGTGCTCAAGACGAAGAACATCCACCAGGTCCGCTCATTCCTGAGCCGTGTCCGACCTCACGGCGGTGGTGACTGTCCTGAGATGGCCCTGCAAGGTGTGCGCGATGCCGCCGCGGCTGCGGACCAGAACTCCGTCCTGTTCCTGTTCACTGACGCGTCCGCCAAGGATGCCCACCTTCGCGACTCGGTGGCCAACACTCTGGCCCGCAAGAAGATCCGCTTCTTCACCGTGGCCTCCGGAAACCTGTGCAGAACTGATGGCGGTGTGTACAAGGCCATCGCCTCCAAGACTGGCGGTCGATTCTCCCAGCTCGGAATGGGCCTCGCTAACAGCGTATGTACCGGATTTCCTTTCTGAGTTTATCAAAGTCTAAAGAAAAGTAATGAGCTACATATATTAAATTCAATATCTGCTTTTTAGGTGATGTCGTTCATTAAGAAGGCCGTCGCCGGAGACGTCAGCTTCGGAGTGTTCCCGCGTAACGCCGGCGAGCTGTCGCGAGTGCTGGCTGGCCGTAAGTGTTGCCCTGATTTCTGTTTACTGCAGTAAATATAATGATCCTCTTGAATCGTCAATCATTCGCTACGGAGTCCCTGATTGAGCCTCCCGTAGTGCCTTAACTAAACATTTTATATGAGAGTACATTTCACCCAATTCATGCGCTGACTGGCACTAAAGACTCACTCAATACACTTTGATGCTTCGTCACTGGAAGACTTGTGCAATTCGGCTTAATTTAGTAGCGGATCATGTTGTGCTGTGTGTTTAAATTATTATCTGAGTTTTTATTGCCCCTCACTTGCATTGTGTGGGCTTAAATACTGGTATATATATTTGCAGAAAGCGACCTATTCACCTTTTATTAAATTTAGGATTCTAAATCATAGCAAAAACATTTTTGAGGTCTCTCTCTCTTGGAGATTGCGATCATAAATGACACTTACCTGATCGAGACAGCAATTTCTACCTTTTTGTGTTGTTTCAATGCACAAAAGGGAATAATGAGCTATTTCTAATTGAAAATTCTGTAAAACAAAACACACAAAATATAAGATATGAAAAATAAATTGGGAAGGAAGAACAAGAAACTACAATTCTCCAAACACTATCCTTGATGAACGAGTACAACCACGTTGAACTCGACTAACGTCTCGATCTCTTTTTAGATTGCGGATGCCGCTTCGTCAAGGGCCACAGGTGCGTAGGAACTGGTGGCGTTTTGCCCCCTGTCCGACCGCCCGTCCGACCGCCCGTCCGACCGCCGCGCAAGCGCTGCCCGAGCGGAACCCGAAGGATCTCCATCAAGAAGAAGGTCTGCTCCTGTCGACCTGTCAGCCCGCGACCCAGCAAGAAGGGCTCGCTCATCTTCGTGATCGACGACACTGGCAGCATGGGCCGCGTCATCAACGCCGTCAGGAACCACATCAACAGCATTCTGTCCGCCAACAAGCGCTTCGACAACTATGTGATCGCCACCTACGGAGATCCCTACAGGAGGAACGTGCTCAAGACGAAGAACGTCCACCAGGTCCGCTCATTCCTGAGCCGTGTCCGACCTCACGGCGGTGGTGACTGTCCTGAGATGGCCCTGCAAGGTGTGCGCGATGCCGCCGCGGCTGCGGACCAGAACTCCGTCCTGTTCCTGTTCACTGACGCGTCCGCCAAGGATGCCCACCTTCGCGACTCGGTGGCCAACACTCTGGCCCGCAAGAAGATCCGCTTCTTCACCGTGGCCTCCGGAAACCTGTGCAGAACTGATGGCGGTGTGTACAAGGCCATCGCCTCCAAGACTGGCGGTCGATTCTCCCAGCTCGGAATGGGCCTCGCTAACAGCGTATGTACCGGATTTCCTTTCTGAGTTTATCAAAGTCTAAAGAAAAGTAATGAGCTACATATATTAAATTCAATATCTGCTTTTTAGGTGATGTCGTTCATTAAGAAGGCCGTCGCCGGTGACGTCAGCTTCGGAGTGTTCCCGCGTAACGCCGGCGAGCTGTCGCGAGTGCTGGCTGGCCGTAAGTGATTGTGCCGCAGGTTTGCAGCTTTGATTTCCAGAAAGTTTTTTAATTATTTGTGAAGGCTGTCGTGATGGTAGCACAGGTGTTTTAGGTTCAGAATTCTCAGCGAGGGAGGGCTTCATGAAATCGACTCACATTCTATGACAAAAAATTCATTTGGCATCAAGGGGTTGATTTCAGTCTGCTTCAGCTCGCCCAGCTGAAAAAAAGGTACCAGCATTTTCTGGGGTAGATATTGTTGTGGATGCCGCGTCTCCCCAGTCCATAGACTAAAATCTCAATAGACTCAACAGACTCAACACTGCCTTTGGAAGCGCTAAGCATTAGCTGCAAATACCTAAGTAACTACAACTGCAAGTATATTTTAAAGTTTAGAGTTTTCGAAAACAAGTTGAATTTGTGGATTTGATCAGTGGCCTTTGGATAGCGGCTCTATTTATCGACCGTTTTTTACCTAATTGACGAAATGAAAAGTTCTTTGCTGCTCGGTTTCAAATCCTTGTAACTTGCCCTGGTTCGTGTGACTAAATACCTGCGCACTGCAGACATTCTAGTGAGCCTTGGCTACTTTGCACCTTCCACCAACATTGTGCGGAGTTGCGCAAGAAATATGGGTGATTTCTAAAGAAGTGCGCCTTTATCATCAGGATTGAATTTGCCTTGTCGCATAACTAAAACATTTTTTACTTTTCAGGTTGCGGATGCCGCTTCGTCAAGGGCCACAGGTGCGTAGGAACTGGTGGCGTTTTGCCACCTGTCCGACCGCCCGTCCGACCGCCCGTCCGACCGCCAAGCAAGGGCTGTCCGAGCGGCAGCCATGAAATATCCATCAAGAAGAAGGTCTGCTCCTGCCGACCTGTCAGCCCGCGACCCAGCAAGAAGGGCTCGCTCATCTTCGTGATCGACGACACTGGCAGCATGGGCCGCGTCATCAACGCCGTCAGGAACCACATCAACAGCATTCTGTCCGCCAACAAGCGCTTCGACAACTATGTGATCGCCACCTACGGAGATCCCTACAGGAGGAACGTGCTCAAGACGAAGAACATCCACCAGGTCCGCTCATTCCTGAGCCGCGTCCGACCTCACGGCGGTGGTGACTGTCCTGAGATGGCCCTGCAAGGTGTGCGCGATGCCGCCGCGGCTGCGGACCAGAACTCCGTCCTGTTCCTGTTCACTGACGCGTCCGCCAAGGATGCCCACCTTCGCGACTCGGTGGCCAACACTCTGGCCCGCAAGAAGATCCGCTTCTTCACCGTGGCCTCCGGAAACCTGTGCAGAACTGATGGCGGTGTGTACAAGGCCATCGCCTCCAAGACTGGCGGTCGATTCTCCCAGCTCGGAATGGGCCTCGCTAATAAGGTGACATATTTGTAACCAGGTGTCTGTCGTGTAATACTTGTACTTTTGTTGGTCGAACCTCATCTTTACTCGAAAATCGCGAACCGCCAACCGCAGGTCATGACTTTCATCAAGAAGGCCGTTGCCGGTGACATTAGCTTCGGGGTGTTCCCGCGATCTCACGGAGAGTTGGACAAGGTGTTGTCTGGCCGTAAGTTTTGAATTCAGAATTCTTCATTGAAAAGTTTGTGGAAATATTTATTATCTCTCTCTTTTATGGCATGTCGAAACATTGGCATTGCAGACTGCGGATGCAGGTTCGTGCGTGTCTCCAAGTGCGCTGGCACTGGACTCATCGTCCCTGATCGCGGCTCGAGCTCCAGCACCGACGAGACCAGCACCAGCACGGACACCAGTACTGAGACCAGCACCAGTACGGAGACCAGTACTGAGACCAGCACCAGTACGGATACCAGCGGTGGCAGCGGCTCAGGCTCCGACGGCTGGGAGACCTCAACTCACGTTGAACGACTCTGCGTCGATCCGTACACCAACAAAAGGTACAAGCCAGGCCAGTCGTGGATGAGCAAGGCTGAGCAGATGTGCTTCCACTTCAAGTGCGGCACTGACCCCAGCTCCAGCCGGCCCTACCGCTCCGACTGTCTCAGTGCCGATGGCAGCTGCGTGACCGCGTCCAGCTCTGGTACAGAGTTCAACTGCAACGTCCACGGCTCTGCTGGCAAGTGTCAGTGCAAGAAGGAGGCTGACGGCAGCGTGTTCATCACCCGCACGACAACGTACACTAGCACCGTGGAAGAATAACTCAAACTGAAACCTGATCAGTAACCACATTTTGTTAGTTTCTTATAATTAGAAACAATTTATATGTATCGGCGTTTTTTATTTTGTATCGGCGATCAAAGAAAAATTATTCTCACGGTGAAACATGACAACTACAAAATTTGATGAAATTGCCACAAAAATGTGCTCAATAGAGACATTTATTTATTTTATAACTAATAGTTTATTTTTTACTGTCTAACACTATCTATTTCCATTCCGTTGCCCCAGTTCTCGTATTCTATGAAAGCGTGATTATGTTAATTATTATGCGTAATTATACAATTCGTGTTCCTGAAAACATTATTTTCTTAACAATTATCAAATATACTGGCAGAAACTCGTAGTTATGATCTCCCTGTTGAACATCATTAAAACTATCTAATCGATAATTTAGGATTTGCTTTTGTTATTTTGCCTTATGTGCTCAGTGCGACATCAGAGTACTCTGCTTTGAGTACAATATTTGACTTGGCTATCGATTTGCTTATGGCATTTATATAATAGAAAATAGGATACATATGAACTGTTATTATATAATTTTAAATAGTTACTTTGAGCAGGTACACATAAGTGTGTTATATTTAGATTTCTAAATGCTTTTCTTAATCTCTGCCGGAAAATCCACTGCTTATCTATCTACTTGTTCCCTCATTGTTCTCAAAAGCCTCGCGACTGTTAATTTTCTCCTTTTTCAGCAAGAAAACTGTTCCAAAGACGACTTAAAATCTGCAATTACTGAACACAAAATTTCCATTTTCTCTAATAAAAGGGATTTGATTTAATTAGCTTTGTAAAAAGGAAATGGGATAAAAGTTGATGAATAAAAAATCTGTCACAAGAAATGAATTAAAAAAAGTCTAAATTCCCAGAGACAGAATGGACAGTGTTAGAGAAAGCCTGAGCAGTGGCCACCCACGCGATCAGCTCTGATTGGCTGGAGCTTTTAATAAAACAGGCTCACGGACACTGTCTGTGCTAGTCACCTCCACACAGCTGACTAATCAGTACTAGAGTCGCAGAAAACTATTTCCTCTCGGCAGGCATGTAAGTCTACTCAAACTTTCATGATCAGTCATATTAGTCTATTCGATTAGTCAAATAACCGACGAGCTTGTCATTGTCAATAATGAAATACCAATAGTGAAGAACCTCCAGATCAATCAGCGAACTTCCTCCAGATCAATCAGTGAACTTCCTCCAGATCAATCAGTGAACTACCTCCAGATCAATCAGTGAACTTCCTCCAGATCAATCAGTGAACATCCTCCAGATCAATCAGTGAACTTCCTCCAGATCAATCAGTGAGCTACTTCCAGATCAATCAGTGAACTTCCTCCAGATCAATCAGTGAACTTCCTCCAGATCAATCAGTGAGCTACTTCCAGATCAATAAGTGAACGTCGTCCAGATCAATCAGTGAACTACCTCCAGATCAATCAGTGAACTTCCTCCAGATCAATCAGTGAACTACCTCCAGATCAATCAGTGAACTACCTCCAGATCAATCAGTGAACTACCTCCAGATCAATCAGTGAACTACCTCCAGATCAATCAGTGAACTACCTCCAGATCAATCAGTGAACTACCTCCAGATCAATCAGTGAACTACCTCCAGATCAATCAGTGAACTTCCTCCAGATCAATCAGTGAACTACCTCCAGATCAATCAGTGAACTACCTCCAGATCAATCAGTGAACTACCTCCAGATCAATCAGTGAACTACCTCCAGATCAATCAGTGAACTACCTCCAGATCAATCAGTGAACTTCCTCCAGATCAATCAGTGAACATCCTCCAGATCAATCAGTGAACTTCCTCCAGATCAATCAGTGAACATCCTCCAGATCAATCAGTGAACTTCCTCCAGATCAATCAGTGAGCTACTTCCAGATCAATCAGTGAACATCCTCCAGATCAATCAGTGAACTACCTCCAGATCAATCAGTGAACTACCTCCAGATCAATCAGTGAACTACCTCCAGATCAATCAGTGAACTTCCTCCAGATCAATCAGTGAACATCCTCCAGATCAATCAGTGAACTTCCTCCAGATCAATCAGTGAACATCCTCCAGATCAATCAGTGAACTTCCTCCAGATCAATCAGTGAGCTACTTCTAGATCAATCAGTGAACATCCTCCAGATCAATCAGTGAACTTCCTCCAGATCAATCAATGAACATCCTCCAGATCAATCAGTGAACTACCTCCAGATCAATCAATGAACATCCTCCAGATCAATCAGTGAACATCCTCCAGATCAATCAGTGAACTTCCTCCAGATCAATCAATGAACATCCTCCAGATCAATCAGTGAACATCCTCCAGATCAATCAGTGAACATCCTCCCGATCAATCAGTGAACTTCCTCCAGATCAATCAGTGAGCTACTTCCAGATCAATGAGTGAACGTCCTCCCGATCAATATACTGGCTGTGCAAAGTATCCTTAAAGATCGCGTGAGAGCTGCTGCACTAACTCTGATGGGAGAGCTAGAGGAGAGTGCACTCGGTCACTCAGTGAATAAGTACGATGCATAAAAGCACGAAGGGGATCTCGGAAAAAAAACTTGAATAGCCATATTTGAACAGTGAAGGCTACTAATTGCTAGCCAGGTAATGAGCCAGGTTAGCCAGTGCGTCCAGTCTAATAATAGAAACATAATGATGATGAGCTTTAATGCTCCTTTTGTATGAACTTGGGTGGCAGGATTCGGCTGCTATTACCAAGGGCCACAGCTGCCATTGTGACCGTCCTGCTCATCGGCTTCTGCAACTACGAGATTGCGACCGCTTCAAACAGGCGCTGCTTCGTAACTCGCCTAGACCAAGTGAGCGGTGCTCTTAGCGACAACCTGGAGTACTGCGACGTCGACAAGCAGTTCTGCTTTCGCGGCCGTCTAACGCGCCTAGGCGAGCTGGGAGTCCGCCAGCTGTACAACTGGCCTGTGAGGGCGGGCCGGGTGATGCGCGGCTGCGTACAGTCGGCGCAGCCGCCAGACGAGGGTGTGCGCCGCTGGTACCAGCCGAACGGTCTGGTTGTGTGCGTGCGTGACGGTTGCAACAAGTAGCCATTTGATCAGCCGGCCGCCGAGTTATTGTTCGGAAAGCAACATTGACTTTAGTAGTAGCGCTTAATGCTATAATGCTTAATGATAACTCCATAACACAAAATTGAAAAGGCAACGATTCAAAGATTTTACTTGAATACATCTTGGTGTAAAAGAGTAGACTATTGGATCAATAAATAAATTATTTTACTTAATCTGTCTGCCCTGATTGAGCCACATGTGCAGCCGACTAAGCTATTGCGCGGCGAATCTGAAAGCTGCGTACGGCTGTTCAGTTCAATGTCCAATGTTCAATGCTCGCCCAGCTGTAAAATGGGCGCCAGCATCAGCTCGGGTTGAAAGCTTGGTGGGTGTGGCGGCCTCCCGCCAGTCCACGGACTGAACAGCTGCGTACATAAGCTCCTTTGAAAGCGATAGCTTATTGTGGGATTTTTAACTACTTATCTATATTTTTATTTTCTTACCACTAGTTTATTGGTAAGATATGTAACAGCACATTTTTTAAACCATGAAGCTCAAGCTAGAGTTAAGCGACAACTCATTGTTACTTTACAGCACCTCCCATGAGTTCTTTTGAGCATTTAAAGTACTGCGTTCGTTGATCAACAACAACGGCAACAACAAAGGACGCAAGACGCAGAGCCAGCATGCGACATGCGAACAAAGTCCGCCCCGTTGGCAGTGTCTGGCGCACCGGCATCGCTTAGCGGAGGGTCCGAGCCTGGCCGCGCCTGAACGGGCCCTGCAAGGTGAGCAGCAGGACGTCCTGGACAGGTTTGACGGCAGTAATTTTCAGCCCGAATCACATGGCCCGCTAGTCGAAGTCGCCGCTGGCGCAGGATGGTGGACGGGCGTTGCAGCTGATCATAAAAAATAATCTAGTCAGTACAGGAAAACTATTGATTTTCGAAAAATCCAGATTATGCGCAAATACTGAAATTCAGCTTTCATTAAATATACATTTCAGTTCCAAATTTTACTGAAGGTTCTCCATCATATAGACGCATTCGACATTGTAGAGAAAATGATTTGCGTTGTGTCTGCGCTATTTTCAAGAATTATATGTAGATTGATGTTCATACATCCTTACTCTGAATTCCGGCGGATATGTTAAAATTACCCTTGTTTTCCAAAAACATCCCGAATATAGCATGCAAAAGTTCGCATATTTATCATTGCGATAACATGTTACCGTGTTACAGTTACATTATAATTTATTATAAACGAAAATAATAAATTATAAATTAAAAACATAATTTATATTAATGAATACTTTCAGCGGCTTGAAATAACTGTCAAAGTACAATAGAAATGTAGAAATGTATAGAAATACTATAGAATTCTATAGACTACTATAGAATACTATAGAATACTATAGAAATTACATTATACGTTTGTTTTCACGATTTACTTTCATAGAAATGCTCGAATTCTGTAACACGGTAAGTCGGTAACATGTTATCGCAGGATAAATATGCGAACTTTTGCATGTTACATTCGGGATGTTTTTGGAAAACAGCCCTCGTTAAAATTCATTAAGCGTAAATTGTCATTCTAATTCCGTGGTGTCGCATTTATTTAAACTCATTCGTGTCGGTTCTAGTTAAATAGTTGTTCCGTGCCTAGGCTTGTCTAACGTAGTCCAGGTCTAGTCTCTAGATGTGTTAGTTTACAAACTATTTTCTGTTTTATTTTATTTTTAACGAAAAATTGGCCCCTATTTTTACATCTGGGTACTTTTGTATCTGCAAGATTTGCCTGTATTACATTTTAAGCAGAATGCCTGAATACAATGTGTATTATACATACTTAGTCTTAGCTTAACATCCAAATAAAGTTCTGCCTGGTTAGCTAGCTCCTTAGAAAACCAAAGACTGACCCAAAAACCAAATACATGATCCATCATTGACTTTTGATTTAAATCTAATCAAGCTCTTACTTTTTTATATATTCTACCATATTTGTGTAGACATTTAGCTAACTAACTATAAAAACTTGTTATGTGGTTATTGAAGCATTGAATTACATCAACTTGGTTAATGCATCTTCTGTGTTCATTTGTAAGCTCTGCTACAATTGTTAGCAAAATGCTTGCTACCCATACATGCGCAACACCTGGCCAACCCGGCTGAACTGGCCGGGTGAAACGAGGGCCAAGCAAGGTAAGTCGCTAAAACCAATCGACCAAGAGCAAAGAAATCAAAGGGGGGACCAAGGGACAAAAGGGAAGGTGTGAAGAAAAGGAAAAATGGGAGAGAAAAAGAGAGCAAATGAGAGCAAACTAAGTTGTAAATAGAGCAATGAAATGAAATAAGTCGCAAATGAGAGCAAACTAAGTTGCACCACCAGCTAAGATTTAGGAGGTTGCGCATGTATGTTGCTACCTACTCTACTGTTAACTATATGTATTGAAATGATTGGGATAAGCATGCAATTTTAAGTTATTTCTCACATTTTATTTCACTAGTCTGTCTAGGCCTGTAAACAGCTATTTTGGCCTAGCCTAGTCCTGGCTATGACAATCCTATCTTATCCTATATTTCATTTCAATTTGTCTCAGTCAGTTTATTAGCTAAAAAAAGAAAAAATGACAATATAAGTAATTTATTAATTGGATAGGATAGGATAAGCAGGAAATGCTGAAGGTTCAGCATATAATTTAATTTGACTTAGACCTAGGACTAAATAAAAGTGAATTTCTTACCATATGTGGGTAATTTCTTAGCAATATAAGGGTACATAATGAAGTTAGCAGATGACCTTGCTATAATTAATCCTTCCTTAAAATTTCAAAGTGAACAAATGCATGGTTGCTTATTAGTGGTATAAAATATAAATGCTTGATTGTTGACCCTATAATTTTGTATATTTTTTTCTAGTATAAGCTAGGCCTACTAAACATAACGGGTGATGTCCTAGTTTCCCAAATTAATTTATTTTGACCCCTAATTGTAGGCAAACAAACAAAAGCAAATTTATTAAAACAGTAAAACAGGTCATAACACTTAAATACAGTATTACACAGTATACTAGTAGGTCAGCCAGTACAGAAAGTTGCCAAAACTCTTCTATTGTAAAAGTTGTATTGTAATTTCTACTCATATTTTCTCTCTTTTTCAATTTCAGTCTCTTCACTCTACTCTCTCACTCCCCCTTTTCTCTCATATCTATTTTCCCTACTTTCAGGTAGTACGAGTATAATATGTATAGGTACTTGAGGTCATCTAGCCATGATTTTTACTGAAAATGAAGAAAAATGGGTCTAAATAATTCAATGCAGGAAACTATGACATTGCTGCTTAATAATGTGAGAGCTCCACTGCTTACTTTTCATTTAGTGCAATAATGTACGCCTGAGCACGGTGTCAATTTATTACATCACTAATCACTAGTACAGATGGTAATAAAATGGTTTCTATTTGTGTTCCTTTCTTTCAATTAGAGTATTTTTTATCATTAGCTACATTACAAATAGATTCTCATCACTGATTTGAATTGGATTTTGCACAAAAAATTCTTGCAAAAAGCTAGATAAAATAGTGTAGTTTTCAAATTCACTCTAGTAGGTAAATGAATTATATAATTTGCTACCACATTGCAGCGCTGGCAGTCTGCAGCAAGGCGGCTGCTAACAGCTGCCTATTCACCACGCTACCTGTTGGCCACCAACTGTGTCACAGCTGGCGGCCTCTTTGTCCTAGCTGACTGCGTAGCCCAGCGCTTAGAAACTATTGCCAGTAGCCATGCTGATAGCAGTCAAGCCAAGGTGCACGACTGGCCCCGTTCTGGTAGGCTTGGCTTGCTTGGCTTGGCTATTGCTGCTCCGGCTCACTATTGGTACTTGGCTCTGGACAAACGCCTGCCAGGCCGCACTCCCGGGACCATGGTGGCTAAGGTGACTGGGAAGCATTTGCTGGACAGCTGAGTGACTGGGAGGGAGATGCTGGACAGCTGAGTGACTGGGAGGGAGATGCTGGACAGCTGAGTGACTGGGAGGGAGATGCTGGACAGCTGAGTGACTGGGAGGGAGATGCTGGACAGCTGAGTGACTGGGAGGGAGATGCTGGACAGCTGAGTGACTGGGAGGGAGATGCTGGACAGCTGAGTGACTGGGAGGGAGATGCTGGACAGCTGAGTGACTGGGAGGGAGATGCTGGACAGCTGAGTGACTGTGAGGGTGATTCAAATCAATGAACATCTACCAAAGAACTCGTAGACAGTGCTCACAATGTTCTCTCTTGCCAGGTGTTGCTAGACCAGGCAGTCCTTGGAGTGTCCTTCAATCTGGCATTCTTCACCGCCCTGCCTCTAATGGAAGGCCGCTCCCTGCGCCAGAGCGTAGCCTATTGTCGGGAAAAATTTCCCACGGCTCTGGCTGTTGAAGTCTGCGTTTGGCCGGTCGCGCAAGTGGTGAATTTCTATTGGCTGCCAACCAGACTGCGCTTGATCTATGTAACCAGCCTGGCTGCTGTGTGGGATGTGTTCCTATCCTGGTACTCTCACTACTGTCCCAGTGAGGATGATGGCAGAGATTGATCGGCTTCATCAGCATGCATCCATAAGCCATAAGTCTTCAGCAGGTCGTCAAGGATTTTTCCTTTGTGCGTGTTTCGGCACCCAATGATGACTTACCTTATGGGCGTTTGGTCATCATCTTATGATTGACCTTGACGGTGTTTCGTCATATCATGAATGACCTTGAGGGTGTTTGGTCATCTTATGATTGACCTTGAGGGTGTTTGATCACCTTATGAATGACTTTGAGGGTGTTTGGTCATCTTATGAATGACCTTGAGGGTGTTTGGTCATCTTATGATTGACCTTGAGGGTGTTTGGTCATCTTATGAATGACCTTGAGGGTGTTTGGTCATCTTATGAATGACCTTGAGGGTGTTTGGTCATCTTATGATTGACCTTGAGGGTGTTTGGTCACCTTATGAATGACTTTGAGGGTGTTTGGTCATCTTATGATTGACCTTGAGGGTGTTTGGTCACCTTATGAATGACTTTGAGGGTGTTTGGTCATATTATGATTGACCTTGAGGGTGTTTGGTCACCTTATGAATGACTTTGAGGGTGTTTGGTCATCTTATGAATGACTTTGAGGGTGTTTGGTCATCTTATGAATGACCTTGAGGGTGTTTGGTCATCTTATGATTGACCTTGAGGGTGTTTGGTCATCTTATGAATGACCTTGAGGGTGTTTGGTCATCTTATGAATGACCTTGAGGGTGTTTGGTCATCTTATGATTGACCTTGAGGGTGTTTGGTCATCTTATGAATGACCTTGAGGGTGTTTGGTCATCTTATGAATGACCTTGAGGGTGTTTGGTCATCTTATGATTGACCTTGAGGGTGTTTGGTCACCTTATGAATGACTTTAAGGGTGTTTGGTCATCTTATGAATGACCTTGAGGGTGTTTGGTCATCTTATGAATGACCTTGAGGGTGTTTCGGCACCCTATGAGTGAGCTAGAATTTTTCTTAGAATTTAGGAGCTTTGTTTGAGATTGAGTTTATGCAATTTCAAAGCATTTAAGCTCCTAAATGTTTAGCAGTTGTATTGTGATTCTTACGACAGTCATTTTTGTATTTTTAATTTTTCGTAGATTTGTTGTATAGCCTTTTTGTTGTCTGAAGCATTTTCAAGCATAATTATCTTATTCAATAACCTCTAAATGATACTGTAAACTTGTCGACTTTTTGCTTATTTTTATTTATGTTAAACTTCTGTAAACTTTGTTGATCTAAATATCCATTTCTACCTCAAATAATAGATTGTCATTGAAGCAAAATTTAAATTTTTATATAATTTTTTCCGTAAATCATTTCAACTATACTTAATATGAAAACTACGAGTATATAAATTTCATGTTATCTTTTATCTTTGATAACTGATACAGAATAATAATTGATAAGTTATAAAATAATTGCAACGATTGCAATGATAACTTACGCTATTTCAAGTGAAATATATATTTGCTAGCTCCTCTTACCTCCAATGTTCCGATAGGAATTTCTGTGTTGAGGTTGTTATGGTAAATTTCTCGTTGCTAGGGGTAATTTCTTCGTCGTTAGTGTAAATTCCCCGTTGCTGGGTGCTAATCCTTCGTTGTTAAGGTAGGCCAATGTGCTTCTACATTTTATGGTATAGTAGTTAACAGTTGCTAGGGTAAACATATTCATTGCTTGGCCGGGCGGATGCATTGATGCAGCTGTACGAGCTAGCGGGATCAAAATCCCTTTCAGCAGCAGCTGCGCAATGCCCGGCCTCTTCCACAAGCCCTACCGGGTCAAGTCGCACGTCAAACTGAAGTCAACAGAGCGCCGGCAGCTCCTGGACGAGCTTCGTCGACGCTTTCCTGACGCATTCGCCGCCTCCAACAGCGGTGGCGCTGACGATGCAGAAGTGCGCCTGCTGGGCGGCAACCGGAAGCAGGATCTGTTCCGGTCCAAGATTGTCACCCACACTGAGCAGACCGGCTTCGTGTACTTCGCCGCCAGCCAGCCGATACTCTACGACTTCGACGATGGCCGGCTGAGCCCCACCGTCTACGCTCTATGGCGCGTCCCCCGGCTGGCCGGTCGGATTAGAATCGAGGCCGCCTCCGGCCTGCTGCCTGTGCTGCAGAATGGCGCCGACCTGATGGCGCCCGGCCTGCTGGCGCCGCTGCCGGAGTCGCTGGCCGAGTCGCGCGGCGGCCTCTGCTGCGTGCGGCTGGCCGGCGGCCCGGTTGTCGCCGTCGGCCGGACCGCCGCCACCGCGGCTGAATTGGCAGCCGGAGGCGGTCGGGGCAAAGCGGTCCTGATTGATCACGTGATCGGCGATCACCTGTGGCAGAAAGGCGACCAGAGCGCCTGTCCAGCCGCTGAGGAAGAAACTCCGGACACTTCTGAGCCGCTGTCCGAGAAGGTGTCCGAGTTGGCCTTGTCCGCCTTATTAAGTCGCGATGACGGAGCCTCAGCGGAGGCAGCTGACCCGGCGGAGGCTGGGAATTCCAGCGAAAGCGAGGCCGAGACGTCGGTTGATGTGAGCACAGCTGCTTGTACTCTGTGATACTCGTAACTGTTTTCGATATTCCCGAAGAAAAAATAAATCAGTTTCCACCAGTTTCCAGTTTCCTTAATCCAGATCCTCAAATTTGAACTTACACAGCCCACATCCTCAATATTCAATCCTAAAAGCTGAAATCCTCAAAATCCTCGGCAGGCCTCTGATCGGCACCTGCTAAACTGTCTGCTGCACTCTTTGATACAAAAGATTCGCGACAAAGACCTGCCGTTGCTATGCAGCTCCCTATTGGCCAACTACATGTCCCGCTACTCGCACAATAAACCGCTAAATTTGAAAGCCACCAGCTATAAAAAGTTTGGCCTCTTTATGCAAGCCATGCGAGACGACGGCCTGCTGGAGCTGCACAACGACAAAGGCGTGCTGTCCGTGGTGGCCATCAATTGGCGACACCCTCTGCTCCAGTCCGATCTCCATCCCGAGCTCATGTTCTCCGAGCCAGTCATCGGCTCATCAGCTGCTGCTGCCGAATCCGACTCAGCTGGCGGAGAAGGCCCGCTGACCATCGAGGATGCGCTCTTCGTCACCGCAACCAGCGGTGAGCTGTTCAAGCGATGGGGCCACGTCAAGGGCAGCTGCCTCACCGCCAAACAGCTGCGCCACTTTGTCACCGAGTATGTCAAGGCGGAGGGACTGCAGGTAAACGATCCCGCACCTTCCCCACTCCCATTTCCACATCTTCCCCACTCCCACTCCCACATCTTCCCCACTCCCACTCCCACATCTTCCCCACTCCCATTTCCACATCTTCCCCACTCCCATTTCCACATCTTCCCCACTCCCACTCCCACATCAATTCCCCATTTCCATTCCCACACCTTCCCCACTACCATTCCCACACCTTCCCCACTCCCATTCCCACATCTTCCCCATTTCCATTCCCACACCTTCCCCACTACCATTCCCACACCTTCCCCACTACCATTCCCACACCTTCCCCACTACCATTCCCACACCTTCCCCACTCCCATTCCGACATCTTCCCCATTTCCATTCCCACACCTTCCCCACTACCATTCCCACACCTTCCCCATTTCCATTCCCACACCTTCCCCACTACCATTCCCACACCTTCCCCACTCCCATACTGAAATCTTCCCCATTTCCATTCCCACACCTTCCCCACTACCATTCCCACACCTTCCCCACTACCATTCCCACACCTTCCCCACTACCATTCCCACACCTTCCCCACTCCCATTTCCACATCTTCCCCACTCCCACTCCCACATCTTCCCCACTCCCACTCCCACATCTTCCCCACTCCCATTTCCACATCTTCCCCACTCCCATTTCCACATCTTCCCCACTCCCACTCCCACATCAATTCCCCATTTCCATTCCCACACCTTCCCCACTCCCATTCCGACATCTTCCCCATTTCCATTCCCACACCTTCCCCACTACCATTCCCACACCTTCCCCACTCCCATTCCCACATCTTCCCCATTTCCATTCCCACACCTTCCCCACTCCCATACTGAAATCTTCCCCACTCCCATTCCCACACCTTCCCCACTCCCATTTCCACATCTTCCCCACTCCCATTCCCACACCTTCCCCACTCCCATTTCCACATCTTCCCCACTCCCACTCCCACATCTTCCCCACTCCCATTTCCACACCTTCCCCACTACCATTCCCACACCTTCCCCACTCCCATTTCCACATCTTCCCCACTCCCACTCCCACATCTTCCCCATTTCCATTCCCACACCTTCCCCACTCCCATTCCCACACCTTTCCCACTCCCATTCCCACACATTTCCCACTCCCACTCCCAACATCTTCCCCACTTCCATTCCCACATATTCCCCTGCACTAACCCCTACCTAAAAAATTCCATATTTCTTTCGCAGTCTCCGGATCGACAGGGCGAGGTGACCCTGGACATCCTGCTGAGCCGACTGGCCAGTCAGTGCGGCCGGCCAATCCTTGAGGACTCGCTGCCGTGGGAGCGCCTATTTCAGGTTCGTTTTCATCGTCAGGCAGTGTACACTATCTCACTGTGCCTTGGAGGCTAGCCCTCATGGGCGCTCTGCAAATTGGCGCAGAATTTCACAGAATTTCACAGAAATCATCTGGGTTTACAAAATACCGGTTCAGCCGGTATTGACATGTCTTATCACGGTATTCGCTTGTCTTATCACGGTATTCGCTTGTCTTATCACGGTATTGACATGTCTTATCACGGTATTGACATGTCTTATCACGGTATTGACATGTCTTATCACGGTATTGACATGTCTTATCACGGTATTGACATGTCTTTTCACGATATTCACATGTCTTATCACGGTATTGACATGTCTTATCACGGTATTGACATGTCTTATCACATTTTCACATGTCTTATCACGGTATTCGCTTGTCTTATCACAGTATTTACATGTCTTATAACGGATACACATCTTATAACACATAAAATGTGATTATCTTTGTAATCACATGTATTTTGTGTTCAAATTCATTTCAAATTCACTGGGGCTGAGAATCGAACTCCCGGCCTCCTGGTCAGAAGTCAGAAGCTTCTGCTATAATTCCAATATCAGCGAATTTCCTTCCTCATCCTTGTGCTCACTCAAGGTGTGCTCAGCCTGCATGACGCCTGGCTACCGGGTGCTGGACAAACACGGCGCCGTCCTGCTGGAGAGGCGGGGCGCCGCTCCGCGCGTTTCAATGCGGGTGGAATCCAGGGCGGCGGGCAAGTCCGTCAGCCTGCTGACCGGCCTGCCAGACTTTGGTGTCGATCCGGTCCAGTTCGCCAAGCGGGTTCAGCGGGCATTGTCTGTCAGTGCGGGTGTGCAGCAGGGCTCTGCTGCTGCTGGCGTTGGCGGTGCCGAGGTCGTCTCGGTGCAGGGCGATCAGCTGGCCTACCTGTACAAACTGCTGACCGAGAACTACCAGATTTCTAAGAAATACATTACCGGCTTCACGCCGGGTGGCAAAAAGAAAAACAATAAAGGCAAGGGAAAGAAGTGACAGATTTTTTAGCGTTTGATTTGTCAATATCCCACTCTAAAGATATTTTTGGTTTCTTTTGAAAATAATATTGTGACAGCGCTGACAAATATATGTAATTGGCATTTACATGATAAAGTTAATCTATATGTATTTATGTGTTAAATTTGACTTGCATTCATATAAAAAACTTTTTTGTTCAAAGATAAAAACCAACAACGACCATATGCAACATGGATTCCTGCTGCTAGGAACTGGGCGGATTCCTTCTGCTGGGAACTGGGCGGATTCCTGCTTCAAGGAATCTGGGCGGATTCCTGCTGCTAGGAACTGGGCGGATTCCTTCTGCTGGGAACTGGGCGGATTCCTGCTGCTGGGAACTGGGCGGGTTCTAGCTGCTAGGAACTGGGCGGATTCCTGCTGCTAGGAACTGGGCGGATTCCTGCTGCTGGGAACTAGGCGGGTTCTTGCTGCTAGGAACTGGGCGGATTCCTGCTGCTGGGAACTGGGCGGGTTCTTGCTGCTAGGAACTGGGCGGATTCCTGCTTCTAGGAATCTGGGCGGATTCCTTCTGCTGGGAACTGGGCGGGTTCTAGCTGCTAGGAACTGGGCGGATTCCTGCTGCTAGGAACTGGGTGGATTCCTGCTGCTGGGAACTGGGCGGGTTCTTGCTGCTAGGAACTGGGCGGATTCCTTCTGCTGGGAACTGGGCGGGTTCTAGCTGCTAGGAACTGGGCGGATTCCTGCTGCTAGGAACTGGGCGGATTCCTGCTGCTGGGAACTGGGCGGGTTCTTGCTGCTAGGAACTGGGCGGATTCCTGCTGCTGGGAACTGGGCGGGTTCTTGCTGCTGGGAACTGGGCGGATTCCTGCTGCTGGGAACTGGGCGGATTCTTGCTGCTGAGAATCTGGGCGGAGTCCTGCTGTGTTTTTGGCGCAGTCCAGTTGAGAATTATACGATTAATGATTTTGCCCAATGTTCTCCTGGGCAGATACCAGCTGATGTGTTTAAAGCTAAACTAAGTGGCTTGGTGTTGAAAGCCAAACTGTATTCTGCATATATTTTCATGACTTGCGTCTGTCTGGATTTAAAGTAAACAACTTTGTATCAGGTATACTCGTATCAAGCAATAAAAGGTAATCAACTGGTATTGAATTTACAGTGTAGCAAAGTTTATATTACGAGTTTTGGCTTAAGATTAATTTTGGTACAGCTTTCGTATTGCAGGGTGACTAAGCTGTTTCGATTTCAATATGGCGACCATCTTTCCTGTCCTAGGCCTTCTTTACCGAATATGAGGGACAGTCTTAAATGAAGACTTTCGATTCTTGTCATTTCAGATTTAAGTATGTGACTTTAGGTGTTTATTTGTAGGGGATTTTGTTATATTTTTATGGAATTCGGGATCACGAATTTTGTCTTGGGCTGGGGATGTGCGACGTTTTTTGGGGGCACCGCCCCACTACTGGGGGGGCGCCACATAGTTTCGTCAGCGGATTAAGGGCGGGGCCCCTTGCCCCCCCCAAGGCTACGCCCCTGATTCAGGGTGGGATTATAGGATTTTAAATGGCCAAATCGTGTGTAAAATTTCGGATTGATGAATCATCGTTACATCTAGAGTAACGATGTAGTAACAAAGAGTAAGAGTGCTTCAGTTAAAGTGCAGACAGTTGGCCACACGGATCAGTATTGAATTGATTCAATGCTGGATATCAACAGGCATAGGCTGATCACACAGTGGGATAGCTGGCCGAGCTGGCTATGCCGCACTGGTTGCCCTTGTTGCGGGACATGCGGATGTAGCCTTGCTCGCCCCAGAGCGCGCTCCAGCTGTTCTTCACCAGCCAGTAGTCGCTGCCAGCCAGTGTGCCGTAGCCCACAGTCAGAACGCCGTGGTCCAGCTGCTCGCTGCTGCACGATGGCTCATCGTAGACTCCTGATTGCGGGGAGGGGGTTGCAGGTGGTCTATGGTTAGCTTAGACTTCTCATTGAGAGGTCGTGAGTTCGAATCTCAGCCTAATTTGACAATTTGCGTCTCATCCCAGCAAGACACTTAATCCCGAGTGCTTCACCCAGCTTTAAAATGGGTGCCAGCATCAGCTTAGGTAGAAATTTCGTTGTGTGTGGCGTCCTCCCCAGTCCACAGACTGAACAGCTGTACACAGCATTTGGAAGCGTCTTTGAATAGCTGCAGCTGAGCCTCTGGCTGAAAACCTCATGCAAAATCTTAATTTCAATTATATGTCCAAGTTTTACAGTGCTGTGTTTTCGAACTGCGGCTTACCGCTCTTGTAGTGCTGAAAGCTGTTGTGCGAGGCGTCAATAGCAACGGACACCGGACCTACATTGGCCACAGCTTCCTTCAGCTTGTCCTCTGAATTCTGGGGAATGTCAACGTAGCCTGTGCAATTGGCCACAACCTTTGACCGGTCGTACTGGCAGGTGTACTCGCTGGCGTGGTAGCTGTACACGGACTCCAACTCGATGCCATTGTCCTTTACGTACTGGAAGGCGTTGTCCATTAGTCCCCCGTTGCAGCCCTGGTTGCCATAGGTACCGCCGGCGCAGTCAACGAGCTGCTGCTCTGACAGGGACAGAAGCTTGCCGGTCTTGCGGAAGTGCTGGCCCTCCAGGGCGCCAGTAGTGGAGAAGCTCCAGCACGAGCCGCACTGGCCCTGGTCCTTCACCGGCGTTACGGCGCCTTTCTGCCGCCAATCGACAGTGTCTGGCAGAGACTGCTGCACCGCCGGCGAGATGTAGGTTATACCACCGCGCCTGGCCGAAGGTACAGAGAGTATCGAATACTGGTAGTGTCCAGAGAGTATCGGGTACTGGTAGTGTCCAGAGAGTATCGGGTACTGGTTGTGTCCAGAGAGTATCGGGTACTGGTTGTGTCCAGAGAGTATCGGGTACTGGTTGTGTCCAGAGAGTATCGGGTACTGGTTGTGTCCAGAGAGTATCGGGTACTGGTAGTGTCCAGAGAGTATCGGGTACTGGTTGTGTCCAGAGAGTATCGGGTACTGGTTGTGTCCAGAGAGTATCGGGTACTGGTTGTGTCCAGAGAGTATCGGGTACTGGTTGTGTCCAGAGAGTATCGGGTACTGGTTGTGTCCAGAGAGTATCGGGTACTGGTTGTGTCCAGAGAGTATCGGGTACTAATAGAGTATTAAATTCAAGTCAAGCAAGACAAAAGCGTCCCCTGCCCCCTATGCTCACCTGTTTCTCCGGTTGCCTTGCCTCCTTAGTCCGGTCATGGTGTCCAGGAATTCCTGGTGAGTCATGTCAGCAAACGGGCCCACGCCGAGGGTGTAGGTCTTGAGTCCCCGCTCCGCCAATCGGTTGTGTCGTTGGATGTAAATAACGTTGCTGCGGAAGATGTGCATTCTTTCAAATTCTGCCTTTGAGTCTCGGTAGACTCGACCGAAGCGCAGTTTAAACAGCGACCAGTCTTTGTGCAGACTCATCCAACTGTACCTCGATGTCCTCTCGTGACCATCTGGCCTTCCAATCGGGCTATTGTCCCTTTGGGAGTATTTGACTTCGGACATTTGGACGATGTCCGGCAGAGCACTAACTGCCGCTGTAAGCAGCAGGCCTACAAGCACAAGCTTCATGATCGATCAACTTTAGCAGCAAATCTTGACTAGCTATCTGTAGAGCGGGACTGCAAGGCAAACATTCTGCTGCAGTTTCTTATAAACATTTATAGCCAGCTATGCACACACCTGCAATGCAAGCTGAATTTCGGTACAGATGAAATGCTTTCTGGTCATGTGAGTTTCAAAGTCCATGTATTTGGGTCAAATGCGTCATGATGAATAGACTACTATTTTAAGAAATCCGGCTGAAATGCCTTTTCTTTGGTAAAAGGTTTGACTGGGGAAAATGTTTATGTGCCAGTGGGGTTTAAAAACGCGTCATTTTGGCGTCATCGGCAACTGATTGTACACCCGCGTTGATCATTTAAATTAAATGCTTGTTTATCTGTGCTAAAATATCTGTAAAACTGTATTCTGAAGCCAAGAAAGTTCTCTAAATTATGTGCTTCCGCACAAAGATAAGCTTGCTAGCTGCGTACCCACTTGGTAAGATGAAGTTCAGATTCTAGCCAAGCAGGTGAATACCTTTTCATAAAGGTCTGACTCATCTTAGCTAGATCTAGCAAGCTTTGGCCTTATGATTCACATTGTCTTGAATTGTTAAGTGAGGCATTTTGAATTAAATAAATGATGTATAAATGCCAAAAATGTAGATAGCAAACAAACGATTGAGATCTACTAGTTATAACGGCGGATGACTGGTAACCAGACCACTGACGTTGACAAACTGCTGACTAATTTCACGATTAATCGCGCTTTCATTGTCATCACGTGATTAACAGTAGAAAGACCGGGGGTATTTCAAATACCCACTGCCTACTGCACAAAAGCTCCCAAACCGAATGACCGATTTTCGTGAAAGTCCACCGAAACTGCAAAACAATTCCCCATAGAAGCCAATGTGGTCTAAAAATACTAAGCCCATAGAAATTAAGCTAAAAGTCGAGATTGAATTCGCCGAAATTTCATTTGAATTCGGGTTACGCGCCAATGGCTTGTATTCATTTGACAGGACAAAAAGCTTCGAAGGGGAAACAATCAAAGAGGAAACAAAGTTTGCGAACTGATGTAGAATGAAGTCAACCGAACGATCAAAGAAAAGAGCAATCAATTATGCCAAAATGTCTTCATGATTCAGGCAGCATTTCAAGTAGGTTGCCGTGTGATTAGCCCACTGCAAGCACTTACTGCTGTGTGATCTCCTGTAGGGCGACCGTCACCTCACGTCTCAGAATTCCCATTCTCCAGGTGTGCAATGTGATGCCAAGGTTTGCTGCTGCAGCCGTATTGAGCAGTTCCGCACGAACTTCAGGCTGTGAGAGCAAGCGTCCGACGGCAGTCTTTAAGCAGGAGCCAGCAATCTCAGCCGCATTTAAAAAGGGCGAGTATGGAGCCAGCTGTTTGGTGGAATGACCTGCATCAAGCCCAGGAACATTGTTGTGAGCGCGAGCGCCATCATACACCAGAGTCCATGGCTCGTCCACTAGCTCATTTAACTCAGACAAAAATGCTGCGAAATGGTCGCTTGTGAATCCGCCATCCACCAGCGCATGGGGTGAAACTGCCAGACAAATTGTCAGGTTTCTCCCTCGTTGTCCGCTCGTAATCATAACGGCTTAATCTCTATGGGCTTACTATTTTTAGACCACATTGGCTTCTATGGGGAATTGTTTTGCAATTTCGGCGAATTCTATTGCAAAAAGATATATTTATTTATTTCTTTATTTGTTTATTTATTTTTATTCGCTATTTCTTCCTAGCTTTAATAGTGCGAATTGTTGAAAGCGAATGACTATATTTTCACAAGCTGCAACAAATTTTTGCCATAGACAATACAAGAAAAAATGTGACGGATTGAAATCAAGTGCACTTGGCTGCAGATGAATATCTTTTGTTGAAATCGAATGCAAGGTTGCCAAATTTGGATGCTGGTCTGCGACTGGTTAAAAATAGATAGATGAATTTGATTGCAAAATTTGATTGAAATTGAACGAAAAAATGTGTATTATTGTCTATGTCCCAAACCGGGCAGACAGGTTGATGCTGATGGCTAATTAGTTAGCTAGCGATCTAATTCATTTCTAAAAGTTGAGCTGTTTGTTTAATTAAGAAAGAATTGGTTTTACTAACTAAAATCTTGTTTTATAGAACCGGTTTGTATTAACCTTCTTTGTCACACTGACACAATTAATTCATGGCAAATGAGGAGGACAAGAACAAAAGAGATGAAATAAAGAGCTCAATATCGCCAAGTAAGTAACAAATCAATACTTTTTGCCTTTGCTTAAAATCGAAGGCTCATTAATTGATGGAGAAATCGAAAAAATACATAACAGTTCTGAGATATAGACTGTCATTTCACTGTCACGAGTTGGCAGTCAACAATTTCACTGCCTGTAGCATTTGACGAGGTGTGTTTCATCATGTGAGATATGATAAGGGAGTGTTAGATATGAAGAGAGAGTGTTAGATATGATGAGGGTGTGTTAGATATGATGAGGGAGTGTTAGATATTATGAGGGAGTGTTAGATATGATGAGAGAGTGTTAGATATGATGAGGGAGTGTTAGATATGATGAGGGAGTTTTAGATATCATGAGGGTGTGCTAGATATGATGAGGGAGTGTTAGATATTATGAGGGAGTGTTAGATATGATGAGAGAGTGTTAGATATTATGAAGGAGTGTTAGATATGATGACAGTGTGTTAGATATGATGAGGGTGTGTTAGATATGATGAGAGTGTGTTAGATATGATGACAGTGTGTTAGATATGATGAGGGTGTGTTAGATATGATGAGGGAGTGTTAGATATTATGAGGGTGTGTTAGATATGATGAGAGAGTGTTAGATATTATGAAGGAGTGTTAGATATGATGACAGTGTGTTAGATATGATGAGGGTGTGTTAGATATGATGAGAGTGTGTTAGATATGATGACAGTGTGTTAGATATGATGAGGGTGTGTTAGATATGATGAGAGTGTGTTAGATATGATGAGGGTGTGTTAGATATGATGAGGGTGTGTTAGATATGATGAGGGTGTGTTAGATATGATGAGGGTGTGTTAGATATGATGAGAGAGTGTTAGATATTATGAAGGAGTGTTAGATATGATGACAGTGTGTTAGATATGATGAGGGTGTGTTAGATATGATGAGAGTGTGTTAGATATGATGACAGTGTGTTAGATATCATGAGGGAGTGTTAGATATGATGAGGGTGTGTTAGATATGATGAGGGAGTGTTAGATATTATGAGGGAGTGTTAGATATTATGAGGGTGTGTTAGATATGATGAGAGAGTGTTAGATATTATGAAGGAGTGTTAGATATGATGACAGTGTGTTAGATATGATGAGGGTGTGTTAGATATGATGAGAGTGTGTTAGATATGATGACAGTGTGTTAGATATGATGAGGGTGTGTTAGATATGATGAGAGTGTGTTAGATATGATGACAGTGTGTTAGATATGATGAGGGTGTGTTAGATATGATGAGGGTGTGTTAGATATGATGAGGGTGTGTTAGATATGATGAGGGTGTATTAGATATGATGAGCGTGTGTTAGATATCATGAGGGTGTGTTAGATATGATGAGGGAGTGTTAGATATGATAAGGGAGTGTTAGATATGATGAGGGTGTGTTAGATATGATGAGGGAGTGTTAGATATGATAAGGGAGTGTTAGATATGATGAGGGAGTGTTAGATATGATGAGGGAGTGTTAGATATCATGAGGGAGTGTTAGATATGATGAGGGAGTGTTAGATATCATGAGGGAGTGTTAGATATCATGAGGGAGTGTTAGATATCATGAGGGAGTGTTAGATATCATGACGGAGTGTTAGATATCATGAGGGTATTTTAGATATGATGAGGGAGTGTTAGATATTATGAAAGAGTGTTAGATATGATGAAAGAGTGTTAGATACGATGAGTTGAATCTGACTATTTTTATTCTCCCTAGATAGTGTCCCAAATTATAATACATTATAATTGTCTACTAAATAATGTTCAAATCAAACAGGGGCCTATATAACTCTGGCCGTACTGATCTCATGCTTGGGCTCCACCTTCGTGTTCGGCTATTGCATTTCTGTACTTAACTCGCCAAGGCAGGTGAGACTGGCAGATAGAGTAAATTAGGAGACAAGCGAGAGAAGGTTTGTCAAATTTTCGGCAAAGAAACTAAAACAAATATGACCTATTTTGTTTCTGTCTCAGAAAATCGAGTGCTTCTTTCTGCGCACCTGGCTGCAAAACTTCACGATGAAGAATAGCACGGCCGATCGCAGCGCCTTCCTGGATAATTGCGCGCTGATTGAAAACCTCTCAGCGATGCTCTCTGCCACGGACGACAATAAGCTGCGCTGGATGTACACTATGACTCAGGTGGTGTGGGTCCTCTTTGCCGCGGCCGGCGGCTTCATGACCAGCCTCATTAGTGACCGCTTCGGCAGGTGAGTCTTGCTGACAATCTCACCCAGTCTCACCTTCAATCTCACCCAGTCTCACCTTCAATCTCACCTAGTCTCACCTTCAATCTCACCCAGTCTCACCTTCAATCTCACCTAGTCTCACCTTCAATCTCACCCAGTCTCACCTTCAATTTCAGCCAGTCTCACCTTGAATCTCACCCAGTCTCACCTTCAATCTCAGTCCATGTCTCACCTTGAATCTCACCCAGTCTCACCTTGAATCTCACCCAGTCTCACCTTCAATCTCACCCAGTCTCATCTTCAATTTCACCCAGTCTCACCTTGAATCTCACCCAGTCTCACCTTGAATCTCACCCAGTCTCACCTTGAATCTCACCCAGTCTCACCTTGAATCTCACCCAGTCTCACCTTCAATCTCAGTCCATATCAAGCTATCAATCTCAGTCCATGTGTCGCCATGAATCGCCCGCAGGCGCACTGGTTTGATCATGGCCAATGGATTTTCGGTGCTGGCAGCTCTGTTCATCGCACCAACCCTGGCCACCAAATCGCCCATCTTCATCTACATTACAAGGGCCTTGTCCGGCCTTCACAATGGTGAGTTAGATTTCTGCATATTAAACTTTAATACTTTTTGTTGCTGCATATCGCGCTTTTATCAGATATGTTTCGAAAAAGAATGAGATAGTACATTACCGAAAAAAGATACATTTCCGAAAAGTACATTTCTAAAAAGTACATTAAAAAAGTACATTGCCATAAAGTGCATTTCTGAAAAAGTATTTTTCCGAAGAAAATTCTTTTTTATAACAATTTAGTTTTAAAATAATGTTTCCTAATATAATAAAAATACGACATTTCAAAGTAAAACCTCCTAAAAATATTTAAAGTACAGGAAAAAATACTTTAAAAAATTGACAGACTTTATTTACTCTTCCCGACTCAAGGCCTAACAATCCCCATGCAGTCAATGTACGTGATGGAGATTGTGCCCATCAGGCTGAGAGGCGCCATCGGCTCCAGCGGCCAGCTGTCAATCACCATCGGCATCTTCATCGGAGGCCTAGTTGGCCTTGAACAGGTGCTGAATCGCGAGACTTACTGGGTAGTTGCCATCGCCCTCAGCGGTGTACCGTCGCTGGTGTCGAGTATTGCGCTGACATTCCTGCCAGAGAGTCCCCGCTTTCTCTATCTGAACAAGGACGACAAGGCTGGAGCCAAGCAGGCGGTAGAAAAATTTTGCAAACCAGAAGAAGTCGATGAAGTTATGGCGTCGTTGAAGGTCGAGAAGGAACTCATGGAACGGCAGGAGGCGGCTGAGAAATTCTCAACGGTGACTTTATTTACTAGCAAGAGATACCGACTCGCTCTGATGCTGGCCCTAGTACTGGTGGTGGTACAGCAGCTCAGCGGAATCAATGTGGTAGGTGAATAGGACCTTGGTTCGATTAACAATCTACTTAATACGATACCAATTTACTTTATACGATACTAAAGACTTTAATGATATCCCAGTGAACTTTTAAGATACCATTGAACTTTTAAGATACCAATGAACTTTTATGATACCAATGAACTTTTAGGATACCAATGAACTTTTATGATACCAATGAACTTTTATGATACCAATGAACTCTTATGATATCAATCCTTTTAGGATACTAATGACCTTTATACGACACCAATCATTTCATTCTTAACAGTAGAAACACCGGGGATATTTCAAATACCCACTACCTATTTCACAAAAGCTCCCAAACCGAATGACCAATCTTTGCCTAGTTTTTGTCGTTTTTGCCACCAGACACCCCGACGAGAATCGTTGTTTCATCGTTGTTTCATCGGATAGAGCGGAGAATTTTAGCCCGTGTTCTGAATTTCAATGGTGATTGGTTGGGTATTTTAGGAGATACAGAAAAAAGAAAAATCTGGGTATTTGAAATACCCCGTGGTCTATCTACTGATAATCGCTTGATAATCGATCTGTTGTACTCTTCAATTCCTCCTCCATCTTCGCAGGTGATGCAATACTCCAGCATCATGCTGGAGAACACGGGTGTGCAGAAAACCGCTGTTCCCATCGTAACACTGGGCCTGTACGCCCTAAATGTCGTGTCAACCATCGTGGCGCTGCCGATACTAGAAAAGTTTGGTCGCCGGCTGCTGCTGCTGGTGTCGCTGCTGATTGTTCTGTTTAGCCTTGTAGCCCTGCTGATTGTCAGTCAATTCACTCCGAAGTCTTTCGGGACGGCCACGTCAGCCGAGAAGGCGCTGTCTGGAATCGCCTGCGCTTTCGTCTTCATCTACGTTGTGGGCTTCGCTGTCGGTCTCGGCTGCATCACGGTCATGTACATCAGCGAGATCTTTCAGCAGAAGGCGCGCGGAGCTGCTAATTCAGTGGCGATGGGCGTGATGCAGAGCAGCAATGCCGTGGTTGTGCTGACCTACTACACCATTGAGAAGTCCTTGGGCCACTTTGTCTATTTGATCTACATCGTGCCGGTCACAGCGGGCTCAATATTTCTGTACTTCTTCATGCCAGAGACGAAGAGTCGCAGCGTTGATGAGATCGCCGACGAGCTGTCGGTCAAGATGGGCGGCCCGAAGGCTGGCGGAGGTGGCGGCAACGAGTCTACTTGAACTGGGATTTTTAGGACTTCAGGACTGCTCAAAAAAACAGTTTACTTTTTTTAACCGGCAGAGAAACGGCGAAGCTTTGTTCTTACCGCAGTTCGTCAAGTCAAGTATTTTGATTTATTTTCTTTTCATTAAGAAAACCTGACACTGCAAATCCAATCATTTGAGAAAAAAACACTTCTTATTACTTGTGCTGCAGTAGCAGCTATGACTTGTTTCAACCAAAACATGAATCAATATAGCGGTGGTCCATGGACACAGAGGGGAGGCGAGGGTCGCCCATACCGCTAACGGTCCGGTCAGGTGGTCCGCCGGTCCGTCCTGCGGCGTTGTCTTCCGTAGGGAAGAACGTGGCTCATCTTGTCGCCCGGAGGAACTAGGGTTGTCCGCTAGCTCGTTCCCTGGGAAGCCCGCATGTCCGGGACTCCAGTTTAGCCTGACCGTATTGCTACGAGCCTGCAGGAGGTTGAGTTGCCGGGCACAGTCAGCGACTGTCCGGGAGCACGTGGTGGTGTGGCAAAGGGCTTGTAAGGCCGCTTGGCTGTCAGAGTGGATGACGATAGTCACTCCTATCGTGTCCCTGGCATTCAGCTCTGAAACCTGTGCCTGGTGAAGCTTTTTCAGAACTTGCTGATCCTGTTGATTAAAAGATCCTATAACTGCATGGCTGTTTGGTAGGAAAACTGTCTTTGTTATTATGAATTCGAGTGGAATGGTACTTTAACTCGATAATTACTTCTGAAACAATTTGTGTTTGAGTAGTTAATAAGCTGACAATGTATTAGATCTGGTTCTCTCTTTTTTCCTGGTCACGCCCAGTTTTGAAATATAGTTTCGCAAATTTATCGTTGACTGTTTGTTTCATTGATTCCTGAACTTTGCCACCGATTTCAGAGAAGCACACGGCTGCTAGGCAACCAAATTCAAGTAATTCAAGAAGGCAGCTGCGTGACCCCAACCTACCCGTCTCAAACTCCCTCGGAGCTCCTGCATCATCAGCCACCCTAATTGAGCAGTAATCCCAACGGAGCATCCCATTCCTCAGCAAAGTTGGGAAGAGAATGTGAAGGAGAATTGCCGCCTAAACCGAGCCAGCCGTAGGGTGAGCCCCACACTGCACTGGGGAATAATCCCCGACCAGAAATTGCCTTCCGCTTCAGCCTCCGCCAAGCCGCGGTTCTTCATCACTCAACTGCTCAGTGGCTTCTGTTTCCTGCCGCTTCCTGCACTTCCTGCGTCCCACTGACAGATCTTCCGTCATCCCCGCCTCTTCACCAGACCAATTTCATTGGAATTTGCGGATGCGCTCGCTTTTTTGCTTCTCCTTTTCTGTCCCTCAAAGTCTACATTTACTGAAGATCTTTCAAGTATCTCGCAAGGGTCTAATCTCCCTAGAAGATCTTATCTCCATCGAAATCTCATTTTCGATTAGGATTCCATCTGGTTCACTCCATTCTTAACTATCCAGATCTCATATCAACCACCTAGATCTCATCTCAACCACCTAGATCTCATCTCAACCACCTAGATCTCATCTCAACCACCTAGATCTCATCTCAACCACCTAGATCTCATCTCAACCACCTAGATCTCATCTCAACCACCTAGATCTCATCTCAACCATCGTGATTTCATCTCAACCACCTAGATCTCATCTCAACCACCTAGATCTCATCTCAACCACCTAGATCTCATCTCAACAACCTAGATCTCATCTCAACCATCGTGATTTCATCTCAACCACCTAGATCTCATCTCAACCACCTAGATTTCATCTCAACCACCTAGATCTCATCTCAACCATCGTGATTTCATCTCAACCACCTAGATCTCATCTCAAACATCCAGATCTCATCTCAACCATCGTGATTTCATCTCAACCACCTAGATCTCATCTCAAACATCCAGATCTCATCTCAACCATTGTGATTTCATCTCAAACATCCAGATCTCATCTCAACCATCGAGATCTCATCTCAGCCATCCAGATTGCATCTCAAACATATTAGATCCTATTCAATTCTCCCTTGAGATCAAACGGGATTGCTTTTAAATTTTTTAATTTCTTTTCTTTTGAATCGTTGTCTTTCTTGGAATTTTGGCCTTATTTGGGACAAAAAGCCAAGCAGTTTCAACAAAGGAATTTTGAGTCAATTTTTTCTGTCATTGTCGCAGGGCCAGCCAAACTCAGATCTGGATCCTCCAATCATCTTACACTGCTGATTGACTGATAGTAACCCGTAACAACCCGTCTACCGCTGGCTAGGAGCGTGCAAGAAAAAGAATAGGCATTCAAGAGACAAAAGCAGCACGAGTCAAGCGAATAGTGAATAGTGACAGTAGGAGTGAACAGAATAGTGACGATAGGAGTGAACAGAAGAGTGACGATAGGAGTGAACAGAAGAGTGACGATAGGAGTGAACAGAAGAGTGACGATAGGAGTGAACAGAAGAGTGACGATAGGAGTGAACAGAAGAGTGACGATAGGAGTGAACAGAAGAGTGACGATAGGAGTGAACAGAAGAGTGACGATAGGAGTGAACAGAAGAGTGACGATAGGAGTGAACAGAAGAGTGACGATAGGAGTGAACAGAAGAGTGACGATAGGAGTGAACAGAAGAGTGACGATAGGAGTGAACAGAAGAGTGACGATAGGAGTGAACAGAAGAGTGACGATAGGAGTGAACAGAAGAGTGACGATAGGAGTGAACAGAAGAGTGACGATAGGAGTGAACAGAAGAGTGACGATAGGAGTGAACAGAAGAGTGACGATAGGAGTGAACAGAAGAGTGACGATAGGAGTGAACAGAAGAGTGACGATAGGAGTGAACAGAAGAGTGACGATAGGAGTGAACAGAAGAGGGACGATAGGAGTGAACAGAAGAGTGACGATAGGAGTGAACAGAAGAGTGACGATAGGAGTGAACAGAAGAGTGATGATAGGAGTGAACAGAAGAGTGACGATAGGAGTGAACAGAAGAGTGACAGTAGGAGTGAACAGAAGCGTGACGATAGGAGTGAAGAGAAGAGTGACGATAGGAGTGAACAGAAGAGTGACAGCAGGAGTGAACAGAAGAGTGACAGCAGGAGTGAACAGAAGAGTGACCATCCAGTGATGAAAAGTTAGTTAATAGACTGTATAATAACTAGTGTGACAAGTAGTGTGACGATGAGAGTGCTGATGAGCCAAGTGGAGCGCTAGGAAGATTTTTCGTCCAAAATGTGTTGGAGAGATGAACGAGATTTCAGGCGGAAGTTGACCAATGAGAGACGAGGAGGCCGGTTATCGATGGGAGCATGCTTAAAATCCCCCACTGCATCCTAAAAAATCCCCTCACCAGTGCGGCCATCGTGCCATCACTGTCTTACAATGATCAAGTCAGATTGCAGTGCTGAGAAATTGTTTCAGCATCCACTGGCGAGAATATGCCGGCATCAATTCTGCTTTTAGGACCTGCTGGTAAGCTCAAATCACTGTGACATCAACAATGACTCTCACTGTGACATCAACAATGACTCCACTGTGACATCAACAATGACTCTCACTGTGACATCAACAATGACTCCACTGTGACATCAACAATGACTCCACTGTGACATCAACAATGACTCTCACTGTGACATCAACAATGACTCTCACTGTGACATCAACAATGACTCTCACTGTGACATCAACAATGACTCTCACTGTGACATCCACAATGACTCTCACTGTGACATCCACAATGACTCCACTGTGACATCAACAATGACTCTCACTGTGACATCAACAATGACTCCACTGTGACATCAACAATGACTCTCACTGTGACATCAACAATGACTCTCACTGTGACATCAACAATGACTCTCACTGTGACATCAACAATGACTCTCATTGTGACATCAACAATGACTCTCACTGTGACATCAACAATGACTCTCACTGTGACATCAACAATGACTCTCACTGTGACATCAACAATGACTCCACTGTGACATCAACAATGACTCCACTGTGACATCAACAATGACTCTCACTGTGACATCAACAATGACTCTCACTGTGACATCAACAATGACTCTCACTGTGACATCAACAATGACTCCACTGTGACATCAACAATGGACTCCACTGTGACATCAAACAATGACTCTCACTGTGACATCAACAATGACTCCACTGTGACATCAACAATGACTCTCACTGTGACATCAACAATGACTCTCACTGTGACATCAACAATGACTCTCACTGTGACATCAACAATGACTCTCACTGTGACATCAACAATGACTCACTGTGACATCAACAATGACTCTCACTGTGACATCAACAATGACTCTCACTGTGACATCAACAATGACTCCACTGTGACATCAACAATGACTCTCACTGTGACATCAACAATGACTCCACTGTGACATCAACAATGACTCTCACTGTGACATCAACAATGACTCTCACTGTGACATCAACAATGACTCCACTGTGACATCAACAATGACTCCACTGTGACATCAACAATGACTCCACTGTGACATCAACAATGACTCTCACTGTGACATCAACAATGACTCTCACTGTGACATCAACAATGACTCTCACTGTGACATCAACAATGACTCTCACTGTGACATCAACAATGACTCTCACTGTGACATCAACAATGACTCCACTGTGACATCAACAATGACTCTCACTGTGACATCAACAATGACTCTCACTGTGACATCAACAATGACTCCACTGTGACATCAACAATGACTCCACTGTGACATCAACAATGACTCTCACTGTGACATCAACAAATGACTCTCACTGTGACATCAACAATGACTCTCACTGTGACATCAACAATGACTCTCACTGTGACATCAACAATGACTCTCACTGTGACATCACAATGACTCTCACTGTGACATCAACAATGACTCTCACTGTGACATCAACAATGACTCTCACTGTGACATCAACAATGACTCTCACTGTGACATCAACAATGACTCTCACTGTGGACATCAACAATGACTCTCACTGTGACATCAACAATGACTCTCACTGTGACATCAACAATGACTCTCACTGTGACATCAACAATGACTCTCACTGTGACATCAACAATGACTCTCACTGTGACATCAACAATGGACTTCACTGTGACATCAACAATGACTCTCACTGTGACATCAACAATGACTCTCACTGTGACATCAACAATGACTCTCACTGTGACATCAACAATGACTCTCACTGTGACATCAACAATGACTCTCACTGTGACATCAACAATGACTCTCACTGTGACATCAACAATGACTCTCACTGTGACATCAACAATGACTCTCACTGTGACATCAACAATGACTCTCACTGTGACATCAACAATGACTCCACTGTGACATCAACAATGACTCCACTGTGACATCAACAATGACTCTCACTGTGACATCAACAATGACTCTCACTGTGACATCAACAATGACTCTCACTGTGACATCAACAATGACTCCACTGTGACATCAACAATGACTCTCACTGTGACATCAACAATGACTCTCACTGTGACATCAACAATGACTCTCACTGTGACATCAACAATGACTCTCACTGTGACATCAACAATGACTCTCACTGTGACATCAACAATGACTCTCACTGTGACATCAACAATGACTCTCACTGTGACATCAACAATGACTCTCACTGTGACATCAACAATGACTCTCACTGTGACATCAACAATGACTCTCACTGTGACATCAACAATGACTCTCACTGTGACATCAACAATGACTCTCACTGTGACATCAACAATGACTCTCACTTGTGACATCAACAATGACTCTCACTGTGACATCAACAATGACTCCACTGTGACATCAACAATGACTCCACTGTGACATCAACAATGACTCTCACTTGTGACATCAACAATGACTCTCACTGTGACATCAACAATGACTCTCACTGTGACATCAACAATGACTCCACTGTGACATCAACAATGACTCTCACTGTGACATCAACAATGACTCCACTGTGACATCAACAATGACTCTCACTGTGACATCAACAATGACTCTCACTGTGACATCAACAATGACTCTCACTGTGACATCAACAATGACTCCACTGTGACATCAACAATGACTCTCACTGTGACATCAACAATGACTCCACTGTGACATCAACAATGACTCCACTGTGACATCAACAATGACTCTCACTGTGACATCAACAATGACTCTCACTGTGACATCAACAATGACTCTCACTGTGACATCAACAATGACTCCACTGTGACATCAACAATGACTCTCACTGTGACATCAACAATGACTCTCACTGTGACATCAACAATGACTCCACTGTGACATCAACAATGACTCTAACTGTGACACCAACAATGACTCTCACTGTGACATCAACAATGACTCTCACTGTGACATCAACAATGACTCCACTGTGACATCAACAATGACTCTCACTGTGACATCAACAATGACTCTCACTGTGACATCAACAATGACTCCACTGTGACATCAACAATGACTCCACTGTGACATCAACAATGACTCTCACTGTGACATCAACAATGACTCCACTGTGACATCAACAATGACTCCACTGTGACATCAACAATGACTCTAACTGTGACATCAACAATGACTCCACTGTGACATCAACAATGACTCTCACTGTGACATCAACAATGACTCCACTGTGACATCAACAATGACTCCACTGTGACATCAACAATGACTCCACTGTGACATCAACAATGACTCCACTGTGACATCAACAATGACTCTCACTGTGACATCAACAATGACTCTCACTGTGACATCAACAATGACTCTCACTGTGACATCAACAAGGATCCACTGTGACATCAACAATGACTCTCACTGTGACATCAACAATGACTCTCACTGTGACATCAACAATGACTCTCACTGTGACATCAACAATGACTCTCACTGTGACATCAACAATGACTCTCACTGTGACATCAACAATGACTCCACTGTGACATCAACAATGACTCTCACTGTGACATCAACAATGACTCTCACTGTGACATCAACAATGACTCTCACTGTGACATCAACAATGACTCCACTGTGACATCAACAATGACTCTAACTGTGACATCAACAATGACTCTCACTGTGACATCAACAATGACTCTCATTGTGACATCAACAATGACTCTCACTGTGACATCAACAATGACTCTCACTGTGACATCAACAATGACTCCACTGTGACATCAACAATGACTCCACTGTGACATCAACAATGACTCTCACTGTGACATCAACAATGACTCTCACTGTGACATCAACAATGACTCCACCGTGACATCAACAATGACTCTCACTGTGACATCAACAATGACTCCACTGTGACATCAACAATGACTCCACTGTGACATCAACAATGACTCTCACTGTGACATCAACAATGACTCTCACTGTGACATCAACAATGACTCCACTGTGACATCAACAATGACTCTCACTGTGACATCAACAATGACTCCACTGTGACATCAACAATGACTCTCACTGTGACATCAACAATGACTCTCACTGTGACATCAACAATGACTCCACTGTGACATCAACAATGACTCTAACTGTGACATCAACAATTACTCCACTGTGACATCAACAATGACTCTCACTGTGACATCAACAATGACTCCACTGTGACATCAACAATGACTCTCACTGTGACATCAACAATGACTCTCACTGTGACATCAACAATGACTCCACTGTGACATCAACAATGACTCTCACTGTGACATCAACAATGACTCCACTGTGACATCAACAATGACTCTCACTGTGACATCAACAATGACTCTCACTGTGACATCAACAATGACTCCACTGTGACATCAACAATGACTCTAACTGTGACATCAACAATTACTCCACTGTGACATCAACAATGACTCTCACTGTGACATCAACAATGACTCCACTGTGACATCAACAATGACTCCACTGTGACATCAACAATGACTCCACTGTGACATCAACAATGACTCTCACTGTGACATCAACAATGACTCCACTGTGACATCAACAATGACTCTCACTGTGACATCAACAATGACTCTCACTGTGACATCAACAATGACTCCACTGTGACATCAACAATGACTCTCACTGTGACATCAACAATGACTCTCACTGTGACATCAACAATGACTCTCACTGTGACATCAACAATGACTCCACTGTGACATCAACAATGACTCCACTGTGACATCAACAATGACTCCACTGTGACATCAACAATGACTCCACTGTGACATCAACAATGACTCTCACTGTGACATCAACAATGACTCTCACTGTGACATCAACAATGACTCTCACTGTGACATCAACAATGACTCCACTGTGACATCAACAATGACTCCACTGTGACATCAACAATGACTCCACTGTGACATCAACAATGACTCCACTGTGACATCAACAATGACTCTCACTGTGACATCAACAATGACTCTCACTGTGACATCAACAATGATTCCCTCAAATATTTTCTCTCTCTCATTTTCTGCAAAATATTTTTATCCTTTATGTCTGACAATACTTCAGCTCAGCTAAATAGGAGAATGTGCTCTCAGACTTGCTCACACATCTCAAACTCACCGCAGCAGCTCTCAAAGCCACTTATGTACAGGAAGTTTGAGTTTTGAAAAACTGAAATTTGGAACGATCTGACCATAGGCCAGAGCTCCTTAAGTCCCCTCATTCACTTAGGCTGTTGTGATTCGATTTCATAGAATTCTGGACTGAGCTCAACCTTCGACTGAGTCTGTCAGTGGCAGGCCAGAGCGAACGTGTTGGCCAGAACTCAAGCCAATCACAACCTAAATGAATGAGGGGCCCGGTCAGATTGAACGACGAATAATACGATTTCGCGGAATTCTGTCAGTGGAGAATCAATTGAAAATATACGTGTGTAGGGATATTTTCCCCGCGGCATCGAGACACGCCCGTGCACTTGTGTTCCTTTGCGCGTTTTTATTTCGCATTTTAATTACTTTTCACTGCCTCTTCTTCTGCGTAATCTCCCTCTGTGTCTCTCTCCCTCTCCCTGTCTCCTCTCCCTGTCTCCCTCTCCCTGACTCCCTCTCCCTGACTCCCTCTCCCTGTCTCCTCTCCCTGTCTCCTCTCCCTGACTCCCTCTCCCTGACTCCCTCTCCCTGTCTCCTCTCCCTGTCTCCTCTCCCTGTCTCCTCTCCCTGACTCCCTCTCCCTGTCTCCTCTCCCTGTCTCCTCTCCCTGACTCCCTCTCCCTGACTCCCTCTCCCTGTCTCCTCTCCCTGACTCCTCTCCCTGACTCCCTCTCCCTGACTCCCTCTCCCTGTCTCCTCTCCCTGTCTCCTCTCCCTGTCTCCTCTCCCTGACTCCCTCTCCCTGTCTCCTCTCCCTGTCTCCTCTCCCTGTCTCCTCTCTCTGACTCCCTCTCCCTGTCTCCTCTCCCTGTCTCCTCTCCCTGACTCCCTCTCCCTGACTCCCTCTCCCTGTCTCCTCTCCCTGACTCCTCTCCCAGGCTCCTCTCCCTGTCTCCTCTCCCTGACTCCCTCTCCCCGACTCCCTCTCCCTGACTCCCTCTCCCTGACTCCCTCTCCCTGTCTCCTCTCCCTGACTCCCTCTCCCTGACTCCCTCTCTCTGACTCCCTCTCCCTGACTCCCTTTCTCTGACTCCCTCTCCCTGTCTCCTCTCCCTGTCTCCCTCTCCCTGTCTCCTCTCCCTGTCTCCTCTCCCTGTCTCCTCTCCCTGTCTCCTCTCCCTGTCTCCTCTCCCTGTCTCCTCTCCCTGTCTCCCTCTCCCTGTCTCCTCTCCCTGTCTCCTCTCCCTGTCTCCTCTCCCTGTCTCCTCTCCCTGTCTCCTCTCCCTGTCTCCTCTCCCTGTCTCCTCTCCCTGACTCCTCTCCCTGACTCCCTCTCCTTGACTCCTTTCCTGTCTCAATGTCGCCTAACTGTCCAGGAACTGGTCCTCATTTGCAAACTCCTGGAGATAGGCGAAGAAGTATTATATTTGTTTTATTTTTTTGCATTTCATATGTTAGATAAAACTCTTTAACTTCTTCAACTTTGCCTTGCATTTAAAACAAAAAAATAACAACTTAAGAAGAGAAAAAAATAGCTAGAGGGTGAGGGAGACACAATGAGCCATCAATAATAAATGTACGGTCTATCTTTGTACAATAGCACAATGATATTATATTATTAAACTCTCTAATGGCAAAGAATGCTTTAAGAATGCTGAAATACGGAAACACACTAGCACAGACACCTCAGCTACCACTCAACTCTCTCTCTCCTCTTTACATTTGGCTCAGTGCTAGGGTATGTACATACAATTACTCTATACTCTCAGCCTGAGATATGCGCATGTACAGCAGCGTACCCCAGGTGAGGCAGGGGGAGGGGTTGAGGTTTTTGAGGCGTAGCTCGCACAAATAGCCTAACTTTTCCGACATATGAACACGTGCCCGAAGCTGAGCGTGTTGTCCAAATCTATCCAGCCCACCCACCCTACTTACCATTGAGCAGTGCTCAAATTATACCTTTGGTTTTAAGTAGGACGAAAAATAAAACCAAGTTTAGTGATTGCTTTTTTCTATAATTTAAACTTCATTAACTAACTCCAAATATTGATTTGTGTTAGCTAAAGATCCCTTTTAAAGATAGAAGTTTAATCACCCTTGGCGGTAAAGAACAGTAAAATAAACGCAGTGTTAGAGCAATGTCCCAGGCAGAGGAGAAGCAGGAGAAGAAGACAGAAGCGGACGAGTCCAAGGGAGAACGCCAGGGACTGTTCGAGTGAGTAAAACATCTGCTTAGCAACTACCTGATTTTGATTCTATGCACAAGTGTGATTCCTTGGAAATACAATTACAAATTTTTTAGTTCACACAGCTGTAAACAAGACTTTAAACGTGTAGAAAGGTCTTGAAATGTCTAGAAATATCGAGGAGGTTGTAGCCTTGTGGTTAGAGTGTCGCACTCACGACTTTAAGGTCGGGGGTTCGATTCCCGACTCCACTGGAACAATTTTTGGCCTTTAGCAAGACACTTAACTCTGCATTGCTTCAGTTCACCCAGCTGTAATATGGGTACCAGCATTAGCTGGGGTAACTGAGGGTGGGTGTGGCGTCCCCCCAGTCCATGGACTGAACAGCTGTACGCAGCCTTTAGATGCGCAGCGCAATAGCTGCGGCTGTGCTGTCGGCTGTACATCTGATCTGATTGGGGCAGGTGTAATCAATTATTATTATTAAAAATTATTATATATCTAGAGTTTTTCAATGTTAGCTTACAACTCGACACAGCTTAATTTGTTAAAACGGCGATTCCCTTCTAGAAGCAGTGGCGTCTACGTCCGCCCGTTCTGGGCTTGGCTGGTTCTGGCCTGCGCTGCCACTAACGTCATCTTCCTGGGCGGCAAACGGCGCGCGTTCGGCGTATTCGTAGCTCAGCTGCATGTGGAGTTCAACCACACCGTTTCTCTGGCCGAACTCAACTGGATTGGTCAGTGCTGGTGGGGTGGTGGGTGCGGGCACTGTCTGATATGGGGTGGTAGGTGCGCGGACTGTGTCTGATATGGGGCGGTGGGTGCGGGCACTCTGTCTGATATGGGGTGGTGGGTGCGGGGGAATGTTTCTGATATGGGGTGGTGGGTGCGGGCACTGTGTCTGATATGGGGCGGTGGGTGCAGGCACTGTGTCTTATATGGGGTGGTAGGTGCGGGACTGTGTCTGATATGGGGTGGTGGGTGCGGGGACTGTGTCTGATATGTTGTGGTGGGTGCGGGACTGTGTCTGATATGGGGTGGTGGGTGCGGGGACTGTGTCTGATATGTTGTGGCGGGTGCAGGCACTGTGTCTGATATGGGGTGGTAGGTGCGGGACTGTGTCTGATTCTGTTTGTTCAAATGTCTGATATGGGGTGGCGGTTGCATGGGAGTGTGGTTTGGGTAGTTATACTTATGAGGTCTGTGAAATTTATACCTTTGGGGCTAAGTTTAGAAAATTATCAGTCGAAATCAAGGCAGCTGCTCTTCTAACCAAGGAAGTTCCTAGATTTAGTTAAAACCCTGCCTATCTTTCTAGTGTTGCTGCCACTGGAAGCACCCACCAGCCAGTGTTGCTTGTGCCAAGTTTTATATCTATAATTAACAGCAGCTCAATTTGCTTCTCGTATTACGTATTTTCAAATCGCAATGGGCATCTAAATATTTATTTATTTTCGAAGATTTATTCTCGTAGCAATTTTTGCCTAGCATTTTTTACCTAGTTAATATGGAATAGAAAAATACCAATAATTTTCCTCTAGTACGAGTAGAAGCGCATGCCACTATTTATCTGGAGTTGAAAAGCAATCTTACAAAATTCCTGATGCGAGATTTATTAGAACAGTCTGTTTATGAGAGCAGTCTGTTTATGAGAGCAGTCTGTTTATGAGAACAGTCTGTTTATGAGAACAGTCTGTTTATGAGAACAGTCTGTTTATGAGAACAGTCTGTTTATGAGAACAGTCTGTTTATGAGAACAGTCTGTTTATGAGAACAGTCTGTTTATGAGAACAGTCTGTTTATGAGAACAGTCTGTTTATGAGAACAGTCTGTTTATGAGAACAGTCTGTTTATGAGAACAGTCTGTTTATGAGAACAGTCTGTTTATGAGAACAGTCTGTTTATGAGAACAGTCTGTTTATGAGAACAGTCTGTTTATGAGAACAGTCTGTTTATGAGAACAGTCTGTTTATGAGAACAGTCTGTTTATGAGAACAGTCGGTTTATAAGAAGCCCCGCTAATGACTATCACAGGTGACAGCTACGCTGCCCTGGGCTACATGACAACAACATTGAGCAGCACAGCCATTCTCATGTCGGCTAGGAGATTTCGAATCTTTCAATTCGCCGGTTCTGTCTTCATCCTATTGGCCTGCGTCACCTCGGCCTACGTGCCGAATCCCCATTGGCTGTTCCTGACCCACACTGTGTTCCATGGCATCGGCAGCTCGTTCATTCTCAGCGTGGTTGGCCTAATTGTTAACGAGTACTTTGACAAGCAGCACAAGTACCACATCCTGGCTACAACTCTCGTGTCCGGCGGATCCATTGCGTCCATTGTGTTTGTTCAAATGTACGCCAACCTGATAGAGGTGTACAATTGGAGAAACGCCTTCTTAGTGCTGGGAGCCATCTACTTCTTTGTGAACATGTCCGGCGTTATCTTCTTCGCCAAAAGGCCCGGCCTGGGTGACTACGTCAGCAACAAGAGCTGCGTGTCCGCGGTGGCACAGGTGAGACCCGGCTAGATTGCCTGCGTACTGTACTGCCTGATTATGGACTGTCTTGATTCTAAGGGCGTTTATTGACTGTCTTGATTCTAGGGGTGTTTCTGGACTGTCTTGATTCTAGGGGTGTATCTGGACTGTCTTTATTCTAAGGGTGTTTCTGGACTGTCTTGATTCTAAGGGCGTTTATTGACTGTCTTGATTCTAAGGGTGTTTCTGGACTGTCTTGATTCTAGGGGTGTATCTGGACTGTCTTTATTCTAAGGGTGTTTCTGGACTGTCTTGATTCTAAGGGTGTTTCTGGACTGTCTTTATTCTAAGGGTGTTTCTGGACTGTCTTTATTCTAAGGGTGTTTCTGGACTGTCTTGACTCTAAGGGTGTTTCTGGACTGTATTGATTCTCGGGGTGTTTATGGACTGTCTTGATTCTATGGGGTTTTCTGGACTATCTTGATTCAAAGGGTTTTCATGGACTTTTTTATGGCCGCAGGTGGACAGGCATCGCGCGCCCTACCTGTTCCTGTGGTTTGTTGACCGGGTCATGACCAGCGTGGTAACCTACGGCATGCTGCTGAACCTGGCCGATTATGTTCGCCGCCGCGAGAGCAGCCTGTCCAAAGCGGCCCACCTGACTCTGCTGTTCGCATCCGGAGAGGCCAGCACGTACGCCATCGGCGCCATCATCACGGCGTTCACGCGCAACTTTCTGCACAATCGTCTGAAATGGATTCTCATCGTCTGCACTGCAATCATGGCCTGCCTGCTAGTACTTTGGGAATTCTTCGCCTGGCACCGCATGCTCAGCAACTTCCTGGCCTTCCTAACCGGCTTCACCATGGGCCCCAGCATCACATTCCTGTTCCCGGCTGGCGAGGAGCTCACGACCCTGCCTGGCCACTACGCCTACCCGTTTAGCCTGGCTGGCATGGGTGTCGGCATGGCCATCTCGCCGGCGCTGACAGCGCTGATCGCCGAGCGCAACGACTACCGCTGGTTCTTCCTCATCCAGGCCGGAATGATCTTCATCAAGTTGGCCGCCCTCATCATCAACGTGCTGCTGCAGCGATTCTGCGCAGGCCCACAGGATGACGATGCCAAACTGAACGGCTATGGCACCATCGAGCTGGACAACAACGACACAGACGAAACCGACGAGAGAAGATAGTCCTCTGCGGACCAAGGACTAGCGGATGGGTCATCGTTCTTTTGTTTGTATTTAATTTATGATTTGATGAAGGGGTCGAGAACAAAGGATGTTTTCTGTTTAGCAATCTCACAAATTTAAAATCAGTCATGGTGCGAGAAGGTCCTGAATTCGATTCCTAAAAGTTAGATAGCTTCTACGTAGCTTCTGCATAAACGAGAGGTTAGAAGCCAAATTTTTGCCGAAAAAGGTTAAGCTCTATCAAAAGAGGGGATTGCAAAACATTTTGTCTCGACCCCTAAACTCGCGCTCCTACTCATATAGTGTCGAGCAGCTCTGTGATATCCCCTAAGATTAACCAGCTTGATAATCACTTCTAACCCTGTTCTGAAAAATTAGGTTGTGAAACTACTTTTTTCTCAGTTTTGCCAATTACCTCTTTTCACTTGCTAATGATATTGAATCTGACAGGAACATCCTGTTAGCTCGTAGATCGTTTTTCAGTGCCTGCTTGGATTGACTGCGAAAATATTGACTAGCTTTTAATGTTCCTATTTTAATTATTCTCTTGTGGCTTTGTCATCTTATCAGTTAGATTTAAATTAAAAGCCTTTTTTCGGAACAGATATGCTTATGAACTAACTTACGAGTATAATTATTTGCTTAAACAATAAATTTTGTGAAATGTTTACAGGTAATTCAGTTTATTTAGTATAAAAGGCATACTTTGCTGCATCGATTCCAAATATTAAACATTTCTCCACTTTCTTTAAAATCGTATACCAAGTCAAACTGATAAACGTACAGATATCGTTTAGGCAGCTTTATCCCTGGATTAACTGGAAGATTGTCTAGATTGTCAGAAGGATGTCTAGATTGTCAGAAGGATGTCTAGATTGCCAGGATGATGTCTAGACTGCCTGAAGGATGTCTAGATTGTCAGAAGGATGTCTAGATTGTCAGAAGGATGTCTAGATTGTCAGAAGAATGTCTAGATTGTCAAAAGAATGTCTATAGATTGTCAGAAGAATGTCTAGATTGTCAGAAGTATATCTAGATTACCGGGAGAATGTCTAGATTGCCTGAAGGATGTCTAGATTGTCAGAAGGATGTCTAGATTTCCGGGAGAATGTCTAGATTGCCAGGAGAATGTCTAGATTGCCTGAAGGATGTCTAGATTGTCAGAAGGATGTCTAGATTTCCGGGAGAATGTCTAGATTGCCAGGAGAATGTCTAGATTGCCAGGAGAATGTCTAGATTGCCAGGAGAATGTCTAGATTGCCAGGAGAATGTCTAGATTTCCTGGAGAATGTCTAGATTGTCAGGATGATGTCTAGATTGTCAGAAGGATGTCTAGATTGTCAGAAGTATATCTAGATTTCCGGGAGAATGTCTAGATTGCATGAAGGATGTCTAGATTGCCAGGAGAATGTCTAGATTGCCAGGAGAATGGCTAGATTGCCAGGATGATGTCTAGACTGCCTGAAGGATGTCTAGATTGCCAGGAGAATGTCTAGATTGCCAGGAGAATGTCTAGATTGCCAGGATGATGTCTAGATTGCCAGGAGAATGTCTAGATTGCCAGGAGAATGTCTAGATTGCCAGGAGAATGTCTAGATTGCCAGGAGAATGTCTAGATTTCCTGGAGAATGTCTAGATTGTCAGGATGATGTCTAGATTGTCAGAAGGATGTCTAGATTTCCAGGAGAATGTCTAGATTTCCAGCAGAATGTCTAGATTTCCAGCAGAATGTCTATATTGTCAGGAGGATGTCTAGATTGCCAGGAGAATGTCTAGATTGCCAGGAGAATGTCTAGATTGCCAGGAGAATGTCTAGATTTCCAGGAGAATGTCTAGATTTCCAGGAGAATGTCTAGATTGTCAGGATGATGTCTAGATTGTCAGAAGGATGTCTAGATTTCCAGGAGAATGTCTAGATTTCCAGCAGAATGTCTAGATTGTCAGGAGGATGTCTAGATTTCCGGGAGAATGTCTAGATTGCCTGAAGGATGTCTAGATTGCCAGGAGAATGTCTAGATTGCCAGGAGAATGTCTAGATTGCCAGGATGATGTCTAGATTGTCAGAAGGATGTCTAGATTTCCAGGAGAATGTCTAGATTTCCAGGAGAATGTCTAGATTGCCAGGAGAATGTCTAGATTTCCAGGAGAATGTCTAGATTGCCAGGAGAATGTCTAGATTGCCAGGAGAATGTCTAGATTGCCAGGAGAATGTCTAGATTTCCAGGAGAATGTCTAGATTTCCAGGAGAATGTCTAGATTGCCAGGAGAATGTCTAGATTTCCAGGAGAATGTCTAGATTTCCAGGAGAATGTCTAGATTTCCAGGAGAATGTCTAGATTGCCAGGAGAATGTCTAGATTTCTAGGAGAATGTCTAGATTTCCAGGAGAATGTCAAGATTGCCAGGATGATGTCTAGATTGTCAGAAGGATGTCTAGATTTCCAGTAGAATGTCTAGATTGCCAGGAGAATGTCTAGATTTCCAGGAGAATGTCTAGATTTCCAGGAGAATGTCTAGATTTCTAGGAGAATGTCTAGATTGCCAGGAGAATGTCTAGATTTCCAGGAGAATGTCATGATTTCCAGGAGAATGTCTAGATTGTCAGGATGATGTCTAAATTGTCAGAAGGATGTCTAGATTGCCTGAATGATGTCTAGATTGCCAGGAGAATGTCTAGATTGCCAGGAGAATGTCTAGATTGCCAGGAGGATGTCTAGATTGCCAGGAGAATGTCTAGATTTCCAGCAGAATGTCTAGATTGTCAGGAGGATGTCTAGATTGCCAGGAGAATGTCTAGATTTCCAGCAGAATGTCTAGATTGCCAGGAGAATGTCTAGATTGCCAGGAGGATGTCTAGATTGCCAGGAGAATGTCTAGATTTCCAGGAGAATGTCTAGATTGTCAGAAGGGTGTCTAGATTTCTAGGAGAATGTCTAGATTGTCAGGATGATGTCTAAATTGTCAGAAGGATGTCTAGATTGCCTGAATGATGTCTAGATTGCCAGGAGAATGTCTAGATTGCCAGGAGAATGTCTAGATTGCCAGGAGGATGTCTAGATTGCCAGGAGAATGTCTAGATTTCCAGCAGAATGTCTAGATTGTCAGGAGGATGTCTAGATTGCCAGGAGAATGTCTAGATTTCCAGCAGAATGTCTAGATTGCCAGGAGAATGTCTAGATTGCCAGGAGGATGTCTAGATTGCCAGGAGAATGTCTAGATTTCCAGCAGAATGTCTAGATTTCCAGGAGAATGTCTAGATTGCCTGAGGGATGTCTATATTTTCAGTGATTACGGATATTATTTTTAGTGTCGGTAGAGAGAGTGCATATTTAAATTCGTTCATCTGTGGCCAGCAGTTAGGAAAACACGCCAGTTGAGTCCTCTTGTCGCAGTCTCTGCAGCAGGCTCTCTTCGTAGCTTGGCGGAGCGCTTGGGTGGACTGCAGCTGGCGGCGGAGCCGACGGTCGGGGCGGTGGAACCGGCGGTACCAGCTGACGACTACCTGGAGCATTCACCGACTCGGCTGCTGAAGCGGAACCTTCCGCCTGCGCGAGACGACTAGTGCCGATGATGACAGGCTCCTCCAGGAGGACTGTCACCTGCTCCAGCTCGGAACCAATAAGCAGATTCTGCACTGCGGGCTCAAAGCTTGCCACAGGCAACAGCTCGGTTGTTGCTGAGCACACCACCTGGTAAAGGGTTGGGCAAGGCAAGTCAATTGGCTGGTCTTCACTGTCTGAAGGACAGGGTGGAGTAACTGATGATACTCTGAGGGACAGGGTGGAGAAACTGATGATACTATGAGGGACAGGGTGGAGTAACTGATGATACTATGAGGGACAGGGTGGAGTAACTAATGATACTCTGAGGGACAGGGTGGAGTAACTGATGATACTCTGAGGGACAGGGTGGAGAAACTGATGATACTCTGAGGGACAGGGTGGAGAAACTGATGATACTCTGAGGGACAGGGTGGAGTAACTGATGATACTCTGAGGGACAGGGTGGAGTAACTGATGATACTCTGAGGGACAGGGTGGAGAAACTGATGATACTCTGAGGGACAGGGTGGAGTAACTGATGATACTCTGAGGGACAGGGTGGAGTAACTGATGATACTCTGAGGGACAGGGTGGAGTAACTGATGATACTCTGAGGGACAGGGTGGAGTAACTGATGATACTCTGAGGGACAGAGTGGAGTAACTGATGATACTCTGAGGGACAGAGTGGAGTAACTGATGATACTTTGAAGGACAGAACTCGTCGACTTGTACCTGCAGCCAGTAACTGATGCGAAGCAGGCGACAACACCCGGGAGGTGACGCGGTGGCCACGCAGGGCACCGTCAGGTGGAGGCTGTCCTCCAGCAGCGAGGCGCCGGGCTTCAAGCGCTCCTGCAGCCGGCTGAGCTCCACCGCTTGTCGCTGCTCTTGCCTGGCCACTGCGCCACCCTCTCCGCTGGCGTCGGCCGATGCCTTAAGCACCGCCTTCTGGGTGAGGCAGACCCGGATAGAGTCCAGCCGCGCTTTAGTGTTGTTCCGCAGCTCCACACTGAGGCTGATCGACTCGCCGATTGCGAAGCCGCGCTTGTCAGCAATCAGGCGGACTGTCGCCAGGCCAAGACACTCCTGCTGCTGACGCTGCTGATGACTCGGAGCCGCACTTCTATGGGCGTAGGGTGTACAGTCAGCTCTGGGTTCCCCTCGTTCCCTCGTTCCCCTTGTCCCTCGTTCCCCTCTGTCATTCCCCTTGCGCAATAAGTAAACGTACCTAGCCGAAATTTGCTGCTGCCAATGAGCCCACGCCTCAATTGGCTGCCACAGGTCTCCGCCGCTAATCCTATTGTTTAGGTCAAGATTTGCAATGACAACAATGGGCTGAGTGATTGCGCTGGCCTTGCCTGGAGTGCCCCTGTCCACCAGCGCTGTCAGGCTGTAGACGATGACGGAGCCGAACGAGCTGGGCAGACGCTCTGGCAATCGCAGCTCAAATGCCAGCTTGAGCAGTCGGCTCTTGGCTAGAGAGCCCCGATCAAGGAGCACCTGGCTCTGACGGAGAAAAGTTTGACTGTCCCGATGCCCTGCCAGTGAGGACTTGTCCTGTATTTAGGTTTGGGAAGTCCGATGTCTTAGTGTAATGAACTAGCATTCCGTTAGGAATACAGGAATATCAGATGTTAGATAAGGATATCGGGTGTTAGATAAGTAAATCGGGTGTTAGATAAGTAAATCGGGTGTTAGATAAGTAAATCGGGTGTTAGATAAGTAAATCGGGTGTTAGATAAGTAAATCGAGTGTTAGATAAGTAAATCGGGTGTTAGATAAGTAAATCGGGTGTTAGATAAGTAAATCGGGTGTTAGATAAGGATATCGGGTATTAGATAAGGAAATCGGGTGTTAGATAAGTAAATCGGGTGTTAGATAAGTAAATCGGGTGTTAGATAAGTAAATCGGGTGTTAGATAAGGATATCGGGTGTTAGATAAGTAAATCGGGTGTTAGATAAGTAAATCGGGTGTTAGATAAGTAAATCGGGTGTTAGATAAGGATATCGGGTGTTAGATAAGTAAATCGGGTGTTAGATAAGTAAATCGGGTATTAGATAAGGAAAATCGCGTGTTAGATAAGGATATCGGGTATTAGATAAGGAAAATCGCGTGTTAGATAAGGATATCGGGTGTTAGATAAGGAAAATCGCGTGTTAGATAAGGATATCGGGTGTTAGACAGGGACATTGGGTGTTAGACAGGGAGATCAGCTGTTAGACAGAGAGCGGCTTATAACAAACCTTGACGCAGGGAATTTGCACGCGCCCTCCGCCGAACAGGTGAATGACAACTCGAGCCAAGTTTTTGTCCTTCTTCGATTTTAGCAGCAGATCTCCGCGTACGACGTCACCAGACACATAGGGACAAGTCTTTTCTAGTTTAATGTCGAATACCTCAAATTTGCAGGCCATTCTATCTTCAAATAGGATTATTGAGCAATTTACTAAGAAAGAACTTTAATTGTCAAAGTCGGTTTGATTTGATCAGTTCCAAAGCCTAACCAGAGCAGTTTCGGTTGAGATAAAAGTTGAGACTATATATTTTAAATACGGACTTTCCGCATTGATAAGAGCATGTGCATGTACACTTTGTACAGTTGTGTTACTATATTTGTATCAGGTCTGTGCATGTACTCCAAATGTACTTATCGAATCGCGAGACTGAAACTAAATATATTAACGGTAGGGCGTGGTAAACTGTTACTGACGCAAATGGGTAACATAAGCGCATTATTCATAAACAACAGAACTCTGTGTCTAACAGTGTTTAACCTCCAAAAGTCTGATGGTATGCACTGCTTACCACGTAGACACACCAATTCCAGTCTGGCCCAAAGCAAGCAAATTAGTGTCTATGGCCAAAAGTGTTTTTGTTGGAAAGTGCGGGCCGATCAGACCGATTGCCTGGACTGCCAGAGTTACAGCAGCCGGTCGCTTTCTACTCCCTCCAGTGCACTGCACCAATTCGCGAATGTTGGCCTCCAGAAACTTGGAAAAAACCTTCCGCCCGCCACACCGACAGTACACAATCCAAGCATTACGAACCATTTGCAGGAACAGGTGCAGACCAAGCTTCAGAAACCACTTCATGGTTTTTCTGCCAGGTTGATGAGGCTGCATGTGACCATCCATTCGGTCAACGCCGCCCATGCATCGGTTGTAGGTCAATGCAGATCTGCACTTCTGCACGATGGCTTCTCCTCCACCACGGATGATGCGTCTGACTGGCACTCTGGAAGCCGCCTCCTTCGTATCCTCTTGCTAAGCACTGCCTATCCAGCTCAGGGTCGGCAAACTCATTAGCAAGCGGGCCACGGAGAGAATATAAAAGAATACGGTGCGCCACAGTAGGAATACGAGTATAAGACAGAGAAAGGGCAGAGATGAGGCACAGGAGAGATGAGGCACAGGAGAGATGAGGCACAGGAGAGATGAGGCACGGGAGAGATGAGGCACGGGAGAGATGAGGCACAGGAGAGATGAGGCACAGGAGAGATGAGACACGGGAGAGATGAGGCACAGGAGAGATGAGACACGGGAGAGATGAGACACGGGAGAGATGAGGCACAGGAGAGATGAGGCACAGGAGAGATGAGACACGGGAGAGATGAGGCACAGGAGAGATGAGACACGGGAGAGATAAGGCACAGGAGATATGAGGCACAGGAGAGATAAGGCACAGGAGAGATGAGACACGGGAGACAGGAGAAAGGGAAGAGATGAGTCGGGAGACACGGGAGGTATGAGACAGGGGAAAGATGAGACACAGCCACACAGGACAAATGAGACAAGGGAAAGATGAAACAGGGGATATATAAGAAACGGAAGAGATGAGACAGTATACTGTAGGTGTTGGATAGGGCAACGGGCTGGATTTGTGAGCTTCGAGGGCCGCATATGGCCCGCTGGCCAGACTTTGCCGACCCCTGATCTATCTCGTAGTGAGCGAGCTCTTTTTAAGTCCTACGTCTTTTTTCAATTAAAAAAACATACTTTACGTTGTCCAAACTTGCTACTCATCAGTAGTGCACCAAGGAAACTACTTTTTCGACGTAAAATTTCTGGCGGAGAACTAAAAGAGCAACAAGGACTGAAGCACGCTGTGCTGACTCTGGGTATATTTTAAGGCCTTTCTATGTTTTTCTAAGCGAAAGCCTAGCAAAGTGGAGAGACGAGACAGTGGAGATATGAGACATTGGAGAGATGAGACAGTGGAGACATGAGACAGTGGAGAGATAAGACAGTGGAGAGATAAGACAGTGGAGAGATGAGACATTGGAGAGATGAGACATTGGAGAGATGATTCATTATTTCTATTTACACACAATCGCTAATATAAAGACTAGTGAGTAGGCTTAAAAATTAGTATGAAATTGCACTCGGAAATGCTCACACTGCCAACTCAAACTTTATCAACTTAATCGTAAATGCTGATTGATTTATTAATAGCAAACACTTGGGGTGCAAGCAAACACAATCTGCAGCCCAGGCTGTAGTCTGTATAAAAGTGACCTACTGCTCAACAGGAAAATAAAGAACTCGCATCGGTAATGCTTCCCATTGCAGACGCTGGACACATGACTGGCAGAAAATAATAATATAAAAAAAAGAATAAAGAAAACACTGCACAATGCCCTCCCAACTCAGTCTCTCAAATGGCTTGGTAATTCTCTTCATCGGGGGTTGCGGCTCTAACGATATAGTGGCCTCGCTAAAAAAACTTTTGCTCTCGCATATAAAGAGCAAGATATTGAAATTATAAGAGACCTAAGCGATAGTGGAAATTGAAACTGCTGCTCTGAATTCGGACCCTGTCACCCCACTTTGAACCCCATTTACAAATAAGCTAATAGGTATTTTACTAGAGAATGCCCCAACGCATGACTTCAATGCGCGCATTTAATTTTGCCTTGTTCTTCTAACCTTCGAAGTCTAAGACGACCCCTTTCCTTACCTTCTGCTTATTCTGCTTCTCTTCTCACTTTGAGAAAAAATAATGTAAGACTGTGACGCACATTGAGCCAATGAGCCATTGGGCAGAAAAGCCTGGCCTGGACTAAAGCGAGCCGCACCCTGGCGGCCGGCTGCGTAATTCCGCCCACACAGATCGGGCGACCCCTTCGCATTACTTTTTTCTCCGGAACGCAAACTCTCATGTTGTGGGTGGGTGGGGTGGGGGGCGGGGGCCAGCGCGCGCACACAAACAAACTAGCGTGGGTGAGGCTAGTTTGAGTGTGGGGGGGGGACTGGAGGGTGAACCCACCCCGCCTCCTTCCACCTCCTAGCCTAAGTCAGACCGGACCACAGTCTAAAGTGGTCCGTAGGGTTGGGACTGGCCTCTGATTGGCTAAGGTGGGGCAGTGGTCTGGAATATTTGAAGGGTGTAGAGGGATGGCCTCCTAGTTTACCCTGGATGTGATAGAGGAAGGCCCCTCCCAGCCCTCCCCCAATGTTTTAGCCTTGTGGTGGGCCCCTCTTCCCTGGCCGCGAGTTATAAATACAGTAGAAAGTACCACTTGCGCATGGGCGCCCCCTCCAGGGAGGAAAAAATCACAAGGCATCATCTCTAAGAAAGAGCTTACGTTCTTGGTGAAAAGGGTATTCATCTATCGTCAAGCTTCATCGAAAGTGTTCAAGAAAAAATCTAGCACTCTCAAGTTAATCCATGCAAATAAACCGAGACCAAGCTGCCATGAGGGACCACAGCGAGCACTGCAGCCCCGGACCACCTCCGCACTCGGCCGGCAGCCTGACGTCGCCTCTAGTTCGAGGCGTTAAGCGTCAATTGAATTTCAACTTCATCGAAGAGCCGACAATAGTCCAACAAGGCCTCGTCAGTGCAACGGCAACACCAATTGAAGCGTCGCAGTTGATAGAAATGACCATAATGGGCTGCAACAACAATAATAATAACAACTACAACGGGATGATGGCTTACTCGACATCGACAGTCGGCGGTACTGCGGCTCCGGATTTGAGTCGCCTATTGGAGAATATAACTCAGGTAATCTACCTTAATTGAACGAAGAACCGATGGATTCGTGAGTCATGTGTGATTAAATTAGTTTTATTTTGCTAGACTGATACGCTTTAATGAATCGGTCTAAATCTGTTAGTGTTAGTCTGGGACGAAATGCGATTCACTGCATTCATTCCTTGATTATTTTGTTATCAGATTCAGTCCGGCCTCCTTTGAAATCAGACAATCCAAGTCGTAGAGACGTAGACTAATTCCCTGTCATTTTACAATCTATGACGACTGAGGAGAGACATCGGCTGGGAAATGGCCGTGTTTACAATTGTTATTATTCTAACGAATTTAAGTACATTTGCACCGCTACTGGCGCCGGAGTCTTGGGAGTCAGTCAGGGGGGACAAACAAGTGCCAAAAATGTGGCCTAAGAGAATTTAGTCAGTTCACACAAGGCTGAATCAAGTAGCTAACAGTGAGGCCGTATTTCAAATCCAACTTTCAAGTCTATAAGATTAGATTCCCTTTTCATATAACCCCATTTTTGGACACTGATCGAGTTAGATAAAAAGCAACAAATATCATCACCCATAACCCACCTAACTGGCTTACTATAACTTCATTTTCTTCCATTTTATTGCGTTTAGCACATTTTAGCTCATAATCTAATCTCGAATCCCATTCCGATCCCATTCTATCTTTCTCATCCCACCAAATCTAATCTCATCTCACCCCATCTAATCCAATCCCATCTCATATCGACCCATCAAATCTAATCTCACAATCCTGACATCTCACATCGGATAATCTAATCTCACTCACATAATCTAACTCATATAATCTAATCTCACCTCACCTAGTCTAATCTCACCCAATCTAATCTAATCTCACTCATATAATCTAATCTCACCTCACCTAGTCTAATCTCACCCCATCTAATCTAATCTCATTTAATTCCCATCTAATCCCAACTAGGCCAGCATCTATCAGAAGCGAATGCGGCGCCGAAACAGCAGCACCAGCGGCCCTGTCTGCCAGCCGAGGGCCGATGCCTCGGCCGTCGCGTCCGCCGAAGCCGCCGACGCCGCCACCGTTTCAGGCAGCTCAACCGGCGGCAATCGCGAAGACGCCCTGGGCCAAGCTGGCGGCTTCAAGAAGTACCTGCGCGATCGCTATTTATCCAGTCGGGATACGGATTCCGGCTGCGCCCCCACCGCATCTTCGACCGCCTCCGGACCGTCCAGCCATCCGTCTGTAGATTTCGACTCGTCGGACGCTTTCACGCCGCCGTCTGCGCCGCCAACAATGTCTAACCAGTTTAGTCTGCAAATGTTTCACCACAGTTTGCACCAGTTCCAGCAGCTGCCCCAGTTCCAGCAGTATCGGCTGTGCCAGAGCGCGCCCCAGACACCGCAGGACCAGGCTGGCGACTGCATTAATCCGCATTCAACATCGTCGGCCTCCGTGGCAATGACGTCTGCGACGGCGTCTATCGCTAGTGCGACCGCCGCTTCGCTGTTCGTGTTTCCGCCTGGCCAGCCGGTGGCTGCTGCTGCTGCTTCTGCCGCCGCTACCACAGCTAATGCCGCCCCAGCCGCTGCAACAACGCCTGGGGGATCGACATCGCCAGTTGGTCGCTCGGGTGGTCACTTGTGCCACGTCTGCAATCGGGTGTTTAATCGCAGCGATATGCTCAGCAGGCACGCCCGTCTGCATAGCAACACGCGGCCCTACGAGTGCCAGCTTTGTCCACAGGCCTTCTCCAGGTTAGATGCTCGGGAGGCAATCTGAGATTCTTTTGTGGGAGAATCTGAGATTCCTTGGGGGAAGAATCCGAGTTTCTGGGTGGAGAATCGAAGATTCTTTGTGGAAGAATCTGATATTCTGGGGGGCAAGAATCTGATATTCTGGGAGGAAGAATCTGATATTCTGGGGAGGGGAAGAATCGAAGATTCTTTGTGGAAGAATCGAAGATTCTTTGTGGAAGAATCTGATATTCTGGGGGGCAAGAATCTGATATTCTGGGGGGAAGAATCTGATATTCTGGGGAGGGGAAGAATCTGATATTCTGGGGGGAAGAATCTGATATTCTGGGGGGCAAGAATCTGTTATTCTGGGGGGAAGAATCTGATATTCTGGGGGGGCAAGAATCTGATATTCTGGGGGGAAGAATCTGATATTCTGGGGAGGGGAAGAATCTGATATTCTGGGGGGGAAGAATCTGACATTCTGGGGGGGGGAGAATCTGATATTCTGGGGGGGGGCGAGAATCTGATATTCTGGGGGGGGGAGAATCTGATATTCTGGGGGGAGAATCTGATATTCTGGGGAGGGGAAGAATCTGATATTCTGGGGAGGGGAAGAATCTGATATTCTGGCGGGGAGAATCTGATATTCTGGGGGGGAGAATCTGATATTCTGGGGAGGGGAAGAATCTGATATTCTGGGGGGGAGAATTTGATATTCTGGGGAGGGGAAGAATCTGATATTCTGGGGAGGGGAAGAATCTGATATTCTGGGGGGGAGAATCTGATATTCTGGGGGGGAGAATCTGATATTCTGGGGGGGGGAAGAATCTGATATTCTGGGGGGGAGAATCTGATATTCTGGGGGGGGGAGAATCTGATATTCTGGGGAGGGGAAGAATCTGATATTCTGGGGGAAGAATCTGACATTCTGGGGGGAAGAATCTGATATTCTGGGAAGGGGAAGAATCTGATATTCTGGGGGGGGGGAGAATCTGATACTCTGCGGAGGGGAAGAATCTGATATTCTGGGGGAAGAATCTGACATTCTGGGGGGAAGAATCTGATATTCTGGGGGAAGAATCTGATATTCTGTGGAGGGGAAGAATCTGATATTCTGGGGGAAGAATCTGATATTCTGGGGGAAGAATCTGGTATTCTGGGGGAAGAATCTGATATTCAGGGGGAGGAATCTGATATTCTGGGGGGAAGAATCTGATATTCTGGGGTGGGGAGGGGAAGAATCTGATATTCAGGGGGGAGGAATCTGATATTCTGGGGGGCAAGAATCTGATATTCTGGGGGGGAAGAATCTAATATTCTGGGGGGTAGAATCTAATATTCTGGGGGGAAGAATCTGGAAGAAGTATCCTTGACGAGAATCTGAGGTTCCGGGGGGTTGGAAATTCATGGATTCCGTAGGTGAAATGGGATACTCCGTAAGAGTGGTAATTGATTTTTGCTCTCACTAAAAGTGCTAGGTAGCATAAAAACTGGAGCCGAACGTGAAGCATTAAATATTCACTGCACTTATGCTTGACTGATTCCCCCTTCCTTCTGATCGCCATAATTAATTACTTAATCCATCTCTGACAGCTAGTGTGTGAGCTTGTTGCCAAGCTAGCTCGCAATTGTGACTATTTTCTTGGTACGACCTTGCTGAGGCATGCAACTCCCTAATTGGGGGGGATTATAATCCACCGTAGGTTTTGAAGGTTAAAAATGAATAGTCAGTTGTACTAGTCGTATGAGCATTAACGCGTTTTTCCTCTATCCCCCAACCTACTTGCTGTATCGTTAACAGTTTCTTGGCTTGCATTTTGTGCTAGTACGAGCTCGTAGTATCTGGCACAATCGTTAAGCAGTCGCAAATTGCTACTCATTCTCATCCTGGCTGCTAGCCGGTGCAAGCTTGGCTGATCACGAGACCCAGCCAGCCCTGGAGGAAATCCCAAATGAACTGACAAATCCCCAAAATTGTACTTTTCTGTCTATCCCTCGCCTAGTCCAATACGCAACTGATTCACCTTCCATATTCCCCAACTATTCGAGCTGTCCTTTTGCCTCGCCTGTCCCTCTTTCCCCTGCTCATGCTCACAGCACGGACTGGCTGAGAAGGGAAGATTGAGTTAGCGGGGCCTCGGCTGCAGTGGGGGAGGGTTAGCCTGGGGTGGCTGACCGCGTTGCTAAATTTAGCTCTAATCCCGCATGCCTGGACCGGGGCATTGACGTCAGCAACTGCAACTTGGGGTTGGCGACTTGGCGTGTTCTGTGCCCGCGTGAGAGAGGGACAGGGTGAGGCGGAGGGGATTGTAATCTGACCGGCTGTGGGTAAAAGCGGGCGGATGCACTCTTAAAGAGTTACCGGCACGCCCCCTCAACTCTCCCACCGCCTATCAATCCTGCCTTTCTAGTCTATCTAAAGGCTGTTCCACGTGTCCTTTAGATGCGCCTGACCCAGCCACTTCCCGTCAGACCCTCACCTATGATTTCCCAGCTGCCTCTATCCCATTTTTGTCCTTATCACAATTTGCTTTCCGTCATTCTCTCCTGTGACTTTCTGCCATTCTCTCCTGTGACTTTCTGCCATTCTCTTCTGTGACTTTCTGCCATTCTCTTCTGTGACTTTCTGTCATTCTCTCCTGTGACTTTCTGCCAGTCTCTCCTATGACTTTCTGCCATTCTCTCCTGTGACTTTCTGCCATTCTCTCCTGTGAATTACTAGCTACTGTCTGATCTTTTTGAAAAAGTTTAATATTGGCCTTTATAAGTTTTTCAGTTGCTATCCTGACCATTTCCCCCTGCAACAAACTGTCTCTAACAGCCTCTAAATACACCCACCTATTCATCAGCATTTTTTTTAGTTATTTTTTACAGTTCCATTCTAGTCATTGTTGTTGATTGATGATGCAAAACTTAGCCATCTAGTCATAGTATTAGAATTAAGGTCAGTTAGCCGATTGGCCTGTCAAAATATTGTGCACAAATTGGACTGCCATTCTAGCGTAAGATTGCTATTTCTATGCTGCAGCTTCAAATTTATCATTTGTCCTCACCAGCAAATCAATAATTTGCACATGCTCTGTGCTGACTTGCCAGTGAGTTGAGAAACTTTTCATCAATTTAAATTAAATATGTGGAATGTGTAAGGCCCGTAAAAGCGCATTTTCATCCCCCTCTATTAAAGCTTCCCCAATTCGCTCTTTGCTCAGATCCCATACCATGCAAACTCAGAACGATAGCTAGTTCCGTAGGGAGCATGCAGTTTTTTATAATTTAATGAGTTTTAGCCGCTCAACAAAAATCAACTGCAGACGCAGCCTTGCATTCTTGTTTCGAACAATCACTTGCTCAACCCACGTCCTCCCTACCGACCCTAATCCCCATTTGATCTCTATTATCTGCTCCAATGGGATTTATTATAAAAGTGCACCCGCCACCTGCCGTCACGCGCTGCCTCTTGAAACCTTCGAGGCTGCCGCCTCTACAGTGCGATTTTGTTGTTCTTCCCAGCTGTGCTCTCCTGCTTCAGCTAGAGTTCACTGCTTCCCACCCTCATTCTCATCCCCTTTCACACTCATCCGCCCCATTCACACTCATCCGCCCCTTTCACACTCATCCGCCCCTTTCACACTCATCCGCCCCTTTCACACTCATCCGCCCCTTTCACACTCATCCGCCCCTTTCACACTCATCCGCCCTAATCACACTCATCCGCCCTAATCACACTCATCCGCCCTTTAACTTATCCGCTCCTTTCATCATCGTCCTCCCTTCACACTCATCCAACCCCCCAACACACGTCCGCCCCTTCACACTCATCCAACCCCCCAACACACGTCCGCCCCTTCACACTCATCCGCCCCTTCACACTCGTCCGCCCCTTCACACTCATCCAACCCCCCAACACACGTCCGCCCCTTCACACTCATCCAACCCCCCAACACACGTCCGCCCCTTCACACTCATCCGCCCCTTCACACTCGTCCGCCCCTTCACACTCATCCGCCCTTTAACTTATCCGCTCCTTTCATCATCGTCCTCCGCTTTCACACTCATCCGCCCCTTCAAACTCACCCGCCCTTTAACTTATCCGTTCCTTTCATCATCGTCCTTTCCTGTTACACTGATCCGCCCCTTCAAACTCACCCGCTGCCTTGACACTGATCCGGCCCTTCACACTCGTCCGCCCCTTTCACCCTCGTCCGCTCCCGTTTTCTCCCTATGCCTTTTCTCCTTCGTTTGATCCTTTACTAAGTCGTCCCACTGACATTTTCCAATGTCTAAGCCTGCCACGTCCTCAATGCCTAAACATGCGCTCTCGTCAATCTCAGTGTACACCTGTGAACTAAGATTTAAAGCAGGTTTATTTAATTAAACCAAATCACTAAATGGGCCGCATTCTATTTTTCGAAAACTATTCTTTACTCATTAGCTTTGGACGCACCGCCCCGCCATCCAAATACAAAAGGCGCAAGTTTAAACTGGGGAGCGAGGCAAGGACGGGGGAGGCAAGCCACTTACTGGCAATGCACTCGTTGCCCCCTGTTGGGCCTAGGCAATGATAATAGATTTGGCCTGGTATTTCCTGACAACTGTTCCTGGAAACGGTTCCAGAGTGACAGAAAAATTAGAAAAACGGTTCCAGAGTGACATATATATTAGAAATTGGTTCCAGGGTGACAGAAATATTAGAAAACTGTTCCAGAGTGACAGAAATATTAGAAAACTGTTCCAGAGTGACAGAAATATTAGAAAACGGTTCCAGAGTGACAGAAATATTAGAAAACGGTTCCAGAGTGACAGAAATATTAGAAAACGGTTCCATGGTGACAGAAATATTAGAAAACGGTTCTAGAGTTCTTAAAAGATTAGAAAACGGTTCCAAAGTGGCAGTGTAGAGGAATATGGTTCTAAATTGACACAGTCGACGGAAAAATGATCTCCCTTAACCAGAGTGAGATAGTAGAGGGAAATGGTTCCAGAGTGATACTCGTTGGGACAACAGGTAGAAAGAGACAGAAGTATAATGAAAAACTTGTGGAATTTGTGTCTGCGGCTCTAAGATGTGGTGCCATAACTTATGTTCTTCTTCCGTCTGTTGCTTTAGGCACAGCTGAGCTGAGCTATAAATTTATGCGGCTCACTGATTGTCAAATTTTTTTAAATTAACCGGGCTAGCTCAAAACCAGACGGTCGAGCCATGCAGCGATGACTAAACTAAGGACAACGCCCACAGACAGACAGCCAGCCAGACAGGCCCCCACCCCAGCCTCGGTGTCACATGACGCACCGGTTTTTCTGGCGTTTGAAGAGACTTAAAAAGTGGCAGCCGCCCCCGCCTTTCCGCTTCTGCTGAGGGGGCACAGATAAAGAGAATGGGCAACAGTTCTAGGCTGCAGAGTTTTTGTGAGGCTTGTTGATTTTAATTTCACTGTTGTCAACTATAGTTAACTTCGAAATCGTTTTTTTCCTGACCTGTTTCTGAAAGCACTCTTTGACTCTGCCCGCACGTTACCGATCGAAACCAGAGATCGATCGAACTAATTGCGGAAGAGTTCACTGGGTTTACACTAGCCGTTGATTCCCTAAATCCCTGACGCGAATTAGACCCGTGCCTCCCACACTCTCCCATTCTATCCCTTATCCCTAATATCCCTACCGCACTCTCCCATTCTATCCCTAATCCCTAATACGCCTACCGCTTTCTCCCATTCTATCCCTAATCCCTAATACCCCTACTGCACTCTTCCATTCTATTCCTATTCCCTAATACCCTTACCACACTCTCACATTCTATCCCTAATCCCTAATACCCCTACCGCTCTCTCCCATTCTATCCCTAATCCCTAATACCCCTACTGGACTCTCCCATTCTATCCCTAATCCCTAATACCCTACTGCACTCTCCCATTCTATTCCTATACCCTAATACCCCTACCGCACTCTCCCATTCTATCCCTAATCCCTAATACCCCTACTGCACTCTCCCATTCTATCCCTAATCCCTAATACCCCTACTGCACTCTCCCATTCTATTCCTATTCCCAAATACCCCTACCGCACTCTCCCATTCTATCCCTAATCCCTAATACCCCTACTGCACTCTCCTATTCTATCCCTAATCCCTAATACCCCTACGGCACTCTCCCATTCTATCCCTAATCCCTAATACCCTACGGCACTCTCCCATTCTATCCCTAATCCCTAATACCCTTACCACACTCTCACATTCTATCCCTAATCCCTAATACCCCTACCGCTCTCTCCATTCCATTTCCATTCCCCATTCTATCCCTAATCCCTAATACCCCTACTGGACTCTCCCATTCTATTCCTATTCCCAAATACCCCTACCGCACTCTCCCATTCTATCCCTATTCCCTAATACCCCTACTACACTCTCCCATTCTATTCCTAATCCCTAATACCCCTACGGCACTCTCCCATTCTATCCCTAATCCCTAATACCCCTACTGCACTCTTCCATTCTATCCCTAATCCCTAATACCCCTAACGCACTCTCCCGTTCTATCCCTAATAATTTTCTACCCAAATGCCTAAAAATTTGCACGAGTTCGATTTTCTAAGTAGCATTATTCTCTTCTAATTTGTCAAGTTTCGCATTTTACACAAAACACTAAATAACATATTTTACGTGTCTACTGATGTCAGTAGTTAGTGTGCGCATATTTTCAGGCATAGTGAAATTCCTATTATTAAAACGTTCTGTAAGCTGGATAAGCATCCTCTTCCCACCCACAGATCTGACCACCTGAGCACACACATGCGTACTCACACCGGTGACAAGCCCTACAGTTGCCAGGTGTGTCACTACACTGCCTGCCGGCGAGATATGATCACCCGGCACATGAAGATTCACGCTAAGAGGCAGCAGGACAAGCGCGCCGGAAGCTGCGGTGACAGCGCCTGAGTAACTTCATCATACAAGAGCTTTTGCGGTTACTTCGCCGGATGCAATTGAATTAATTGTTAAGCAAACTTCTCTAAAACTAATATTTTAGTGATACTGTGGGGTCCACTGACCCCCATGACCAATATGTTATTAGATTTTAAATAAATTACTGTTGGTCATACTGCCCTGTGAATAAATTATTCCTAACTGACCCCTGGTGATCAAGTAACCCCTGGTAGTCTGTAGTCAGCAATGACCCTAGTGGTCAGCTATAACCTCTGGTAGTCAACTATGACCCCTGGTAGTCAACTATGACCCCTGGTAGTCAACTATGACCCCTGGTAGTCAACTATGACCCCTGGTAGTCAACTATGACCCCTGGTAGTCAACTATGACCCCTGGTAGTCAACTATGACCCCTGGTAGTCAACTATGACCCCTGGTAGTCAACTATGACCCCTGGTAGTCAGCTATGACCCCTGGTAGTCAACTATGACCCCTGGTAGTCAGCTATGACCCCTGGTAGTCAACTATGACCCCTGGTAGTCAACTATGACCCCTGGTAGTCAACTATGACCCCTGGTAGTCAACTATGACCCCTGGTAGTCAACTATGACCCCTGGTAGTCAACTATGACCCCTGGTAGTCAACTATGACCCCTGGTAGTCAACTGAGCCAAGGTCAACTGACCTCTCCAGACTTTCTATCTCGGCTGCAGTTTTCCAATCAAGCGTTCTATATAGGAGCGACTAAATTCCAAACACAAGATGTCTCATTTTTTGTTCCCTTGTTTAATTTCTGTTTTTGTCCAATTATAAATTGGCCTTACCTTATTTTTGCATTGTCGAAGGTACAGCACCTGTACCTGCCGTTTTTTGTGCGTTCGTTCACCATTTTTTCTGTCACATTATTAGAACTCTGCCTTGCCAATTGTCCTAGTAGATCCGCCACTACGTGTACAACTTCTGAATTGTCCCGGCTGCTGTCTGTTCGAATTTGTGCTTGCAATGTCGTCTTTGTAACATAACCCAGAACCCGCAGCCTGCTCATTAGAGGGCCATTATTTTCTTTAGAAAAGGTAAATTTTACCTAGCTTATTTTACTATCCAATTATTCCACCCTTTTTCATCTACAATATTATACACTAGCTAGATGCCGTACACAGCAATTGGTGGGCATAAGCTGTTCAGTGATAAATCTTAAATATACGCACCTGCACATTGTGGAACACCATTGCATTCGATGGCGCCATTCTAATTGTTAATTCTTACACGATTGAATGCCTGGCCTTTGTTATTCATTCTGTTTTTGACAATGTTTTTAATCGAGGAAATATTGAATTCGGTTCCAGAGTGACGGAGGTGAGATTTGGTTCCAGAGTGACGGAGGTGTGAGATTTGGTTCCAGAGTGACGGAGGTGTGAGATTTGGCTCCAGAGTGATGGAGGTGAGATTTGGTTCCAGAGTGACGGAGGTGAGATTTGGTTCCAGAGTGACGGAGGTGAGATTTGGTTCCAGAGTGACAGGTGTGAGATTTGGTTTCAGAGTGACGGAGGTGAGATTTAATTCCAGAGTGCCGGAGGTGTGAGATTTGGTTCCAGAGTGACGGAGGTGTGAGATTTGGTTCCAGAGTTACGGAGGTGTGAGATTTGGTTCTAGAGTGACGGAGGTGTGAGATTTATTTAAAGAGTGACGAAGGTGTAAGATTGGGTTCCAGAGTGACGGAGGTGTGAGATTTGGTTCCAGAGTGACGGAGGTGTGAGATTTAATTCCAGAGTGACGGAGGTGTGAGATTTATTTAAAGAGTGACGAAGGTGTGAGATTGGGTTCCAGAGTGACGGAGGTGTGAGATTTGGTTCCAGAGTTACGGAGGTGTGAGATTTGGTTCTAGAGTGACGGAGGTGTGAGATTTGGTTCCAGAGCGACCGAGGTGTGAGATTTAATTCCAGAGTGACGGAGGTGTGAGATTTGGTTCCAGAGTGACGGAGGTGTGAGATTTGGTTCCAGAGTGACGGAGGTGCGAGATTTAATTCCAGAGTGACGGAGGTGTGAGATTTATTTAAAGAGTGACGAAGGTGTGAGATTGGGTTCCAGAGTGACGGAGGTGTGAGATTTGGTTCTAGAGTGACGGAGGTGTGAGATTTGGTTCCAGAGCGACCGAGGTGTGAGATTTAATTCCAGAGTGACGGAGGTGTGAGATTTGGTTCCAGAGTGACGGAGGTGTGAGATTTGGTTCCAGAGTGACGGAGGTGTTTTAAGTGGCTCCGGATTGAGACAGGTTCTGAGGTGTTAAAAGGCAATGAAATTGATTGCCCAGATAAAAGAAGACACTTGCAAACAAACAAGCAATAGAACGGATTGTGTAGGCTTGAACCTGCTTCAGTATAAAAACAGTAATTTGATAGGCACATATTGTGTTGCAAATTTCAATTTTGTTTTGCTTCAGAATCAATCTTTGTTGCTTTAACGTTTGCCAGTATTGTTTACAGATTACAGAGATAATAGCATGATGTGGCCAGTTAAAAGTACATAGACAGGATTGCATTGTGCATATCTGAGTAACGCAGCAATTCAACAATAAGGGAATACTAAGTAATGCAAAGCATGACAATTATTTAGGCATTGTTCGTTGTGTTCAAATCTATAGTTTTGGCGCAGAATCTCGATTTGATGATGAATTCTATATTTTGCTTCACTTAAAAACTTAATTACGGTAGGGTTGACAAGTGAGTAAGCATTGTGTGGAGTGACGAATCTCAAATGTTTCATCAATCAGAAACAGATCAAAAACAGACGGTACAGATTTCGTGGAACAAGCAGTGTGAATGGTCTTTGTAACTTTTTAACTGTCGGGTCTTTGTAACTGATCAACTGTCAGATCTTTGTAACGGATCAACTGTCGGGTATTTGTAGCTATTGAACTGTCTGGTCTTTGTAGCTATTTAACTGTCGGGTCTTTGTAGCTATTTAACTGTCTGGTCTTAGTAGCTATTTAACTGTCGGGTCTTTGTAGCTATTTAACTGTCGGGTCTTTTTAACTGATCAACTGTCGGGTCTTTGTAACTGTTGAACTGTCGGGTCTTTGAAACTGATTAACTATCTGGACTTTGTAACTGTTTAACTGTCGAGTCTTTGTACCCGAGGACGGACAAGTTGACTGATCAACTTTTGGGTCTTTGTAACTGGTTCTACCTACATGAGCAACTATTCCCCAGAATTAGCCACCATTGTAGACAGCATCATTTGTTAAGCACAAAACAGAATGGGCAATGGAAATGGAATGATAGAAATATGAATTTCAATTTGAGCTCATCATTTAAAGGCATGCAAAAAACAAACAGAAATTAACAACATAAATTCTTAATTTGTGAGTAGTAATTTATTAATTAAAACAATACAAACAGGTCATCGTGAACTGGAGCTCTTAAATAATTTAGAACTGGCCTGATTTTCCCCATGCCTAAAAAACATTTTAAATATTAATAGGTACGAAATTCGGATTTTGAAGGCAATTATAGTCCTGTACAAGGTTCAAGAACCAAACAATAGAGATCTCTAATCACTTACACAGCACACAATTGAGGCAATTTTTTAAAGATCTGATTAACTGATCCCAGATCCAAGGTATAATGTTTGAGTTGCGTCATCTAATTAGAATCCCGCACTCAAAATCCCCATTGAGAAAGAATAAGAATTTTAGAGGCCAACTGAAAGCCAATTCAGGAGCGGATTCTAACTAGCCGAGTGGGCCTCGGCATTGGCACAGCAGGAGTCGCAGAGGCGGACCGGATTGTCGAAACCAAACAGCGGCAGCGGCCTCCGACCCCGAGTGCATGCCGAGCAGTACAGGCCGCCGCAGGCTCTGCAGTGATGCCGCCGTCTGGTCATTGTGAACGCCAGTCCGCAGTGTCGGTTGGTGCACACATCCGATGAGTCGTCTGGCGCCCAGGCTGGCGGTGTTTGAGCACCTGCTCCAGCGCCGACTGAAGCTGCTGCTGTTGCTGGCGGGGCAGGGCCGGCAGCAGAGTCCGTCACCTGCCAGTCGAATGCATCCAGGCCCTCTTCAACGGCCAGAGTGGACGCGGAGGCTGCGGCCGACGCGGCAGCTTCAGCAACGGCGTCGCTGCAGTGCAGCTTGTAGACGCAGCGCAGCAGGTAGCGCAGTTCCCAGGCGTAGTTGCTCTGGATTTGGTCCGCCACACCAGCTATTACCTGGCCGGGAGGGAGGGTAACAAACTAATTTGTAGCCCTGACACCAACCTGACACCCTAGACAAGTATTCTGACACCCTAGACAAGTATTCTGACACCCTAGACAAGTATTCTGACACCCTAGACAAGTATTCTGTCACCATAAAATAAATTCTGAAATCTTACAACTAATCTTTACAATTAATTCAGAAACAAAAAATCTGTACACCATACACCTGAAATTAAATCCTTGTGACAAACTAAAACTAGCTCTGACACCCTTCCACCAGTCCTGACACCCTACAACCAATCCTGATACCCTACAACCAGTCCTGACACCCTACAACCAATCCTGACAGCCTACAACCAGTCCTGACACCCTACAACCAGTCCTGACACCCTAAAACCAATCCTGACACCCTACAACCAATCCTGACAGCCTACAACCAATCCTGACACCCTACAACCAATCCGGACACCCTACAACCAATCCTGACAGCCTACAACCAATCCTGACAGCCTACAACCAATCCTGACACCCTACAACCAATCCTGACCCATTTAATCAGCCAATCAAATGTAGGCAGGCTAACCTTGAACAAGCCGGCCACCCTGTCAGACTCGGTGTCCACATCCGCATTGGGATCGGCGGCGCCATCGTCAGCCTCCGCAGCCAGGCAGAGTCTTAGAACTAGGCGATCTCTCTCCGGCTGCTTCAGCCGGCCTAGAAATGCTCGGACCCTGTCCAGGTGGGAGTGGAAGGCGCGAAACAGTGAGCACAGCTTGCTTGCCGGCCGGTCCCTCGTGCTCAACGGCCCGTCCGGATATTCAAGGAGGCCGTAGAGCACAGCCAATCTAGGCAGCACAATCATCAACGTCGGCTCGCAGCTGTCGATGTCGTCTCGGCGAATGTGACCGCCGGCTAGGGCCCAGGCGGCTGTGTCAGAGAATAGCACGGCCACCTCCTGCAGCTGCTCCATCTCTGTCAATGTCTTGACCTGCACCATGGCGCTGACGTAGCTGAGCTCAAACTCGGCCAGGGTGCGATCGAACACGGCCAGCTGGTCCAGCAGGCGGCGATTCGACCGAGGCTCGGCGCCGTAGTAGCTGCGGCTGGCCTCGTCGCGTAGCAACCGCCGAGTCTTCTCGCCTTCCCGGGTCACCTGGGGATAAGGAGGGATTAGCGGGTTTTTTTGGGATTCCAGAACTTATGGATACAAAATGTGTAAGCCAGTGACCCACAATGGCTACTCACCTGAATAGCCAAGGGCCTGATGCTCTCCGCTTCGATTTCTCGATAGAGAATGGAGGAGCCGGCAGCTAGGCACTCGGACGCGTACCACAGCTGGCCTTCGAGGCCTTCCTGAACCACTTCGTCGGGAAATTTCATGCGAAAGTCTTTGGGATGCCGCCTATCTGGTATGAGCTCGTCCATGAGCTCCAGCATGACCTTCATGACCCGCTGCTGGCACTCTTTTAGTTCGCTAATGAGTTCCGTCACGCGATCCTGCTGCTTGTCAGCGTCAAGGCGTTTGATCTGCTGGGCCACTCGAACCAGCTCCTGGTCTGCGGCATAGTAGCGGGACAGCAACTCGCTGCCTGATTTCCTATTGGCCAGGAAAAGCTTGCGACCCAGAGACTGCAGCATTGCGATGCGATCTGAGTAACTGGCTGAAACAGTGAGTACTGCTCACATGAGAATCTATGGGAAACTGGGATGCCGAGAATCGATGTGAAGTTGGAAAGCTGAGAATCTATGGGAAACTGGGAAGCCGAGAATCGATGTGATGTTGGAAAGCTGAGAATCTATGGAAAACTGGGAAGCCGAGAATCGATGTGAAGTTGGAAAGCTGAGAATCTATGGGAAACTGGGAAGCCGAGAATCGATGTGAAGTTGGAAAGCTGAGAATCTATGGAAAACTGGGAAGCCGAGAATCGATGTGAAGTTGGAAAGCTGAGAATCTATGGGAAACTGGGAAGCCGAGAATCGATGTGAAGTTGGAAAGCTGAGAATCTATGGGAAACTGGGAAGCTGACACTATGAAGGCGAGAGAGAATTCAGCACAGATATCATAACCTATCTAGTTACTTTAAAAAGCGACGAAAACGCTCTAGTGCCTACTTAATACTTCAAAAGTAGTGTAGTAACAAGTATTTTGAGTCTTATTCTAAATTTTTTGTCTAAGTCGTGAAAATATTTTCTAATTTTGGACATTAATATCGTCAGAAAAAGAACTGTAGCTTATATGTGATAAATATCAAGTGGCCACCGCTCAGCCTGGCCAGAGAGAGAGAGAGATTTGCAAGCTATAGCCAGTTAGAAATGCGCATTGAGGCAGACTAACAAACGAATTAAACTGAATTATGAATTATTTTTGACATAATAAAATAGAATTATGAGAGACAAGGATAGAGAGAGACAGCGTTATCCGCGTACACTGACACGGTGTTTAGCTTGCAAAACAGCATGACTAAGACACAATCTTTCAGAAGAAATCTATCGTTTATGGACAAAGAGATTTCAAATTAGCTATACAAAGAAGTTTTTGTTTAACCTGGGTGACCCGCCTAAATAGAATACAACGTTAACACATACTTTAATTGTACGAACTACTAACACTCAACCAAAAATGTGCATAATTTAGAACTTTTTAAATTCTAGAATTCTAGAGTTTCAAGACAGATACAATGGATTAAGGATGGGGTTCTAGAGACTGACAAGACAGATACAATGGATTAAGGATGGACTTCTAGAGACTGACAAGACAGATACAATGGATTAAAGATGGGGTTCTAGAGACTGACAAGACAGATACAATGGATTAAAGATGGGGTTCTAGAGACTGACAAGACAGATACAATGGATTAAAGATGGAGTTCTAGAGACTGACAAGACAGATACAATGGATTAAAGATGGAGTTCTAGAGACTGACAAGACAGATACAATGGATTAAAGATGGGGTTCTAGAGACTGACAAGACAGATACAATGGATTAAAGATGGGGTTCTAGAGACTGACAAGACAGATACAATGGATTAAAGATGGGGTTCTAGAGACTGACAAGACAGATACAATGGATTAAGGATGGGGTTCTAGAGACTGACAAGACAGATACAATGGATTAAAGATGGGGTTCTAGAGACTGACAAGACAGATACAATGGATTAAAGATGGGGTTCTAGAGACTGACAAGACAGATACAATGGATTAAAGATGGGGTTCTAGAGACTGACAAGACAGATACAATGGATTAAAGATGGAGTTCTAGAGACTGACAAGACAGATACAATGGATTAAAGATGGGGTTCTAGAGACTGACAAGACAGATACAATGGATTAAAGATGGAGTTCTAGAGACTGACAAGACAGATACAATGGATTAAAGATGGGGTTCTAGAGACTGACAAGACAGATACAATGGATTAAAGATGGGGTTCTAGAGACTGACAAGACAGATACAATGGATTAAAGATGGGGTTCTAGAGACTGACAAGACAGATACAATGGATTAAAGATGGAGTTCTAGAGACTGACAAGACAGATACAATGGATTAAAGATGGAGTTCTAGAGACTGACAAGACAGATACAATGGATTAAAGATGGACTTCTAGAGACTGACAAGACAGATACAATGGATTAAAGATGGACTTCTAGAGACTGACAAGACAGATACAATGGATTAAAGATGGACTTCTAGAGACTGACAAGACAGATACAATGGATTAAAGATGGGGTTCTAGAGACTGACAAGACAGATACAATGGATTAAAGATGGAATTCTAGAGACTGACAAGACAGATACAATGGATTAAAGATGGAGTTCTAGAGACTGACAAGACAGATACAATGGATTAAAGATGGAATTCTAGAGACTGACAAGACAGATACAATGGATTAAAGATGGAGTTCTAGAGACTGACAAGACAGATACAATGGATTAAAGATGGAGTTCTAGAGACTGACAAGACAGATACAATGGATTAAAGATGGAGTTCTAGAGACTGACAAGACAGATACAATGGATTAAAGATGGAGTTCTAGAGACTGACAAGACAGATACAATGGATTAAAGATGGAGTTCTAGAGACTGACAAGACAGATACAATGGATTAAAGATGGAGTTCTAGAGACTGACAAGACAGATACAATGGATTAAAGATGGAGTTCTAGAGACTGACAAGACAGATACAATGGATTAAAGATGGAGTTCTAGAGACTGACAAGACAGATACAATGGATTAAAGATGGAGTTCTAGAGACTGACAAGACAGATACAATGGATTAAAGATGGAGTTCTAGAGACTGACAAGACAGATACAATGGATTAAAGATGGGGTTCTAGAGACTGACAAGACAGATACAATGGATTAAAGATGGGGTTCTAGAGACTGACAAGACAGATACAATGGATTAAAGATGGGGTTCTAGAGACTGACAAGACAGATACAATGGATTAAAGATGGGGTTCTAGAGACTGACAAGACAGATACAATGGATTAAAGATGGAGTTCTAGAGACTGACAAGACAGATACAATGGATTAAAGATGGAGTTCTAGAGACTGACAAGACAGATACAATGGATTAAAGATGGGGTTCTAGAGACTGACAAGACAGATACAATGGATTAAAGATGGGGTTCTAGAGACTGACAAGACAGATACAATGGATTAAAGATGGAGTTCTAGAGACTGACAAGACAGATACAATGGATTAAAGATGGAGTTCTAGAGACTGACAAGACAGATACAATGGATTAAAGATGGAGTTCTAGAGACTGACAAGACAGATACAATGGATTAAAGATGGGGTTCTAGAGACTGACAAGACAGATACAATGGATTAAAGATGGGGTTCTAGAGACTGACAAGACAGATACAATGGATTAAAGATGGAGTTCTAGAGACTGACAAGACAGATACAATGGATTAAAGATGGGGTTCTAGAGACTGACAAGACAGATACAATGGATTAAAGATGGAGTTCTAGAGACTGACAAGACAGATACAATGGATTAAAGATGGAGTTCTAGAGACTGACAAGACAGATACAATGGATTAAAGATGGAGTTCTAGAGACTGACAAGACAGATACAATGGATTAAAGATGGGGTTCTAGAGACTGACAAGACAGATACAATGGATTAAAGATGGACTTCTAGAGACTGACAAGACAGATACAATGGATTAAAGATGGGGTTCTAGAGACTGACAAGACAGATACAATGGATTAAAGATGGGGTTCTAGAGACTGACAAGACAGATACAATGGATTAAAGATGGAGTTCTAGAGACTGACAAGACAGATACAATGGATTAAAGATGGAGTTCTAGAGACTGACAAGACAGATACAATGGATTAAAGATGGAGTTCTAGAGACTGACAAGACAGATACAATGGATTAAAGATGGGGTTCTAGAGACTGACAAGACAGATACAATGGATTAAAGATGGAGTTCTAGAGACTGACAAGACAGATACAATGGATTAAAGATGGGGTTCTAGAGACTGACAAGACAGATACAATGGATTAAAGATGGGGTTCTAGAGACTGACAAGACAGATACAATGGATTAAAGATGGAGTTCTAGAGACTGACAAGACAGATACAATGTATTAAAGATGGGGTTCTAGAGACTGACAAGACAGATACAATGGATTAAAGATGGAGTTCTAGAGACTGACAAGACAGATACAATGGATTAAAGATGGGGTTCTAGAGACTGACAAGACAGATACAATGGATTAAAGATGGGGTTCTAGAGACTGACAAGACAGATACAATGGATTAAAGATGGGGTTCTAGAGACTGACAAGACAGATACAATGGATTAAAGATGGACTTCTAGAGACTGACAAGACAGATACAATAAATTATCAATACAATACAATACAATATATAATACAATACAAGAGAAGATAGGATGGACTAAGGAATGGGATTCTAGAGGCTAACAAGAGAAGATAGGATAGATTAAGGAATGGGATTCTAGACGCTAACAAGTGGGTGGGAGGTGGGAGGGGAGATTAGGGATGTAAATTCTAGATGGGGTGTTTCGCCTAGATGCCATTCGAGCAGAAATCTTTAAAGAAAGTAAAAATAACTAGAAAATAAAAAAAGATTTTTTAACTAACACATGGAATTTACTTTGACACTTGATACATTTGTCATAGCTGCTTGTTAGAATGTGAATGCGAATACAGATCTGTAAAATATCAGGAAAACAATGTTGCTTTAATATCCACTAACAATATAATAAATATTGAATCAACAAGATATGAACTTGTCAGCAGTGTTCTAAACGAATGAAAATTGTTATCTATTGATTGATAGTGCAAATGATGCATCCACAACTTTGTGTTGTTTGTTTCGTGTCTTGTTTACAGTGTTTGTATTAGGAAGTGACAAGTGATTATTTGTTCTAATAAAAAAAAGAAAAACAAAAATTCGGAAGAACGCATTTTATAAATAAAAAACCTGTGCTTTATCGATTGTTTCTAGGGGCGCTGCGATCAAAACAGAAAAGAAATTATTTACAAGTCGTGATTATCGAAGTCAATAAAACTTTTTTTACAAACATCGACTCTTTATGATTGGTTCAGAAATACGATTGGCTGCGTAATTGGAGAAATAAAGAGGAGACAACATGAGGGCAGTAGACTCAGGGAGGAGAGGACATAGACATTGGGAGACAGGGGGTAGGAGACAATTGGTAGGATACAGATTGTAGGAGACAATTGGTAGGATACAGATTGTAGGAGACAATTGGTAGGATACAGATTGTAGGATACAATTGGTAGGATACAGATTGTAGGATACAATTGGTAGGATACAGATTGTAGGATACAATTGGTAGGATACAGATTGTAGGAGACAATTGGTAGGATACAGATTGTAGGAGACAATTGGTAGGATACAGATTGTAGGATACAGATTGTAGGAGACAATTGGTAGGATACAGATTGTAGGAGACAATTGGTAGGATACAGATTGTAGGAGACAATTGGTAGGATACAGATTGTAGGATACAGATTGTAGGAGACAATTGGTAGGATACAGATTGTAGGATACAATTGGTAGGATACAGATTGTAGGAGACAATTGGTAGGATACAGATTGTAGGAGACAATTGGTAGGATACAATTGGTAGGATACAGATTGTAGGAGACAATTGGTAGGATACAGATTGTAGGATACAATTGGTAGGATACAGATTGTAGGATACAATTGGTAGGATACAGATTGTAGGAGACAATTGGTAGGATACAGATTGTAGGAGACAATTGGTAGGATACAGATTGTAGGATACAATTGGTAGGATACAGATTGTAGGATACAATTGGTAGGATACAGATTGTAGGAGACAATTGGTAGGATACAGATTGTAGGAGACAATTGGTAGGATACAGATTGTAGGAGACAATTGGTAGGATACAGATTGTAGGATACAATTGGTAGGATACAGATTGTAGGAGACAATTGGTAGGATACAGATTGTAGGAGACAATTGGTAGGATACAGATTGTAGGAGACAATTGGTAGGATACAGATTGTAGGAGACAATTGGTAGGATACAGATTGTAGGAGACAATTGGTAGGATACAGATTGTAGGAGACAATTGGTAGGATACAGATTGTAGGAGACAATTGGTAGGATACAGATTGTAGGAGACAATTGGTAGGATACAGATTGTAGGATACAATTGGTAGGATACAGATTGTAGGAGACAATTGGTAGGATACAGATTGTAGGAGACAATTGGTAGGATACAGATTGTAGGAGACAATTGGTAGGATACAGATTGTAGGAGACAATTGGTAGGATACAGATTGTAGGAGACAATTGGTAGGATACAGATTGTAGGAGACAATTGGTAGGATACAGATTGTAGGAGACAGATTGTAGGAGACAGATTGTAGGAGACAGATTGTAGGAGACAGATTGTAGGAGACAGATTGTAGGATACAGATTGTAGGAGACAATTGGTAGGATACAGATTGTAGGAGACAATTGGTAGGATACAGATTGTAGGAGACAATTGGTAGGATACAGATTGTAGGAGACAATTGGTAGGATACAGATTGTAGGAGACAATTGGTAGGATACAGATTGTAGGAGACAATTGGTAGGATACAGATTGTAGGAGACAATTGGTAGGATACAGATTGTAGGAGACAATTGGTAGGATACAGATTGTAGGAGACAATTGGTAGGAGACAATTGGTAGGATACAGATTGTAGGAGACAGATTGTATGAGACAGATTGTAGGAGACAATTGGTAGGATACAGATTGTAGGAGACAGATTGTAGGAGACAATTGGTAGGATACAGATTGTAGGAGACAATTGGTAGGATACAGATTGTAGGATACAGATTGTAGGAGACAATTGGTAGGATACAGATTGTAGGAGACAATTGGTAGGATACAGATTGTAGGATACAGATTGTAGGAGACAGATTGTATGAGACAGATTGTATGAGACAGATTGTAGGAGACAATTGGTAGGATACAGATTGTATGAGACAGATTGTAGGAGACAGATTGTAGGAGACAGATTGTATGAGACAGATTGTAGGAGACAATTGGTAGGATACAGATTGTAGGATACAGATTGTAGGAGACAATTGGTAGGATACAGATTGTAGGAGACAATTGGTAGGATACAGATTGTATGAGACAGATTGTAGGAGACAGATTGTATGAGACAGATTGTAGGAGACAATTGGTAGGATACAGATTGTAGGATACAGATTGTAGGAGACAGATTGTATGAGACAGATTGTAGGAGACAATTGGTAGGACACAGATTGTAGGATACAGATTGTAGGAGACAATTGGTAGGATACAGATTGTAGGATACAGATTGTAGGAGACAATTGGTAGGATACAGATTGTAGGAGACAATTGGTAGGATACAGATTGTAGGATACAGATTGTAGGAGACAATTGGTAGGATACAGATTGTAGGATACAGATTGTAGGAGACAGATTGTATGAGACAGATTGTAGGAGACAATTGGTAGGATACAGATTGTAGGATACAGATTGTAGGAGACAATTGGTAGGATACAGATTGTAGGATACAGATTGTAGGAGACAATTGGTAGGATACAGATTGTAGGAGACAATTGGTAGGATACAGATTGTAGGATACAGATTGTAGGAGACAGATTGTATGAGACAGATTGTATGAGACAGATTGTAGGAGACAATTGGTAGGATACAGATTGTATGAGACAGATTGTAGGAGACAGATTGTAGGAGACAGATTGTATGAGACAGATTGTAGGAGACAATTGGTAGGATACAGATTGTAGGATACAGATTGTAGGATACAGATTGTAGGAGACAGATTGTAGGAGACAATTGGTAGGAGACAGATTGTAGGAGACAATTGGTAGGAGACAATTGGTAGGAGACAGATTGTAGGAGACAATTGGTAGGAGACAATTGGTAGGAGACAATTGGTAGGAGACAATTGGTAGGAGACAATTGGTAGGAGACAATTGGTAGGATACAGATTGTAGGAGACAATTGGTAGGATACAGATTGTAGGATACAGATTGTAGGATACAGATTGTAGGAGACAGATTGTAGGAGACAATTGGTAGGATACAGATTGTAGGAGACAATTGGTAGGATACAGATTGTAGGATACAGATTGTAGGATACAGATTGTAGGAGACAGATTGTAGGAGACAATTGGTAGGAGACAGATTGTAGGAGACAATTGGTAGGAGACAATTGGTAGGAGACAGATTGTAGGAGACAATTGGTAGGAGACAATTGGTAGGAGACAATTGGTAGGAGACAATTGGTAGGAGACAATTGGTAGGAGACAATTGGTAGGAGACAATTGGTAGGCGACAGATTGTAGGAGACGAATTCAATAAAGAAAAGGAGAGTAGTAAATCAAGGACACAATGAAAAAAGTTTGTAGCCTAAACAGCAGCAATGGCATCAGCGACAGCATCAGGCAGTGTAGGCAGGGCCGGGCCAGCTGCATTGTAGGCCAGGCTGTTCAGCTGTTGCAAGAGTTCGCGCCACACTCGCCAGTCTGGCTTGCCGCTCCGGCCGAAGCGGAACAATCGGCGCCTGTCTGCGCCAGGCTGGCTAGCCAGAAACCGGTCCGGGCTGGCCGACTCCAGGCACCACAGCACTAGCAGGCTGCGCTCGGCTGCGAGGCTGGAGACCAGCCCGATGGCCTTGCTGACAAACTCATCTGTGCCGTCTGTCAGAAGCTCCTGAAGACCAGCGTCAACGAATACGATGATGGCACCAACGGAGCGCTGGGAGAACGAGACGGAGGGGATAAATGTATTGACTGGGAGAATCTGACGAAGGGGATCAATTTGTAAACTGGGAGAATCTGACGGAGGGGATAAATGTATTGCCTGGGAGAATCTGACGGAGGGGATAAATGTATTGGCTGGGAGAATCTGACGGAGGGGATAAATGTATTGACTGGGAGAATCTGACGGAGGGGATAAATGTATTGACTGGGAGAATCTGACGGAGGGGATAAATGTATTGGCTGGGAGAATCTGACGGAGGGGATAAATGTATTGACTGGGAGAATCTGACGGAGGGGATAAATGTATTGGCTGGGAGAATCTGACGGAGGCGATAAATGTATTGGCTGGGAGAATCTGACGGAGGGGATAAATGTATTGGCTGGGAGAATCTGACGGAGGGGATAAATGTATTGACTGGGAGAATGTGACGGAGGGGATAAATGTATTGACTGGGAGAATGTGACGGAGGGGATCAATTTGTAAACTGGGAGAATCTAACGGAGGGATAAACCTGTCAACTGCGATAATCAAGTGGGTAAACAGCGGGCGTAAATATATATGAATTTCTCAATGTAAAATGAGTCGTCATCTAATTAGTAGCAGATTTAGATGTGAATGATGCAATGTAAGAGTGCATCTAGACGCAATATTGCTATTAAAAAGAAGAGACGGAAGGGATAATCCATTAAAGCGGGATTACAAGGCACACTCACAGCCGACAGTTGCTGACGAAACACATCGAGCAGCTGGTCATCCGTGGCGCTATTAAACATTTTTCTCCTATCCGAACCACTGGCAGCGAATGCCGTTGGCCACACATTGCAGCAGGACAGCAGCTGCAGGGCTGTCACACCTGTGAAGGAGCAGAATTCGCAGCAGCGAGCTGTGGGCGCCAGGCCCGGCATGGAGTCCACAGTCAGGACGGCGCGCCTGGGCATCATGGAGACTCTGGTCCACTGCCAGTTGCTACCCGGCCTGCAGAAGTTGAGCACGGAACAGGTGAGACTGCGCAAAGTGGACAACAGTGCCCAAGAGGAAGCGGAACTCGGCTGCTGCTGCTGCAATGGCAGCCCCCGACGCTGCGACAGTCTCAGAGTGTAATAGAGCAGGAAGCCTAGGAATGGCAGCTGGCAGAGCAGGCCCAGGTGAATGAGGGTGCCGATTTCCATTTTGTCCAGGCGGGTCAGGACGTAGCGGAGCGAATCGGGTCGCTGTAAATTTAGAGGAGAGAGTTATATTTGAACAAAAAATACATCATTTGCGTCTTAAAAACACGGTCAAGGATGCCAGGGATCAAGTGAATGCCAGGGATCATGTGAATGCCAGGGATCATGTGAATGTCAGGATCAAGTGAATGTCAGGATCAAGTGAATGTCAGGGATCATGTGGATGTCAGGGATCATGTGAATGTCAGGGATCATGTGAATGTCAGGGATCAAGTGAATGTCAGGGATCATGTGGATGTCAGGGATCATGTGAATGTCAGGATCATGTGAATGTCAGGATCATGTGAATGTCAGGATCATGTGAATGTCAGGATCATGTGAATGCCAGGGATCAAGTGAATGTCAGGGATCATGTGGATGTCAGGGATCATGTGAATGTCAGGGATCATGTGAATGTCAGGGATCAAGTGAATGTCAGGGATCATGTGGATGTCAGGGATCATGTGAATGTCAGGATCATGTGAATGTCAGGATCATGTGAATGTCAGGATCATGTGAATGTCAGGATCATGTGAATGTCTGTGATTATGTGAATGTAAGGGATCATGTGAGCTGAGATTGCAGAGGAATGAGCAAGTCAGTGAAAGCCAGCAAGTCCAGTTGCACAATGAAGCAAGCTCACATTCTGCAGCTCTGATGGCACGAGTTGGGCCACAATGAACAGTCTCGAGTGGCCTCGAATGCGGATGTCGGCAATGGTCGGATTGGCACGCCAATGATCCTGATAGCGATCTAGCATGTACAGTTTATCAACGAATTCCACGGAGTGCCGAATACTGCCCAGGGTGCGACGCCACTGGGGCTCCTCTAGGCCAAGGCTGTCGAATGTGAGGCGAGCGGCGCTTTGCCGAAGATTCAAATACCTCGAGTAACTGTCAGAGTAGCCAGCCGGAAGGTCGATTGTAGTGCCAGTCACCAGATTGTTTACGGCTGCTCTCAGCTCGCACAGCCTGAATGGGAGCAGCGTTTGTTAAATATATTTGATAATTGACAGTCCAGGCCGCATGGGCCCAAGCTGGACATGATCTTTATCTTGAGGGCCAGTCTCTAGATCTGGAAGGCCGTCTCTAGATCTGGAAGGCCGTCTCTAGATCTGGAAGGCAGTCTTAAGATCTGGAAGGCCGTCTCTAGATCTGGAAGGCAGTCTTAAGATCTGGAAGGCCGTCTCTAGATCTGGAAGGCAGTCTTAAGATCTGGAAGGTCGTCTCTAGATCTGGAAGGTCGTCTCTAGATCTGGAAGGCAGTCTCTAGATCTGGAATGATTCTTAAGGACAGTCTCTAGATCTGGATTCATAAAGACAGCCGAGGGAGGGCGAGAGCGATGAGTCATTAGATCCTAAAGAGCTAGAGCGATGAGTCTTCTTTAGTCTCTAGATCTTACAGGGCCAGCGCAACGAGTCTCTAGATCCTAGAGGGTTATAGCAGGGTGAGAGGCAAAGCGGTTAACGCGTTTGCATCTCGCACTGAGGTCCCTGAGCTCGACTCCGCGGCGAGGCCACATTTATTTGGGGCGCAGCCGCGGAGAGAAGGCTTGGGGGCTTGTCGTATAATTTACGGCCTTGAGGGCCAACCTCCAAGGCACAGTGAGAGTGTACACTGCCTGACGATGAGAAAGTCAGGGCAGATGTACACACCTGTGTGAGAATGTGGGCTCAGGAGTCAGCGAAATGAGCAAAGTGCCTCATCGCTGGCTGCAGGTCTACTGTCACAAAATGAATTACCATTGCCCGCAGCCCTCCTGCAATTATTCTTATTATTTATTATTAGAGGGCCAAGGCGATTAGTCTCTAGATCCTAAAGAGCTAGAGCAATAAGTATCTTTGTACGGCCAACAGAGCCATGAGAAGTCAGGCTCCAGAACTCACATGTCGCCCATATCATCGGGCAGCAGGTCGGACCAGGTGAGCATAGAATCAATCACCAGGCATTCGAATAGATTGAGCCGAGCAAGCATGTCAGGCTGGTGCGGAGCCAAATCATTATAATACCTGGCTGCAGGCTCTGGCAGTACAGTGTTTGGGTACCCATTGAATGCGGAATTCGTGAGCAGGTTCAACCAAGCCATGCGTACAGAACTCAGTCGTTCAGCTGCTCTCTCACAAAGATTATGATTGAACCAGACAAATATGGCGACCCTCATGAGCTGTTGCTGCTCCTGTGGTGGAAGATGGTTGGATCGTTGGATCGTTGGAAGATCGTTGGAAGATGGAAGAAGACTCTCTGTTTCTTCCATTTTTGGCACACCTGAAGAATCCATTTTCTCAGAGTTTTAATAGTCAGTTGTCACTTGAGTTCTGGAGAGGGCAGATATGTTTATCTTCGGTAATACAAGTATACATAAAAAATTGAAAATTGGCAAGTTAAAAAATTAGCTCATAGGATTCTTACCCATTTTAAGAACTCTTTAAAGAAGTTAATGTATTTTTTGGTTCGGTATCTATATGATGTGCATGTACAAGTAATTACATATAAATGATAAAGTGATTCTTATGCCCACACTATTTTTTAAGTAAGGAAATACTATATAGCACTGTTCATTTTTTCTAAACTTTGTTCCAAAACTTTGTTTACCAATAGACATTTTGTTTTAAGCCACAAATAAATGCGTATAAATAATATATAAAAAAGTAAACAAAAGAATAAGCTTGACAAATAGAAAAATAGGAATGTGATACTTGTACATTTGATATTTTTAGACTTAACCATATGGGGACTTAAATTTAGAAATATTTGTTTTTAAGAAGTTCTTGGAGACTGGATAATATGTGAATCTGAGAATATTTATAACACCATCTGAGAATGTTCAAGAGTCTGTAAAAGGTACATATTAGATATTAACAACAAAGATACAGACTAGAAGAGAAAAAACATACCATAAATAAATTCTACCTAGATAATTTAACAATTTGGGGAACTTCAGTGAGGTTTGAATAGTAAGTACAAAAGTGCTACAAAACTTTGGTGCTGTCACAATCAAATTTATGTAAATAAGAAATTTTAATTAAAATACTTTGTGACACTTTTTGTCAAAGATGTAAGCCTGCAATATGATTAAAACAACCCTACATCAACTTCAGTGTTGGGCAACCTTCCGGCACTTCCGGCACAAAACTGTGCCGGAAGTTACTGTTTTTTAAAGCGGCACTTTTTTCCGTTTTTTTTTTTGTAGTGCCGGACTAGGGTATCGGAAGTTACTTTTTGTTAAGTCCGGTACTTCCGGCACTTTTTTAAATGCAGAGAAAAAAAGAGAAAGAAAGTAAAGAAAACATACAAATTGAAAGAATTTTCATATCATCAGTTCATAATGTCGTAAGAAATGCCGAGAAATTTCGAATTTTATTTAGTTGGTGAATTTTAACAACTTTTTGGTTCTTTAAAAAATTAAATTTTTAATTCGAGCAAAGCGAGTACCTCTTGCCGACGCGACACTAAACCGCCTTGTACTACTTCGCGGCAACAGGCATTTGATGTGAATTGTGACAACATGACTGTCTATATCTAGCTTTTACACTAGTGCTAAAGCTTTCAAGTTTAAATTACGGGGGTTCCTTTTAAGAAGCATGCAAACTTTTTTTCTCAGCTGTTAACCTAGGCTAAATTGTCTAAATGTCAAAGTAGTTTTTTCAGGGCTTAAAAGGTTATTGAATTAATAAAGGTAATTATCAGCAGGGCAGCAGCGCCACTAGAGCTACTCTTTCCACCTTTTTAGAGTTGTCACTTTATGTCATTAGTTTGTAAGACTCTTGTGTTGTTAGTTATTCAGTGGTGTGATTGAGGCACGAATATGCGATTTCTGAGGGCAGGCTCGAATTATCGTCAAACAGAGGCGCGATTTTTCAATTTTCGAATTTTCATTTTTACTGATCACGTTTAGTCTATTTGCGCACGCTTTATTCAAATTTAAACTTAATGTAATGTTATGGTGTAAAATACATGCAAATCTAATTTTTTTCAGCTTTTTTAGTTGCGCAGGCCAAACTTTTGAGTGGTAATTGGTAAAGTTCTGCCACAGCAAGGATTGAACCTTAGTGCTGGAAAAAGAAGCAAAAACCATAAAAATATAGGTTTTCAGAAATTAATTTTTCGTTTTCAATAATTTCATTTAATCATTTTCCACTTGGTTTTACTCTAGACAAGTTGGCAGTTGCAAAGGCATGTTATTATTGGTTTTTTAATAATAAAAACATAATTAAGCCCTTCTTTAACACGCGATTTTTCAAAAGTAGAAAGTACCGGTGCCGAAGAACCGGAAGTTACTTTTATTTTCGAGTGCCGGTACCGGAACTACTACCGGAAGTTACTTTCTTTAGAACGGGAGCACGAGACTTGCCCGCAGGCGAACTGCCCGCCGAGATTTGCCCGCAGGAGATTTGCCCGTCGAGATTTGCCCGCCGAGGTTTGCCCGCAGAGATGTGCCCGCAGTGCATTCTGCCCGCAGGAGATTTGCCCGTCGAGATTTGCCCGCAGAGATTTTCCCGTCGAGATTTTCCCGTCAAGATTTGCCCGCAGAGATTTTCCCGTCGAGATTTGCCCGCAGAGATTTGCCCGCAGAGATTTGCCCGCAGAGATTTTGCAAAAATCGACTTATACTTATCGAAATTATTTACCTGCCAGATTTCAACCGTGTGAATCTGAAACTCTTACTGCCGCAAATGCATAAGATATTTCTTTGGCATTCCGCAGACACCTCAAATTTCCTTTCTGCTAAATTGCTAAGGCGATGTTTTTAGAAAATGCTCTGCATACTCATACTCTATGTAAGGGCCAGATTATAAAATGTCGTAGGGTCCCCGACATGCACCATATAGGACTCCATGGCTTATTTACTGGATTTGTCGTTCGGTGGTTGAGCAGATCGAGGTGATAAAATCCAGGCGGCTGACATGTGAATTTGAAACAGACAGCGATCCACCAGCTAGAGATTCCAATACCGGGACCGGGATTTGAGAGCAAACACCTGGAATTCCAATCTCAGGACTTAAAATTGCCCACCATTCAGCGGGATTTCAATTTTTCGGGATTTGCTGGGACTGAAAATGCTGGGGATTTTATGGGAGTTGGACAGGAATATCCCGAACCCGACAATCCTGGGATTGGAAACTAGCCGGGATTTTACCATCCCTACCACCAGGCACCAGCAAAAAATTGCTGCTACAAAAGATTATAGAACAGGCTACAGTAATTTAGCAGAAAGGAAATTTGAGGTGTCTGCGAAATGCCAAAGAAATATCTTATGCATTTGCGGCAGTAAGAGTTTCATGCAGATTCACACGGTTGAAATCTGGCAGGTAAATAATTTCGATAAGTATAAGTCGATTTTTGCAAGATTAAAACTGCATTGCGGGAAAATCTCTGCGGGCAAATCTCTGCGGGCAAATCTCGACGGGAAAATCTCGACGGGAAAATCTCTGCGGGAAAATCTCGACAGGCAAATCTCGATGGGCAAATCTCGACGGGCAAATCTCGACGGGCAAATCTCCTGCGGGCAGAATGCACTGCGGGCAAATCTCTGCGGGCAAACCTCGGCGGGCAAATCTCGACGGGCAAATCTCCTGCGGGCAAATCTCGGCGGGCAGTTCGCCTGCGGGCAAGTCTCATGGACCCCTTTAGAACCGGAAGTTACTTGACCGGAAGTTACTTTTTTAAAGTAACTTGCCCAACACTGATCAACTTTAAAGGCAATTAGAATAAAAGAGAACACAAAAAGAGAAACCTGGAACATAAAGCCCTTATTTTTTAAAGTTACTAAACAAAAAAGGTAACTAAAAAATTAACATAAGTAAAGCCATTATAGGGTAATGTATCATCAACTGAACAGTTTATCTTCAAAACTAAACAATAATTTTGACTCTTGCTTTGGTCTTATGCAAGACAGAAACAAGCTATTGTGTTTCACAGAACATCTAATTTGAAAGTCAAAGAAATTATCTACAAGCTGAGGCATGACATGCAATGAAGCATTAAGAGGAAAGAAAGATATTGATGTTTCATTAAATTTTTTTATCTCAAAAGCATAATATTTACTTTAGACGAAGATTGTATGTGGTTGGCTTTCCAATTAAATGACCATAAATGCAGTTATTTATAGAGCATGAAAAATGCTTTCAAATGACAATTCATGATAGATCACTCCTTAAAATAATATTAAACCACTCAATCAAATTGCAAAACCAAACATTAAATTCTCTGTTTGGTTTGAAGATACACGAAAATCATTGTTCGGATTGGTTTTAGATGAAAAACACAAATAAATTTTTTTTCTATTTGATGAAATAGCAAAAGCAGATACTTTTTAGAAAGATATAACTGTTTTCTATAACTTGGCTTTTGATTTATCATCATATCTTAAATAGAAAATCTGTAGCTTAGGTTTGAAGTTAAAAAATACACATTCTTGTTTGGTTGATGATACATTACCCTAACCTTCTTAGTTCTAGACAAAAAAACTAACTAAAGTCAAAATTGCAAAAAGCATAAAATAGCCTATATTAATAAGGAAAAGTATATTGTGATTGGGCTAGGAATAGGTATTCGTTTTATTAAAATGTTTTAATAGAGTAATGAATATATATATTTATAGACCTTCAGCAACAAGTCTCTATAAATAAAACACAGGTCTTGATACAGCACATTTGATAGATGATCACTGTAGTCCCTAGTCCATTCTTGCTTAATACTATAGTAATACTGTCTAAAACTACCTATTACTTGGTGTAGATATTTATCATTAAAAGAATTTTAATTTTTAATTGATAATCGTGCAAAAGATTGTAGCCCTGAAACAACAGCTACATCCCATTCCAATGATCCCAAGACATCAGACTATCTTAGATAAATGCTTGTGTTTTTTAATTTATATAGAAGAATAAAATATTATATATTCACAACAAATGAGAATAAAAAGACAAGGAAAATGAGATACGAAGAAGATTAAGCACCAATTATTTTATTCGACTACTAAGCTAAATAAGAGATTGTGTGTGAGTGCATTTGTTAATAAGTTTACTCACTTACACATTGTCTCCTTTCTACGCTACAATTGTATTTGTTCTTCTTTCATGTTTATTTCATAACTTATTCGAAGTAACGTGATTTATGTTCAGCGGCCAGCGGAGTAAAAATATCAACCGACAAATCGAAATTAAAATATTGCAGCTAAAGCTTTAGCTTGAAATAACAAGTTTACCATACATTCACTATAAAAACAGAATAATTATTATAAGAAACCAGGTCTTAAACTTCATTTAGATGATGAACTGGCGTTAAACGGTATAAGCAATTTTTTGCATACTAGCTTTCTGGAAAACAGTATATGTGCTGTCAGTGTCATCTAAGCAGATATTTTTTGTTAAATTATAGCCAAAATCCACAGACGATAAAGTAACTGCTAATTTTTTTTCGTAAAATCGAAGACAGCTCACAAAGCTTTTTTCTGTTTGAGCTGTCTAATAATTAGAACAGCAAATATTGCATGGTTCAGCTCCTATATATAACCATACCTAAGTCTGACAGTTGCCTGCTTGTTGTTGAATCTGCTTGGCTGCATCGGACAGTTCAGTGTATGATTTTTCTATCAAGGTTACATATATTTGGTTATATATACCAAATTTAAAAGAATAGTTTCATCAAAAGGAAAAGCTATATTAGCTATAAACAGCCATTTAGCGTGAACGTTAAAACTTTCGCAAGTCAATGAGCATTTGACGATCAAAAATAGATCGAATCAGCAAAATTTAATGACTTCTGAACTCCTACAGCGTTTTATAAAATGGTATATTATAGCCCTTGATAAATTACTTGGCCAAAACTCGCCTAACTAGACTGCGATAGTCAACAAACACTTCGCCTCCTTCGATTCCTCCGTTGTCTTCGCTGCTAACGTCACCGCCGGCAGGCTTGGCCAGACTCAGAAGTTCGTCCGCTTCAGCCGGCGTCAGGGTCTCACCGCAGCTAGTGAGCATGGTGCGCAGACGTGTGACGGCTATCCGGCCAGTGAGATGATGGTCTAGCGCTCGGAAGGCCTCTTCAAGTTCTGGGGTCGAATTTCGGAACTCACTACGCTGGGATTTCAAGCGATGAGCAACTGCTTCGCAGAAGTCGTCGCAGGTGATTTCGCGACCATGTTCGACGGTGGCGGCCGCGGAGGAGGAGCGGGATGCTGATAGGAAGGCTAGTCGGGCTAGAGCCTCCTGCATGGGAAGCCAGGATAAAGGAGTTTGAATGTGATTTACGCGACCTGAGGATTCGCGGATAGACAATACTATTTTTGGATATGGTTAATGGGTTTGGTTTAGTTAATTCGTCGGATTCACGACTTGTGAATGTCGGGGGTTTGATTCGCGACTCCACTAGAACAATTTGTGTCCTTTAGCAAGACCTCTGCATTGCTTCAGTTCACCCAGCTTTTAAATAGGTACCAGCATTAACTGGGGTAATTGAGGGTGGGTGTGGCGTCTCCCAGTCCATGGACTGAACAGCCGTACGCAGCATTCAGATGCGCCGCGCAATCGCTGTGGCTGTCGACCACCTGATTAAATCTACTCCAAAAGACCCATATAAATTGATACGAAACAGCCGCGAAAATTTATTTAAACACCATGCTCAACCATTGGTAATCAAGCCTGAATTCCTTCTAGCTAAAACACAGCCGCTCACCCGAACCTCCGCACCAGACGGGTTTTGTCCAATCATTCGTAGCAGGCGACCCAGGCTGTCGGCTGGCAGTCGGCCGGTGCAATCCTTGTCTAGCATGGCGAAGGCCTCGCGGCACTCGGCCAACTGAGATTCGCTCAGGCCTGAGTCCGTCATGACATTGGGAGTTGGACTTCTGGAGACAAAAGTTCTGATCTTAACATGAACGGATCTTTCTTCGTTCTCCAGGCTTAGGGATCTGAATAGGGAGAGGAATTTGAAGCTTTTTTATTGTTCTTACCTTCTGCAGGTGCGTCTGCGCGGACCCACCCCAACATGGCCAGGGTGTTGCCATGGCAACCATTCAGCTGCCTGCAATCAAAGTGTACATTTTGTTGGCGATACACTCCAAGTCCTCACTCCCAAGTTGGTGAAGAGAGAGGCGGGATTCAGAGAAGCAAGACAGGAGGGCAGTTAACCAATTTATTATTCCACTTTTGGTGAGACTACCCTACGAGATTACAACGACTGTAGTCTATCTATCTATCTATCTATCTATCTATCTATCTATCTATCTATCTATCTATCTATCTATCTATCTATCTATCTATCTATCTATCTATCTATCTATCTATCTATCTATAATGAAACTGTACCCGCATTCGTCAAGCCTCAAATTGTTAAAAAATTAGTATGGTACATTAGAAGTGACACCAATAAAAAGGTACTCAAAGACAACGTTTGTCTTTGTCGATCAAAAATTTGTCTTTTAATATTTTTGAAACGCGCCGATGAATTCAAAGAGCTTAATAGATTTTAATCGTGGTCAGTTGTTGCACCCATTTAAGTATGCCAGCCACGCAGTAGACTGTGTTTGACCAACCAGAACTAGTTTCAACGCGATGCGCCTAATCGTTAGTAAAAAAATTTGAGGACTTTGAAAAGTTGAAGCCCGGTTGTAAGAAGTCACCGCATATGCGTGCGAATAAAATAGTATAAAATAAGCGTGCGAAAACTGGCACAGTATCTAACGACGGACAATATTTCACTGTCTCTGCGACTGCATGGCCATTGTGAAGTGCGCACTAAAACCGTGCGTCAAAATTTGACTAGCCAAAGTGACGCGGCTTTCAATTGGGATTGAGTATGAGAAAACGGGAAATAAGCTTCTTCTCTTTGCTCCGCAACTTGACTGCAACTTATAACGCAAGAATGTGTATCAGGTCCTTTAGCTCTTGAGTACTTTCTGTTTGTTAATCTCTTATGACACAAACACACACGAACACAAGCAATAGGCCCACATTAGTAACTCTTTTTGGTAGAAATAATTCCTATAATACTCGTAGGCTTCGCACTGAGGACAAAGTTAATCGGCACAATTGGTCAAAAGGGATTAACCAACAACAGAAGGATTACCGCTACATAATTTGCCAATCCCCCATTTTAGCAGCAAATTTCCAGCCCGTTATGCCTTCCCGATAGCTGAGACCTTTAAACATGGCGCTGCAGAACGAGGGGCACTATCCAAGTTGATGGTCGAGGGCTGCAGAATAGACTTTTGCAGTCAAGCGCCGCGGACTGGGGGGAGTGGCTAACTCACCCCCAGTGAGTGGTCTAACGCGTTTGCCTCACGCACCAAGGCCCCTGAGCTCGATTCCGCGGCGAGGCCACATTCCTTTGGCTTTGGCAACAAGGCTTTGGGGGCTTGTAATGCAATTTGACGCAATCGCAACTCGTTCAAACGTTAAACTACTTGGTTGGTAGGCACACCAACCCCTCTTCCCCTCCTCGATCGGGTCATCGTGTGCGGTCCAGGCCTTCTCTAGCCCTCCTAGCCCACCTTCTCTAGTCTCCAGGTGTGGTCTAGGCCGGCTCCGCCTCATCTCATGGTCCTAGGGTTCGATGTCCCCGATCGATTCTCCTCCTGTCAGTCTCCTCAGCGGGTCGGTTTGGGCCGGTTCCGATGTTGCGGTCGGTCCAGGCCCACTTTGCGCTTTAATTGACGGGTGGACCCTAGGCGTGTCTTCATCTAACTGTTTTCCTTTGCTCATCCTCTCGGCTGTTGCCAAGTTTACACAAAGATTTCTAACTTTTATAGCTGGTCCATTTTCCGTGAAATCAGCCTATAATGTATTTTCCAAGAAATGAAGTGTCCCATTCTTCTTCTTCTAGTGGTCATTGGTATATAATTGAAGCAGCCGCGCCAACCTGCTGCTGTGTATAACAGGCTCTAAATTTGCAGTGTAGAGGGCTCATTCACACTCTCATCAAAGGAGACAAAAACACACGATTGGATATTCATTTTTAATGACCATTCATTCCAACATCATGCATTGTTAGATCGAATTTCTTCTAGCAATCTTCGAACTCTCGCCCAAATGTCCCTGCTCCATGAAATAATCTCGCCTTATTGCGTCTATTCATTGGTCACTGCCTATTGGAGGAGCGAACAGTTGCTTTGACCAACCCCAATCAACCGCTGAGCAGCAGGCATATGTCTGCCTCTGGTTCACAGAGAATCAGCTGAAAGGTGACAGTCCAGTGCCAGCCAGCAGCCGCAGCAGCGATGTACAGCCAGGATTCAAACAGGCCAGTGGCCAGCTGGGCAGCCCTGAGGGGCGTATTCCTGCACCTGAATAGATTCGCCCAGCACACCAGTATGCACGGTGTGGCCCATCTGTTCCGTGCCGATAGCTATGTCAGGCGGGCATTCTGGCTGCTGCTTACCTGTTTGACCAGCATCGCCGGGTGCTATCACGTCTACCTGACCGTACACCAGTTCAGCCTAACTCCCGTGAGCACTCTGATTCTCAACCAGGGAGTCGACACAATGTTCCCGGATGTAACCATTTGCAATCTGCGCCCCATGCCGCAGTACCTGCTTCATTATGACAGTCGGGCTAGGCGACAACTCGAGGCGAACATGGCCGACCTCATGTTCGCTCTCAGGCAAGTCTATCCGAGGGGACGCAATATTTTTGCCACCCAGGAGTATTTCCATTGGTACAACCTACTCCAGCACTACTGGGCATCTCTGAGCACAGCCGACCTGGGCCACAACTTGAGCCTTTCACTTGTTGCCTGCTTCTACAAAAAGGCACTGTGCAACCCAGCGGACTTCAGGTTAGTGCAGAATTCACACTATTGGAACTGCTGGTCCTTCAGACCAACCGACCGGAGCGTGCAGGGCACAGGTCCCAACGATGGCCTGAACTTGATCTTGTACACCAGCACAATGCCGCTTGATGCGGCCAGCCGTCCGGACCACGTTGTTGAATATCCACCACCGCAGAATCGAACAATTCTGCGTCAACTGGACACGGTGTTCGGCAAGGCCGGCATGCAGGTGTCCAGCGGTGTTCGGCTTCTAGTCCACGAGCCCGGCACGTATCCGCATGTGTACTGGGAGGGCGTCGATGTTGGCAACGGTTGGAGCGCCGATCTGCGCTTCAAGATGACGCGCAACGTCTACGTGAACCGAACTGGGCACAACTGCATCGAAAACTACGGCCACACAGAGTACTGGGCCTCGGAGGCTGAAGGCAGGCAGCTGTTCCGTAAACGTGGCCAAGACTGTGTGGTCAGTAAGTGGCAGGAGCACCTGATGCGCGAGTGTCACTGCCAGTCGACATTTCTGCCAACCCGGGAGCGCTCCGCACTCTGTCACTACCTGCTGACTGATTCGAAGAACATCACAAAAGAATTTGGCGCCTACAAGTCACGCCAGCTGAGACATTTCAATGATGTTGAGAATCAGGTCCGCACCGAGTTGTATGACACATTCGCATCAGAGTGCGGCAGTGTTCAGGCGTGCGAGCAGAGCAGCTACACGTACTCCATTGCGTCTGTGCCCTGGCCAGCTCACACAGACCTCGAGGCTTTCATTCATACGTTTGTCAGTCCGAAGTTCAACCGAGCCCAGTACCAGAAGCGGCGCCTACTGGACCAGATTGTCCGATTCCACCAGCTGCCAGATGGCTCTCCTAACGTGGAACGCGGCTGGAATGTCAGCCACCTGTTCGTGCGCCAAAACTTTGTCAAACTGCAGGTGTTCGCCGAGGAGTCGAAGAGTACGCTGATTCACGAGTCGCCATCCTACTCGTTTGTCGAAGTCCTGTCCGAGCTGGGCGGTATCGGCGGACTCTGGGTGGGCATGTCTCTGGTGACCTTCGTTGAACTATTCGAGTTCTTGGCTATTCTGGGCGTGAAGTGCACGCAGGTTGTGTCCAGCTACGCCCACGCTAGCTGCGCGCAACGGCACTCGCTGCAGACCAACGGAGTTTATCCCAGGGTGAATCACGTGACTGCGACGAGTGGTCGAACATTCGCGGCTCTCGACGAAGCGTCAAGCATCGTGGAAGAGGACACCGAGCTTGGGAAGATTTTCGTGAGCGCCGATACGACAACGGGAGCAGGTTGTCAACATGACATCAACTCGGCATCGAGACCGCTGAAGACTCAAGCAATGCAACACGTGTCTGTTGTGTGACCACTGCAGTTCCTGTCCGTACTTGAGTAATTGTATCACTGCGCGAAATGCTGTCCCCCCATCAAAGCAGATGAGCCGCTTCCCAATCATAACGTTGTCATATTCAAAACAATGCTCAAAGCTCTGATACTCAAATGCTTCTCTCATGACCATTCCGAACTACTTTGCATCTTTCATTGTACTAAGTTCTCCATAGTTTGAGTCCCGAGGAATCGATTAGAATGAGGATATTTCACACCAATGTCCTAGTTTGTTATCTAATGGCTCCCATCTCCCTTCTCCTGTGCCTAAATTTTCAGCTCTCCTTCTTCCCATCTAGAGAAGTTAAATTCGTCTGCAAGTTGGGAGCCTAAATGTTGCATCCTTTCTGTTTAAAAAACGAATATTGCTTCAATGCGATCAATCACTTGTGATCTAGCTTGATTTTGCTTGCTTTTTTCCAAGCGAAAATACGAGTATTATTGATTTTGCGGTTCATCAAAGACGTTTTGCATTGAAAGTTTATTAAAGAGAGAGCTTAAATTTTTGCTAGCGGACACAAATTGTTCTAGTGGAGTCAGGGATCGAACGCCTGACCTTCAAGGGCGTCGTGTGTCCGCCCCAACCACTAGGCTACCACCCATTAAAATAACTATGACACTTGCTCACAACATGAGACATTAACAAACTCGCATAGTAACCACTTAGTGATAAGCATTTTAAATTTTAAATACTTCTTGCATGAATCGCTGCTGAATCGCAGCAAAAGTAGCAGCTGCAATTGCATTAGGAATCTCAACAGGACAGGAGTCGCAGTTAGAATCGCAGCACGAGACGTAACACCACGAATCGCAGCAGGAATCGCAGCAGGATTTGCAGCAGGAGTTGCAACAAGAATTGCAACAGGAGTTACACCAGGAATAGCAACAAGAATCGCAGTAGGAATCGCAGCAGGAATCACAACAGGATTTACAGTGGGAATCAAAGCAGGAATCGCAGCAGGAATCGCAGCAGGAATCGCAGCTGGAATCGCAAAAGGAATCGCAACAGGAATCGCAGCAGGAATCGCAGCAGGAATCGCAGCAGGAATTACAGCTGGAATCGCAGAAGGAATCGCAGCAGGAATCATGACGGAATTTACAGTGGGAATCGCCGCAGGAATTGCAGCAGGAATCGCAGCAGGAATCATGACAGAATTTACAGTGGGAATCGCCGCAGGAATTGCAGCAGGAATCGCAGCAGGAATCATAACAGAATTTACTGTGGGAATCGCAGTAGGAATTGCAGCCGGAATCGCAGCAGGAATCATAACAGAATTTACTGTGGCAATCGCAGCAGGAATCGCAGCAGGAATCATAACAGAATTTACTGTGGGAATCGCAGCAGGAATTGCAGCAGGAATCGCAGCAGGAATCATAACAGAATTTATAGTGGGAAGCGCAGCAGGAATCGCAGCAGGAATCGCAGCAGGAATCGCAGCAGGAATCATGACAGAATTTACAGTGGGAATCGCCGCAGGAATTGCAGCAGGAATCGCAGCAGGAATCATAACAGAATTTACTGTGGGAATCGCAGATGGAATTGCAGCAGGAATCACAACAGGAATCATAACAGAATTTACAGTGGGAATCGCAGCAGGAATCGCAGCAGGAATCGCAGCAGGAATCGCAGCAGGAATCGCAGCAGGAATCATAACAGAATTTACTGTGGGAATCGCAGATGGAATTGCAGCAGGAATCACAACAGGAATCATAACAGAATTTACTGTGGGAATCGCAGCAGGAATCGCAGCAGGAATCGCAGCAGGAATCGCAACAGGAATCGCAGCAGGAATCGCAGCAGGAATCGCAGCAGGAATTACAGCTGGAATCGCAGCAGGAATCGCAGCAGGAATCATGACGGAATTTACAGTGGGAATCGCCGCAGGAATTGCAGCAGAAATCGCAGCAGGAATCATAACAGAATTTACTGTGGGAATCGCAGCAGGAATTGCAGCAGGAATCACAACAGGAATCATAACAGAATTTACAGTGGGAATCGCAGCAGGAATCGCAGCAGGAATCGCAGCAGGAATCGCAGCAGGAATCGCAGCAGGAATAGTAATTTTTGCATATGTCTGCTTATACTCTGGCATCGCATTCATTCGCTGGCCTTTGTAATACAACGCCGGAAATTACACCAGCTTCATGAAAACAGTTTTCTGCCAATCAGATTAGGCGATCATAATACATACAATTTCGCACGCTTTTCATAAAGCCTCCCGTTATACTTGCACTAACAAAACGGAATAATTGTTTTCACCTCCTCTTTTTGAGTTTCTTAGAGCACACATCAAGTGCTAAAATAGTTAATTAAAGTGCAATGTAGGCTTGTGTCCACTCCAGACTCTCGCAATTAATAAAAATTAAACTGCCCATTGCTACTAAACTTTTTACTCATAAATTTCCCCCCAATTCGGAGCAGAGCAATGTATAGGATTAATAGAGGCTCAAAATAGCTAAATGGGATTAGAGATGGAGGGTAGCTCAGCCTGTGCAAAAAGTCCCATGAAAAGAACTCATCTAATTTTATTTCCTACTGCTACCCAAGATCTGCGATTTTAGCTGCAAGTAAATTTGAACAGTGTAAAACAAAAGATGAGCTAGTCGTATATTAACTGCATGAGATTAAATGAAGCTCAAACAAATGAGAATTCGTAGAAAAACATACGCGACATAAGTTTGCTTTGCGTTCATTGGAACCAGCTCGTTGAGTCAAAACTGCAGTCAGTCAGTGAGTGAGTCAGTCAATCGGGTTCTAATTCCTGAGCCACCGTTTCCAGTTTGAACACCTGATATACTTTTCTGGTTTTAACTCCCTGAGATACCGTTTCCGGTTTTAACTCCCTGAGATACCGTCTCCGGTTTTTAACTCCTGATATAACGTTTCCGGTTTTAACTCCCTGAGATACCGTCTCTGGTTTTAACTCCCTGAGATACCGTTTCCGGTTTTAACTCCCTGAGATACCGTTTCCGGTTTTTAACTCCTGAGATACCGTTTCCGGTTTTAACTCCCTGAGATACCGTTTCCGGTTTTTAACTCCTGAGATACCGTTTCCGGTTTTAACTCCCTGAGATACCGTCTCCGGTTTTTAACTCCCTGAGATACCGTCTCCGGATTTTAACTCCTGAGATACCGTTTCCGGTTTTAACTCCCTGAGATACCGTTTCCGGTTTTTAACTCCCTGAGATACCGTCTCCGGTTTTAACTCCCTGAGATACCGGTTTTAACTCCCTGAGATACCGTCTCCGGTTTTTAACTCCCTGAGATACCGTCTCCGGTTTTTAACTCCCTGAGATACCGTTTCCGGTTTTAACTCCCTGAGATACCGTCTCCGGTTTTAACTCCCTGAGATACCGTCTCCGGTTTTAACTCCCTGAGATACCGGTTTTAACTCCCTGAGATACCGTCTCCGGTTTTTAACTCCCTGAGATACCGTCTCCGGTTTTTAACTCCTTGAGATACCGTTTCCGGTTTTAACTCCCTGAGATACCGTCTCCGGTTTTAACTCCCTGAGATACCGTCTCCGGTTTAAACTCCCTGAGATACCGTTTCCGGTTTTTAACTCCTGATATTTGCCGGTCTTTATGCGAACAAGTCCCAATATTAGTTGTATAAAAGAAACTTAATGATAACTCCCATGCTAAGGACAGGCATGGTGAAGGATATCAGCTAGGATTAAGAAGGCCAGAATCGACTTTGGGAGCATTCTGTATTCGGTAGCGTCATCAATGATTGTCAGTGACTTTCGGCTTCAAGCGGCAGAAGCTTAACTTTATTCGAATAGCTCTGTGACAGTGAAGTGGTGAATTATTCACGATACGTTGAGCAGCTGAAGGGCTAACAGGAAGCCGCTACTTGCTCACTGTGTATTTCCTTGAGATAATGTGGTGAGTAACAGACTGCTCAGAGCTGTGCTGCTGAGTCGGCCTATGCTAACAGGAAAAAATAAATCCGATTTCTCGGATTTCACGCCCGGATTATCGGCTGACAAATGTCAGAGCCAAATATTGATTGTTTGTGACAAGTTTGGTGCCAACCGGCGCCACATACGCTACAGCACCGCATATTCCGTGAAAAAATCTATTTGCTGTCGTATAATGTCAAACGACACATGCGATGGAAACAACTGCTAGGGCCGGGTTCTCCCTGCCTTCCAATTCGATACCACGGACTACTTAACTATCTACTAGTGGTCCTTGTTCGATACTAAAGTGCAAATGGTTTGCAAGTGCAAATCACCGTGCTAGCTGACTTATCGTTAACAAAAATAGTGACGAAAATATGCTTTTTATTTTTTACTCTAACTATTGTCGGTAGTACAGAAATTGTTCGCCATCTGCCTGTACAGGATCTTCGTGACCTACCACTACAGAATGCCTGGAAAACCTTTAAAACTTAAACAATTTGCCGTGCCAGCCAAAAATTTAAGATTATAATGGCAGTATTCAATTGAGCATCTAAAGTCACTTCGTTAAAAAAACGTCGTCCAGAAACACAACCAAGTCATCATTAATTAGATTAAAGCCGTTGATAAAGTTCTATATGTAACTTGGATTGAGAAGTTTGTGCTTAATTATTCGCTTCATTTTCGCATTTTTAAAGCCAAGCAAGTAAAATAAACTAAACGATTTCAATCTATATTTCTTGGCACTTTTAACTCATGCATATCGTTTACCCAAATTTTTTAGATTCTACGATTTGATCGGTTAAATCGTTATAACAACAACATTTGTTGGCAAGCAAAAGGGATAATGAAATTATACAAATGTATGCATTTTGCTATGGTACAGTTTATTTTAAATAAAAAATTACTGTACAAGGATTTATTATCTGGCATAGGACGATATACCAGGAAGCAAATGTTCAAAATTATAATAATTCCCAGTCTTGCAAACGTTCCTGCAGTTTTGAAAACGGTTTTCGGTTGAAGAAGCAGTGCTCTTCATTCCTGTCTAATCTCACTCTATCAAGTTCTGTCGTGTATAACCGTTTAAATGGAAGGTGACAAGGAAGACAATGAATTGAGGGATCTTCTGTCACAAGCACTAGAGAATAAAGGTGTCTTACGAGATATTCGAGTAAGTTATAAATTAGCTAATTATCTTCGGCGTATTAGGCCTAGACCGAGTATTACCGTTTCGAATTTTCTTTGCTATCTAAGCCATCCTATACTAAAAATTTTCAGCAATCTTTATCTTAATTTATTTTAGGCGATGAAAATATGTTCAAAATGCAAGGTCCCTGCCCCAAATATTATTTTCATTGATAGCCATCACTATTGTATTAGCAATGTTCTTCAAAGGCACATCTATTATTTCTATATAAAAAATGTAGCACCTACATGTAGCAAATGTTCTTCATTTTTTGAATTAAAAAACAAGTATGAGTATGGCATTTGCTTTCATTTGCATGAGTCTATCATTTGCTTTAATAATTTTGAAAGTCGAATGGCTAGAAAAAATATTTATATGCAAACCAAAAATTCACTATAATCGTTTTTTATCCCATGTTATACATTCAAAGAAATCAATTTTTTTTCCTTAATATTCATATTTAGGCACAGCTGAGAGCTAGTATATTTTTAGCTTTAGAAGATGAAGAAAAGCTGGATGGACACCTAAATTCAAAGAACAATCAACTAAAAACTTTTCTAGAATCAGAGCAAGGTAATTAATTCTTTTTAAAGCTTTTTTAGCTCAATAAGTTTTTCTTAAGAAATTAAATCCTTTCATTCAGGCCGTGATGCATTCTCAATGGTAGTGGAACTTCTTGACCACTTCAATCTGAAGCACAGTCTCTCAGTGCTAAACCAAGAGGCTGGACTAGAAGTAGCTGGTATATCTGCTATGACCAAACATGTTTCAGCCAATCTAGCTGTCAATTTCAATAGCACTCCAAAACTGCGTATTTTAAAGGAGCTTCAGCCGAGTCAGGTAATAAGGCTAACAAATTATTTTTGTTGAAATAAAAAGTAACATAAAAATGCAAGTCAGAATATTATAGCTTTTTGCGTTCAATTTTGGACAGCGGGCTTTCAATTTCGGCAAGGGTCTATGTGTCAGTCTCCCATCCCCTCCCATTGGTGTCTATGGCCAGAAAATGCACAGGAGGCATGCAACCGGATTGACTGGAACTTCTTTCTTACAGGCAATCCTCAGCTCATGGCAGCTGTCTATGGTAGAAGCAGCTTGACTGCTCGTTAATTTGACAGAGATCACAGAGGGAGAGAGTTTAGCAACACTGAGTCTTCTCTGTTAAAATCTAACAGTTTAACATGGAGCATCGGCAGTATGCAACGATATCCAGAGACAAAATAGATCTTGTCATCCAGGCTTGGCAGCGAGGAGAGCTCATGACGGACATTGCAAGGATGCTTGGGGTGAAGCGCTCAACCGTGTGCAGCATCTGTCACGCTTTTGACACGGAGGGGAGAAGGTATTCATTGCCTAAGGGTGGTAACATGCGCCAAAAGCTCACCAACCCCATGAAGAATTTCCTGATGGCCGTTGTGGACGAGGACCCTTTTGCTACACTGCAGCAGTTGCGTACTCGCTTGCTGGCCGAGTTTCAGGGTACGCTCGATAGTGTTGACATCTCGACCATTTCGAGGGCACTGGACAGTCACCTTTACACAACGAAGTGCCCCTCGAGGGAAGGTGACGTGCCGGCTGCGAGGAACTCCGAGGAGAACAAAGCCAGGAGACAAGATTTCGCCAACTGGTTGGTCAACTTGCCGCCTTTTGTTGAGCTGGTGCATCTTGATGAGTCCGGCTACGGAGTCTGGACTCGGCGCAGCTTCGGTCGAAGTGTGCGAGGAAAGCCAGTTCTCAGATTTGTGCACACTCAGAAGAGCCCTGGACTCAACCTCATTCTGGCAACTTCTCCTACTATCGGCTTGGTGGAGTACAGCCTTGAGATCGGTTCTGTGAACCGTGAGCGTGTGCAGATTTTGGTCCCTCGAATCTGCCAGAGCGTTGCCGCTCATCTGCCAGAATGGCCATCAGTGTGTGATTCTGCTGGATGGGGCTCGGTTTCACCAGGGGCTTCATCATCAGCTTCCGCACCTTGCCGCCATACTCACCATTCCTGAACCCAGTGGAGCTGGCACACAGTGCGTTCAAGGTTGCAGTGAAGCGCCAACTGAGTCAGCCAGTTGTTCAGCAGGAATTTGCTCTTATTCCGGAGGACATGAGCGCTAGGGACTGGAGGATAATGGTGTTGCAGCGCTGTGGTGTTGAGGCAATGGATGCCATCACCCAGCAGAAGTGCAGTGCTTGGTTTCAGCACACACTGCGATTCATCCCTCCGTGCTTGGCTAGAGAAAACATAATGGGATAAATGTTGATCTTTGTCTTTGTGGTCCGACTTGTTTCACACGTTCGCGACTCTGTCGTAGTGTCCCAGTTTGCATTGAATTCATTCAACAAAATGTTCGCGTTTTTTAACTCCGAAATATACAGTTTAAATGTTTGCTAAAGTGGATTAATGCCGAAATTGATTGCCAGCTGTCGAATTTGAAAGCCCGTCTATGCATTTTCTGGCCATAGACACGAATGGGAGGGGATGGGAGACTGACACATAGTCCCTTGCCGAAATTGATTGCCAGCTGTCGAATTTGAAAGCCCGTCTATGCATTTTCTGGCCATAGACACGAATGGGAGGGGATGGGAGACTGACACATAGACCCTTGCCGAAATTGAAAGCCCGCTGTCGACTTTGAAAGCCCGTCTATGCATTTTCTGGCCATAGACACGAATGGGAGGGGATGGGAGACTGACACATAGACCCTTGCCGAAATTGAAAGCCCGCTGTCGACTTTGAAAGCCCGTCTGTGCATTTTCTGGCCATAGACACGAATGGGAGGGGATGGGAGACTGACACATAGACCCTTGCCGAAATTGAAAGCCCGCTGTCGACTTTGAAAGCCCGTCTATGCATTTTCTGGCCATAGACACGAATGGGAGGGGATGGGAGACTGACACATAGTCCCTTGCCGAAACTGAAAGCCCGCTGTCCAAAATTGAACGCAAAAAGCTATACTAGCCGTGTGTTAAGCATAGCTGCTTCTCACAAAAAACTCATTGTATATGGCATGTAACATATTAATTTATCTAATCTTCTTTGCAGAAAAAATAACAGCTGTATTCATGGGTGACCGCTTGGCTGGATAGAAAGCATCATAGAGTTGACCAATAAGATATGAAATACCAAGACAAACGTTTTAAAACAGTTTCTATAATATTTTCGTTTTACTTACTATGCAATTTCTACTGGTTCCAATGCACAGGATTTCATAATTTTGTCCTGCATTTCTAGTAAATACACTTTTTGGGACAAGTTTATGTATATATTTACAATCTTTTGTTCTCAATTACAAATTTTATATTCTGACAATTTATTTATATATTTTTAAGTAGGTACATTGGCACTCAATTGCATGCAGCTGAATAGTCGTTATTTAATAAACAAGACCTGCTCAATATTAACTTGGCATGCATTTCTATTGTTTTATAAATGTTTTTCACATTCTCTGTCATGTCAATACTTGAATCTTAAATACAAAATTTAACTAAAAATGTATTGCTTAAGTCTTGTCTTAATGAAGTTCTTTTTTGTAGTTGCATTTATTTCACGCAAATTTAATAAGTTTAATACTTATACATGTAACTGACCTTGTTTTAATAACAAATTCACAAATTAACACCCTTTGAAACCACTTTCAGCTTAAGCCAATTCAGGCATGCGGCTATATTTAGCAACCCTTTGCTTGGCTGCTCTGCTGCAGTATGCCAACACTGGTGAGTACTATATGGGACACTGACTGATCTATCAATACTTCATGACTGATCTATCAATACTTCATGACTGATCTATCCCATACTTCATGACTGATCTATCCCATACTTCATGACTGATCTATCCCATACTTCATGACTGATCTATCCCACACTTCATGACTGATCTATCCCACACTTCATGACTGATCTAGCCCACACTTCATGACTGATCTATCCCACACTTCATGACTGATCTAGCCCACACTTCATGACTGATCTATCCCACACTTCATGACTGATCTATCCCACACTTCATGATTGATCTATCCCACACTTCATGACTGATCTATCCCACACTTCATGACTGATCTATCCCACACTTCATGACTGATCTAGCCCACACTTCATGACTGATCTATCCCACACTTCATGACTGATCTATCCCACACTTCATGACTGATCTATCCCACGCTTCATTACCAATCTAACCAATTTTTCGTGAGAACTCTGACATAAGCATTCATAAGCACCACCCACAATCTCTTCTGTCCGCAGTTCAATTTCCTCCCGTGCTAACCAAGATGCCGCCGAAGGAATTGGCCTTCAATGTTGGCGAGTCGATCAAGCTGGAATGCGAAGCCACCGGCAGTCCGCCGCCAACTTTCATTTGGAAGCGAAACGAAGAGGACTTTGATTGGACGAAAAATTCCGGCCGATATAAGAAGTACCCAGGCGCTGGCACTCTGGTGTTTATTTCGCCCGGTATGGACGATGATGGCATCTATCAGTGCTTGGCCAAGAATGACCTTGGAGTGGCTGCTTCTGTTAAAACGGTGCGTTAAGCATTTAACAACAAATCTATTGGCTGCTTTAATCTTACTTACAGAACTTCAGGTCTCTGCTTTTCTTACTTACAGATCTTCAGATCTTTGTTTGCCTCACTCACAGATCTTCAAGTCTTTGTTTCATTCACAGATCTTCAGGTCTTTGTTTACCTCATTTGCAGATCTTCAAGTCTTTGTTTAATTCACAGATCTTCAGATCTTTGTTTGTCTAACAGATTAACAAACCGCATTCCAGGTGCTTCGTCGCGCTGAGCTGTACAACTTCGTGGGCGAAGCCGATGTGATTGTTGAAAAAAAAAGAGGCGATAAAGCTACTTTCCCGTGCAACGCGCCAACATCTTACCCGGAGGCCACTATCGTCTGGTATCGCATTAGTCCACATTATCAAACTTTGACAATGTCAAATCGCATCAACATCGACCCTGTCAACGGCGCTCTGTTGTTTGCCAATGTTCAACCTTCGGACGCTGGCACCTACAGGTGCGGAGTGCGCAACGATGTTGTCCGACGCACAACTGATGGCCGCTTATTCAGGCTGACTGTGCTAGACACTGTTCTGTATCCCTCCGCCCAGATCATGTCACAGAAGCCTAGCGTGCAGACGGCGCTTGTTAATAAAACTCTTGACCTGTTCTGCTTCTTCTCCGGCAATCCGACTCCCATGTTGGAGTGGAAGAAGGACTCCGTCAAGATTACTTCTGGCGAGGAGTGGTCCAAAATGCAGCTGCTGGACTCAGGCGCCCGCCTGCAGCTCATCGACATTGATAAGGATACACACACCGGTACGTGGCTGACCTACATGTCACCCATCCCAGTGTCAACCCTAACCCTTCATTCATCCCAGTGTCTACCTCTCACCCGTCCCCGTGTCTGCCTCTCATTCATCCCAGTGTCTACCTCTCACCCGTCCCCGTGTCTGCCTCTCATTCATCCCAGTGTCTACCTGTCACCCGTCCCCGTGTCTGCCTCTCATTCATCCCAGTGTCTACCTGTCACCCATCCCAGTGTCTACCATCCTATCCCAGTGTCCACCATCCAATCCCAGTGTCTAACTGTCACCAGTATCTAACTGTCACCAGTGTCTAACTGTCACCAGTGTCTACCATCCCATCCCAGTGTCTAGCTGTCACCCATGCCAGTGTCTCCCTGTCATCCATCCCATTGCCTACCTGTCAGTCATTGAGTGTCTGAATGCAGCCCTCCGGCCCACCTCTGCCCTAAACATGCAGGCAACTATCAGTGCACGGGCACGAACGCCCAGATAGGCGGCAGTCCATCCTCGGCCACATTCGTAGTGAATGTGTTCAGCGAGCCCTATTGGATCAGTAAGCCCACAGACGTGTCTGTGCCAGTTGGCGGCAGTCACACATTCCGCTGCGAGGCTGGCAACGCGGACGGTGATCCCAAATGGTTTATCAACGGCGTGTCTGCTAGCAAGTACGACAACCGCAGTGCCCCCGTTGGCAAAGAATTTCATTTCACCAATTTGACACTGAAAGATCCTCTGGTGGTTCAGTGCAACTGCACTAATAAATTCGGCTACATCTACACCAATGCTTTCCTGAATGTGCTGAGCGAGGCGCCTACATTTGTACTGGCGCCTCAGGATACCAAGGCTGCGGCCAAGAGTCGCTTTATTATGCCCTGCCAGACTTTCAGCGCGCCGCGAGCCATTGTCACCTGGAAGAAGAATGGCGAACCAATCACCGGCGGCAGATACGAGGTACAGGAAAATGGCGACCTACTCATTGCGGAGCTGTCAATCACGGATTCTGGCGTCTACGAGTGCACGGCTACGAATTCCATTGGTGAGGCCGCCTTTTTGATTTGCTGCGTTTCAATCAGACACTTGACAGATTCTACCCATTTAGATGAAAGATTTATCCCTAAGTGGAATTTTACTCCCCTTTCCCAGATGTCCCATTTGGCAGATGCTACTCCACTTTCCCAGATCCCCAGTTGTCCGATTCTACCCCTTTCCTAGATCCCCAGTTAACAGATTTTACTCCCCCTTTCAAGATCCCAGTTGGCAGATTGTGCTCCCCCTTTCAAGATCCCCAGTTGGCAGATTGTGCTCCCCCTTTCAAGATCCCCAGTTGGCAGATTGTGCTCCCATTCTCAAGATCCTGAGTTGGCAGATTTTACTCCCCTTTTCAAGATCCCCAGTTGGCACATTTTTACTATTCAAGATCACAAGTGATTGGATTCTATATCATATCCCCTAGTAGGCCTAGTGGCAGATTCCACTCCCCTTACCAATCTATTTTCTCTGTTTCGCGGATTGTAAACATTGGAGTACTCACGCACTAAGTTTGCACCGAACTGACCCCGCCACTGGCGCAACGCAGCCTCCCGCTCGGCCAGCGGCACTCTATTTGTTCGCCAGCCCACCGAGATTGCCATAGCGCCCCAGGATACGAGAGTCTACGAGGGCCAAGAGGTCAAGCTAATCTGCACCGCCAACACCGACCTGAGGGAGGAGAAAAATCTGATCATTCAATGGTCAAAAGACGGCACGGTGATTGACTTCTCGCAGAATCCCCGGCTAACAATCAATATTCCCGATTATTCGCTAATTGTGAGCGGAGCCAGGCCACTGGACACAGGCATCTACACCTGCAATGCCACTAACGGCTTGGACTATGATTATAGGCACGCCATGCTAATGATTATGGGCCGGCCTGAGATGCCAACTAATATGGCTGTGGACTGCGAAAAATTCAAATTCGAGGGCCTGGCCGAAGTGAGATGGAATCCCGGCACAGACAACTATGCTCCAATCCTGCGCTACGTTGTGGAATTCTCCACCCAGTATGCTAGCGACACCTGGTACGTTGCCGAGCCCTACGCCAGGGCCGGTTCCTCTGTGGAACCTACAGACACCCAGGTGCAGATTAAGATGAGGCCGAACATCCAGTACAGCTTCCGTGTCAAAGGCCTCAATGTGGTGGGAGAGAGCGAGCCGTCAAGGTGAGGCTTCATGGCTTCAGCCGATTTTGCTAACCGACCTCTCAAAGCCTTTTGTAAATATCTGGCACCCGAAACCCTCTTGAATTCCTGATCCTAAAACTATTTTGAATTCCTGATCCCAAAACTCTTGAATTCCTTATCCCAAAACTCTCTTAAACTCCAGATCCCAAAATTCTTGAATTCCTGATCCCAAAACTCTCTTAAACTCCAGATCCCAAAAGTCTTGAGTTCCTGATCCCAAAACTCTCTTAAACTCCAGATCCCAAAAGTCTTGAATTCCTGATCCCAAAGCTCTCTTGAATTCCAGATCCCAAAACTCTTTTAAATACAAGATCCAAAACAGTCTTAAATTCAAGACTTCAAAATCCTCTTAAATTCCTCATCCCAAAGCTCTTTTAAGTCCCAGATCCCAAAACTCCTTAATTCACTTCCAGAAATCTGTTTGAATTGCGGATCCAAGACCAGATCCCAATCGCTCTTGCATTGCAGGTCGGTGACATCTCCTTCGTGCAAGCTGCAGCCCGCAATCCCGTCAAAGAATCCCACCAACCTGTGGGCCGAGGGCAACAGGCCCCAGAATCTGGTTGTCTATTGGACTCCCCTGTCGCCTCTGGACTACAATGGAGAGAAGCCGACCTATATTCTAATCGTGGAATGCATGGACTGCCTAACAATGCCTAGAGGCAGTCGCAATGAGACCCAGATTGTGAATCCCAGGCAGGAGAAAGTGGAATTCAACGATCTATACGTGTCCAACCAGCGCTATCTAATAGAGATCTTCAAGCAGTACAGGCTGACCATCTACGCCAGGAATTCCGAGGGTGACAGCAGTGCCCCCAGGCCAGTCTCATTCGGCTACTCTGGCGAGGAAGCGCCTACTGCAGTTCCAGTCAATCTGGACTTAAAGAACAGTAGTTCAGCAGCTGGCGACGCCATCCAGTCGGACAGCGCCATGCTCAGCTGGTCTATGGAGCAGGATCCGATGACAGACTCGCGCATCCGAGGCTATTTCCGCGGCTTCCGAGTCGAATGGTGCCTGAGCAGTTTAACCTCGGCCGAGTGTCTGCTGCAGAAGCGTTTTCAAGATTTCATTTTTCGACCAATTGAAGGCCCCTCAATGGTCGGCTCTCTGAATTCCCGGACTAAGCGTCAGGCGCCTGTGGCTGCTTTCAACTACAATGGCCGACTGAATCAGCTGCCCGGAGCGGCCAAAATTCGAGCCTGGGTGCGCGTGCTCAACAAATACTACGCTGGACCGCCTAGTTCTACTCTGGAGTTCACTACTAAGGATGGCACACCTGGTCAGGTGAGCAGATGCTACAGCTGCTGCCGAGCCTTAGATCTACGGATTGCTATTTCGATGGATTGGAGTTTCTATTGATTAGTGGGATTTCTATTGATTAGTGGGATTTCCATTGATTAGTGGGATTTCCATTGATTAGTGGGATTTCTATTGATTAGTGGGATTTCTATTGATTAGTGGGATTTCTATTGATTAGTGGGATTTCTATTGATTAGTGAGATTTCTATTGATTAGTGAGATTTCCATTGATTAGTGGGATTTCTATTGATTCGTGGGATTTCCATTGATTAGTAGGATTTCTATTGATTAGTACGAGTAGGATTTCTATTGATTAGTGGGATTTCTATTGATTAGTGGGATTTCTATTGATTAGTGGGATTTCCATTGATTAGTGGGATTTCCATTGATTAGTGGGATTTCTATTGATTAGTGGGATTTCTATTGATTAGTGGAATTTCCATTGATTAGTGGGATTTCCATTGATTAGTGGGATTTCTAGTGATAAGTGGGATTTCTATTGATAAGTGGGATTTCTATTCATTAGTGAGATATTTATTGATTAGTGGGATTTCCATTGATTAGTGGGATTTCTATTGTTTTGTGGGATTTCTAATAATTAGTGGGATTTCCATTGATTAGTGGGATTTCTATTGATTAGTGGGATTTCTATTGATTAGTGGGATTTCTATTGATTAGTGGGATTTCTAGTGATAAGTGGGATTTCTATTCATTAGTGAGATATTTATTGATTAGTGGGATTTCTATTGTTTTGTGGGATTTCTAATAATTAGTGGGATTTCCATTGATTAGTGGGATTTCTATTGATTAGTGGGATTTCTATTGATTAGTGGGATTTCTATTGATTAGTGGGATTTCTATTGATTCGTGGGATTTCTATTGATTAGTGGGATTTCTATTGATTAGTGGGATTTCCATTGATTAGTGGGATTTCTAGTGATAAGTGGGATTTCTATTCATTAGTGAGATATTTATTGATTAGTGGGATTTCTATTGTTTCGTGGGATTTCTAATAATTCGTGGGATTTCTATTGATTAGTGGGATTTCTATTGATTGGGGGGATTTTCATTGGTTGTGATTTTTAGGTTTTCTATTTCTTTAGATTCATTGATCCTGATTAAGCGATAGCAATGTCTACTGTTACGAGATTTCGTTGGATTCAAGATTTCGACAGAATCAGCAGATCGGGATTTCAAAAAATAAAATTGCAACTGTATTTGATTTTAACTGATTGGGATATAAATTGAATAGGATTTCAATTGATAGGGATTTCAACTGATTGGGATCCCAAATGATTGGGATCTAAACGGATTGTGATTTCAACTGATGTGGATTTAACTGATTAAGATTTCGTTAAATATTTTGATTGATTAGGACTAGGATAGTTTTTTATTAAAATAGATCGTGATTTATATATAAATAGATAGATAGATTTAACTATGATAACTTTGTCCTGTACAGGTTGGCGACTTACTCCTGTCTGTGACTGGCGTCAATCACTTGGAGTTCGATTGGCAGTCGCCGCCTCAGCCGAACGGCGTCCTAACTGGCTACCAGATGGCCTACCAGGAGATCCACGGACTCAGCCTGGGCTACCTGACACTGGCGCCCGCCCTGTCCGATCCGACCCTGACCCGCGGCGCTGTGACCGGACTCAAGCCGGACACTAATTACAGAGTGTACTTGTATGCCAGGACTGCCATGGTGAGCTGAGCCAGTTTTAAAATGGGTGTCAGCATTAGCTAGGGGTGGAAATTTTGGTGTGCGTGGACGTCGCGGCCTCCCCAGTCCACGGACTGAACAGCTAAATAATACTAATTATTATTTTATTATTACAGCTACGTAGCTAAGGTATTTTACTAAAGCCTTCATCCTCACCAACCGCAGGGCAACGGCGAGCCAAACTTCCTCGACGTGCGCACCGCTCCGCCAAATCAGGCCCCCAGTCCGCCGACTTTCTCTGTTGCCGCTGTTGGTCCGCAATCCTTCAATATCACATTCGCTCCCTCGGCTGCCGGCGTGTCCGGTTCAGTGTTCTACGTGCAGTACCGCATGCCGGGTTAGTACTTACTCGGGTCACACTAAAATCACAGAAGTCAGACCGAAAAGACTAACTTACACGTATTTTAGGATCAAACGTAATATTTTATTTGCCACTGCTCTTGTTTCATGAAATTTTTTTTTCAAATTTGTTCATTGTCAGTCATGCCATATGAACGCGTTTTAACGTCCCGAATTAGTACTACTCGTAAAGTCATACAGTCACGCCGCGCCATAAGAGCGTGTTTCAAGGTCACGAATTATTGTTGCTGGTATTGTCAGACAGTCGCGCCATACAAGCGTGTTTCAAGGTCACGTATTATTACTGCTGGTATCGTCAGACAGTCACGGCATAAAAGCGTGTTTCAAGGTCACGTATTATTGCTGGTATTGTCAGACAGTCACGGCATAAAAGCGTGTTTCAAGGTCACGTATTATTGCTGGTATTGTCAGACAGTCACGGCATTAAAGCGTGTTTCAAGGTCACGTATTATTATTGCTGGTATTGTCAGACAGTCAAGGCATTAAAGCGTGTTTCAAGGTCACGTATTATTATTGCTGGTATTGTCAGACAGTCACGGCATTAAAGCGTGTTTCAAGGTCACGTATTATTATTGCTGGTATTGTCAGACAGTCAAGGCATTAAAGCGTGTTTCAAGGTCACGTATTATTATTGCTGGTATTGTCAGACAGTCAAGGCATTAAAGCGTGTTTCAAGGTCACGTATTATTACTCGTAATTGACAGTAGTTTCTGATTCAATAGTAGCATGTCGTGCATTTGCTAGTCTCATAATTATGTTTTGTATTTTGATGACCCTGAGAACTTGAAAAAAATTCGCAGGTCGCAGCAAATGGTTCGAAACCCAGCGCGAATATCGAAACAGGTGGATCCTAATCGAAGGCATGGAAAACGACGCCTGGTACGACATCCGCGTGGTGGCCACCAACGGCGCCGCTATGACAAGCTACAGCGACATTGTCCGAGTGAAAACCGGCGGCGAACTCAGCCCGAACGCCCTGTATGGCGCCAGCGCCACCTGGTTCATCTGCATGGTGCTCATTCTCATCGCTCTCATCGCCTTCATCATCTTCCTGTGCTTTGTGCGCAAGCGACGACTCGAAGGTGGGCAACACACCTGTCCCACAATCAACCAAACTGTCCCACAATCTACCAAACTGTCCCACAATCTACCAAACTGTCCCGCAATCTACTAAACTGTCCCGAAATCTACCAAACTGTCCCATAATCTACCAAACTGTCCCACAATCTACCAAACTGTCCCGCAATCTACCAAACTGTCCCGCAATCTACCAAACTGTCCCACAATCTACCAAACTGTCCCGCAATCTACCAAACTGTCCCGCAATCTACCAAACTGTCCCACAATCTACCAAACTGTCCCACAATCTACTCGCCGGTTCCCAAAAACTTGCAGCCAAGCGGGGCAAGCTGCTGCCGCAGGAGGAAGATCCGCAGTCTGGAGCCGGTTTCGGTGGCCCCTACGCCTCCGGATTCCAGGGCGGCGTCCCAGCGGGCGGATTTGAACCGGCCGAAGCTCCCATGGAAAATAAGCCGCACACTTTCATGAGCGGTGAGCGGCGTTGCGTCTAAAGCAATTCGCGTTTTTTGCGCTTTAGCCAGTTTTGAACAGAAGCATTTTCTTACCGTTCAAGGTGACGAGCCCGAGCCAATGTCTGCCGCGATGGCCTCACCAGCTCCCCTATCCGGCGCTCCACCGCCGGCCTCTCCGCCCGGCCGATATAACGACGAATACGAGGAATACAATCCGGTGAGCAAGCCGCCGGCGGGGGCCGCCGCCACCCGTCCGTTTCTGGCGCCGCAACTGCCGCCGAAGCCGGCGCCCCGAGTGCCCGGCCGCCGGTCGATCGAGGGCTCCATCGACAGCCTGCCGAGGCGGGTGTCGGACCCGCCGGATGGTGAGAACTGACCGCTCATTTCCCTGGGACTGCAGATCACCTACACTTAATGTGGCTTGAAATTTCAGGTGGTGAGATTTAGGTAGATAAAGCATAAATGTGGATGGGATTTGGGGAAAGTAAGATTTAATGTGACTGATGATTCAGGTTTGGTGAGATTTTGGTTGGGTGAGATTCAGGATGGGTGAGATTCAGGTTGGGTGAGATTCAGGTTGGGTGAGATTCAGGTTGGGTGAGATTCAGGTTGGGTTAGATTTAGGATAGGTGAGATTCAGGTTGGGTGAGATTTAGGATGGGTGAGATTTAGGATGGGTGAGATTTAGGATGGGTGAGATTCAGGTTGGGTGAGATTTAGGATGGCTGAGATTTAGGATGGCTGAGATTTAGGATGGCTGAGATTCAGGTTGGGTGAGATTCAGGTTGGGTGAGATTTAGGATGGCTGAGATTCAGGTTGGGTGAGATTCATGTTGGGTGAGATTCAGGTTGGGTGAGATTCAGGTTGGGTGAGATTTAGGATGGCTGAGATTCAGGTTGGGTGAGATTCAGGTTTGGTGAGATTCAGGTTGGGTGAGATTCAGGTTGGGTGAGATTCAGGTTTGGTGAGATTCAGGTTGGGTGAGATTCAGGTTAGGTGAGATTCATGTTGGGTGAGATTCAGGTTGGGTGAGATTCAGGTTGGGTGAGATTCAGGTAGGGTGAGATTCAGTTTGGGTGAGATTCAGGTTTGGTGAGATTCAGGTTGGGTGAGATTCAGGTTGGGTGAGATTCATGTTGGGTGAGATTCAGGTAGGGTGAGATTCAGGTAGGGTGAGGGTGATGAGATTGACAGTACAGAATAGTACAGTGACAGTAAGCTTTCGTTAGAGATTCAGTCCACCTTCCTTCAACATACGTCTCTACTTAAAGTAAAGATTGTGCGTGTACATTTAAAATATAAAAATGTTTATTTACTTTGCTCTTTTAACTCACAGACGACGAAGACTTCGCGCCGGAGGACCGCGGCTTTTCAAGCGCCTACGCGCCTCCGCCGCCGCCGTCTCAGCCTCAGGCGCCTCCGCCACCGCCACCGAAGCCGAAGCCGAAGCCGAAGTCGAAACCGCCCAAGCCGGCTGACCGTCCCCAACAGCAGGAGCCGCCGCCGCCTCCTCCGGGCTCTTATTATCGCCCGCCAAGCCAGGGCTCCTTAGGCGGCGGGGTGATCGGCAGCTCAACCGATGTTTGAAGCATGAACTAGCGTAAGCGATAGTGACTAAGAATTGACAACGGGTTTAAAATTCCTTATTAATTAAACAATCAATTGTTTAAACGCTTTAAAACTGTTCGGATATTGATGTTAAAACAATATCCTCAAATTTGACTTTTTTCTGCAGTAAGCTACTGCTGGTGTTGTAAAGTAGGCTGTTTGGCGAATGCTGTGAGTTTTTTTATTAATACTGTAATTCATAAATCATTGTAGCACGCAAAGCTTCTGATTTGCCGCTTTTTATTATTGAATTCATTTTCAACGGCGCTAGCGAATATTGCTGGGTCCTTTTAAACTACATCATATTGATTAACAATTGGCATTCCCCAAATCTGACGTGATACATTCCAAACGACCATGCTATAAATTTATATACATTACAGTAAATTTTTTACATCACATATTTCGCAGTTAATCAGACCTTAAGTTACGTCTCATGTTGTTGTATCTAAGCTTAACACATTCCTGGCTAGACTTTTGTACTTTTATTAGCTGTATTCACTCGTTTTTACAACAAAGGTTTAGTTAAGTCAGCTTTTATAAATACCACTATAAGTAGCTATTTGTACGTTTAAAGGTTCTCTAAAATATAAAGTTTTCAACCGATAAATTTCTTAACTCATTAATGTTTAGCTTCCAGCATAAAAACCTTTAATTTGTTTCATATTTCTACACTTTTTGTTCTCACAATCACATGTCTTGTATAATCACTGGACTGGCACTGTTAGTCACCTGGTATGCAATCATTGGACTGGCACTGTTAGTCACCTGGTATGCAATCATTGGACTGGCACTGTTAGTCACCTGGTATGCAATCATTGGACTGGCACTGTTAGTCACGGGTGTTATGCAATCATTGGACTGGCACTGTTAGTCACCTGTTATGCAATCATTGGACTGGCACTGTTAGTCATGGGTGTTATGCAATCATTTGACTGGCACTGTTAGTCATGGGTGTTATGCAATCATTTGACTGGCACTGTTAGTCATGGGTGTTATGCAATCATTGGACTGGCACTGTTAGTCACGGGTGTTATGCAATCATTAGACTGGCACTGTTAGTCACCTGTTATGCAATCATTGGACTGGCACTGTTAGTCACCTGTTATGCAATCATTGGACTGGCACTGTTAGTCACCTGTTATGCAATCATTGGACTGGCACTGTTAGTCACAGGTGTTATGCAATCACTGGACTGGCACTGTTAGTCACGGGTGTTATGCAATCATTTGACTGGCACTGTTAGTCACGGGTGTTATGCAATCATTTGACTGGCACTGTTAGTCACGGGTGTTATGCAATCATTAGACTGGCACTGTTAGTCACCTGTTATGCAATCATTGGACTGGCACTGTTAGTCACCTGTTATGCAATCATTGGACTGGCACTGTTAGTCACAGGTGTTATGCAATCACTGGACTGGCACTGTTAGTCACGGGTGTTATGCAATCATTTGACTGGCACTGTTAGTCACAGGTGTTATGCAATCATTTGACTGGCACTGTTAGTCACGGGTGTTATGCAATCATTAGACTGGCACTGTTAGTCACCTGTTATGCAATCATTGGACTGGCACTGTTAGTCACCTGTTATGCAATCATTGGACTGGCACTGTTAGTCACCTGTTATGCAATCATTGGACTGGCACTGTTAGTCACGGGTGTTATGCAATCATTTGACTGGCACTGTTAGCCACGGGTGTTATGCAATCATTTGACTGGCACTGTTAGTCACGGGTGTTATGCAATCATTTGACTGGCACTGTTAGTCACAGGTGTTATGCAATCACTGGACTGGCACTGTTAGTCACGGGTGTTATGCAATCATTTGACTGGCACTGTTAGTCACAGGTGTTATGCAATCATTTGACTGGCACTGTTAGTCACGGGTGTTATGCAATCATTTGACTGGCACTGTTAGTCACGGGTGTTATGCAATCATTTGACTGGCACTGTTAGTCACGGGTGTTATGCAATCATTAGACTGGCACTGTTAGTCACCTGTTATGCAATCATTGGACTGGCACTGTTAGTCACCTGTTATGCAATCATTGGACTGGCACTGTTAGTCACAGGTGTTATGCAATCACTGGACTGGCACTGTTAGTCACGGGTGTTATGCAATCATTTGACTGGCACTGTTAGTCACGGGTGTTATGCAATCATTTGACTGGCACTGTTAGTCACAGGTGTTATGCAATCACTGGACTGGCACTGTTAGTCACGGGTGTTATGCAATCATTTGACTGGCACTGTTAGTCACAGGTGTTATGCAATCATTTGACTGGCACTGTTAGTCACGGGTGTTATGCAATCATTTGACTGGCACTGTTAGTCACGGGTGTTATGCAATCATTTGACTGGCACTGTTAGTCACGGGTGTTATGCAATCATTAGACTGGCACTGTTAGTCACCTGTTATGCAATCATTGGACTGGCACTGTTAGTCACCTGTTATGCAATCATTGGACTGGCACTGTTAGTCACAGGTGTTATGCAATCACTGGACTGGCACTGTTAGTCACGGGTGTTATGCAATCATTTGACTGGCACTGTTAGTCACGGGTGTTATGCAATCATTAGACTGGCACAGGTGTTATGCTGTGCTTATTTACTATTAAGCAACGTATTAGCCCGAAAGAAACGCAGACACCGAGACAGAGCAGCGTTGAGCACTGCTTGTAAATTTTCAAGTCTTATAATAGTTTTTATAGTTTCAGCACTTTTATTGTAAGGCCGAATTATATATATATTTATTACTTTTTTATTTCACTTTGAAACTCAATAACAATAAAGTAAGGCGTAGGTAGGGGAGTTCGCAAAAATGCTAGCCGTTTTTGTGCTGGCTCGCCTAATGCATTAGTTAAGTAGGAAGTAGGGAAGGGCTGAGGAGTCTAGCGAGAGACCACGCGAGCAAACATGCATAGTCAAATGTTAACCAACAAGCAAAGGCATGGAAGATGTGAGAATGAATTTGAATGAAAAATGACTTACACACCTTGATTTCTGATTCCTTGTAGAAGCATTCCCAAATCCTACAGTAGGGATATGAGAATCCTAAAATTGTTAAGTCTTGAAATCCCAATTACAAATTAGAAATCCTAAGAAAACTCAATTATCCCCGTTCCGTAATCTGAAATCCTAACCCTAATCCTAATCCTAGGGGAAATTCGTGCAAGCAGAAGCGCGAATGAAACAGCAGAGCAGAGCTGAGGCGGTGGGCTGGTGAAGCCCCGGCATCCGCGGAATCCAATCCGGAAAGAAGAAAATTAATATATAGATATCAAATTAACAAAAAATGCCGCAATCAAGCCTCAAAATGAGTACTATTAAATAGGATGGAGTGAGAGGACAGACACCTGTTCAATGTTACAGATCAATAGTTTTCGCGACAAAATAGTTAAACTACTCGTATAATTAGCTATGAACAAAACAGCTGTCTCTCTATGCTGTATTAAGCGACAATAAGCATACATTATACAGCCATTGTAAACGCTTCTCAAACGCTACTCACACCAAAGCAAACAGATGACAGCATACTCGTATTCCTGTTGTTTACAAAAAATAATGATATGATTTAATGGTCACGACACGAAATGCACGCCTAGATTTCTTTTAGACAGATTCTCAACCCCTTTCGAAATAATTCGGTGATTCTCTCTACCAACAATTTCTGAATTCCTTGATTGGACTTTCAAACATTTCTTGGTGGGATTTTCCTGTTTATATGTTACGGTATTTGATAAACCATTCGTTTCTAACATGGGACTGCCGATTTTCTACACAGACTTCGAGATTAATTTGAGATTAGGAGTTACCATAAACAGATTAGGGATATCCATGAGACTAGGGATTCTTTTAATGGTATTAGGGATTCCCCCAGTGGTATTAGGGATTCCCCCAGTGGTATTAGGGATTCCCTCAATGGTATTAGGGATTCCCTCAATGGTATTAGGGATTACCTCAATCGTATTAGGGATTCCCTCAATGGCATTAGGGATTACCTCAATAGTATTAGGGATTCCCTAAATGGCATTAGGGATTCCCTTTATGATACCCAATGGTGTTAGGGATCCTACATGGCTCAGAGATTAGGATCATTATAGGATCAGGGACTCTCTTTATGGGATTAGAGATTACTTTCATAGGATTAGTGATAGGGCTAGGGTATACGGGGTAGCTATTCTGACATTCCAGAGATGGATTAAAGATTCGCAGCTAATTGCGAACTCAATTGTTTCAAGAACTCCAGTATAAGAATTACTGGTCCCATTGTCCTCAGCAATTAAGAGTAAGAAAGCTAGAAATTTTTACAATTAGTGACCAGTCTATGGAAAAGGAAACAGCGTCATCATCTAAGAGCTCCCTTAGTTGTAAAAGCACAGTACAAATGTGGCGCCAAAGCATTAAATTAATAATAATAAACAAGCCCGAATCTCTCTCCCTAGTTGAACAAACAGGTGCTCTAGACGAACACCTCCTCACATCGTAGCCGACGGCGGCAAACCGTCCGACCAGGCGGCGGGCGGAATCTCGGCCAGCGGCTGCGTGCCAGAGTAGAACTCCGACTGCTGGCGCATGCCCGATTCCATCAGCCGGTTGAGCTGGGCGTAGCATGAGTCAAGCCACTGCTTCACCTCGGCATAGGTGACTAGCATCACCTGCTGGGAGTCCCTGGAGACTAGGCAGAGCCTCTGCTGAGACCCCATGTCCAGCTGCGGGTGGAGCGAGTCGACGTTAAGGTAAGTGAATCTGGGCAGTGGTATTTTAATCTGAGGGATGGTGAGTGAATCTGAGGGATGGTGAGTGAATCTGAGGGATGGTGAGTGAATCTGAGGGATGGTGAGTGTGAATCTGAGGGATGGTGAGTGAATCTGAGGGATGGTGAGTGAATCTGAGGGATGGTGAGTGAATCTGAGGGATGGTGAGTGAATCTGAGGGATGGTGAGTGTGAATCTGAGGGATGGTGAGTGTGAATCTGAGGGATGGTGAGTGTGAATCTGAGGGATGGTGAGTGAATCTGAGGGATGGTGAGTGAATCTGAGGGATGGTGAGTGAATCTGAGGGATGGTGAGTGAATCTGAGGGATGGTGAGTGTGAATCTGAGGGATGGTAAGTGAATCTGAGGGATGGTGAGTGAATCTGAGGGATGGTGAGTGAATCTGAGGGATGGTGAGTGAATCTGAGGGATGGTGAGTGAATCTGAGGGATGGTGAGTGTGAATCTGAGGGATGGTAAGTGAATCTGAGGGATGGTGAGTGAATCTGAGGGATGGTGAGTGAATCTGAGGGATGGTGAGTGAATCTGAGGGATGGTGAGTGAATCTGAGGGATGGTGAGTGAATCTGAGGGATGGTGAGTGAATCTGAGGGATGGTGAGTGAATCTGAGGGATGGTGAGTGAATCTGAGGAAGAGTGTGAACTTTTGTGATGGTGGATGGTGCGTGACTGTCTTTAGTACAGTAGGTGTCTGAATGAGTTCTGGAGTAAGACTAGGAGTGGAGTACCTTCTGCAGGCAGCTGACAATGTGTGCCAAGTCAATCCACGGGAAGCCGCCAGTGCTGTCTGTCTGGTGGAATACAAAGTCCCTGAACAGTCTAAGCATGTGCCTATCGTTTGAGTCTGTCCAGGCCGGATCTGATGGCATCTCCCGTTCGCAAACTGTGCTCAGCTTTGAGATCAAGCGTAGTAGGCGACCGTTCTCCAACTGTCGGGTTAGTTGCAGCTCTAGAAAATCCACTCTAAGCTGCGACTCGCACAGGTGATCGAAAAACCTGGCACCGATGGCGGGCATTACATCATAGATGGACCTGCGGTTGGGTGAATTTAGGCATCAGGAGTCTACCGCGTTTCTCAGAAACTTCAGGAGTCTACCGCCTTCCTCAGAAACTTCAGGAGTCTACCACTTTTCTTAGAAACTTCAGGAGTCTACCGCGTTTCTCAGAAACTTCAGGAGTCATCCGCGTATCTCAGAAGCTTCAGGAGTCATCCGCGTTTCTCAGAAACTTCAAGAGTCTACCGCGTTTCTCAGAAACTTCAGGAGTCTACCACTTTTCTCAGAAACTTCAGGAGTCTACCGCCTTCCTCAGAAACTTCAGGAGTCTACCACTTTTCTCAGAAACTTCAGGAGTCTACCACTTTTCTCAGAAACTTCAGGAGTCTACCGCTTTTCTCAGAAACTTCAGGAGTCATCCGCTTTTCTCAGAAACTTAAGGGGTCATCCTCGTATCTCAGAAACTTCAGGAGTCTACCGCTTTTCTCAGAAACTTCAGGAGTCATCCGCGTATCTCAGAAACTTCAGGAGTCATCCGCGTTTCTCAGAAACTTCAAGAGTCTACCGCGTTTCTCAGAAACTTCAGGAGTCTACCACTTTTCTCAGAAACTTCAGGAGTCTACCGCCTTCCTCAGAAACTTCAGAAGTCTACCGCTTTTCTCAGAAACTTCAGGAGTCTACCGCTTTTCTCAGAAACTTCAGGAGTCATCCGCGTTTCTCAGAAACTTCAGGAGTCTACCGCCTTCCTCAAAAACTTGTTTGACCATTTTTTGAAAGTCATTAGTCCCTTCTCAGGGATTTATTCGTTAATAAATTTATTATAGTAAATTCATAAATAAAAAAATTATTTTATTAGTAAATAAAATAAACTAAATTACTTAAATTATCATGAAATTAAGAAATAAGCAAAGTAATGAAAATCCATAATGCAAGCAAAAAAGCTACAGCACATAAATCTAACTTAAGCTCAATAAGTCCTATTTAATAGCTAAAAAATAACAGCTAAAGGATTGTCAGTGAATCAGATCTTTATAAAAAAATTGTATGAAGATCAAACTACAATATAGAAAACTTTATAACATTAGGTAGAGCAATATGTTAAGCAAGTTAAATCAAAAGTACAGCTTTGTACCTGCTCCTAGTCAAAAGCTGTCACCATTTAAATATGAAAAAGAGAAATTTTCCAATTTCCGTAGTGTATTTTTTTCGCGAAAACCAGCCTTCAAATATTTTTCTAAGAAACGAAGTTTCCCTTCCTTCTACTTCTAGTGGTGCTTGCCTTGAAAGTTGCAATTATATGAAGACACATTTGCCAAGGCAAATAACTGCACATTTGTTTAAAATATTTACATCAGGTCTTTGAGCTGCACAGGACCAATACTCACTTGCTGATGCCGTAAAGCAGCTGATGAATAATGCTGACTAGATCCTTAGAATAGGACCTGCCAACGAGTTCCATGGCGGTGCCCAGATCCTGCAGTGCCAACTGGGTGCCGCACGCCAGTGCCAGCAGCAGGCGGCCCAGATCCACCAGATCCTGTTGCTTAGCAACCGCCGATTCGTCCTCGTCGCCAGGCGCAATGCCGCCAAGAATTTCTCGCGCGCCCAATAGATTAACGCGCAGGCGCTGCTTGTCTTCAACTAGGACCTTGCTGGGCTCCAGAGCCCTGACGGCTCGGTTCAGTCTGGCGTGGCAGAAGCGCACGGCGCTAGCCAGCTGCAGCAGCAGGTTCCACATCACGTGCTCCGACTGCAGCGTCGACCGCTTGGCAGCTGCGGCTACCCGACTGGCGGCGGCCGACTCCGGCTGGAATTTGCTGGCCTGAGAGCAACGGGGTCTTTGTTTGCGACCTCGACCATCATTGCTAGTCTTTATCCATCGTAGCTAAAATGTGTCTATTCATAGCTTCCATTCGTCAAGTCTTTGTCCATCACCGCTAGTCATTATCTACCATTTCAAGTTTTTGTCCATCACCGCTAGTCATTGCCTACCATGGCTAGTCTTTGTCCATCACCGCTAGTCATTTCAGGGCCAAGTCGCTGTCCAGCATTGCTTGTCTTGGTCCATCATAGCTAATCTCTTTCTATCATAGCTCGAATTTATCGCAGTTCTTAGTTTTTCGTTGCTAATCTTAATCCAAAGCTGTGAAAATGTCAACCAACAAAAGCCGAACCTTCATGGGATCCGAGCAGTGCACAATCAGGCTGGTGGCGGAACCGGGATAGAAATCGGTGACCAGACAGACTGACTGATCGCCGAAAGCCTGAGTAGAGAAAGCGTCTCGCACCGGTGCCAGGTGGGGATGATCCGCCTGCCTGAGGGCGGCCAGATGGACAGCGGCCTGTCCGGGCGGCTGCAGAGAGGCGCCAACAAATCGGCGAAGCAGCACCCACTGCTGGTGCCTGGCGCTGTAGGCCTTGTAGCAGAGGCTGGGCAGGCCGTAGGTGGCCGATCTGCGAATCTGGCTGGGATTCTCCAACGGTGCCAGTTGGGAATAGTCGAGCAGCGCCTGCGGCAGGCCGGGCATGGGGTCGGCTCGGACCTGGAAGATTTACGGAGCGATTGGTCAGAATGATGGGATTCAATGAGTTGGGCCTTGGGTCCATGAAGTTTGAAATCTGCCACCTAAAATCTACCAGCCGGAATCTGCTACCTAAATTCTGTCACCTAAAATCTGTCACCTAAATTCTACTACCTAAATTCTGCAACCTAAAATCTACCAGTCGGAATCTGCCACCTAAATTCTGTTACCTAAATTCTGCAACCTAAAATCTACCAGTCGGAATCTGCCACCTAAATTCTGTTACCTAAATTCTGCAACCTAAAATCTACCAGTCGGAATCTGCCACCTAAATTCTGCTACCTAAAATCTACCAGTCGGAATCTGCCACCTAAATTCTGTTACCTAAATTCTGCAACCTAAAACCTACCAGTCGGAATCTGCCACCTAAATTCTGCTACCTAAATTCTGTTACCTAAAAAACGATACCAAGAATCTGCCACCTAAAATCAACAACCTAAATTCTGCAACCTACTCGTAAAATCTACCAGTCGGAATCTGCCACCTAAAATCTGCTACCTAAAAAATGATACCAAGAATCTGCCACCTAAAATCAACTACCTAAATTCTGCAACCTAAAATCTACCAGTCGGAATCTGCCACCTAAAATCTGCAACCTAAAATCTACCAGTCGGAATCTGCCACCTAAAATCTGCAACCTAAAATCTACCAGTCGGAATCTTCAACCTACAAGCTAGCTAACTGAAATCTACAGGCTGGAATCTGCTAACTGAAATTTACAGGCTGGAATCTGCTAACTGAAATTTACAGGCTGGAATCTGCTAACTGAAATCTACAGGCTGGAATCTGCAATTTAAAACCTACAAGACGGAATCTTCTAGCCGGAATATAATTTATTAAGTATTAAATTAAGCAAATACAAGCAAATTTATATTATTATACTATACTAGCACGTTACCCACCTGAATGCTGTGCGCCTTAGCCAGCAAAGATCGCCTAGTCTCCGCTTCCATGTAGGTCAGCGCGTCGCCGCGATTGCTAAACTGGCTCTGATCGCCAGCCGGGGCGCACACGTACCAGGCCGGAGGTTCCAGCCTGCCGCCGTTGCTCTTGCCCTGCTGGTGATGCTGGTGCTGCTCCAGACTAGAGGCGACTCCTACTCGACCGCCGTGGCCATCAAAGTAGTACGCCGCCGCCGCTTGCTGATCGGCCGAGCCACCAAACTGGTCGTCCATCTGCTGCTCGACCAAATGAGACTGCCGCAGGTGCTGCTGCTGCTGCTGATGCCGGGATCTGGCAGCGGCTGCTGCGGCCAGCTGCGCCGACATGGACGGGGTCGAGGCGGAATGACCGAGTGACGACTGCGGCGGCTGTTGAAACAAGGCAAAGGATAATCTAGCGTCGTATTGTAGGCTCAGGGACAAGGGGCAGAGCGGTGGCAAAGCGGTTAACGCGTTTCCCTCTCGCACTAAGGTCCCTGAGCTCGATTCCACGGCGAGGCCACATTAATTTGGGGCGCAGCCGCGGAGAGAAGGCTTTGGGGGCTTGTCGTGCAATTTACGCCCTTGAGGGCCAACCTCCAAGGCAGTGAAAGTGTACACTGCCTGACGATGAGAAAGTCAGGGCAGAGGTACACACCTGTGTGGGCGTGTGCTCAGGAGTCAGCGAAGCGTGCAGAATTGCTTCCTGGCTGGCTGCTGGTCTAGTGTAAATAAATGATGTGCCATTTCCCACAGCCCTCCTGCAATTATTAGGCTCAGGGAGGTCTCAGTGAAGCTAGTTTTTTAAGATTCCAGAAGGCGCCTTATGATCATGATTAAATGATCAGTCTAGCATTAAGATTTCAAATTTATCTCCTAATATTTCCCTTAGACTGCTGCTTCTTGCTATGCCTATAATTAGTAAATCTTCTACATAGCAAATGGTAATCCTAGGTTTGATTTCGGATGCTTACAATATTTACTAACGGAAACGTGAGATCAGATTGAATGTCATGATACGGAACACCCTATCTAATTAAACTTAAAGCAACAAAAATTTGCTTGAAGGAAAATATTCAACAGCATTTAAACGAACTTGAAATTTCAAGACTTCAGGAAACAGGCAATAAAACTATAAATCGACAAAGATGCAAACAGGTTGTAGGACACAAGCAATTTTATAACAACCATCCTGTCTAGAGATTGGCAGGAAGCTGAACAGGAAGACACACTAGCCAACGTGGATTCAGCTACAGTCAAGCGCTGTTGGCAACGATGTTGCTGCATAAGATGCTGGGTTAGTAAATGCTGCTTCTGTCTTTGTTGCTGCTGACTTGCCAACACTGATGCATAGCTGATAATCTAAGCGTTTGGATTAGCGTTGCTAGGTAACCAAATATCTAGTGAAGGTATTGATGACACTTAATTGAGTAGATACAGGGGCTGTATGTAAGCAAGGACGTAATTTCGCCGACAGTAAAACAACAACCAGCACACACTGGACGCAACATTGAAATTTAATTGCGTGACAAGCACACAAGGCTTTCCTCTGCGACTGTCCTAAAAAATAATGCGCCAGCTCCGCGGACACAAACACCGGGTCTTGACAAGCTAAACAACTATTACGATTAGCTCAGACACTAATATGATTAGCTAAGACACTAATATGATTAGCTAAGACACTAATATGATTAGCTAAGACACTAATATGATTAGCTAAGACACTAATATGATTAGCTAAGACACTAATATGATTAGCAAAGACACTAATATGATTAGCTAAGATACTAATATGATTAGCTAAGACACTAATATGATTAGCTAAGACACTAATATGATTAGCTAAGACACTAATATGATTAGCTAAGACACTAATATGATTAGCTAAGATACTAATATGATTAGTTGAGACACTAATATGATTAGCTAAGACACCAATATGATTAGCTAAGACACCAATATGATTAGCTAAGACACTAATATGATTAGCTAAGACACTAATATGATTAGCTAAGACACTAATATGATTAGCTAAGACACTAATATGATTAGCTAAGACACTAATATGATTAGCTAAGACACTAATATGATTAGTTAAGACACTCACTGACAAGCTAAAGACACAAACATAGCTAACAAAGACACTAATATGACTAGCTAAAACACTGAATGTCAGCAGTTATCCTAAATTCCAATATTACCTGCCCAGTCATTAGTCCACCAGTTGCAGGGCCAAATCGATTAGCTACGCCAAGCAGATTCAGGCTCTGCATTCGACTAGGCAAACCGCTGGCGGCTGCAGCAGCAGCAGCAGCAGCGACAGCAGCTGAGGAGGAATAGGGACCAACACTGCCACTGTTGAGAGCCACTGCGCCAGTCCCTCGTGGCTGTTTGAAATTAATTAGGGTGAAACAGAATGAACCATTTGAAAAAGCATCAACCATAGTTCAAAGATGAAACTAAATATTGATCATAAAAATGATAATAATGCCCTGGGAATTCCAGGCAACTTTTTAGGACAGAAATTTTCTCACATAGAATGCTGCAGGCAAATCACTGACAACAGGAGGGGTAGCAGAAGCTAGGCCTGGATTGCCTCCCAGGAAGAGACGAGGATCATTGTTCATCTGAATTTATTTGGATTATTAATGCAAGGCTAAGCAATTTTCAATTTTTTTACAAGGAATTGAATTTCATAATTTTATCACGAACTTAAATAGTGAATGAAAGTATACTTAGATAAAAATAGACTATTTTATTTGTCTACTTTATCTACACAATGAAAAGACTACAAACTGGCAGTGGTATATTCTTTTTTAGGTTTTTTATAAATAAGAATGTGATAAATTAATAATGTAAAAATATTTTTCTGATAATTGTATCTTGAACATGTTAATAGGATTCCTAAATTTAATGGAGCCTAAACTGAACATCTATAAATGCATCAAATTAATAAAAACAGGGCAAATGATATATTTGTGTAAAAATACTATAAATCTGAGTGATATTAGTCTAGCCTTGATCATAAGCTTTACATTTTTCTGCTACTGATTATATTGTATTTTTGTTAATTCAAATTAAAATTAGGGAGCCTGTGGACTATTATAAACTGTCCTATGTACTAAGGTAAGTTTTTGGGCTTTTAAAAGCCACAAACTGATAGTCAGGATCATGATGCTTATTGCAGGAACATACATGCGCAACCTCCCAAATCTTAGCCGGCCGTGCGACTTAGTTTTTGCTCTCATTTGCAACTTAGTTTGTTTCATTGCTCTATTTACGACTTAGTTTGCTCTCATTTGCTCTCTTTCTCTCCCCTTTTTCCTTTTCTTCACGCCTTCCTTTTTTGTCCCTTGGTCCCCCCTTTGATTTTTTGCGCTTGGTTGATTGGTTTTTGCGACTTACCTTGTTTGGCCCTCGTTCACCCGGCCGGTTCGGCCGGGTCGGTCGGGTGTTGCGCATGTATATGCAGGAAGGTTTTGTCTTCCTGCAATATTCTGCTATAGCATCAGAGAGATTATTGCTCCATGGGCCAGAGGCCTATTTCTGTGTGGACCCAGTCACATGAGAAGTAACAGTGAAGCCCTGCCTCTTGCTTCCAGTATACTTAATCTCAAACAGTCCACATGTACAGAGGCAGTATAAAGAGAGGTAGAGAAATGTTAGGAGATGACTAACACAGGGGCAGCTGTCTCTTTCTGTCTCACATCCCAATGCTCCCTAGCAATTTCTCACCAAAACTCTTCTTTCTGATCCTAGGCCATATTGATCCATAGGCACCTTGCTGTGAATGTGAGTCATGTATGTGAATCATGCAAATACAATATTCTGAAGCATAGGGCCTATTTGCAAGGCTTGCTATGCTATTCTGTGCCATAGAAGCTATTCCCTTTCTCTTCACATTGTGATATTGTGTGCCTAAATTTTGTGAAATGTTTAGTAATGTACTAAGCTGAGCACCAAAAACTTTGCTAAAACTTGGTCACTAAAAAGTACTTTAACACTTCTGAATTTGCATTTAAAATTTCTAGTGCACATGCACACAACATGATCCTGAATTTACACAAACTATTAGGCCTACATTTGTTGTAGCTATTATTAGCTTATAACACATTAATAGACCTATGCTAAGCCTAGGCCCAAATATAAAAAACTGCCAAGTTTTTATTTTTTACAATAAAAACTATAACAAAGTCAGGAACATAATAAAAAACAAATCTCATGGGTAGCTACTCTTATTTAACTTAAGAGCAAAATATAATATAGCCAATAATTAGATGGTTTCATAATATAGTTTTGGTAATCACATAGGTTAAAATAGAAGCCATGTAGCCACTGACTTCTTATTTATTTAATTAAATATAGTTAAAAGATATAAAACTCTAGGTAAGAAAATGGGAAATAATCTGAGTCTGTCATATAATTATCATATCATAACTAAAGGATAATATTAAAAATGTATATAATCCAATCCTTACATGCACAATACAGTTAATTATTTTTACTTTCCCGCACATATTTTGCAAACTGCTTGCAAACAAATATAAGGAGCTCGGAATTGATTAGGAGCGCTTTTATTTCCTGGAAGTCGACATGATAAAATAAAAATAACAATTTAAGAGCATACTAAGAGTGTATATCTATATTTTTTACGCATAAAAATTAAAATTTATATATTAGAAAAGCTATCTGAGCTTATATAATAAAACTGTTAAGTCTAATTTGGTTACATTGTGGTTTATTTAATTTGAGATTTTTTATAACTTTACATCGCCCTTCAGTCTCACTCTACATACGCGCTGCAATAGCAAGACGGGGCTACTCTAGTTATATGGTATAAAACGATCAAAACACTAGACTTTATTGTGGAATATTTTGCAACGGAGCAAGCTTCATGATTTTTTATATATACATTCGTAGTATATATATTTCATAGTGTTTTTATGCACACATTTAAAATTTAATCTTTGTTTATAATATCATCGATAGATTTTCATTTAGTGAGTCTGGGTAAATAAACCATGTCAGCATTAGCACTCTACATACGTTACAGAGGTGCAATAGAATATTTTTGCTTTCTCACTTTTGTCTGTAAAACAGGCCTTCTGTTTGGTTTTGATAATTCATAATAGTCCTGGGAAACCGCATCCTAGGGGGTAAGAAATACATTAGCCTGTAGGCCTAGCCCGAAAAAAGAAGAATAAATGCATGCATGTTTGATAAAGTTTTTGCTGCTAAGTTGTTTTTTTACATTACTTGGCTTACATAATTAGACGTGACATGTTGCAAAAGATCCTTGGAATGTATTATTTAATTAGTTATAATACTTGTACATAGCATATTAAGCACAAATAGCTAGTCCATAATAGTTCATAGTATCTTTCATCTGTCAAGCATAAAAGCCTTTTTAATTTCAGCTACTTTTTAGAGCCAAAGAATTGGGTTAAATAAAGAAGAAGAAAGTTATATTATTTATGTCTAATATTTGCTTCATTCCAAAAAACATTTTTAATACAAACAGAAAGTACAAGAAGATATAAACTCGTAAAACTGAAAACCATGTAATTTTTATTTTCAGGAAAACAGCCAGTCAGCAAGAACTGTCAGCTGCCTCTCTCACCAAATTGTCAAAGCAGCAGTCATCTGACAATCTGAGCAGCTCCATGGCTAGCAGCATTACACATTCTTTCATTGAAGTCTACAAAACAAGCATCGGCCCCAGTAAGAAATCGTCTTCAAAAGCTGCCTCAGTGAATACCCCATGTCGTGACATCTTCGATGCCGCCAAGCGCGGCGATGTTGATTATCTCCGGGATCACCTGGTCGAAGCCAACGGCTCCAACCTCCTAGCTAGCAGAGATGACGCTGGTCACACGGTGGGCCACTGGGCCAGCCTCAACTGCCGCTTAGAAGTGCTGGAATTCTTAACTAGCATCGACACAAGCCTGTGCAATCTGGCCAGCGGGCACGAGCTCGGTCAGTGGCCGATTCACTGGGCCGGCGTGAATGGTCACGTTACTGCTATCGAATTTTTGTTAGACCGCTGCGGCGCCAACGTGGATCAAAGAGACGCGAAAGGTGCCACTCCGCTTCTAGTAGCCTGCCAATATGGCCAGACTGTGGCAGCGACCTACCTTTTAGCTCGCGGCGCCAGCATCGCCGCCTCCGACTTGGAGGGTGACACCGCCATTCACTGGGCCGCCTTCAAGGGTCAGGGCGACCTGGTCCGACTGCTGGCTTATGCGGGCTGCGAGCCAGAGGCCCGGGATGTCTATGGCCAGACACCCTTGCACTTTGCCTGCATTGGCGGCAACCTGGCTATTGTGCGGGATCTCTGCCGCGTTGACAAGGTAGGAGCCTCATTTGGCACCTATCGCCTATCGCCCTTTTCTTCCCCATCTTCTTCCCGTCAGACTATCATCCTCATTTTCCCCATCTTCTGGTCAGACTATCATCCTCATTGTCCTCATCTTCTGGTCAGACTATCATCCTCATTTTCCCCATCTTCAGGTCAGACTATCATCCTCATTTTCCCCATCTTCAGGTCAGACTATCATCCTCATTTTCCCCATCTTCAGGTCAGACTATCATCCTCATTTTCCCCATCTTCAGGTCAGACTATCATCCTCATTTTCCCCATCTTCAGGTCAGACTATCATCCTCATTTTCCCCATCTTCAGGTCAGACTATCATCCTCATTTTCCCCATCTTCTGGTCAGATTATCATCCTCATTGTCCTCATCTTCTGGTCAGACTAGCATTAACTTCACAATTTGCCCCTCATCTCATTATACAGGGCTGCAAATTTGGAACTAGAGTTAAGCCAAGTTAAATTGTTGTCACTTACATTTTCTTATCGGTTATATAGTGAGCTCACAGAATTTTTAGTAAGATAAAAACAAATACTCACCACATTAGGAAAAAATCAACTCCTATATGCATCTGCGATTGCAGAAACACGTTAATTACTTTGTTAATCTCCTCCTAATCCATTTTTTTTAGTTTTTATCAATGTTAGCTAATTCACAAAAGGATTGAACCTGGAGTAACAGGCAGTAGTCAAACATTGAGTGATGGTTAGTTCTTGAACCTAGCGACAAGGAGTTGACCTAAAATGACCAGAAGTTACACATAGAGTAACCATGGAGTGACTAGCAGTTACACATAGAGTAACCATGGAGTGATAAGCAGTACGCCTAGAGTATTCGTAAAGTGAAAAGCAGTTACAGCTACAGTAAGTGACAGGAGTGACAGGCAGTTACAGCTACAGTAAGTGACAGGAGTGACAGGCAGTTACAGCTACAGTAAGTGACAGGAGTGACAGGCAGTTACAGCTACAGTTAGTGACAGGAGTGACAGGCAGTTACAGCTAGAGTAACCCTGGAGTGACAGGCAGTTACAGCTAGAGTAACCCTGGAGTGACAGGCAGTTACAGCTAGAGTAACCCTGGAGTGACAGGCAGTTACAGCTAGAGTAACCCTGAAGTGACAGGCTACTAAACCTCCGTCCCGCAGGTGGAAGTGAACGTGGCGGACAAGAGCGGCCGAACTCCGCTACAGTTGGCCGCTGGCAGGCAGCTGATAGACATTGAACGCTTTCTCAGGTCCGAACTGCGCGCCAGATCGTCTCTGCTAGGCGCCGAGCTCAAATGGAGCCACCTGCTGTTCGGTCCGCCTGGCAAGACCCGCTGTCCGATGCTGTTCTTTCTAACCTGCGTGGCTGTCTGGGGGTACAGCAACTACGTGATCCGCGGCCTGCCACTCACCTTCGACCAGCACCCGGGTCTCAACTATCTGTTCATCTGCTTCAATGCTCTCATGTGGATCTGCTTCTATCACACTAATCTGAGCGATCCCGGCTATCTGCCTCGCAATGTCCCCGAGTACGATCAGGCCATCCGGCTGGCCGGATCCGGTTCCAACCGGTTGGAGCGGCTCTGCCACACCTGCCGCACTGTTAAACCTCTGCGGGCCAAGCATTGCCGCATCTGCAATCGATGCGTGGCCAACATGGACCACCACTGCCCCTACGTGTACAACTGCGTAGGAGCCAATAACAGGTGCGGCTTCTGTCTGTGCCACATGATTGGCTGGCTTGACAGACCAGGATCCCTCCGGTGATGGCGAAAGGGAGAAATCGAATGGGATCTGACTGGTGTATGCGGAGTAAGAGGATGGGATCTGACTGATCTACGGAGAGAGAGGATGGGATCTGACTAATCTATACGGAGAGAGAGGATGGGATCTGACTAATCTATACGGAGAAAGAGGATGGGATCTGACTGATCTACGGAGAAATGTAATAGGATCTGACTGATCTATACGGAGAGAGAGGATGGGATCTGACTGATCTACGGAGAAATGTAATAGGATCTGACTGATCTATACGGAGAGAGAGGATGGGATCTGACTAATCTATACGGAGAAAGAGGATGGGATCTGACTGATCTACGGAGAAATGTAATAGGATCTGACTGATCTATACGGAGAAGGGTATGAGATCTGATTTATGAGTACTATTAGATTGAATCTAATCTTTATCATCTGAGGTAAAGTGAATGTGATTATTTAATATCAGGGAACAGAATAGGGTCAAACGGATTATTTTGATTAAAAAAATCCCCGCTTTTTAATGTTACCAGGCACAGCTTCCTTCTGTTCATCACCTTCGCCATCCTGTCCGGCTTGCTCTCTCTGGATCTTATCTGGATCGTGTGGAACATTGAGGGCCGGCCTTACCGCTGGGACTACATGCTGGGCGTGCCGCTGCAGTTTCTGTTCGGCCTGATGCTGATGGTGCTCAACCGATACGGGGTAGGGAAGAGTCTTACCTTCGTTAGTCCTTATGGCATGAGTTTGACCAATCAGAAGTTTCCGGGAAGGGTTTCACCCAATCAGAAGCTTTGGACAGCTTTTTTGAGTTATGTCCAATTAGAAGCTTTTAGACATGTTCTTGACCAATCAGAAGCTTTTAGACATGTTCTTGACCAATCAGAAGCTTTTAGACATGTTCTTGACCAATCAGAAGCTTTTAGACATGTTCTTGACCAATCAGAAGCTTTTAGACATGTTCTTGACCAATCAGAAGCTTTTAGACATGTTCTTGACCAATCAGAAGCTTTTAGACATGTTCTTGACCAATCAGAAGCTTTTAGACATGTTCATGACCAATCAGAAGCTTTTAGACATGTTCTTGACCAATCAGAAGCTTTTAGACATGTTCATGACCAATCAGAAGCTTTTAGACATGTTCTTGACCAATCAGAAGCTTTTAGACATGTTCTTGACCAATCAGAAGCTTTTAGACATGTTCATGACCAATCAGAAGCTTTTAGACATGTTCATGACCAATCAGAAGCTTTTAGACATGTTCTTGACCAATCAGAAGCTTTTAGACATGTTCTTGACCAATCAGAAGCTTTTAGACATGTTCTTGACCAATCAGAAGCTTTTAGACATGTTCTTGACCAATCAGAAGCTTTTAGACATGTTCTTGACCAATCAGAAGCTTTTAGACATGTTCTTGACCAATCAGAAGCTTTTAGACATGTTCATGACCAATCAGAAGCTTTTAGACATGTTCTTGACCAATCAGAAGCTTTTAGACATGTTCTTGACCAATCAGAAGCTTTTAGACATGTTCATGACCAATCAGAAGCTTTTAGACATGTTCTTGACCAATCAGAAGCTTTTAGACATGTTCATGACCAATCAGAAGCTTTTAGACAGGTTCATGACCAATTAGAAGCTTTGAACAAGTTTGTGACTAATTCAAGGTCGTGACTTATTAAAAGCTCTGGACTGGATCAGAGGGCCCAAGCGGAGGGGGGGGTAAGATTGTCAGCTAAAGATTTTGTAAAAATGCTTGTTCTCTATGCCCTCAAATGTCACCCAAATTGCAGTGGTACAACGCCGCTAAGAACCTCACAACCAACGAGCTGATGAACCTGGCGCGCTACAAGTACCTGCAGGACGCTCAGGGCAAGTTTTGGAACCCATTCGATCGCGGCATTGTGAACAATTACCTGGAGTTCTTTCACCTGAAATCCCGGTGGGATTATGACGAGCTGCTCACGATTAAGGAACCTCTATCTGTGTGAGTGACTGGCATTGGCTAGTGAATGCTGTGTGACTGACTGGCATTGGCTAGTGAATGCTGTGTGACTGACTGCAGCATTGGCTAGTGAATGCTGCGTGACTGACTGGCATTGGCTAGTGAATGCTGTGTGACTTACTGGCATTGGCTAGTGAATGCTGTGTGACTGACTGGCATTGGCTAGTGAATGCTGTGTGACTTACTGGCATTGGCTAGTGAATGCTGTGTGACTGACTGGCATTGGCTAGTGAATGCTGTGTGAGTGACTGGCATTGGCTAGTGAATGCTGTGTGACTGACTGGCATTGGCTAGTGAATGCTGTGTGAGTGACTGGCATTGGCTAGTGAATGCTGTGTGACTGACAGTTTATTGTCAACTGCTTGCAGGTTTAATTATTGGTATGAAGCATTGTATTGTATCGAATCATGACAAAACAAAGTACTTTTAGCCTAAAGGCAGCGTGACTTAATTGCAGCCGTGAGTAGCCCATGCTGCAGCTGCCGGGCGTTTCTGATTTTTTGTTGCGTACCTTTTTATTTATTTCTGATTTCAAGCAGATTTCTCTACTCTTGTCGCTTTTATGAATCTAATTGTGTGCTATCGAGTGCTGGTAATCTCAAGCTTGTCTTTTTAATAAGCTCGTTCGTCAGATTTTGTGCCTTAAAAGGTTTTAATTTCCAGTTGTCGACATGTTTTGCTCTGCTGAATCTCGCCTTATTGCAACTTTTCCTACTATTTGTATTTGCTGGCCTGCATTTTGCAAGTCAATAATTATAATACGCACATTCCTCAGTTGCAATTCATTCAGCAAATCTGAGAGAACTGCTTTGTGACTTATTAGAGAATTAACTCATGCTCACAATGTATCTGATACTGATTTTGGTCAGTCATTTTCCACTTCCATACCAATGATTTGGGTCATCCATCTTCCACTTCCATGCCACTGATTTAGGTCATCTGTTTTCCATGCGAATGAATTGGGTCATCAATTAGATCCACTTCCATACCAATCATTTGGGTCATCCATTTTCCACTTCCATGCCACTGATTTAGGTCATCTGTTTTCAATGCGAATGAATTGGGTCATCAATTAGATCCACTTCCATACCAATGATTTTGGTCATCCATTTTCCACTTCCATGCCACTGATTTAGGTCATCTGTTTTCCATGCGAATGAATTGGGTCATCAATTAGATCCACTTCCATACCAATGATTTGGGTCATCCATTTTCCACTTCCATGCCACTGATTTAGGTCATCTGTTTTCAATGCGAATGAATTGGGTCATCAATTAGATCCACTTCCATACCAATGATTTGGTTCATCAATTAGATCCACTTCCATACCAATGAATTGGGTCATCAATTAGATCCACTTCCATACCAATGATTTGGGTCATCAATTAGATCCACTTCCATACCAATGATTTGGGTCATCAATTAGATCCACTTCCATACCAATGATTTGGTTCATCAATTAGATCCACTTCCATACCAATGATTTGGGTCATCAATTAGATCCACTTCCATACCAATGATTTGGTTCATCAATTAGATCCACTTCCATACCAATGATTTGGGTCATCAATTAGATCCACTTCCATACCAATGATTTGGTTCATCAATTAGATCCACTTCCATACCAATGATTTGGGTCATCAATTAGATCCACTTCCATACCAATGATTTGGGTCATCAATTAGATCCACTTCCATACCAATGATTTGGGTCATCAATTAGATCCACTTCCATACCAATGATTTGGTTCATCAATTAGATCCACTTCCATACCAATGATTTGGTTCATCAATTAGATCCACTTCCATACCAATGATTTGGTTCATCAATTAGATCCACTTCCATACCAATGATTTGGGTAATCAATTAGATCCACTTCCATACCAATGATTTGGGTCATCAATTAGATCCACTTCCATACCAATGATTTGGGTCATCAATTAGATCCACTTCCATACCAATGATTTGGTTCATCAATTAGATCCACTTCCATACCAATGATTTGGTTCATCAATTAGATCCACTTCCATACCAATGATTTGGTTCATCAATTAGATCCACTTCCATACCAATGATTTGGTTCATCAATTAGATCCACTTCCATACCAATGATTTGGTTCATCAATTAGATCCACTTCCATACCAATGATTTGGTTCATCAATTAGATCCACTTCCATACCAATGATTTGGTTCATCAATTAGATCCACTTCCATACCAATGATTTGGTTCATCAATTAGATCCACTTCCATACCAATGATTTGGGTAATCAATTAGATCCACTTCCATACCAATGATTTGGTTCATCAATTAGATCCACTTCCATACCAATGATTTGGTTCATCAATTAGATCCGCTTCCATACCAATGATTTGGTTCATCAATTAGATCCACTTCCATACCAATGATTTGGGTAATCAATTAGATCCACTTCCATACCAATGATTTGGTTCATCAATTAGATCCGCTTCCATACCAATGATTTGGTTCATCAATTAGATCCACTTCCATACCAATGATTTGGGTAATCAATTAGATCCACTTCCATACCAATGATTTGGTTCATCAATTAGATCCGCTTCCATACCAATGATTTGGTTCATCAATTAGATCCACTTCCATACCAATGATTTGGGTAATCAATTAGATCCACTTCCATACCAATGATTTGGTTCATCAATTAGATCCGCTTCCATACCAATGATTTGGGTCATCAATTAGATCCACTTCCATACCAATGATTTGGTTCATCAATTAGATCCACTTCCATCCAATGAATTGGTTCATCAATTAGATCCACTTCCATACCAATGATTTGGTTCATCAATTAGATCCACTTCCATACCAATCATTTGGGTCATCAATTAGATCCACTTCCATACCAATGATTTGGTTCATCAATTAGATCCACTTCCATACCAATGATTTGGTTCATCAATTAGATCCACTTCCATACCAATCATTTGGGTCATCAATTAGATCCACTTCCATACCAATGATTTGGTTCATCAATTAGATCCACTTCCATACCAATGATTTGGTTCATCAATTAGATCCACTTCCATACCAATGATTTGGGTAATCAATTAGATCCACTTCCATACCAATGATTTGGTTCATCAATTAGATCCACTTCCATACCAATGATTTGGTTCATCAATTAGATCCGCTTCCATACCAATGATTTGGTTCATCAATTAGATCCACTTCCATACCAATGATTTGGTTCACCAATTAGATCCACTTCCATACCAATGATTTGGTTCATCAATTAGATCCACTTCCATCCAATGATTTGGGTAATCAATTAGATCCACTTCCATACCAATGATTTGGTTCACCAATTACATCCACTTCCATACCAATGATTTGGGTAATCAATTAGATCCACTTCCATACCAATGATTTGGTTCATCAATTAGATCCACTTCCATACCAATGATTTGGGTCATCAATTAGATCCACTTCCATACCAATGATTTGGGTCATCAATTAGATCCACTTCCATACCAATGATTTGGTTCACCAATTAGATCCACTTCCATACCAATGATTTGGGTAATCAATTAGATCCACTTCCATACCAATGATTTGGTTCACCAATTAGATCCACTTCCATACCAATGATTTGGTTCATCAATTAGATCCACTTCCATACCAATGATTTGGTTCATCAATTAGATCCACTTCCATACCAATCATTTGGGTCATCAATTAGATCCACTTCCATACCAATGATTTGGTTCACCAATTAGATCCACTTCCATACCAATGATTTGGTTCATCAATTAGATCCACTTCCATACCAATGATTTGGTTCATCAATTAGATCCGCTTTCATACCAATGATTTGGTTCATCAATTAGATCCACTTCCATACCAATGATTTGGTTCACCAATTAGATCCACTTCCATACCAATGATTTGGTTCATCAATTAGATCCACTTCCATACCAATGATTTGGTTCACCAATTAGATCCACTTCCATACCAATGATTTGGGTAATCAATTAGATCCACTTCCATACCAATGATTTGGTTCATCAATTAGATCCACTTCCATACCAATGATTTGGTTCATCAATTAGATCCACTTCCATACCAATGATTTGGTTCACCAATTAGATCCACTTCCATACCAATGATTTGGTTCATCAATTAGATCCACTTCCATACCAATGATTTGGTTCATCAATTAGATCCGCTTCCATACCAATGATTTGGGTCATCAATTAGATCCACTTCCATACCAATGATTTGGTTCATCAATTAGATCCACTTCCATACCAATGATTTGGTTCATCAATTAGATCCACTTCCATACCAATGATTTGGTTCATCAATTAGATCCACTTCCATACCAATGAATTGGTTCATCAATTAGATCCACTTCCATACCAATGAATTGGTTCATCAATTAGATCCACTTCCATACCAATGATTTGGTTCATCAATTAGATCCACTTCCATACCAATGATTTGGTTCATCAATTAGATCCACTTCCACCAATGATTTGGTTCATCAATTAGATCCACTTCCATGCCAATGATTTGGTTCATTAATTAGATCCACTTCCACCAATGATTTGGTTCATCAATTAGATCCACTTCCATGCCAATGATTTGGTTCATCAATTAGATCCACTTCCATGCCAATGATTTGGTTCATTAATTAGATCCACTTCCACCAATGATTTGGTTCATCAATTAGATCCACTTCCATGCCAATGATTTGGGTCATCAATTATCCACTTCCATACCAATCATTAGGGTCATCAATTATCCACTTCCATACCAATCATTTGGGTCATCATTTCTAGATGATGATTAATGATGACACACTATAAATTAGTGTTCTATGCCACTAATTTGCGTCATTTACCACACCCTATAACAATTATTTAAGTCAGTCATCAGTTACTTCTAAAACAGCAATTTTTACGGAAACAATTTTGCCAAAAAAGTGCAGACAAAATAATGAGCAGTATTTTTTAGGCTATCGTTCATTACACGACTTTTATCATTTCCACGGTTTATTTAAAACAAATCCTCACTCTACAGCACAGTTTGGCTGGTCGGGTCACACGGTCTCCAAATCGCCTTTGTAGTCAAATATCCTATTCATTTTTGCAGCTACAGTCTGACGGAAAATCAATGTTGAGCAAGATGATATCAATGTACTTACTCAATGTACTTTAAACGCCTTCAAATGGCTAGTGTAAAAACCAATTATTAAATTGCGTCAGAGATAAAAGGAAACGAAAGTAAAAAATATTAAATAGTAGCACAGTGGGCCGCATTTCACATGGGCTTGCATAATTATCGAAATGCGGTCAAATATCCTGCCGACACTACTTAAGAAAGTAGCACAAAATTGGAATTTGGCAAATAAAAAAAAAACGTATGCATTAAGTTTAGCCGCATTCTTATTGATTAATAAAAAATAGAAACTACTATATTATATATTAAATGAGTATTGCAATAAAAACAGACTAATAACGTAAGTCAGTAAGTGGCCATTTGTAAAAATAGCAGATATTAAAGCTGGGCACATTTCAGGGTATAGTAGATATCCATCAGATATATTATTTAATAAAAATAGGATATTAATTACACAGACGCGAGGCAAAAATAAAACCAATTATATTAAGGAGCATCAGTCAGGTACTGGTCTGTGACACACTGAACCAAAAAAATTAAACACATCGTTTTATACTCATTGTCATTTTGTGAGCGACCGATTTGTCGCAGAATAGTAATCGATATCAATATTATCGATATTAGCTAACATATTAGGGTCCGATCCGGGTACAGAAAATACATCTACAGTGTGCCGGGTGAGGGGATTGAGAAATAACAGTTGCTCTACGATATACAAAATAAAAAATGGGACAATATTAAATGTTTATTAAAAGACGAAGGTTGAAAATTGTTAATAGAGCTAATGAAAAGACTGGCGAGTTGCGATTTTTGAGTATAGCTAGCTCAACTCTCGATAACTGTCAAAGTTCCATTGTATTGGATTGGGTGCAGGTGTACTTAAACCTGTCACTAGGCAGGCTCAGACCGGTGCCAGCCTCAGTGCAGAGCGGCCAGCCGCTGCAGGCGTGAGTGCTTCGATCGAGAGTTCTGGCGCTCCCAGGCGCGGCCCAGCTTCTCAAATAGGATGAGCTGTTCTGAGTAGCTGGGATCACACATCTTGGTGTAGCCGAGGGGCTCGCAGTCCGACTGGGTGAGAAATAAATGCTTAGTAATCATTTAGCTAATAATATTATTACCCCTGATTACATATGCATAGTTCGGCCAGGGCCAGTACCCATTTAACAGCTCTTGTAGAGTCGGGAATCGAACCCCGGACCAAAATGTCGCGAGTCCGGCCCTCTGACCACTAGGCTAAAATCCCCGAATAACAAATAAAAACTCGGGTTTTAAAAGAGCTCGGGTAAAATTCGACTTCACTCCGCCACTCACTCTCTCAAAGTTTTGATTTAGTTTTTCTAATTGAACTACAACTTTGCTATATTTGAATCCAAAATCCGAAGTTCACCTTGTGCGCCTCGTAAAACGCCTTGTAGCCACCCTGCAGCACGTAGATCTCAGGATAATGCAGCTGGGGATAATTATCCGCATTGATTTCCCGATCCTGCTGGCGCAGCAGCCTGGCCATGCGGGGAGCTCGCTGGCTGCTAAACTCGCAGTGAAAGACAATCACCATCTGGCTGCTGCTCGACGGCGAGCTGGCACCAGTCAGCAGCTGCTCAAGCAGCACCTCCGGCCTGTAGAGATTCACCGCGCCGCGAATGTGCCCGCCCTCGAATTCGAACGGGTAGCGGCAGTCGACGATGACGTAACGACTGACCCGATCAGCAAATTGGCCAGCCAGCAGCTTGGCTAAGGTGTCCGGAGTGACAGAGCGAATGCCATAATCCAAGGATTTCACAGTTGGCAGGGAGTGCGTCTGCTCGGAGTTGCCAATCAGGTTAAGCGAGTCGATGGAATCGATAGCCTTGTCGATGCGGGCGCTGTTGTCGATGGCGGAATTGCGGCCCAGGTCGTTGCTCTCGCTCATGCAGCGGGACAGCTTGTTGGGCAGAGCAGCTCGCCTATCAGCGGCAGCTGTTGCCGACTTCTCGGACGTCAGCAGATTCGATGCGTCTCCTAGCGGCGCGGCAACTCGGCGACGTTTCAACACCGCCGCGACGGCGGCTGCATCGGCGTCATTGACGTCGTAATCGGCGTTGAAAATTTTTGCACCGCCGAGGCCAGATCGGCGATTGTCGTCATCCTCGGAGGAGAAAGACGAAGCGGAATACGATGGCCGCTTCAGTTGGCCACCCTGACGTTGCGGCTCAACGGCTGGACTCTGGGGGCTGCTGGCGGCGGCGGTTGTGGTAGACAACAGGGCGGCCGCAGCGGGCACCGAGACGGTTGGGCGCAGCGAACCGACAGCGATGGGATGGCGCGGCGAGGGCGGGCGCTGATGGGACAGAAGTTTACGAAATTGGTGGCAAAGAGAAATATTTTTAAAAACAATTAGAGCTCTAAAACTCGTAATAAAAACTATATTAACTAAGATGATTGTTGCACATTAACTATTGTTTACATTTAGATTTACTAAAGATTTACTAACAATTTTTACATTTAACTGACACTGAAAGATTATTTGATATCGTGGAGTGCTATGAGTTTTTTTAATAAGAATATACAGTTATGAAATTTAGAAGAATATATGTCAGAAGATCAGGTAATGTTTAGCATAGGACTAGGCTGGTAGCTGGTGGGCAGTGGGGACTGATTTAAATAATGTTTAATAAATACTTGTAATTATATTAAATATATAATTATAATATAAAATATAAAATATAAGAATATAATATAATATATAAATATAGTAAAATAATATAATATAATATAATATATAAATATATAATATACCCCCAGAGTCCATATAATCAAATGACTATACTACCATAGCCTATATAGCTATATGATATGAACAGTCTATAGGCCTATTGTGCTTTCATATAGAAAACACAAGCCCTTACCATAAAAATTGAAAAATTACTATTTTTAGCTACGTCCCTATTGCCTTTTAGATAACTCTACATTAATATAAACTTTGCTTATTAATAAGTGTTGGTTATAAAGAGCTGGAAAATTGTTTTTTTAACCAGTATATTGTTTAACAATGTATATTTTATGAATCTACACTTGTAGGCTAGTGATATTTAGGGGCTTGAATTGAAGGGGTTCAGGTTTAATAGTTATGCACAATTGTGCATTGTGCACTGAATTATAAAAAAAGTAAAGATAGGTCCATAGGCCTAGCTAGCCAAACTATCTCAAACTTTCTGATATTTTTAATCTATAATAAAAAGACTATAATCAAATTTTATAGAACTATTAATAGTCTAGCTATGCCTCAGTTTAAGATTTAGCTAGTTGCAAAGGCCTAGACCAAATTTTACATTTAATCCCTTCATTAGCTAGCAAAGTGTTTTAAGTGTTTATATACACAAATACATTACAGCCAAAAAGTTAGCTAACTAATAACTTACAGTTCTAATTGGCCTATTAAATGGCGAGGTGGTTCCATGTAAATCGAGTTCATCTTCATCATCATCGTTATCATGATCTAGGTCAAGCAGGCGCGACTGTAGTGTGGCCTGGTGGTTATAGACATGGCCACGTGGGTTAGCCTTTTGCAGTCCCGACTTGACAGCACTGTTGCTGCTGCTGCTGTTGTCGCCACCCATTGTAAAGAATTGGTGCACACTATCGTCGCTATCAGTTTCATCTAGACAGAGTGCAGCAGCAGGCGTTGCCAATGACGCTGGCAGTGAATCAACAGACTCGCTTGGCCAGGTCTCGAACTGGCTTCTGCTACTATTACTACTAGGCCTAGTTTGCATTGTATAGCTGAAGAATGCGCTTTATTCTAAAACTTGAGAAATCAATTGTCCACCTGCACCTAAAAACGAAAACGAGCGTTGGGCAGCGAAGGGTTTAGTGGAGGATTAATATCAGAAAGATAATAGTGCGTTTGTAGTAATTCGATTCTTAAAAGCGTAGGCAACAGTGTCTGATTTTCCTAGAAACAACAGCTTGTTTTGATACCTAGCCCTGGGCCCAGCTGAGAGAATGAAAGCGGTGGTCGGCATGATTTGAGGGGTTCGGGTTTAATAGTTATTTTTAACCAATGGTAAAGCGGAGGGGGGTTGGGCCGGCGCCGAGGGAAGGCTTGTTTAGTCAGAATCAATATCAATGTACGCATGAACTAAAGGACTAAAGAACTAACTAGACAAGACGAGGAGTGTGGACTGTGGTGCAAAACAGCTGATGGGCCTTTTCTCAGCCTTTACTTTAAAAGTTGTTTTTGGCTCCCCAGAGTCCCGTCTACATTGTGCACTCTGGAACAGGAGCGACAGACAGACAAGCAGAATGAAAGAAGAGGATTTTTGGCCAGGCCGAGAAGCCGAAAAACAAATCACTAAAATGCGTGCGCAAAACAAGGCTAAAAGAGGATTTGTTGATGACGCATACACGAATTTGTTGTGCTGTGTTTCTGTCTGGCTCCTCTTGGGATGAACTTCTCTAGCTTAACACAGTTTTTTATGGCAACAATTCTAAACATCTTGTATTGCAAAATAAGCGAAATTTAATTAAAGCAGACTTTAAAATCCCTAATTACATTTAAAATGGCGGTACATACAATAGTAGCAATCTTACCTTACAAAAGAACGCCAGACTAAGCTATGCGATTATAAAGCAATATCTAATGTTAACAAGCGCTTCGGGTATATGGGTTGGTTTGCACTTTGCACTTGCATTTACACTTTGGTGTATTCTGTGGGTTGCACTTACCTAAAAACCAGCAAAAAATTCTATTCTATTCAACCCAAATCAACCATAGACAACAACAAACACAAATTTTCCGTTCGTCAACTTGCTAGCTCTAATTAAATTGCGAAGTAAAAGTTGGGTAGCAAAGCAAGTTCTGAAGAACCGCTGGAAAGTGGGACTGAAGAACCAGTGGGAAGTGGGGACTGAAAAACCGGTGGGAAGTGGGGACTGAATAACCGGTGGGAAGTGGGGACTGAATGACCGGTGGGAAGTGGGGACTGAATAACCGGTGGGAAGTGGGGACTGAATAACCGGTGGGAAGTGGGGACTGAATAACCGGTGGGAAGTGGGGACTGAATAACCGGTGGGAAGTGGGGACTGAATAACCGGTGGGAAGTGGGGACTGAATAACCGGTGGGAAGTGGGGACTGAATAACCGGTAGGCAGTGGGGACTGAATAACCGGTGGGAAGTGGGGACTGAATAACCGGTGGGCAGTGGGGACTGCATGAAGAACTCAAGAGCTCGTAGCGGCTTTGAACGAAGCAAAATATTTCACTATCTGTAAAACCAGATGAAATCAATATTTTTCACCGGATTGCAGCCATCAGCCTTCTCAGTGGTCCTCTATAGTATCCTCTAAAGTATATGCTATAAGTGGGAGATTAGCTTTCTATGCAGTTAGACCGAGTTGAATTCCTTTTAAAATGCACGTTATACACTTAACGTACAAACTTGCACTTAATTTCAATCCCATTGATTTGCTAAAAAGTGGAAAGCGAAAATTCAGGGTTTCCATGCAGTAATAAATTCGTTGACCAGAGAATCCCCTACCCCAGGGGTCGGCAAACTTATTAGCTAGTGGGCCAAAAAGAGAACCTAAAAGACGGCAGCGGGCCGCATTGACTGTAGAAAGATGAGAATGAGATAGGGGAGAGATGAGGCACGGGAGAGACGAGACTGAGGAGAGACGGGAGGCATGGGAGAGATGAGACATGGGAGAGATGAGACTGAGGAGAGATGAGACAGCGGAGAGATGAGACACGGGAGAGACGAGACTGAGGAGAGATGGGAGGCATGGGAGAGATGAGACTGAGGAGAGATGAGACAGCGGAGAGATGAGACATGGGAGAGATGAGACAGCGGAGAGATGAGACACGGAAGAGACGAGACAGGGGAAATATTAAACAGGGGAAAGATTAATCAGGATACTGTAGGTGTCGGAAGGGGCAACGGGCCGGATTTGGGAGCTTCGAGGGCCGCATCTGGAGTTTGCCGACCCCTGCCCTACTCTCTCATCATGGATAAATCATCTATATGATCCATGATCCATTGATAAATCATGCATGTTCATGGTATTTTCATGCATGCATTTTTAAAACCTTCCATGGTAAAATCATCCATTTCAGGGAGTTCATACGGGAAAATAAATATCTAAGCTTAAAAAAATTCAGGCTTTTTTATGTATATCTATAATATAATAATAATTGACACTATAGACCCAAGGGCCAGTGCAGGTTTTGTGTTTCAAGCACACTAGCAGGTGGGGACTGCACACCTATATTGTACTCCCCGGCTCTCTAGGACACCGGTTGACAGCCGCGTGTCAGCAATCTAATTTATTTTTTCCAAACATATCGGCAGCATTCAAACCCACTGAATTGCCGCACAGAACTGCTTTATTCCACGCCAGCCGGAATTACGAGTTCGAATTACGAATTATACCTCGTATTTTCGTACGAAATTTCGGTACTCATTTGCAGCTGAGTAGACTGTGTGCACATCAGGGCAAAGCAGCTTGCCAAAGGCTGCATGAATAGTTCTAGACTATGTCGGGATCGAACCCATGACCATCTGATCCAGAGTCTGACACCTTTTTTTACTGACTGAGCTATCCGCCCTATATGGCGGATATCTGATATGTACATCTGATAAAGTTTTAAATATGTTTATTAAAAGCCTAATTGTGAATACAAAAAATAGTTCAACAAAATTGTTATAATCTCCGCCTACAAATTACTTTGAATATATTACCAGCAATTTTGTCGGCCATTTTGTTTCGGTTTAATTAATTACGGACTTTTTTTTCCTCAGTGCGAACTATGCTCTCGTTGCTTACATTGCCTCCCCATTTTCCATCCTTCCTCCCAATTGCTTTCCACGCGATTATTCTGTTATACCATTTTTTTTTAATTTTCTTTTGTACCTTTTGCATTTGCTTATTAATTAAGAATTATCTAGAACTCTTTCTTTCCTCATGCTACTCCATTTGCTTTTTTTCCTTCCTCGCATTGTCTCTGCCATCTAGTTTTCTTTTAATCCCATGAATTGCTTCTACTGAATTTATAAATTTACCCTTTTCTATGTTTTTTCTATAACTCATTATACCAATAATTGTCACTTTCGTCGTTATCACTCGTTATTTCCTGTTCTCGCGCCGCTTCAAAAAGAATATTTCGCTGAATTATTTTTTTGGTCTTTTTCGTTATATTGTGACGTACTTTTCAAATATACTCGACAATACTGGCCTAACGGGTACTCTACCCGAGCCAGGTCTACTACTACTACTACTACTACTACTACTACTACTACTGCTACTACGACTTAACTTCGTGTTAACATAAATTTACTGGGCCTATTTTTCCTTTCTAAGAGGAGAGTCATGAGCTGCACAGTCAGGATTTTCTTTGGCATTTTGAGCTAAGAGCAGCCAATTTACAGAAATATTATTCCTCATAATATTATTTAGAGGTGTATACAGTACTGCTTATAACTCAGGTTGGGATAGTTTGGGATGAAACGATTTGCCCACATCTTCATTAATATTTATTTAATTGGATAATTTCGTATCATCCCTCCAGTGTCGCATCTATCGATCTCGTGTCTCATCTCTCCTGAAGTCAGGCTCCAACATCAAAGGGTCATCACGATGATGAAACCTGTTCTTGTCTGCATGATCGGCATCGCTCTGGGAATCGTCGCCATGGACTATCTGAAGATGCGCAACCAACTGGACCAAGTTGGCGAGCTCAGACGGGCAGTGGCTGACCTGAGTCAAAGAATCATTTTGCTTGAACACACCTCTAAGGATTCTCGCGAGGTCCTAGACAACCTGCAGACAGAGATTCGACGTCTGATGGAGCAGATGTACCGGTGTACCGGGTCAAGTGACGACATTTCGATTGGTTCGATTCTCTACAAGCTGGTAGCTTATGTAGCGTCCAAATTCCTGCCGAAACATTTATTGACTTAAATGCAATCAAGCTTTGATTAGGTTTGGACCCAAGGTAAATCATACTAAGAGTACATGTAGGTCATGCTATGTGAGCGGTGGGTTTTAAAAATAGTATAATTATTGTTATATAAATATAATATAATATAATATAAAAATAATAAAATTTTCACTTTCTATAAAATTTTTGGTGACGTCTGTCCTGATGAACTCAAGACTCTTGAGTCTTTCTGTCTTTCTGTCCGTCTGTCAGAGCCAATACCTTCAGTGACTTTGTCAGTCAGAGCCAATACCTTCAGTGACTTTGTCAGTCAGAGCCAATACCTTCAGTGACTTTGTCAGTCAGAGCCAATACCTTCAGTGACTTTGTCTGTCAGAGCCAATACCTTCAGTGACTTTGTCTGTCAGAGCCAATACCTTCAGTGACTTTGTCTGTCAGAGCCAATACCTTCAGTGACTTTGTCTGTCAGAGCCAATACCTTCAGTGACTTTGTCTGTCAGAGCCAATACCTTCAGTGACTTTGTCTGTCAGAGCCAATACCTTCAGTGACTTTGTCTGTCAGAGCCAATACCTTCAGTGACTTTGTCTGTCAGAGCCAATACCTTCAGTGACTTTGTCTGTCAGAAGACTCAGAGTCAATACCTTCAGTGACTTTGTCTGTCAGAGCCAATACCTTCAGTGACTTTGTCTGTCAGAGCCAATACCTTCAGTGACTTTGTCTGTCAGAGCCAATACCTTCAGTGACTTTGTCTGTCAGAGCCAATACCTTCAGTGACTTTGTCTGTCAGAGCCAATACCTTCAGTGACTTTGTCTGTCAGAGCCAAGAAGTCAAGATAAATGAGTTTCATGCACAAATTAATGCTTTAATTATTGACAGAACTTTTTGTACACTTCGTTAGCAAAGCATAATTGCGATTAACATAATTATATGTATTTTTAAACTAAAATGGGCATCAAGGTTGTTAATCACGCGAGTATTGAAATACTAGTAGTATTAGTGCACAACACAGAAAGTAGCAATAAAAAAATACAAAAAACTGGAAAACAAGTGAATCAAAACTCATGCAAAGCTCTGTCTAATATAAAATACAGATGTTTATGGAGCTATTGTGGAAGAATCTTGGCACCAATTTGAAAATTTTGTTAAAAATAAACAAAAATATTGAAGCCAATTAAAAAAATTGCAATAAGAATATTAAATACTTATGACAAAATAGCATAACAAGAGTAACCCAAAATGAAAGAGCTTGGACCCGAGAAAAGAGACGCGCAATTAATAAAATAGACTAATGAACACCGTAATTACAGCTCTAATTATAGTAATCAGACGTAATTTTTTACAAACAATTTTCGCAAAATTCAACGCATTATCATTCTTTGTGTTTCAAAGCACTTTTGCACAATTTGCAAACATTTTGGGACAAAACTTCGCGCATTTCAAGGTAGCTCGCTTTGACTATGCTTGTGTAAACAGGAAAACAGAAACACAGAGAATACTAGGCAAAGTGGCTATAAAAATAGATTGATTAATCCATTGATTGCAGACACAGAAAAACAACAAATAGATAGGCAGACAGACAACAATCTGATTGGCTGGCGGCTAATAAGAGGTCTAACAAGTGCTGAAAAATAGTCACATTTAGGACCGAACGAGAACTTAACAATAATGTGCAATGACACATCTGCATAACCACAGAATGGCCAATAGTTCAGCCCAACAGACTGGCCAATAGTTCAGTCCAACAGACTGGCCAATAGTTCAGTCCAACAGACTGGCCAATAGTTCAGTCCAACAGACTGGCCAATAGTTCAGTCGAACAGACTGGCCAATAGTTCAGTCCAACAGACTGGCCAATAGTTCAGTCCAACAGACTGGCCAATAGTTCAGTCCAACAGACTGGCCAATAGTTCAGTCCAACACAGAATGGCCAATAGTTCAGTCCAACAGACTGGCCAATAGTTCAGTCCAACAGACTGGCCAATAGTTCAGTCGAACAGACTGGCCAATAGTTCAGTCCAACAGAATGGCCAATAGTTCAGTCCAACAGACTGGCCAATAGTTCAGTCCAACAGACTGGCCAATAGTTCAGTCGAACAGACTGGCCAATAGTTCAGTCCAACAGAATGGCCAATAGTTCAGTCCAACAGACTGGCCAATAGTTCAGTCCAACACAGAATGGCCAATAGTTCAGTCCAACAGACTGGCCAATAGTTCAGTCCAACAGACTGGCCAATAGTTCAGTCGAACAGACTGGCCAATAGTTCAGTCCAACAGAATGGCCAATAGTTCAGTCCAACAGACTGGCCAATAGTTCAGTCCAACACAGACTGGCCAATAGTTCAGTCCAACAGACTGGCCAATAGTTCAGTCCAACAGACTGGCCAATAGTTCAGTCCAACAGACTGGCCAATAGTTCAGTCCAACAGACTGGCCAATAGTTCAGTACAACAGACTGGCCAATAGTTCAGTACAACAGAATGGCTGTATGAACGCCATTTAGAATGAACAATAAATTACTGTTCATTATGTTCTGCTTATCCTTAATTTTGAATTTTGCTATGTGGCGTTTAATGGCCCGGTCAATTAAATTACTGATTTCTTGGCCCGGCCAGTTAAATGACAGCCATAGACTGTTGGCTGGGCCATGCCGGGGAATAAATGACTGAGAACCTGAATTTTCATGCTTGATTGAAAGGAAACTCAAAGCAAAGTAGCAAAGTATCAACCGGTTAAAAAAACAGAAGCAATACAAAAATCATCAAGGTTAGGCACACTTGCACATGATCCGGCCATTAACCGGATGTTGGCACTGCAATTTAACGATGCGCTTTGTGATGCTAAAAATAGGACACGATTTCTTTATAATAATACATTCGCACCTTCCTGCCAGCGGAAATATTACCGGTATTAGAGTAGAATTTTAACAATTATGCGGCTTGATCAAAGACTTGGAAAGAAAGCGGCACAAGTAGACGAAAGCGATAGAAGACAAGCAGTTATTTGACAATTATTTTTATTGCAAATCCAGTTAAAACGATTCTTAAGAATCTTACCTAGTGGTTAGAGCGGCGGAACCACGACTTAAAGGTCGGGGGTTCGATTCCTGACTCCACTGGAAAAATTTGTGACCATTAGCAAGACACTTAATTCTACATTGCTTCAGTTCACCCAGCTGTTAAATGGGTACCAGCATTGGCTGGGGTAATTGAGGGTGGGTGTGGCGTCCCCCCAGTCCATGGACTGAACAGCCGTACGCAGCCTTCTGATACGCCGCGCAATAACTGCGGCTGTGCTGTCGGCTGCACATCTGGCCCAATTGGGGCAGGTGTAATCAATTATTATTATTATTAAGTAAGATTACCTGCAAAATAACTGTCTCTACCTAGTTTACCTAACATCTGATCAACATAAATCATAGTTATTAATTTTCAGTGTTACTCAGCCAAAGGATCAGCGCCGTCAATCTCGGGAAAGGCGGCGCCAATTCCTTGGCCATTCACAGCGGCGAATGCTCCAACTTCGCAATCAAGATTTCCGTTGGTCATGCTTGAAACAGCGGCGTTCTCCGAATCGGAATAGCAGTGACCATCGAGATTGGCCGGCGGTTGCTTAGCAACAACCGATTGCTCACATTTCGCATCGGAAGCTCCGTCATCGTCGTCATCTGGACTGCTGCTGTCGTGACCGGAGTCGTCTGAACGCTCAGGCTCGTCCTGATGATCCTCGTAGGGCCGTATGCGCGAATTGCAGGCGCGATCGAACATGGCCGCTTGCTCCGCATTCTCCGGCGTCGGCATGCTGAAATCCATCAGGTGCTGCGCCACCTGCGGCATCGAGTTAGATTGCCATTGTGCGCATGGATGCTGCAGTGCCCCGAGTCTCTCATTTTCCCAGTCTCCCATCTGTTAAAGTCTTCTATGTCTTAAAGTTACCCATCTCCCAAAGTGTGCTATCCCCAAAGTGTGCTATCCCCAAAGTGTGCTATCCCCAAAGTGTGCTATCCCCAAAGTGTGCTATCCCCAAAGTGTGATATCCTCGAAGTGTGCTATCCCCAAAGTGTGATATCCCCAAAGGGTGATATCCTCGAAGTGTGCTATCCCCAAAGTGTGCTATCCCCAAAGTGTGCTATCCCCAAAGTGTGCTATCCCCAAAGTGTGATATCCTCGAAGTGTGCTATCCCCAAAGTGTGATATCCCCAAAGGGTGATATCCTCGAAGTGTGCTATCCCCAAAGTGTGCTATCCCTAAAGTGTGCTATCCCCAAAGTGTGATATCCTCGAAGTGTGCTATCCCCAAAGTGTGCTATCCCCAAAGTGTGATATCCTCGAAGTGTGCTATCCCCAAAGTGTGATATCCCCAAAGGGTGATATCCTCGAAGTGTGCTATCCCCAAAGTGTGCTATACCCAAAGTGTGCTATCCCCAAAGTGTGATATCCCCAAAGTGTGATATCCCCAAAGTGTGATATCCCCAAAGTGTGATATCCCCAAAGTGTGATATCCTCGAAGTGTGCTATCCCCAAAGTGTGATATCCCCAAAGGGTGATATCCTCGAAGTGTGCTATCCCCAAAGTGTGCTATCCCCAAAGTGTGATATCCCCAAAGGGTGCTATCCTCAAAGTGTGCTATCCCCAAAGGGTCCAATCCCTAAATAAAGTGTTCTATTCCCCAAAGTTCCCAACTCCCGACTCCCAAAGTTCCCAACTCCCAAAGTGTCACTCACATCCTCCGGCATGTCGGCAGCCGGGCACCTGTCGTAGGCCTCATTGAACTCGTCCTCCTGAAAGCCGAACTGCTCCGGCATGCTGTTAGCCAGCTGTCTGGCCTGAAACTCCACGTAGGCCGTCTGCATTGCCCGATGCGGCGACGGCGGCGAAGCGAAGTTGAACTCGCCACAGTCGTTGTCGACGGCATCATCGTTGTCGTCGTCGTCCTGACCAATGATTGAAGAGGCCGGTGGTACAGAGCTGCGGGCGTTGGTCTCAGCCAGCTCGGTCTGGCACCAGGCGGACCAGCGCTCTCGAAGGTGCGGCTCCAACTGGTTGAACAGCGAGACCAGGGTCTGCGGCTCGCCAGCAGCTTCCGAAGCTGTCGAGTTATTAATGGGAGTGACGGCCAGACAGGCGTTCAGGCAGTTGGCCAGGCGAATCACGTGACCCATGTAGCCGCGACGACCGGAGCCGCCGAGTTGGGCCAGACGATTCGCTTCGGCGGCGGCCAGCAGAACGGAGGGCAGGCGACAGTCAGGGTCCGCTGGACTCGCGCCTTCAACCGAATCAAAATCGTCCGCAATCGACTGCTGCTGCTGTTTACCCCGATGAACAATCAGCTGGCGCTGCAATTCGCGTCGCGCGTCAGCCTCTGGCTGTGAGAGGCCCTGCGGATAGGCCAGGGAGCATAGGCACAGCTGCTCAGCGGCCTGGTGCAGGAATGAGCACCTGGATGGAGCAGGTAATTTGTGCTATCTGTAATAATAATGGACCTGAAGTACTGGAAGTAGACTGGAGCAACATGGACAATGACACTTACCAGGGAAACTGCAGCATGAGCCGCAGGCTGGCTGGCACAGCTTCAGTTTCAGCCACAATAAAAAGGCCTGGGCCGCCGCAGGCAGCCAGAGTCCGCATAAGACGGAGCAGGTGAAGCAGGCCGCTGCCAACAGCTTTAGCGTCAGCCGGTGGCTTCAACAGCGCCGACAGCTGGGCCATCCGGGGTCGCATTGCGGCGCAGAGTGACACCAGAGCGGTCGGGCCGGCCTCAGACGGGGGCGTCAGCAGCGACATGGCAACTTGACAGGCGGCAGTGAAGGCGGCCTGACCATCTGGCCTCTTGTTGAAGTTCAAGGAGTCACCGTCCGGAATAGCGCCGGCCATCAGGCGTTCGGCAATTTCGGCCGACTCCAGCTGGTGAAGTAGGCGACTCCGACGTGGCGGCGGCTGGGCGACGGAGCCGACAATGAAGCCGCACTGGCCGGCCGTCAGATCGCCGCGGCACTGCTGCAGCAGCGCCTCCGTGCACTGGGCGGCTGCGAATGATGCCGATGCTGCATCACCGTCGTCCTCGACGTCGCGATTAAAGCCGCAGACGCGGTCAATGAGCCGCTGGACCAGATCTGTGTCGGCCAGCCAGTCGCCTGCGGCAGGCTGAACAGCCGAGTCCGCTGAGCCTTGCCAATTGTTAGCGTCGCTCTCGCCGTTCAAATCGGCATTGCCGTTGGCGTCGCAGTTAACGAAAGCTTCAGGATCATCGGCAGCGCAGTTGCCGGCACGGACGCTGGCTAGGGTCAGGAGCAAGTCGGACACAGCAGCGGTGGCCACGTGTCGAACAAGGCACTCGGCCAGGTCGGCTCGACCGCAAAGGTGAGGCAGCAGTCGGTCTGGCCGCCTGCGCACCAGCAGCTGCAGGATCTGTGGGCGCGGGAGGGTGGGGTGGACGAGTCAGTCAAAGTCACTCCAGAGAGTTTTCAGGAGTGACAGAGGCAGTGCTCTAAACCATTCCCAGAGTGACAGGGGGCAGTGCTCTAAATCATTCCCAGAGTGACAGGGGGCAGTGCTCTAAACCATTCCCAGAGTGACAGGGGGCAGTGCTCTAAACCATTCCCAGAGTGACAGGGGGCAGTGCTCTAAACCATTCCCAGAGTGACAGGGGGCAGTGCTCTAAACCATTCCCAGAGTGACAGGGGGTAGTGCTCTAAACCATTCCCAGAGTGACAGGGGGCAGTGCTCTAAACCATTCTCAGAGTGACAGGGGGTAGTGCTCTAAACCATTCCTAGAGTGACAGGGGGTAGTGCTCTAAACCATTCCCAGAGTGACAGGGGGCAGTGCTCTAAACCATTCCTAGAGTGACAGGGGGTAGTGCTCTAAACCATTCCCAGAGTGACAGGGGGCAGTGCTCTAAACCATTCCCAGAGTGACAGGGGCAGTGCTCTAAACCATTCCCAGAGTGACAGGGGCAGTGCTCTAAACCATTCCCAGAGTGACAGGGGGCAGTGCTCTAAACCATTCCCAGAGTGACAGGGGGTAGTGCTCTAAACCATTCCTAGAGTGACAGGGGGTAGTGCTCTAAACCATTCCTAGAGTGCCAGGGGGTAGTGCTCTAAACCATTCCTAGAGTGACAGGGGGTAGTGCTCTAAACTATTCCTAGAGTGACAGGGGGTAGTGCTCTAAACCATTCCTAGAGTGACAGGGCATGGCAACTAACCTTTGAGCAGAAGCAAGCAGTCAGCGGATTCAGAGGCGGCTCGGATCTTAGGAACTGGCAAAGCCTGTCGAGCCTGACGTCCTCACGCAGCAGAGCGTCATTAATTGCGTCAGCATCGCAGGTGAGCAGCTCGCAGGCCAGGTGGGGATATTTATAGCGAATTTGCAAAGCGAGCTGGGGATCCGGTTCGCTGCTGACGTATTCCACTAATCTATGCGGGAAATTGGTATTTGCAGAGGTAGTAACGTTAAGCAAAGAATAGCAGGACCTTTTAATGACAACACTTACTTGTCTATCACAGAATCCTGCACCAGGTAGTCGATTAGGCGGGCATTGTAGCCGCGGCACTCGTGCGCAGCCGAGCCATCGTCTAATATTTCAACAAGGTTGGGTTCGCCGTTCTTAAATAACAGATCTATAGTTGGCTTAGGCGCATGGTTAGGAGTCCAGAACATTGCTGAGGCCTACTAGCGAGAAAGCGGGGCGGTGACGGTGGATGGATGACGGAGCAGTGTCGGATTGTCCTCGGCAATTATGTCTCGGCAAGGCCTGCAAATCAAGGAGATAAGACTGAAATTATTATACAGGACATGGCGGTTCCTTAATCTCAGTAATGGAAATGGCGGTATTTCCCTAATATCAGCAATCGAAATGGCGGTATTTCCCTAATATCAGCAATGGAAATGGCGGTATTTCCCTAATATCAGCAACGGAAATGGCGGTATGTCCCTAATATCAGCAATGGAAATGGCGGTATTTCCCTAATATCAGCAATGGAAATGGCGGTATGTCCCTAATATCAGCAATGGAAATGGCGGTATTTCCCTAATATCAGCAACGGAAATGGCGGTATTTCCCTAATATCAGCAATGGAAATGGCGGTATTTCCCTAATATCAGCAATCGAAATGGCGGTATTTCCCTAATATCAGCAATGGAAATGACGGTATTTCCCTAATATCAGCAATGGAAATGGCGACATTTATAGTAGGCATATTTAAATTTATCATTTGCTGCCATTAATGTTCCCGTATAAAATAAAAATGAAAAAGACAGTTGATCTATACAAGGTAAATAATGACTCGTAAGTTTTCTGTGACATATTTTAATCATATCGCGAATAATATATGACAAGCATATACTGAAAAACAAATATAATTTCAAAAGTAGAGCACTCACAAATTAAGCAGAGAGCAATACAATAGCATAATCTGTATGTAAGCAATAAGAAACTATCATGGTAAATGGCAATATGAAAATTCTGCTTAATATCGACATTGCTACGCGTACTTCTGTTTGTACTTTTCGCGAAATTTGACCTAAATTTGCAGCAGAGCGATACAGGATCAAAGTGTACAGTTAAACAGTTTGATTAGCAAATCAATCGATCATCGATTATCAATCAGCGCTACCCTTAATGTACGAGTACACTCAAACCACACTACCCATAATCTAATATACACCCAGTTTGACTTACCTCACCTACAATCGACCCAACTGACCCCGAATGTACACTCGACGCCACCAGACCCCTTATGTACACTCGACGCCACCAGACCCCGAATGTACACTTGACCCCACCTGACCCCTAATGTACACTCGACCCCACCTGACCCCTAATGTACACTCGACCCCACCTGACCCCTAATGTACACTCGACCCCACCAGACCCCTAATGTACACTCGACCCCACCAGACCCCTAATGTACACTCGACCCCACCTGACCCCTAATGTACACTTGACCCCACCTGACCCCTAATGTACACTCGACCCCACCTGACCCCTAATGTACACTCGACCCCACCTGACCCCTAATGTACACTTGACCCCACCTGACCCCTAATGTACACTTGACCCCACCTGACCCCTAATGTACACTTGACCGAATGTACAGTTAAGCATACAAACTGTCGCATTATGTACATGGAAAGAATTCCTTATTAGAAAAGTACAAACGAGAGCTATAAATTCGGGAAGTTTAAGCCAAAAAACACCAAAAGGAACCACATAGATGGGACCAAGTTTTAATTTTCACTAATCCAAAGAGATGAAAATATGATAGATATTAGCTGTCACAAAACACCAGAAATATATAGTTATAGCAGGCAGCACAGATTCTATGTAGATCAAACATGAGTGTTATTGATATTGCAACAGACGAAACCAATCCATCTACAAAATCCATGTCCATCCTACAATATAAGTTAGGCGGAGAACTTCCAATCTCAGTCATCAGCAATCAGCAATGGACACAAATTATGTGTGTTGTTTATTAGTCCTTGGACTAGATATTGTGTGTCAATATTAATATCAACCTATTACTATGATTTTTGTGTGTTCGCTTAAAACATGGCACACTACTTACTAAATATTTTTCAGTAGTATCTCAATGTGTAGACTGAAATTAGAAACGGAACCAGTCTAACAAAAATGGGTTTTCTCAGTATTGTCAGGTGGTCCTGGCGGCTGGCACAAAGTGCTGATAATAGCTTTCCGTCAGGTGAGTCATTAGCTCAGGAGTGCAGTCTGGCAGTGAGCCGACTAATTGGCCGGGCGAGCCGCTGAAGATGGTGAAAGGCGGAACAACTGTTTCAGCGGGCAGAACAGAGCCGTCGGCCACAGCGCTGCAGTCCTTCAGTACGCAGCGGCGGCCAATAACGCAGTTGTTGCCGACGTGAACAAAGGAGCCCACCTGGGCCGAAAAGTGAACACTTAATTGTTTAGTAAGGATCTGGGAAGTCGTAAGTTCTACATGCATTAGCAGATTTTTAGAGGATCAAAGGGAGCTAGTGGAGACTCAAAATGAGGATCTGGGGGTGGGTGGAGACTCAAAATGAGGATCTGGGGGTGGGTGGAGACTCAAAATGAGGATCTGGGAGTGGGTGGAGACTCAAAATGAGGATCTGGGAGTGGGTGGAGACTCAAAATGAGGATCTGGGAGTGGGTGGAGTCTCAATATGAGGATCTGGGAGTGGGTGGACACTCAAAATGAGGATCTGTTGTGGGTGGAGACTCAAAATGAGGATCTGGGGGTGGGTGGAGACTCAAAATGAGGATCTGTTGTGGGTGGAGACTCAATATGAGGATCTGGGAGTGGGTGGAGACTCAATATGAGGATCTGGAGTGGTTGGACACTCAATATGAGGATCTGGGAGTGGGTGGACTCTCAAAATGAGGATCTGTTGTGGGTGGAGACTCAATATGAGGATCTGGACTGGGTGGAGACTCAAAATGAGGATCTGGGAGTGGGTGGAGACTCAAAATGAGGATCTGGGAGTGGGTGGAGACTCAATATGAGGATCTGGGAGTGGGTGGAGACTCAATATGAGGATCTGGGAGTGGGTGGAGACTCAATATGAGGATCTGGGAGTGGGTGGAGACTCAATATGAGGATCTGGGAGTCAAGTGTGGCGGGCTTAGAAGTCAAGATGAATATCTTCATGGAGAGTGGCAGCTGAGAAATCCATGACAAACCTGAGCAGCATTGATGACCGAGTTCTCTCCAATAAACACGTGGTCGCCAATGTAGAGAGGAAAGAAGGCCACGCCTTTGCTGAACTTTTTAAATGGCGGCCTAATCACTGCGCCACGGCTAATTACTGTGCTCCGACCAATGCGAACGTTGGCCAGGTCGCCGCGAATGACAGCGTCAGTCTGGATGATGACCTTGCCGTTCAGAACAATGTTCTGGCTGCCGCACAGGGCGGTTAATCGGCACACCTTGTTGCCGGACGCGGTCTCGATGTACTCCGGCTTGTTATAAGTCACGTCTGGCAGCTCCATTCAGTATCTTTTGTTAAAGCTGATTCTGTAGAGAGAATCTTTAGTCCCCAGGGAAGTAGTAATTACCAAGAACGGATAGTGCTAGTTATTATAAAAAGATTCTATCTCGTAAAAGGAAATTTAGGGTTGTTGTAGATGGGATGTTCATTGGGGAACGGGAAGTGGGGGATAAATGTGAATAGGGGATGATTATTAGGGAATGGTAAGTGGGGGATAAATGTGAATAGGGGATGATTATTAGGGAACGGGAAGTGGGGGATAATTGTGAATGGGGATGATTATTAGGGAATGGGAAGTGTGGGATAATTGTGAATAGGGGATGATTATTAGGGAATGGTAAGTGGGGGATAAATGTGAATAGGGGATGATTATTAGGGAATGGGAAGTGGGGGATAAATGTGAATAGGGGATGTTCAATAGGGAATGGTAAGTGGGGGATAAATGTGAATAGGGGATGATTATTAGGGAATGGTAAGTGGGGGATAAATGTGAATAGGGGATGATTATTAGGGAACGGGAAGTGGGGGATAATTGTGAATGGGGATGATTATTAGGGAATGGGAAGTGGGGGATAATTGTGAATGGGGATGATTATTAGGGAATGGGAAGTGTGGGATAATTGTGAATAGGGGATGTTCATTGGTGAACGGGAAGTGGGAGATAATTGTGAATAGGGGATGATTATTAGGGAATGGGAAGTGGGGGGTAAACGTGAATAGGGGATGTTCATTAGGGAATGGTAAGTGGGGGATAATTGTGAATAGGGGATGATTATTAGGGAACGGGAAGTGGGTGGATAATTGTGAATGGGGATGATTATTAGGGAATGGGAAGTGTGGGATAATTGTGAATGGGGATGATAATTAGGGAATGGGAAGTGTGGGATAATTGTGAATGGGGATGATTATTAGGGAATGGGAAGTGGGATAATTATGAATAGGGGATGTTCATTGGGGAACGGGAAGTGGGGGATAATTGTGAATGGGTATGATAATTAGGTAATGGGAAGTGTGAATATCTAATAGTTATAATAAAATTGACAGAATCATCTAATACGAGTAAAAATAAGAATACAACAAAGTACAAGTTTTTATGTCAAAATTCAAATGTATAATTTTTTGTAATTTTGCCAAAAAGAAAAAATATTTCCTAAAAAGCAAATTGGCACAGAAAAAATATGAATAAAATGTTAGCTTCGTAAATCTGTGAAATCATTTGAGTAATTATAAAATTGTATTTTTTACTAGGAATCACGCGTAATAATGACAGACTTTTTGAGTGTTTCTGCGCAAATTAATCTTAGAATTACTCGTAAAAGAACTGAGTTTCAAAAATATGGGCAAGCAAGTTGTCAGAGCACATGGTCCAGATCTTCAAAAACAAACATTGAAAAAAAATAAGTGAAGTCACAGAAAACTACAAAAACAAGTCCACGTGTTAAGCCATAAAACAAATTTGCCAAAAGAAAGATAATTTTCGCAAATGAATACAATGGAAGCGTAGGGCAGTGATTGTGTACAGTGAATTGAATGTAAGGCTGTAGAGGTGGTAAATTTAGAAATAAGAAACTCTGAAATTAGATGTGCTAAACTCAAACTTATACAAAAGGCTATAAGGAAAGTTCGGTTACCTCAAATGAAAATAACTATTGACCAGCAATGCATGCGTCTCTGCGTCAGACAGAAGCACCAAGGGGTATTGGAAAAGTAAATCTACAAATCTGCAGGAAACTAAAAACTGGATCAATAATAAAAGGATCTGACAATTAAGGGAAATCTTTGGGAGCTTGTAAATTGGTCTGAGCTTTGCATTTTTGACCTAGAGGTCGGGAGATCGATTCCCAACCGAAGCGGAATACTTAGTGTAATTGAGCAAGATATATAGTTGCCTAGACCTTCAGTCCATCCAGCCGGGATATCCAGTCCATGGACTGAACAGCTATAAGCAGCCTCTGAAAGTGCAATAGCTGTGGCTGTGCCCCTGGTTACAGTACATCTGCCCCTACTAAGCAATATGTCATAGAATTCTGTAGGTAAAGTAACATATTTATTTTAATCAAGCAATTTTTTTCGCAAGCAGATAAAGTTCGAGTACAGATTAGTGGCATTGCATCAATTGGTAGTAACTTCTAGGCTATAGCTACTGCTGTACTGCGGTGGCAGCGGAACATTCAACGGTTGCAGAGGTAGCAGTAACGGCGCCGGCGGCGGTGCAGTCAGCCTGCTAATCGTGGCTGGGCCAGCAGCGTAAGCAGGAGGCGGCGGCAGCAGGTTTTCCCGAAGCTGCAGTACTATTAGGCCGCGGCCGCCTGGATGCAGGCCGATGCGCGGATCGTGCCGACACACCTGACGGCCGCACAGAACGCCGCAGGCGACAGCCACGCCCAGGTCGAGCAGGCCAATCAGCAATAACAGAATGCTAATCACTAAATCTGACAGGGCCAACGAAGAGGAGCTAATGCTTGAAGCGCCTACGCTGTGATACCCGGAGACAAAGTGATACAAGCCGCAGGCGCAGGATAGCAACAGACTGGCATTGGCGATGCAGGACAGTATACATAGCACCTGATCGATACAGCGATTTAATCGTTAAACAATCCCAAACATGCTACTGACAGTAGTAAGCAGCAGATAAAAATGCAAATGTGAATTTCTACATTTTTGATGATTATCTAAAGTAACTGGGAGACGTAGCTGAAGGATTGCGATAGCCAGAGCTAACCTGAAGTACAGGGGACTGGGACAGGCAGAGCTAACCTGAAGTACAGGGGACTGGGATAGCCAGAGCTAACCTGAAGTACAGGGGACTGGGATAGCCAGAGCTAACCTGAAGTACAGGGGACTGGGATAGCCAGAGCTAACCTGAAGTACAGGGGACTGGGATAGCCAGAGCTAACCTGAAGTACAGGGGACTGGGATAGCCAGAGCTAACCTGAAGTACAGGGGACTGGGATAGCCAGAGCTAACATGAAGTACAGGGGACTGGGATAGCCAGAGCTAACCTGAAGTACAGGGGACTGGGATAGCCAGAGCTAACCTGAAGTACAGGGGACTGGGATAGCCAGAGCTAACCTGAAGTACAGGGGACTGGGATAGCCAGAGCTAACATGAAGTACAGGGGACTGGGATAGCCAGAGCTAACCTGAAGTACAGGGGACTGGGATAGCCAGAGCTAACCTGAAGTACAGGGGACTGGGATAGCCAGAGCTAACCTGAAGTACAGGGGACTGGGATAGCCAGAGCTAACATGAAGTACAGGGGACTGGGATAGCCAGAGCTAACATGAAGTACAGGGGACTGGGATAGCCAGAGCTAACCTGAAGTACAGGGGACTGGGATAGCCAGAGCTAACCTGAAGTACAGGGGACTGGGATAGCCAGAGCTAACATGAAGTACAGGGGACTGGGATAGCCAGAGCTAACCTGAAGTACAGGGGACTGGGATAGCCAGAGCTAACCTGAAGTACAGGGGACTGGGATAGCCAGAGCTAACCTGAAGTACAGGGGACTGGGATAGCCAGAGCTAACATGAAGTACAGGGGACTGGGATAGCCAGAGCTAACCTGAAGTACAGGGGACTGGGATAGCCAGAGCTAACCTGAAGTACAGGGGACTGGGATAGCCAGAGCTAACCTGAAGTACAGGGGACTGGGATAGCCAGAGCTAACCTGAAGTACAGGGGACTGGGATAGCCAGAGCTAACCTGAAGTACAGGGGACTGGGATAGCCAGAGCTAACATGAAGTACAGGGGACTGGGATAGCCAGAGCTAACCTGAAGTACAGGGGACTGGGATAGCCAGAGCTAACCTGAAGTAGAGAGATCACTCACTAGCAATGCCAGCACGGTGCAGTAGGTTTTCCGCCGACTGGTGACAAGTCCGTGCACTGAGGTGACGAGCATCACTAGACCGGACACCAGGCAAGCCGCCTTGTCTAGTGGCGGCAATGGTGGCTTGGGAGCAGCTGAAGCAAGCGACACCGATGACAGAATGATTGCGCACAGGCCGCAAAGGCCCTGAATTAGTGACATCACTAATAGATTCTCGTTGCGCGCCCGCCTGCAATCCAGCAAGCAGCGACGTCTAGGCGGAGCCATTGAGCTAGTGAGTCTGCGTTATCTTTATGCGTTCATTGTATAAAGGTGTCCCAGACAGACGCTAAATAAGTGGGGTCTGTGGACTCTGGTTTCGTGTTGCTACCACTGTAATAATAGAAATTTAATTGCAAAAATATGTTATCATTAAAACATGATGAATAAATTGAAATTAGCATAAGGACAAGTTGAGAATGTCTTTGAAATAGTTTTTTTAACTGAGAATTTAAAGTATGAGACATTTTGTCAGGTCAGAATTGTGAGAATTAAAGAATGATCAGGTGAGAATTGGAGATTGATTAGGTAAGAATTGGAGATTGATCAGGTGAGAGTTGGAAATTGATCAGGTGAGAATTGGAGATTGATTAGGTAAGAATTGGAGATTGATCAGGTAAGAATTGGAGATTGATTAGGTAAGAATTGGAGATTGATTAGGTAAGAATTGGAGATTGATCAGGTGAGAGTTGGAGATTGATCAGGTGAGAGTTGGAGATTGATCAGGTGAGAGTTGGAGATTGATCAGGTGAGAATTGGAGATTGATCAGGTGAGAGTTTGAGATTGATCAGGTGAGAGTTGGAGATTGATCAGGTGAGAGTTGGAGATTGATTAGGTGAGAATGGGAGTATTAGATATTTGATCAGGTGAGAATTGGGGGGAATTAGATATTTGATCTGGTGAGAATTGGGGGAATTAAGATATTTGATCAGGTGAGAATTGGGGGAATTAGATATTCGATCGATCAGGTGAGAAATGGGGGAATTAGATATTCGATCTAATTGGGGAATTAAATCTAATTGGAGAATTGGGGAATTAGATATTTCATCGATCACGTGAGAATTGGGGGAATTAGATATTCGATCTAATTGGAGAATTAGATCTATTTGGAGAATTGGGGAATTAGATATTCGATCAGGTGAGAATTGGGAGAATTAGATATTCGATCAGGTGAGAATTGGGAGAATTAGATATTTGATCAGGTGAGAATTGGGAGTATTAGATTTTCGATCAGGTGAGAATTGGGAGAATTAGATATTCGATCAGGTGAGAATTGGGAGAATTATATATTTGATCAGGTGAGAATTGGGAGAATTAGATATTCGATCCGGTGAGAATTGGGAGAATTAGATATTTGATCAGGTGAGAATTGGGAGTATTAGATATTCGATCAGGTGAGAATTGGGAGAATTAGATATTCGATCAGGTGAGAATTGGGAGTATTAGATATTCGATCAGGTGAGAATTGGGAGTATTAGATATTCGATCAGGTGAGAATTGGGAGTATTAGATATTCGATCAGGTGAGAATTGGGGGAATTAGATATTCGATCAGGTGAGAATTGGGAGAATTAGATATTCGATCAGGTGAGAATTGGGAGAATTAGATATTTGATCAAGTGAGAATTGGGAGAATTAGATATTTGATCAGGTGAGAATTGGGAGAATTAGATATTTGATCAGGTGAGAATTGGGAGTATTAGATATTCGATCAGGTGAGAATTGGGAGTATTAGATATTCGATCAGGTGAGAATTGGGGGAATTAGATATTCGATCAGGTGAGAATTGGGGGAATTAGATATTCGATCAGGTGAGAATTGGGAGAATTAGATATTTGATCAGGTGAGAATTGGGAGAATTAGATATTTGATCAGGTGAGAATTGGGAGAATTAGATATTTGATCAAGTGAGAATTGGAAGATATCTCTTCACGTTAGAACTAGGATAATCAAAAGTTTAGTCAGGTGGGTATTAGAAGAAAAATGGTCAGGTGAGAACTAGGAGCTAAAATATATGAACAATTTTGTAAACATAAAGTTCATCGCGTTCAACCTGTTAGAGTGATTTGATCCCGCTGAAAAACTACCTAATTACTTATTCAGCAGGTGATTTTTCACTCGTCACAGGTAATATTGCGTCAATTTAATAAGCATTTTGTAAATCGATTTGTCTAGTTAAATTCCTTAATCGAAATACATTTGCTGTTTGACGCTAAGATAATTTCACGTCCTTGAATGAACTAACTAACTACTTCTAAATCTAAAAACTAAAATATAATGCTAGGGATATACGTGTAGAAAACAAGGGAACAAGCAAAAAACGGAATTCAATCCAAGCAAAACCGTGCTTCCCCACCGATGGGGGAATGCACACTCCAGAACCGGAATAGCTCTGTGTTTGAATTTGTTATAAATATTTTTTTCTCTTTCAATTTTCATTCTACCTAGATCCTTCAGTCCCGCAAAGCATTCAATTCACAATTGTCTCTCTTCAAAACCCATAGCCTGGCCAATCAGGTGCTGGGATCAATCGAACAGGCTCATGCCCATGTCGTCGTCCGACTCCTCGGAGCTCTCAGCCTTCTTCTCTTCCTTCTTGGCGGCCGGCGCAGCGGCGGCGGCAGCGGCCGGAGCAGCAGCCGGAGCGGCGGCGGCGGCAAACTTGCTGGGATCCTTCAGGTACTCCTTGACAGTCTTGGCCAAGGGGAATTCGTAGTCGGTCTCAACGGCGACGGCTAAGCAGCGTTTGAACGCGTTGACGATGGAATGAGGCGCCGAGGCCAGAGTTGGCACCCCCAGCTGCAGAGACAGGGCGGCGATGCGGCGACTGCCGGCCAGAAATCTGGCCCGGATGTCCTCGTCGCGAATGTCCAGCACCTGTGGTCCGAACACGCTGCCATTGTCGTAAACCTGGCGAATGCGAAGGCCGTAAGAGAACGGCGAAATCTTCAGCATGTTGAGCAGCGTGGCCTCGGACTGGCCGACCTGTGTTTGGGAGGAGTTTAAAAGTAACAATTAAGTACACGGAATTTATGTAAAAAATGCATAGCCGGCATGTGCATAATTTTCGTTGCCATTCGAATGAAAGTATCGCTTTTCCTTAATATGTGACATATGTGACAACACACCAACAAACATTACCTTGGTGTTCTTCTTAATCAGCGGCACATCCGACAAGATTTCAATGGTGCCTCGAGTAATCTTAGTCTGGATGTTCAACGCCTGAAAGAAGCTGGTCTTCTCTGGTCCAAGGCCGGTGTTCTGAGCCGGAACAACAACATCGCATGGGGCGATAGCGCCAGCCCTGGCAGGGGCGGCCACCTGGTTGGCTTCGATCTTGGTCCGCACCTCGTTCAGATCCTGATTTGTGAACACAAAGCCAACGTTCAGGCGAACATGGGGCAGCAGCTTCTCAAGGGTGGGATGGTCCTCGAGCATGGCGCGCACTACCTTTCTGATCATGGTGTTCTTGCCAATTAGGATCACGGCTTCATTGCGCATCGACTGCCTGATCTGTTGCATCTGATTTGAGCCGACATTGTCCACGCTGACAATGAAAGCCTTGGAGTACTCGTTCAGCAGGGCTGTTAGCTTCTCAAAGAAGCCTTCCTTCCATTTGCGCTTGTCTCCCTTGACCATGATGCTGGCGTTATTGGCTGGAATAAACCGTTAAAAAAGCACAAAAATGAGGCGATTTTAAAATTGTATTATTATCAAAAGTATGAGAATTCTACTTAGGAGAAAATTCTTGAATTTTAATAGACTTTTAAAAAACATTTAGTAGTTTTTTACAAGGTAGATAATAAATATACAGCTAAGGGAATTAGTAGTTCTACTTTTCTAACTGTTAGCATAACTTTATAGCTTATTTTCTATAAATTTTAGGCATTTCTCTTTAAAATTTATATCCTAGTCCTCCAAAGATAAATCTTTTCTGAAACTGGTAACTGTTTTTTATTCCTTTTTAGTTAACTTCATTTAATAGCTCTATCCAACAATTACATTAACTAATTCTGTATCATTTCCTTCAATACTATATTCTAGCAAGATTACAATTTTAACACCATAAAATAAATTTTTACCAATTGCAGATCATATTGACATATCCAGTGAGACAGCTGGCATGGAATAGCTGTGATTTAGTGCACATATTTTTGTGCCATACTATAGCACAATGTGGCCTTGTGGACCTTTCCATACTAATATTTTATGTATCAATGACAACATTCAATAACTTGCCTAAACAGTGGAATGCTGCAATACAGCATAACAATTATCACTTGCATGGTTATTCAACATCTTTGATTTTTTATATGTGATACTTATTAGTTAGATTTTTAAAAAATTTATATGGTTCAAACATTTCTTATATAGATAAGCTGAAAATTATTGGCATAGCAAGGATAAGGCCAATGATCATCAGGTTGAGCACTGTCTACTTATACTTTTTTGTGCCATGTCTACCTATGTCTTAGATAATTAGCTAGATAGGCCCTATATTATAATAAAATTAAAATATACATTGTAATGATAAATTCATTCATTTTGTACGTAATATTCTGTAATACAGATTGTTAATAACCCATTCCATTAACATCTAATTATTATCTTAAGGTTTTTTATGTTAAGACAATCTTTTCTTCTTATAATAAGATTAGTGGGGTCTTACAACTATTAAAAGGCATCTGGGAAAGGAATTTGGTTGAATTATACTGTAAAACTTAATATCATGATGTTTGCACAAAGGCCTGCCTAGCATTAAGCCAGGCAAAAATTCTGAGCAATGAAATGGCCCATATGATAAAATTGAAAACCCTAAATGGATCAAAAGAAATGTGAGTCAGTGAGTGGAATGTCTGTATTCTATGCTGAATGCATCTAAGGGTGTGCAAGCAATACTGAAATTTATTTTAAAACTTTTTGAATTTTGTTCAACTCTTTTTAAAAGTTTTAAAAATTTTGTAACTAAAATTATAAACAAAAAAATCATAATTTGGACAATTAACTGGTAATCAAAATTTATTTTTGGAAATTTGAATGATAAATCATTTAATTATCATTGAGCTTTATAAAATAGGTGGCTAATTAATGTTTTTGTTACATTCCTGCCTGTACTATAAACTTGTGAGACCTAAAATTCGTTTTAAAACAATATTCTGCTTTAGGCCCTACCTTTTATTACCTCGGTCCTTGCCTTGGCTATATCGATAATATTCATGCACTCTAACTAATTAAGACACCAATACAGACATAAGCATATACCTATTAGGCCCATGAAATGAAAGATTTTTAGCATAAATTTGATTAGCTAAACTGAGCATTACTCTAACGTCTTACTACCATATGTAACAACATAAGAAAAGCTAGCAGTACACAAACAAGGTGATATCTAAATTAGCATCAGTTAGCTATAAGTTGATTGTGTCAGTGACTTTACATTACTGATGATGTAAATACAAGTTTGAAAATTGAAAAAAATGCTGCTCTTTTCATGATGATGTCTTCATGAAATGAGCTTCACATCATGATGTCTGCATATTTGCATATGTTTGCATGTATTTAAAGCGCTCGAACAAGTTACGCGAAAACTCAGTTGAAAAAAGCATAAAGTATAACCAAACAATTTCGCTAAGAAATTTAAATTATCCAATTGTTTAAAAATACTGCTTCAAAAACCATTCGATTAGTTTAAAAACATGAAATTTTGATGCAAATAAATAATAGAAAAACTCAGTAACTCAAATCTGCGTTTTTTCATCATGAACACTTTCCCACCGCTGTGTCTGGCTGGGTACTGCTTTGAGGAAGAATTGTTCTTCGAAACGACGATTGGAGTTGCATAACTTAATTTAAATAGGACATGGTGAGTTTTGACATATAGATTCCGAAATAAACCTAATCGGCTCAAAGATTTGTACAATTTGGAAACGGAGTTTATTTGTTTAGTAATCATTTTCGTCTGGAATAGGTTTTTATAGTCATCTCCAATAGGAACCTGTTGAGAACTACGCATACATACATAAAACTTATTTATGTTTTGCAGAACGAGCTGCAGCCTGCAATATTCATAGTTATGTATATTTTTATGATTAGTTGAGATTCATGTTGTTTCAGTTGTTTCAGTTGTCCCTGAGTTGAGATTGAAAATAAACTTCATATGCTGATCATAAGGATCGTAACAGTTGCTGCGAATTTTCTATTTTTTTTAATGTTCATAGCATTTTTTTATTGAAAATCTCGGAGAGCCTTTATTTTTAGTCTCACTTTTATTTTTTAATTAAAGTTATTTCCAAAAAGCACTTTTAAGCGCAAATAGAACCTGATTAAGCTAAAGCATGCCTAGATATGGTGTCTAGGTATGAGGTATGGTGATAAATAAATGCGTCTCTGACGTGATAAGCTTTCAATTCGTTTCACGATTCTCATTTTAGATGACGGAGCCAGTAAACGATGAAGATCACTTGGACTTGCAGCAACAGAAATGTGTTCAACTAGCTCACCAAGGAGAATTGCTTTGCCAACAGGGAAAACACGAGCACGGAGTACGACTGCTAGAGTCCGCTTTGCTTCTAACTGACAGTCAGAAGTTGCGCTCAATTCTCTACTGTCAGCTTGGCAATGCATATTTTTATCTAGAAAAATACGACAAGGCGCTTAGTTTTCATCTGCTTGACTACGATCTAAGCAGGTAAGTATTGATCTGAAATGCAATGAAAGTCTGACACAATTTACTTGCTCGCAACTTGTTAAAAAAAGTGCTTTCAAAGGAATTAATTGTTTAAGTATCAAATTGCATTCGATACAGACTGCATATAGCTCAATTACGAGACTTAATTAGAATTAGACTTAATCTAACTAGCGGCTGTCTAATGCATGTGCAAAATTTAGCAGGTTAAAGTCGTGAATCGTAAAATGTACATTTTTACAGCAAATTATAGGTACGTACATCTATTGTCAACATCTATTTTGTCAATTCTGTCTATAGTGAGCTTGCATACTAAAATCAAATAAATTTTCTTAATTTATTACGATGAACAATTAGTTGACTTTTGCCTTAAAGTAGCCAATAATCCTTATCTGCCTTTACTGCCAGTTGAAATCAATATAAATCCTTGCTTCCTGTGGACTGTTGTATTTCTAGGGGGGGGGGGGAAATACTACTTGGCGCACGCGGCACAGCTAACCTGCCTGCACGAAATATCGATTTACGATCGCCCCGCCACCTCCCTAGGTCGATGCTAGACAAAGCCGGCGAGGCGAAGGCCTCTGGTAACCTAGGCAACGCCCTGAAGACGCTTGGCCGACTGGACGAAGCGGCGGCTCGTTTCCAGCAGCAGATGCAGATCGCTCAGGAGGCCGGAGATAAGGTGAGAGAGGGAAAGAGAGCAGCTCTGGCGATAGCGGGCTCAAAGTCTGACCGCTGTGCGCAAAGTTGCATTTCAGGGCGACCTATTTTGGCCCTGCAGCCGCTTCGCTGCGTCTTCTTTCAGCCTCCACTTCCTTAATCCCATTTCCCTTTTTCCATTTCCCCACATCGAAACCAAGCGAAACTGCAACCAGCTGCGGCATGAAATTTTCTCTATCCCGCCCGCCCCCCCCAGTCCAGCAGTTCCCCAGTCGTCAACATCCCACTGTAGCTTCCTCTGCATCCTGTCCACCGCAAGGCTTTCCCACAAAAACCTCACAATTATCTGCTCAGTCCATGACCTGCTCTCCCTCACTCCTTCCCCCTCGCTCTCTTTACTTCTGTCGCTAATTTTTAGATCCCATTTCAGCTCCCCTCGCGCACATTTTTAGCAACCGTCGACATCCCGCGTGTGATATTAGTTTGGGGAGGTTTTAGTCTCCGGGTCGGGCATGCAGGTGGAATTGTTGGGCCTTGGCACAGAAGAAGCCTGGCCTCGTGAGTATTTTAAAAGAAGTGAGTAAAATAAGAGTTCTTGCAACGGACAGCTCGAAGCCCGCGGATTTGTTCAGGGCATTCTCGCCACCAATTGTGAGCAGAGCAGCTCAAAGGCTTAGCCTTTTAGTTTGGACTCTTTTTCACTTTTTTGCGGTCGCCGGCAATGCCGGTGGCGAATTGGGGAGACTTCCCCACTTGTCGCCTCTCCCCTTCTCCTCTAGGTTTCTCCTTCCCCTCCGGCCACATAGTGTGTATAGCAATGTCTTAGCTCTCCGGCATTGCGCCACATATATGCTATAGAATAGATAATTTGCATTTGGTCCTGGCACTTGTAGCGAATTGCTGGGCCTCAGTGTGTGAGCGTGTCTCTCTATGCAAATTGCTTTTCTGCCATCGCCATATAAAGATCCAGCGCTGCACTGCTCACAGCTCCGCCAGACTCAAGTGAGAAAGAGAAAGGAGAAAGCGGAGTACACTTTGACAGCCCCGATCCCTGAGAGGCTGCTGCTGCTGCTGCTGCTGCTGCTGATGGATAGCAAACTATCTCAGAGGCAAGGCCTCGAGCGATAGGATAAATTTTTTATTTTTGAGTCTGCACGTGGCGCTTGTACTGATGCGCTTTGATTTAATCTTGGGCAAAAAAACATTATTTATTATAATATTAGGATCATCAATACATTAAAAATGATTATATTTCACGAAAATTACTCCGCAAGGAGATCAATATTAGCGAGTCCAAATTAGTTTTCTTTATTGATTAATTACTTTAAGAACATTTAGGAGACTGTTCTGCTATTTGAAGCTCCATCAGATTCCTCGGCGGATTCCCTCTGAATCATCAGATTCCTCGGCGGATTCCCTCTGAGTCATCAGATTCCTCGGCGGATTCCCACTGAATCATCAGATTCCTCGGCGGATTCTCCCGCAATCATCAGATTCCTCGGCGGATTCCCACTGAATCATCAGATTCCTCGGCGGATTCTCCCGCAATCATCAGATTCCTCGGTGGATTCTCCCGCAATCATCAGATTCCTCGGCGGATTCTCCCGCAATCATCAGATTCCTCGGCGGATTCCCACTGAATCATCAGATTCCTCGGCGGATTCTCCCGCAATCATCAGATTCCTCGGCGGATTCTCCCGCAATCATCAGATTCCTCGGCGGATTCTCCCGCAATCATCAGATTCCTCGGCGGATTCTCCCGCAATCATCAGATTCCTCGGCGGATTCCCACTGAATCATCAGATTCCTCGGCGGATTCCCACTGAATCATCAGATTCTTCGGCGGATTCTCCCGCAATCATCAGATTCCTCGACGGATTCTCCCGCAATCATCAGATTCTTCAGAAGATTCTCTGTCAATTTAATCTACAGTTAATTATTTGAGATTACAAAGTCAAGATGACCTTAGCTGACCTCAGATACCTCGGTCTGATTGGAAAACGTCACTTAATTTAGCAAATGTCTTTCCACACCCCATCACAGTAATTTGAGTTGCTTGGCATTGGCTGTCGGGATGACATTTTTGCAATTTGACGAAAGTGGTCACGCTAAGCAAATTGTCATTATGATAATGGTAGTGCGTCAAGTTAAAGTTAAATGCGAAATAGTCAATTCTCTTTAAAAATTTTGCGAACCAGTCACAAGATGATGAGACTTGATTGAGTGAATGAGTGGGACATGAGACTTGATTGAGTGAATGAGTGGGACATGAGACTTGATTGAGTGAATGAGTGGGACATGAGACTTGATTGAGTGAATGAGTGGGACATGAGACTTGATTGAGTGAATGAGTGGGACATGAGACTTGATTGAGTGAATGAGTGGGACATGAGACTTGATTGAGTGAATGAGTGGGACATGAGACTTGATTGAGTGAATGAGTGGGACATGAGACTTGATTGAGTGAATGAGTGGGAGATGAGACTTGATTGAGTGAATGAGTGGGAGATGAGACTTGATTGAGTGAATGAGTGGGAGATGAGACTTGATTGAGTGAATGAGTGGGAGATGAGACTCAATTGAGTGAATGAGTGGGAGATGAGACTTGATTGAGTGAATGAGTGGGACATGAGACTTGATTGAGTGAATGAGTGGGACATGAGACTTGATTGAGTGAATGAGTGGGAGATGAGACTTGATTGAGTGAATGAGTGGGACATGAGACTTGATTGAGTGAATGAGTGGGACATGAGACTTGATTGAGTGAATGAGTGGGACATGAGACTTGATTGAGTGAATGAGTGGGAGATGAGACTTGATTGAGTGAATGAGTGGGAGATGAGACTTGATTGAGTGAATGAGTGGGAGATGAGACTTGATTGAGTGAATGAGTGGGAGATGAGACTTGATTGAGTGAATGAGTGGGAGATGAGACTCAATTGAGTGAATGAGTGGGAGATGAGACTTGATTGGGTGAATGAGTGGGAGATGAGACTTGATTGAGTGAATGAGTGGGACATGAGACTTGATTGAGTGAATGAGTGGGACATGAGACTTGATTGAGTGAATGAGTGGGACATGAGACTTGATTGAGTGAATGAGTGGGACATGAGACTTGATTGAGTGAATGAGTCGGAGATGAGACTTGATTGGGTGAATGAGTGGGAGATAAGACTCAATTGAGTGAATGAGTGGGAGATGAGACTTGATTGAGTCAGCAAGTGAGACATGAGACTTGATTGAGTCAGCAAGTGAGACATGAGACTTGATTGAGTGAATTAGTGGGACATGAGACTTGATTCCACACCAATTCGCAGGCAACGCAGATCCGCGCTCACACCAGTCTGGGGGCCCTGCGCCACGCCCAGGCAAGGCGAGACGGCGACGCGGAGCTCGCACCTCCTTTGCAATCATCGGCGTCGACTTTGTCATCGACGTCGGCGTCCGCGACATCGTCGGCTTGGCCCGCCACGGAGGAGCAGCCGCGCCGGTTCCTGGTTCAGTCGGCGGAGCACTTCAGTCAGGCGCTGCTGCTGGCTAGGGAGCTCGGCGATCGTCGCGCCGTCATGCGCGCCTGCGCCAGGCTGGGCAGCGCCTACCACCTGCTTGGCGAGCACCGCGCCGCAGCCGACTGTCACAGCGAGCGTCTTGCCGTTGCCATGGCAACCGACGACGCCGAGGCCGAGCTGCTGGCGTGCCGAGATCTCGGCAACGCCAGTGTGGTTCTTGGCGACCTCCCGGCGGCTTCTGAGCAGTTCGAGCGCTGCCTGCGGCTGGCGGCCCAGCCGGCGTTGGAGGCGCAGGCCTGCTGGTTGCTAGGCAACGCGCGCACCCTCATGCGAGACTATGCAGGAGCGGTGGCAAGTCACGAGCGGCACCTGGACATTGCCGACCAACTTGGAGACCGGCTGGGGGCCAGCCAGGCCTGCTTGTCGCTTAGCAACGCCTGCACCAGCCTGGGAGACTACGCCAGGTTTGCAGTGCCCGCCTGTCACAACTTACTGCTTATGCTTAACTGGATGAGTAGCGCGTTGGGAGTTTTTGCCTAATGAATCCCCCCGCTGGAGAGTTCAAGAGCGATTTAGAAGAAGCAAAAAGGGATTCAGTGGGAGTGACAAGGGAATCAGGGGGAGTGACAAGGGATTCAGTGGGAGTGACAAGGGATTCAGGGAGCGACAAGGGATTCAGGGGGAGTGACAAGGGATTCAGTGGGAGTGACAAGGGATTCAGTGGGAGTGACAAGGGAATCAGGGGGAGTGACAAGGGATTCAGTGGGAGTGACAAGGGAATCAGGGGGGGTGACAAGGGATTCAGTGGGAGTGACAAGGGAATCAGGGGTAGTGACAAGGGATTCAGTGGGAGTGGCAAGGGATTCAGTGGGAGTGACAAGGGAATCAGGGGGAGTGACAAGGGATTCAGGGGGAGTGACAAGGGATTCAGTGGGAGTGACAAGGAATTCAGGGAGCGACAAGGGATTCAGGGGGAGTGACAAGGGATTCAGTGGGAGTGGCAAGGGATTCAGTGGGAGTGACAAGGGAATCAGGGGGAGTGACAAGGGATTCAGTGGGAGTGACAAGGAATTCAGGGAGCGACAAGGGATTCAGGGGGAGTGACAAGGGATTCAGTGGGAGTGACAAGTGATTCAGTGGGAGTGACAAGGAATTCAGGGAGCGACAAGGGATTCAGGGGGAGTGACAAGGGATTCAGTGGGAGTGGCAAGGGATTCAGTGGGAGTGACAAGGGAATCAGGGGGAGTGACAAGGGATTCAGTGGGAGTGACAAGGAATTCAGGGAGCGACAAGGGATTCAGGGGGAGTGACAAGGGATTCAGTGGGGGTGACAAGTGATTCAGGGGGAGTGACAAGGGATTCAGTTTAAACTCGAATCTTGGAAACAGGGCGAGCTACTACGCTGAGAGACGCTTAGCCCTCTGCCAGGAGCTCGGCGACATCGCCGGTGTTGAGAGTGCCCAGCTCAGCTTGGCCGATCTGCGTCGTCTGGTTCGTCGCCCCGATGTCGGCGTCGAAGCAGCCGAAGCCTCTGCGGATGCTGGTCGAACGGCGGTGCGACGGGCCTCGGTCAGCTGCGGTGAAGCCAGCAACAGCAGCGCCGTCGGAGGCATCAAGCACAACGACCGTCAGAGTGCAGTCGCCTTTGACAGCGAGCTCGACCGGCGCCAGCAGGCCGCATTCTGGGACCTCGTCAGCCGCTGCCAGGGCCGACGAATGGACGAACAGCGCGCTAGTCCGCCGCATCTGCCGCCGCCGTCATCAACGGAGCCGACGCCGCCGCCGCCGCAAACTTCAGCAGCTCCGAGTGGCCGTGACGAGTCCAACGAAGCGTTCTTCGACATGCTCGCCAGACACCAGGCGTCCCGGATCGACGATCAGCGGGCCTGCCTGCCTCCGAGAGCGGCTGTAGCCGCCGACTCGTCCACTCTGCCCGACAGCGACGCCTTCGCCAGCATCGCCCGGCAGGAGCAGCAGGAGGAGCAGCAGCGCCGGCGTCGGCGCGGCCGGGCGGCCAGCCTGTTCGGCAGGATCAGCCTGCGGCGGCGTGGCCGAACGTCGACAAATAACTGAATAACATTTAACAGTCTGTCTAACAGTTGCTGACATCTGTCTAACAGTCTGTTGATATCTAGCTGATTCACTCCTGTAATTAGTAGTCTTATTTCGGTTCATGAAATGCAGTAAGCACATGGGCTTGCCTGCGTAAATGTATTAAGTACAATTGTTTCATTCCAGTAAATATGGGTTATTGTGCTTGGTTTCAAAACCTGTACGAGCCAATGCTATATCCAGAAAAACATCTGTACTTTTAAAAATCCAATTGTTGAACAACAAACATATAAAATAGTCACATGCACCTGTTATAGTTAATGTCAAATTCATTTGCTGTAGTTTATGTTGGAAAGCTGAATGTCTCCCATTTAAATAGCGATAAAATTAATTATTTATTCAGCATAAAGAAGTGTGGCAATTCAACTGCTTATCGGCACTCGATTTTTTAAATTATTTTTACAGTCAATACATTTTGCTTTCCTTTCCTTCCATTTTCCGCCTCGCTCCTTCCATCTTCCGCTCCGCTCTTTCCACCTTTTGCCCCGCTCCTTCCATTTTCCGCCCCGCTGCTTCCATCTTTTGCCCCGCTCCTTCCATTTTCCGCCCCGCTGCTTCCATCTTTTGCCCCGCTCCTTCCATCTTCCGCTCCGCTCCTTCCATCTTTTGCCCCGCTCCTTCCATCTTCCGCTCCGCTCTTTCCACCTTTTGCCCCGCTCCTTCCATCTTCCGCTCCGCTCTTTCCACCTTTTGCCACCGCTCCTTCCATCTTCCGCTCCGCTCTTTCCACCTTTTGCCACCGCTCCTTCCATCTTCCGCTCCGCTCTTTCCACCTTTTGCCACCGCTCCTTCCATCTTCCGCCCCGCTCCTTCCATCTTCCGCTCCGCTCTTTCCACCTTTTGCCACCGCTCCTTCCATCTTCCGCTCCGCTCTTTCCACCTTTTGCCACCGCTCCTTCCATCTTCCGCTCCGCTCTTTCCACCTTTTGCCACCGCTCCTTCCATCTTCCGCCCCGCTCCTTCCATCTTCCGCTCCGCTCTTTCCACCTTTTGCCACCGCTCCTTCCATCTTCCGCTCCGCTCTTTCCACCTTTTGCCACCGCTCCTTCCATCTTCCGCTCCGCTCTTTCCACCTTTTGCCACCGCTCCTTCCATCTTCCGCTCCGCTCTTTCCACCTTTTGCCACCGCTCCTTCCATCTTCCGCCCCGCTCCTTCCATTTTCCGCCCCGCTCTTCCATTTCCCGCCCCGCTCCTTCCATTTTCCGCCCCGCTCTTCCATTCCCGCCTCGCTCCTTCCATCTTTCCTTCCCCTCTTTTCATCTACCGTAGTCTCGTGCATCTGTTCACCTATATTATATCTCAAGCCCTCAATTCCTAGCATGTTCAACACGATGTCTCTTTACCCCCCCAGAAAACGCACTGGTAAAATTGTGCAGACACATCGGATATGTACATTCTTCACTGAACTGAATCAGGCGCACTCGGTGATGCTTTCAGCAATGCCTACTGGCCGGGTTGTGGTCCGTAGCTTTCGATTTTTGAATCTCCTACCTGTCTGTCCAGATTCAGATGCCACCAGCCCAGTTTGCGCACGGATCATTGCAAGGAGGATATGTTGCGAGGATTATTTCCTTCACTGGCTGCAGAAATTTCGGACTGATTCTTCCTCGCTGACTGACCTCTACCATTAACAAGAAGAGGTCTACAATTTTTAAAACCAATTTGACATTTTCTCACTTGAACTCCTACAAGAGGTAAGTGCCTTAAGTGCTTTCTGAGCTACAATTTCTAACTTTATGTAACGATCTTCAGATATAATACAAATATATACAAATATGATATTTTGTCTAGAAATTCGTACAATTAGAAATAACGTCAGTAAATATAAATGTTTACGTGTCTATTGTAATTGAACAGCTTCGAGAAATTAAATTTTTTTACTTTGATAACCATTTAGCAGGTTTTCGTCTTTTTCGCAACATATCGGATTAAGAAAAATGTAATCGATGCCACTGAGGATTTAAATTTTAAGTTTAATAAGCTCGGTCAATTTTTTTATCATTTTAATTTTTTTTACCTATAATGTCTGCCCAAAAATGCCAATAAACTCCCAAGTCTTCTTTAAAAATCGTTAATTAATACTCTATTTCGACCACACCAGGACTCGAACCTGGAATCTTCTGATCCGTAGTCAGACGCGTTATCCATTGCGCCACGCGGCCCACGCCAGATAGTTAACTTTGGATAAACTCGAACGCGACAGTGCTTTATAGCAGCTCCATAAGACCCTGAAGGCTGGCAGCTAAGACCCTGAAGGCTGGCAGTTAAGACCCTGAAGGCTGGCAGCAAAGACCCTGAAGGCTGGCAGCAAATACCCTGAAGGTTGGCAGCTAAGACCCTGAAGGCTGGCAGCTAAGACCCTGAAGGCTGGCAGCTAAGATCCAGAAGGTCGGCAGCAAAGACCCTGAAGGCTGGCAGCTAAGACCCTGAAGGCTGGCAGCTAAGATCCAGAAGGTCGGCAGCAAATACCCTGAAGGTTGGCAGCTAAGACCCTGAAGGCTGGCAGCTAAGACCCTGAAGGCTGGCAGCTAAGATCCAGAAGGTCGGCAGCAAAGACCCTGAAGGCAGGCAGCTAAGACCCTGAAGGCTGGCAGCTAAGAACCTGAAGGCTGGCAGCAAAGACCCTGAAGGCTGGCAGCTAAGACCCTGAAGGTTGGCAGCTAAGAACCTAAAGGCTGGCAGCTACCGAGGACTAGACGCTGAAGGCTGGCAGCAACAGAGGACTAGACCCTGAAGGCTGGCAGCTAAGACCCTGAAGGCTGGCAGCTAAGACCCTGAAGGCTGGCAGCTACAGAGGACTAGACCCTGAAGGCTGGCAGCTACCGAGGACTAGACCCTGAAGGCTGGCAGCTACCGAGGACTAGACCCTGAAGATTGGCAGCTTCACTCGCAAACATGGGAAGGCATCTCCCATCAGCTGGCTGCAGTCTCAATGACTTTCGGAGTGGCATTTTATGCACAGATTTCGATGTTCAGATTGACAGAGAGACTTGCAAATTCCTTTTAAAGGAAGCTGATTAAAGGAAGAAAATTTCTAGTTAGAAAAAATGAGACGTTCACTCTGCGATATGGCTGATGACACTGTCGGCCAGGGCGTCCTTTTCGAGTGTTTGAACCCCTTCTAAGCGACCTGACTTAAAGCAGATGCGAAAGAATTATTTTCAGGGCCTATGGAAGCTTCTTTAGGGTGAAGTGGCGCTGGTCGCATACTATCGATATACAAGGCTAGTGCTTTTCTCTGGCACCTGATTATTTGAAAAAGCAATGGACCTTCAGAACAATGGATAACGCCTGTTAGCTACAGAAATTATATAAAACTGACAGGTAACTGTTAAAAATGAAAGGATTTCACAGTTTCTCTTCACTTTAGAAGGGTTGGAAAGAATAATTTTTGTTGCGATGCAAATTCTCACTGAAATTTAGCACTTTCTCAGCGGGTACCGCACTTTACACATTCCCTAAGAGGCACATTCCATGAATTACACATTCCCTAAACAGCACATTCCATGAATTACACATTCCATGAATTACACATTCCATGAATTACACATTCCATGAATTACACATTCCATGAATTACACATTCCCTAAGAGGCACATTCCATGAATTACACATTCCCTAAACAGCACATTCCATGAATTACACATTCCATGAATTACACATTCCATGAATTACACATTCCATGAATTACACATTCCCTAAGAGGCACATTCCATGAATTACACATTCCATGAATTATACATTCCATGAATTACACATTCCCTAAGAGGCACATTCCATGAATTACACATTCCATGAATTACACATTCCCTAAGAGGCACATTCCATGAATTACACATTCCATGAATTACACATTCCCTAAGAGGCACATTCCATGAATTACACATTCCCTAAACAGCACATTCCATGAATTACACATTCCCTAAACAGCACATTCCATGAATTACACATTCCCTAAACAGCACATTCCATGAATTACACATTCCCTAAGAGCCACATTCCATGAATTACACATTCCCTAAACAGCACATTCAATAAATTAAACATTCCTAACACTGCAAATTCCATAAACTCCACATTCCATAATTTACACGTTCCCTAAACTTTATATTAAATTAATTACACATTCCCTACATTACACATTACATGAATTACACATTCACTAAACAGCCCATTCCATTCCATTTCATTAATTTACAGATTCCCCTAGCTGAACACTCCATACATGGCACATTCCACACGTTCCCTAAACTAAACACACTGCACACTACTACTGACTCCATACTGCGAATAATAGTAATAATTATTAATAATTGATTCCACCTGCCCCAGTTGGGTCAGATGTGCAGCCGACAGCACAGCCGCAGCTAATGCGCGGCGCATCTGAAGGCTGCGTACAGCTGTTCAGTCCACGGACTGGGGCGACGCTACACCCACCTTCAATTATCCCAGCTGATGCTGGTACCCATTTAACAGCTGGGTGAACTGAAGCAATGCAGAGTTAAGTGTCTTGCTAAATGACACAAATTGTTCCAGTGGAGTCAGGAATCGAACCCCCGACCTTCAAGTCGTTAGTCCGACGCCCTAGCCACTAGGCTACAACCTCTGCGAATACAAAATGCGAAAAGCATGTTCGAAGTGTACTACTGCTTGCCATCAAACCAATCCAGTTTGCGCATGAATTACTAAGTCCTCGGAAGCAAGTTGCAGAATTAGAAGATGTTTTTTGTCTCGCGTCATTCTGATCATTCGTTTCGTTTTACAGCAAAGAGTTTTTCCAAGTGAACCTCATAGATTCGAGATCGCATTATCTTTCACAGTATAGTAGAACCCCGCCAGAGCTGCATTAACATTGCGATAAAACTCACTACAAGCTTAGCCTGGTGAGGCGCGGGGGCTATAGCGGGGGTAGAGCCTGCAGATAGCTGATAATTGGCTGGCTGGAAGGAGAGAGCTGGGTCAGTCCTAGTGAAGTAAGTGCACAACGGCGTACATACGACTTTTCAAGGCGGGGGCAACCAGAGGCCAGAAACAATGGGACAGGGCTTGTACAGTGGCTGGCACTGCAGACCACGTTAAGGCTTTCTTTCCAACCTCCTTTTTGTTAACAGATGACTCGATTGCACTAGATTGATGAAAGGCTGGCCTGCTCCCGCTGCGTAAGAGGCTCTGCACGCACAGCAGCAGTAGCAGCAACAGCAGCAGCAGCTACAGCAGCGGCGATACCGAGAAAAGCTGAGACAGCAGCTACTGGAGCAGCAGCAGCAGCAGCAGCAGCAGCAGCAGCGGCAGCAGCAGCTACAGCAGCGGCGATACCGAGAAAAGCTGAGACAGCAGCTACTGGAGCAGCAGCAGCAGCAGCAGCAGCAGCAGCAGCTACAGCAGCGGCGATACCGAGAAAAGCGGAGACAACAGCCACTGAAGCAGCAGCAGTAGCAGCAGCAGCAGCAGCTACAGCAGCGGCGATACCGAGAAAAGCGGAGACAACAGCCACTGAAGCAGCAGCAGCAGCAGCAGCAGCAGCAGCAGCTACAACAGCGGCGATACCGAGAAAAGCGGAGACAACAGCCACTGAAGCAGCAGCAGTAGCAGCAGCAGCAGCAGCAGCAGCAGCAGCTACAGCAGCGGCGATACCGAGAAAAGCAGAGACACTAGCTACTGAAGCAGCAGCAGAAGCAGCTACAGCAGCACTATGTTTCCCATGAGACTTCGGCGTATTTGCCTGGCCTGCTTCCTGCTGGTCATGGTTGTGCTGCTCTGCAGTCTGCTAGCGCTGCTGGTGTCGCAGAATCGCAGCTCGCTCCACCTGCCATATTCGTTTCACTACGCCTCAGAATCCAACGCTGAGCAGCAGCAGCATCAGCAGCATCATCGACAGCAGCAGCACCAGCACCAGCAGCAGCACGACAGCCCGACTGACGCTGAGCTGAGCAGTCGGGTGCGCATTCTGTGCTGGATCATGACCCAGCCGTCCAACTACGACAGCAAGGCCCTGGCTGTCAACTCCACCTGGGCGCCCAGGTGTGACGGCTATTTTTTCTTCTCCTCGGACACCGGCAATGCCAAGCCGGAGGGCCTGCCGCTAGTGTGTGAGTTATCGCTTTACCTGTTCAGCGGGAGCATTGTCTGGAGAACCAGTTCAGGCCCTATCTTGGCGTAGTGGGGAGGAGAATTCGAGACAAAGTTATACCTCTCACCTAAGATCTCGTAACCAATAGCAACGAGACCGCTTAATGTTAGTTGGAACTAGGATTTACATTCAATACAAATAAGAGGGTATTCTAGATACAAAACTTTCTACTCAGAATAGGGCAATGAAGCGAAATGAGGAATTGAAAATACAATGTGTGCCTGGAGCGGAGACTGCACAGCCCGTTTAGTGCCATTCTATTCAGTGAAGGACTGCGGGATATAGCATTCTATTCAGTGAAGGACTGCGGGATATAGCATTCTATTCAGTGAAGGACTGCGGGATATAGCATTCTATTCAGTGAAGGACTTCGGGATATAGCATTCTATTCAGTGAAGGACTGTGGGATATAGCATTCTATTCAGTGATGGACTGCGGGACATAAAATTAGATTTAGTGAAGGACTGCGGGAAATAACATTAGATTCAGTGATGGACTGCGGGAAATAACATTAGATTCAGTGATGGACTGCGGGATATAACATTAGATTCAGTGAAGGACTGCAGGAAATAACATTAGATTCAGTGAAGGACTGCGGGAAATAACATTAGATTCAGTGAAGGACTGCGGGAAATAACATTAGATTCAGTGAAGGACTCCGGGATATAGCATTATTTTTAAGGACTGCGGGATATAACACCAAATTCGCTGCAGTACTCGATGAAAATATAATAAAAGTATTCAAGATTCTCGATCCTCCGTGACAGCGATGAAGCTTAAAGAGGACCGCGACAACCTGTGGGACAAGACCCAGGCTGCCTACCTGCACATCTACGAGAAATATCTCAACGATTTCGACTTCTTCCTAAAGGCAGACGACGACTCATACATAATAGTGGACAACCTGCGCTATTTTCTAAGAAACACCAAGGCCTCGGAGCCTGTCTTTGCCGGGCGCCGATTCCGGCCCTACACCAAGCACGGCTACATGTCCGGCGGCGGCAGCTACGTTCTATCTAGAGCCGCAGTCAAGGCCCTGGTTGAGAAGGCCTTCAGGACTGAGAACAACTTCTGTAGAAAACACGGCGGAGCAGAGGATGTGAATATGGGTGAGTCTATGGCGAACTCGTGAGAATCTGCAAATTGCATGCAGGGATTCGATCACAGATTCGCACGGGAATAGCGGGGACTAAATCTCAACTTCTCACCTGAGAACTGTGAAGATCCGATCCCAAATTTACCTGAGAACTGTGAAGACTAGATCCCAAATTTACCTGAGAACTGTGAAGACTAGATCCCAAATTTACCTGAGAACTGTGAAGACTAGATCCCAAATTTACCTGAGAACAAACGATTGCAAAACAATGGTTATCCCAACTCCAGGCCAGTGCCTGGAGAACGTTGGTGTGAGCATACTGGACTCCATAGACGAGAAGGGCCGGGAGCGCTTTCACCCGTTCGACGCCGCTAGTCACATCGACTACGCCAAATGGCCCAAGGACTTCTGGCTGTGGAAGTACAACTACCACCCAATCAAAGTGGTGAGTCAGTCCTTAACACCTGCCCTCCACATCCTCTTTTCCCTCTTCATTCTCCCTTCTCTAATAACGCCTTCGTCCCTTTCTTGCTCAGTTCTCACTTATCTATCGATCTCTCGCCTGACCCTCTACCACTCTCACCTATCCCTCTACCACTCTCACCTATCCCTCTACCACTCTCAGCTATCCCTCTACCACTCTCAACTAATACCTTTACCCCTCTTAACTAATCCCTCTACCTCTCTCACCTATCCCTCTACCACTCTCACCTATCCCTCTACCTCTCTCACCTATCCCTCTACCTCTCTCACCTATCTTTCTACCCCTCTCACGTATCTTTCAACCTTTCTCACCTGTCTTTCAACCTCTCTCACCTATCTTTCTACCTCTCTCACCTATCAATCTACCTTTGTCACCTATCAATCTACCTATTTGAGGATATTTCACATAATCCTCTTCCTCTCTCACATGTCTTTTTACCTCTCTCACCGATCCCTTGATAACTAACACCTGTTATACATAACGCTGGTTTAAACATGAGAATAGATAGTAACTATGAGCGACCTTTATTGTCCTTAACAAACGCAGGGCCTGGAGTGCTGCAGTTCCACGGCGATCTCATTCCACTACATCAAACCAGTGGACATGCTAACAATGCACTATTTCATCTATCAGCTGAGAGCCTTCGGAGTGTCGCCAGACTCTGTTCACAGCGGCGTCAAGGGCATTCCGCTGACTAGCCACACTGGGGTGCACGGCAGGGCCTAGGCTTTCTATATTATAGGCAATTCTGCCTTCTGTCTTATCTACTCTCACCGACAATCACATATAGCCCGACATTCTATTCTCACCTTGTTCGCATCCACTCAATCTTCTTATCTATTCTCACCCCTCATCCACTCAATCTTCTCGTCTATTCTCACCCTCACCCACTCAATCTTCTCATCTATTCTCACCCCTCACCCACTCAATCTTCTCATCTATTCTCACCCCTCACCCACTCAATCTTCTCGTCTATTCTCACCCCCACCCACTCAATCTTCTCGTCTATTCTCACCCCTCACCCACTCAATCTTCTCGTCCATTCTCACTCCTCACCCCTCAATCTTCTCTCGTCTATTCTCACCCCTCACCCACTCAATCTTCTCATCTATTCTTACCCCTCTTCCACTCAATCTTCACATCTTTTCTTACCCCTAATGCACTCAATCTTACCATATTTTATAAACTCCAATGTGTTTATGTTTCTTAGATACTATTGTCATTTTTAGCCTCTTTATCTTCTTTCATCCAGAAACCCGCTTTAATAATCCAATTCATTCCAGGATAATAATTCCTCTCATTCACAAATTAATGGTCAGTTCAAATTGATAATTACGATAATCCTCGTAATTAGACGATTAATTAAATCTCAGCTAAAGTAATTTTAGCTAAATAAATCGTTTTTAGTGGGCGCTCGCACTGAAGATAATGTACCATTGTTTTATTACCTCGTGACAATCATGTGTATGTATGCATGGATTACTAAATATTATTATATAATTATAGAATATAATAATTTCCCTTTTGATTGTTTAATTTAGTAATTTTTATTAGCTCTTACGCTTTCATGCGACATCACTCTCAGATTTTATATTTCAAGCAAATTTAAATTAATTAAGAATATTAAAGCCGCATTCACACAATAAAATATAGCAAGTTGTCCCAAGAATATGGTTTTACATTCTTATTATCATTCAAATTTAAATAAATACACTGGTTTGAGAAGAATTATTGTTAGAATTGCAACACTGCTTGCAACTGTGCTGCAAATTTCGATTTGAATTATTCAAGTTCTTTTTATTTTGTAAACTCCTTTACACTACTATCAGTATAAAGATAGTGATAGAGATAGGGGTAGAGGTTGTAGCCTAGTGGTTAGGGCGTCGGACTAACGACTTGAAGGTCGGGGTTTCGATTCCCGACTCCACTGAAACAATTTGTGTCCTTTAGCAAGACACTTAACTCTGCTTTGCTTCAGTTCACCCAGCTGTTAAATGGGTACCAGCATCAGCTGGGATAATTGAAGGTGGGTGTGGCGTCCCCCCAGTCCATGGACTGAACAGCTGTACGCAGCCTTCAGATGCGCCGCGCATTAGCTGCGGCTGTGCTGTCGGCTGCACATCTGACCCAATTGGGGCAGGTGTAATCAATTATTATTATTATTATAAAGATAGACTATTTTTGACTAACTAAAACGGTTTACTCAATTTTATGTTTGCACTTCTAAAAGAAACTTATCCTTTCCATCCAAAGGGAAAGGATATTGTCCATTATCATAATTTCCACTCGCATTATTTGACCTAACTGGGACAGATCATTCTTGTGGGAGTGCCGATCCTCCAGTCCATGGACTGATAAGCTGTACATAGTGCGCGCACTAACTGGCTCCTGTGCTGTTGGCAGTAGGTCTGGCATATCACAAAATTTATGTCAAAAAATCAAGACGGAAGAGCCATTGAAACTAAGTAATAGCACTGTGTGTATATGATCAATATTATAGCTACAAGAATAAATAAATAGCTGAAAATGTATGTAGTTTCATTTCAAAACGAATTTAAGCAGCCTATCATAATATTAAAGCATAACGTGAGCAATAAAAAAGCAAAATATCGAATCGGTTTTAGCAACAAAAGCGAGCGGCAAAGATAAAGGAGTGAATGAGAAACAAATCGAAAATACATTGTTGAGAAGCAGTATTGGCTATTTAAATTAAAGCTTTAAGTTACTTTGGAATATTTGATTACCCCATGATTTCCTCAAGGTATGAACTAAGACTATTGTAACCAATTTTAGGTGCAGATAAATTCATATCTTGGAAATGTATTATTATTATTATTATCTACTATGTCGCATAACTGAAGTTAAATAACTATGTAACTAATTATAACTACATAACAAAGGTACTAGGAAAATCCAATTTTTTATCACGGATTTTCCTCGGCCAAAGTGAACATAGCGACCGGCTAGCAGGGATTATAAATCTACTCGGAAGTCAAGTGGATAAGAATAATATATAACTATCAGATTGTGACGATAGTGTATAAAAAACAGCTTAACACGTCATATAAATCCTGTAGTCAATGTAGAATAAAGTTAATAGAGTAGCTATTAGAATGAAGACTGTTGATCAAAACACTGAAACGAAGTCACACAAAATGGTAGCACAAAACGATTTTGTGGTTTTGACCGCAGCAGCTTGTGGAAGTTCTGAGATGTACTTTAAAGCAAAACATTCAAGTAGATGTTGCGCGCAATTCCGATGAGCATGAGATAAATTCATCTCTAGCTAGAGATTAACTAAGGGGGTCGGTGGCAGAGCGGTTAACGCGTTGGCCTCTCGCACCAAGGTCACTAAGTTCGATTCCGCGGCGAGGCAACATTTATTTGGGGCGCAGCCGCGGAGAGAAGGCTTGGCGGCTTGTCGTGCAATTTACGCCCTTAAGGGCCAACCTCCAAGGCACAGTGAAAGTGTACACTGCCTGACATTGAGAAAGTCAGGGCAGATGTACACACCTGTGTGAGTGTGTGCCTGCGTACAGTATCTTTGTGCTTGTGTGCTCAGGAGTCAGCGGAATGGGCAGAATTGCCTCCTCGCTGGCTGCGGGTCTTGTGTCACTAAATGATGTTCCATTGCCCGCAGCCCTCCAGCAATTACTATTATTATTTACTATTTAAAATAATAGTAGATATTCAAAATACACCTTAACAGTGGAAAGACCACGGCTATCATATTATTTATTACATATTATCATGATATCATATCAATAGCTCACATATTTTCTGCATCTTCTAAATTATATATTGAACCAATCGCCACAAAACTCCTGAACACGGGCTTAAATTTTCTGCTCTGCGTTGATTGCTATGGTGGCTGCGGTCACTCGGCTTGGGAGCTATTGTGAAGCAGGCAGTGGGTATTTCTCTCCAGGGGAGGCAATTATTTCTTTAACTGGATTTTTTTCTTTAACTGCACAAAAACATACTGTAATATCAGTGACACGCCTACTTCAAGTAGATAGTTAAGCGCAAAGATTAGTAAAATGTACTTTTAGATAAAAAAACAGCACAAAAATATGAATCAGAGACGTGGCACAGCAGTACGCGCAATGGCCCGGCAGTAAACATGAAAAAAAGGCAATTGAAAAACTAACTGAAAAAAAACAAACGAATCGGAAGATTAAGAAACTTTTCAGATCAGTAAAGGTGCACTTTGTATTAACATAGTGAACAAAACAGTTAGGAAGCACGCAATTAAGATTGCTTTTATTAACGTTACCGATCTACTATAGTGCAGATCAGCAGCCACAACTACTGGATTAGATTAGAGAGGAATGATTTGCGCGTTGAAAAAGGCAACAATTTATTGTATACGAGTAGTAGTAGCAAAACATTGGTTGATAATAATTTTACTGGAATTGTAAGAGAACAATCCTCTGGTCTAACAAATCAGCGACTGACTACCAGAATAATTGATCAAAACCTCAATACCCTACTGACAGTAGAAGCATTTGCGAATCGTTGTTTAGTATGGAAATTTATATATTTGTAATGTGACATACGAAAAACATTCAAAATGGTGTAATTAGTAAACAAAAAACTATAAACACTCATTCACTCACAGATTGTAATACTGAAAGGCGACTGGGAAAACACACCGCTTATTGGAACACCGAAGCACACGCACGCAGGGACAATGTGAACAGGGAATTAGTACAGTCCGCCTAATAGGTTAGGTTAATTATTTCCGGCTGCAGCCGCTACCGATAAAGGATCGCCGTCTTCAAAGGCGAGCTCCTTAACTACGGCGTCTAGGCCGCCGCCAACCGTGAGGTCGCCGCGCGAGGTCGCCCTGACCAGATGGGCGCGCCGCTCGGCGCCCTGCCTTGGCGTCCGCTTGGCCCTGGTTCTGCCCGGCGTCTGGAAGGCTTTGCCACTCTTCAACGCCTCCAGCAGGTTATCCACCAGGCCTTCGTCTTCGTTGGCTTCGGCGCCTATGCCAGCCGAGCTGCCGCCAACTTTGCCGACGCCGCCCAGATGCTGCTGCTCCTGCTGTTGCTGGCGAGCCGCCTTTTCGCGTTCTCGCCGCTCCTTCTCCTCTTTGGCCTTGGCGATGCGCTCCTAGGCGGGACAAGAGAATGGAGGTTAAACCTGGATGCCCCCTGACACAGATCATGTAGCAAACGATGGGCTTGCTTGATGACCCACACCTGAGGATCTGTGATAGGCTGATGACCCACACCTGAGGATCTGTGATAGGCTGATGACCCACACCTGAGAATCTGTGATAGGCTGATGACCCACACCTGAGAATCTGTGATAGGCTGATGACCCACACCTGAGGATCTGTGATAGGCTGATGACCCACACCTGAGAATCTGTGATAGGCTGATGACCCACACCTGAGGATCTGAGTTTGACAAACACACCTGGGATGGCCATGAACTGAGGATAGTAAATAGATTATATGATGAAAGGAAATACGACAATCTACTACTACTAATAATAATCATCATCTTACCTGAGCTCTCCTTAGCTCCTCATTCTGCACCTTGGCTTCGAGAAATTTGTCACGAAAAGTTTTCAAATCCGCCAGCAAATCCTCCAGGTGATACTTGGCCGGATTGAAAGTGAGATATTCGCTAACTTCTTTAAAGCTGTCCTTCATCTGCTTCTGTAGAGTCTGGAGAATATCGATCTGATCCTGCACCTGCTTGTGAAAGGGCTCCATAGCCTGCTGGAAATTATCAGTGGGTCCAACTGGTTTGAAGCTCTTCAAATCGTTGCCCAGCCGTTTGCACTTCTCCACAATGTCGCGCAGCTGTTCGTCCAGACTCTCCTCTGTGACGCGCGCAGCTTGATCCAACAGTTCAAAGTCGTCCGGGAAGGCTAAGCAGTCTGGCGATTTGTTTTCCAGAGTTTCAACCAGGACGTTCATGATGGTGCGCTTGTTCTCAGTGTCCTTAGTACCAGTCAGTTTAGTCAGGAATGTGATGTCAAAGCCGAAGCTCTTCTGATTGCGCGAGCCGGCGTTCAGAATATTGCCGAATGTGAGGATGGCCAGGATGACCTGCTTGAAGCGCTGGCTGCTGCGAATCACCTGCGAAACACACAGATTGGTGAACTCTTACCAATGACCTGACCACAGCTTTGCGCTTTTGATTTATGTCCTTGAGACACTCAATCTATTTCTCAATGATTAAGTTAAATCAGCTATGAATAGGGTATTAGCAACAGTTGGGGTGGTTGTGGCGGCCACCACCCCAGTCCACGGACTGAACAGCTGTACACAGACTTTGAAAGCTGCGGCCGCGCCACTGGATGTACATCTCGCACAACTCGGCTAGGTTGAATGTGATTTCTATTTACCAATCGGAGTCGACCCCGTGTATACGTGTGTTTTCATTCATCGGCTAGTGTGGCTGGCTGTGCTGCCTCGGACTCTCAGACAAACATCAAGTACGGATGTTTATATACTGAATTGCAATAAGAAAAACATACGTTTTAAGAACTTCAATAAGTAAGATGTATGTCGCTTATAAGTTTATTGGGGACGGGCAGAGAGACAGAGAGTGGGGAGGGGTCAGACCACCAACCTCTCCGGGATAGAAGGCGTGCAAAACTAGCGTACATGTCAATACTGATCTACTAGTAGAAACAGGCATAACAATTTACTAAGCCTTCTCAACAGGCTGAACTTTAGTGCTATAAGTAACAAGTGAATAATGGAACAATATCGCAGACCGAAGGAAGTTTCGTTCGGCCTATGCTCGACCGGGTTCAGGTAGAGCTTTCTACACCTGTGCGTAAAGTAAGCGCAACAGGTGAGGCAGTAGCAAGACAGGACTGCTTCACTAGCCTATGCAGTAACTCAACCTTGCCTTTAACTTTCGATTTTCGGCCACTTTATTCAGTGACAATTTATTCCTATCGCGTACTTGTTTATGTATATAGGCTCAAAACTGGAACCGCACAAAGGGGGGTGAGTGGCAGAGCGGTCTTACGCGTTTGCCTCTCGCATCAAGGTCTATGAGCTTGACTTCGCGGCGAGGCCACATTCATTTGGGGCGCAGCCGCGGAGAGAAGGCTTTTCGGGCAATTTACGACCGTGAGAGTGTACACTGCCTGACGATGAGAAAGTCATGACAGATATATACACATGTGTGAGTGTGTGTCTGAGTACAGTATCTGTGTGCTTGTGTGCTCAGGAGTCAGCGCAATGGGCAGAATTCCCTCCTCGCTTGGCTGCGGGTCTAGTATCACCAAATGATGCGCCATTTCCCGCTGCCCTCCTGCAATTAATATAGTTATTATGATAACTAACATCATATTAAACTACCATAGAAGAAGCTACAATTGTAGAAGCTACGACTACATACTACTATGACTATACTACTACGACAATGATTGCCGGATACCATTGCACGACTTAGTATTTCCAGGTCTAACTAGCAAGTAGCACTGTTTGATTGCGGCTAATAACTCACCTTCAAGCAATCGGTCACAGCCATGAAACTGGGCTTCACGTCCTCCAACTGGCTGGCGAATTGCAGCTTGAACTGCAAGCTCTCCAATCTGTTGCGCACATTCTTCACCTCGGCCAGGGTGTACAGAAACTGCTCCGGCTCGGCTAAATCTTCGTAGTCCACCTTCAGCGAGCTGATCTTCTTCATTTCACTGGGTTCTGGCAAGGATTTCAGCAGCAGCTCAACATGGCTGAGGGTCAATCTCTGCTCGTCGCATTCAACAATACGACGCTTGATCTCTTCGAAGGACAGGCGCAGCGAGCCAAGGGTGATGGCCAGGTTCTGGGCCGCTTTGCCGTCCAGCACGCGGCATTCTTTTGTCTTCTTGGCGGCGGGTTTAGCCCCGCCTCCACCGCCGCCGGCATCGCCAGTATCTCCGCCGGTCTCAGCGGCAGTCTTCTTAGGCGGCGGCTTAGTAGAAAATAATTCGCCTATTTGGCTAACCAATATAGGATCGGTGAAGTCCTGCTCAGCGTTGCCAATCTGCACCCAGATTGAGTCCTTGCTCAAATCTTTTGGATTCAAAGACTGCCAGTTTAGCCGCTTGGTCGGATTGGCCAGCTGATAGTCAGGCTTGCTTTTAAGGCCGTGGGGCAGCGCTGGGGGTCGGTTAAAGCCGAGCAGGCTGGCAATTCCGCCAGGAGCCGGTGGCGGGGGCGGAGCACCGGGAACGCCAGGCGGTGGTGGTGGTGGAGGAGGCGGAGGCGGAACCCCGGGGCCGCCAGGCGGCGGTGGCGGCGGAGGGGGCGGCGGCGGTGGAGGTGGCGGCGCCGGTACACGTGGACCAGAAGCATTAAATGGCGGCGGCGGCGGTGGTGGCGGCGGCGGCGGCGGCGGCGGCGGCGGCGGAGGCGCGCTAAGTAGAGTGGCGCCGACACCAGTCGAGGTGGCTGCGGCGCTGGATTGAATCTCGCGTAGTCGACTCTTGGCCTCCTCTAACTGGGCCTCGAGGCTAGCGGCCTTGTCCCGCAGCGCCTGGAGGGTGGCGTCCCGTTCGCACTCCTCCAGCTTGAATTTCTCCTGCAGCTTGGCCTGCAGTCGGTCGCGCTCGCTATCCTCCATGGTGACCATCTCCTTCTTGATGGCGTCGAAGTCGAAGTATGAGCGCAAATCGCGCGATCTAAAGATAACCGAACATAAGAAGGTGGCTTTGAGTGCAGACACGGGCCTCAGCTGAAAAAGATGCTTATCTCACCTAAAATCCGGATATGTTCCGTCTTTAGTAAGCACCAGCTGGGAGATGATTTCTTCGAATAGTTTAAAATAGTCCTTCTGGTAGCCATTGACTGGCACGTAGAGCATGTGCTGCAGGATGCTCTTGAAAAACCATTCGGCGTCCGTGTCCTTCAACGAACGGTAGAGAATTTGGAAGCAGAACTCCGGATCGCTCATCTCCATGTTCGAGAAGCAGGAGTCGAAGCGCTCGCTTATCTCCCCGGCGTCCTGTGCGATTGTAAAAGTTTACGTGTGCTGCGAATCTGTGAATTGTGAATGACTCAGCTGACATTGTGTGTGCTGTGAAATCTGTGAATTGTGAATGACTCAGCTGACATTGTGTGTGCGGTGAATCTGTGAATTGTGAATGACTCAGCTGACATTGTGTGTGCTGTGAATCTGTGAATTGTGAATGACTCAGCTGACATTGTGTGTGCTGTGAAATCTGTGAATTGTGAATGACTCAGCTGACATTGTGTGTGCTGTGAAATCTGAATTGTGAATGACTCAGCTGACATTGTGTGCGCTGTGAATCTGTGAATTGTGAATGTCAGAATTGTCAGAATGACTCAGCTGACATTGTGTGTGCTGTGAATCTGTGAATTGTGAATGACTCAGCTGACATTGTGTGTGCTGTGAATCTGTGAATTGTGAATGACTCAGCTGACATTGTGTGTGCTGTGAAATCTGTGAATTGTGAATGACTCAGCTGACATTGTGTGTGCTGTGAAATCTGAATTGTGAATGACTCAGCTGACATTGTGTGCGCTGTGAATCTGTGAATTGTGAATGACTCAGCTGACATTGTGTGTGCTGTGAATCTGTGAATTGTGAATGACTCAGCTGACATTGTGTGTGCTGTGAAATCTGTGAATTGTGAATGACTCAGCTGACATTGTGTGTGCTGTGAATCTGTGAATTGTGAATGACTCAACTGACATTGTGTGTGCTGTGAAATCTGTGAATTGTGAATGACTCAGCTGACATTGTGTGCGCTGTGAATCTGCGCACTGTGAATGACTCAGCTGACATTGTGTGTGCTGTGAAATCTGAATTGTGAATGACTCAGCTGACATTGTGTGTGCTGTGAAATCTGAATTGTGAATGACTCAGCTGACATTGTGTGTGCTGTGAAATCTGTGAATTGTGAATGACTCAGCTGACATTGTGTGTGCTGTGAATCTGTGAATTGTGAATGACTCAACTGACATTGTGTGTGCTGTGAAATCTGTGAATTGTGAATGACTCAGCTGACATTGTGTGTGTGCTGCGAATCTGCGCACTGTGAATGACTCAGCTGACATTGTGTGTGCTGTGAAATCTGAATTGTGAATGACTCAGCTGACATTGTGTGTGCTGTGAATCTGTGAATTGTGAATGACTCAGCTGACATTGTGTGTGCTGTGAAATCTGAATTGTGAATGACTCAGCTGACATTGTGTGTGCTGTGAAATCTGTGAATTGTGAATGACTCAGCTGACATTGTGTGTGCTGTGAATCTGTGAATTGTGAATGACTCAGCTGACATTGTGTGTGCTGTGAAATCTGAATTGTGAATGACTCAGCTGACATTGTGTGCGCTGTGAATCTGCGCACTGTGAATGACTCAGCTGACATTGTGTGTGCTGTGAAATCTGAATTGTGAATGACTCAGCTGACATTGTGTGTGCTGTGAAATCTGAATTGTGAATGACTCAGCTGACATTGTGTGCGCTGTGAATCTGCGCACTGTGAATGACTCAACTGACATTGTGTGTGCTGTGAATCTGTGAATTATGAATGACTCAACTGACATTGTGTGTGCTGTGAAATCTGTGAATTGTGAATGACTCAACTGACATTGTGTGTGCTGTGAAATCTGAATTGTGAATGACTCAGCTGACATTGTGTGTGCTGTGAAATCTGAATTGTGAATGACTCAGCTGACATTGTGTGTGCTGTGAAATCTGTGAATTGTGAATGACTCAGCTGACATTGTGTGTGCTGTGAAATCTGTGAATTGTGAATGACTCAGCTGACATTGTGTGTGCTGTGAAATCTGTGAATTGTGAATGACTCAGCTGACATTGTATGTTCTGTGAAATCTGTGAATTGAACAAGGCGCACGCCACATGTACATTTAATGTTTATAATTCCCCTTTCATCAGGAATTCGTACTTAAGGCAAATGCCTTGAATTAAGTTGAACACTCCAATATCTCTCCTGGGTAGAGCTAATATTTATGAACTAGGTATATATTAAGCGCGGCCAGCCCTTTACTAGTTAAATGGTACAGTGAACACGCATTTAATGTAAAACCTATTAGACTAATACACTGGATGGTAGTTATTGGTATCATTCATCTCTAATAAACAAAAAATTGTAGAAATCTGATATTTGAAAGCAAGTGTCGTCTAACTTCTATAAAGTTAATCAATATACAAAATTTATTTATTTATGGTAAATAACTAATGAGGAAGGGGGAACTAAATGGCTAATGTACAAGACCATAAAAGATAAAGGCTGTAGGAGGGTAATAGCCAATCAAAAGAGTCATAGGAAGGTACTAGCAAATGAAGACTAAATGTTATTAGAATTAGTGTTAGACAGTAAGAAGACCCTCACATAAGTAGGTAACCGGCCAATCAGAAGACCCCTAAGGTTACTAGCCATTTAGAAGACCCCTAAAGCTACTAGCCAATCAGAAGACCCATAAGATAAGATGGTTACCAGCCAATCAGAAGAACCATAAGGTTACTAGCCAATAAAAAGTCACCTAAGGTTACTAGCCAATAAAAAGTCACCTAAGGTTACTAGCCAATAAAAAGTCACCTAAGGTTACTAGCCAATCAAAAGACCTTGATTAAAAGTGATTAAATAGTCAATCCGCTCACCTGGTCGCCTTTTTCTTGAAAGACTTCGATCTGAGTGCGACAGGATTCATCGGGCGCCTTAGCCAGCAGGTTGTTAAGCACACCCCAACGATCCTTCAGCACAAGCGACCACAGCTCTGTGCGCACCGACACTCGGTGATCAACATCATCGCAGCTGTCAATGAGGGTGTTAATGAACAGCAGACAGTCTCGCGTCAAATCGTAGACTTTCACACGCAATTCATCGGACAGTTCTGGCCGACTAAGCAGCGAACAGGTCTTGTCCAGGGCATTCTTGATAGGAAAGAATCTATTGCTGCTGTCCGCTTGTAGATTGCGCGATGTACTGAAGGCGCGCAGAACTATTGTGTTCACATTCTCTACTTTGTTGGCGCCTTGCACCTGCGCTTTAGTCTTGTAGTAGAATAGAAACGAGGACATGATTTCGAAGATGCAGCTGCCAACCGCGTACTCGCTGGGCGCCAGAAAGGGCACAATATTCAACGACTCCACTATGGTTGACACCACCTGTGAGGAGGAGTGCGGCAGGTAGAAACTCGCTTCGTCTTGTCAGTCCTTTTAATTAGTCTTTTTTATTATTTACTTCCACTATATATTCTATATACATTCTAAATATTCCACTATACATAGGCCCACCTTTCCTTTTAATTCTGTACAGTTTTACACCATTATTATTGTCTTAGCCTTCTTGTCACTTTTACTTTCCCTCGTCATTCGCTCTCCGTTCTTTTAATTAATTTACATTCCACTTCACGATTCTCTCCCTTCTTTTAATTCTTACCCTTTCCCATTATTATTTCTCCCTTCCTTTAACTCCCCCATGAGAACCTAGCTGCCCTCCTGCTTGCTTTCCAGCTTTCCCAGCCTCACCTTTGGATGCTTCAGCAAGTGAGTCATGCCAAAAATGTTGTCGCAAAATTTCCTGACGCACAACAAGGTATTGTGGCAGACCTTGTACCAGGGACTGGCTGGAGTAGATTTGCCGTCGAAACTTGGCAGCTTGCCAGCTTCGGTACTATGCACAATGCTCTTAATGCAAGTCTCCAATACGGCCGTAAGTGCTTGCAGGCCACTACACTCAGCAAATCCTTTAATGTCTGTGATGGTTAGTGTGCCCAGCATCACGCGCAGCTGGGTTACATATTTCTCAATGTCTTCAAGCGACAAGCTATCTGGTTTAATTAGCTTCTTCACAATGCCAGCATAAGGTCCTGAATCGCCTTTGGACTGTTTGTACTCTCGATAGTTATGCAGCATTAAAGCCAGAACACGCTTGTCTTTGTCCTTGAACGATTTTGCATCCAGATTTAAATCCTTCACCATCTCGGAGATGCCTTCGTCTAACTCACTTTTTGTTAGCTCAGGTGGCGAATTTCTCGCCTCTAGGCTACTGGATGTGTTCGTGATTGGAGCATCTGTATGATCAGCTGATGGTTCCTCGGTGGCAGTGGCCGATGGAACAGGCGATTCGGCCTTTGTTGATGTGCCACTGCGAAATAGGTGACTGAGTTTGCTACCCTTCTTGCTCTCCTTGTGGCTTTCTTTGTGACTGCCAGAGCTGCTGTTGTTGGCTTTGCGGTCTTTCTCTTTGTCTTTTGAAGACATTTTCTATGAAATTGAAAGCTGGAAGTTCCCAATGTTAAACTTAAAAAAATTGTTGCTGATTTAAAAACATACCTGTAAAAGTATTAAACTACACTTTAATTCCCTTAAAATCGAATAACTAGTAACAATCAATGTAAAAATTGATTAACTAATTATGCATTAAAGTTTTACTAATATGTAACACCAACCTATGCATGCAAAATAGCTAAAAACTGAGGCTTCTCTAGTCTTGCCATGCTAACCATTCGAAAATATGGATTAACACATTTTTAGAACAATACAGTAAAAAGTTCATTATTTAAATGCTAACACTAAACTTTTGAATGCCAAAAAAATTCATGATAAAAAATCATATGGTTTCTATATATCTAAATAGCTAATCAAATCAAAGCACTTTAACTTAAACATTTTAGCACATATGCTGTCTCTACTAATATACTATTATATACTTACCTATAACCAAAGTTAATCAACACTGATAGACTTGTTTAATTTAAGAATCTACTTTGTTTTTGCATTTGCCAAGAATTTGTTAATTTGTTTTTTTGTTTTTCTTTTTATTAAAACAGTGACTTATTGAAATATAAACACAGCTTTGACTAACAGGATATACTTTATTAAAGCTATTTGCAAACAAATATTTCTAGAAAGTCATAGTCCAATTGCAAAAAAGAAGATATTATGTTATATATATATAAATATATGTTCTAATTTCTTTATAGCAAATCTATTAATCAAATAATTTGTTTAAGCCAAGTATACACAAGCTATTAATTAGGCCTAAACTAATTTTCACTAGACCTTGGCCCAAGCAACCAATCTTTCTTACTTATACATATAGGCCATATAGACATTACGTCTATAGGATAGAACCAAAAAACAATAATACCAAACTTTTGCCACATCCAAGGATATGGCTAACATTGTTTATAATCTTTCATCCTATACTGTAAAAATCAGAGGCTTCTTCCTAACATGTTTATAGTAGCATAATTTAATAATAATGTTAACAATACTTGCAAGAGGGCTGCAGAAAATGGCATATCATTCAGTGACACAATGACCTATAGCTAGGGATAAGATAATTTTTTCACATTTTTATGACCCCTAAGAACACACACACAGATACTATAGAAAGATGCATACCCACACAGGAGTGTAGATCTGCTATACATTTCTTATTGTTAGGCAGTGTAATATGCTCATTGTGCCTTGGAGGTTGGCCCCCAAAGGAGGGTAGGCCTATAAATTGCATGACAAGCCCACAAGCCTTTTCTCCATAGCCATACATGCGCAACCTCTCAAATCTTAGCCAGCCGTGCGACTTAGTTTGCTCTATTTACGACTTAGTTTGCTCTCATTTGTGACTTAGTTCAATTCATTGATTAATTTACGACTTAGTTTGTTCTTATTTGTTCTCTCCCCTTTTTACTTTTCTTCACGCCTTCCTTTTTTGTCCCTTGGTCCCCCCTTTGATTTTTTTGCGCTTGGTCGATTGGTTTTTGCAACTTACCTTGCTTGGCCCTCATTTCACCCGGCCAGGCCAGGTGTTGCACATGTATGTCCATGATAGCTATGCCCTAATAGCTAATAAATTTCTTATTGATTAATTAATTAAGCCAACTATGATTACAATATTGGCATGCACTGTTTATAGGTTGCTTCAGATGGTGAGTAGGCCTAGTGCATCAATAGACTTAACTTAATTCAGTGGAATATATGTTTATAGGTGCTGGGGGCCTGCTGGCCATGGTATAGTAGTTAGCTTTTGGAGAGTTTAAAGAGATTGAAGAAGTGTAAAGTATAGAAACTTATATTTAAATATATAACTTTTAGCTATATAACTAAGACTTTGATCATGGACCCCTTGCCCATATAGTGCATTACAACCATGCCAGCACTACATTTTATGACTCTTGCCATGTCATGAGTTGCAAATTCAAATTCATACATATTATGTGTGCACAAGGTAAAAATGTGTCAAAATAATTTCATAATTAAAGTGTCAACTTTTAGCAACAAAGTTAGCTCATAAATCACCTAATAATAATAGGCCTTATCACTCTAGACATCCATTACAGTGGATAGCTAATGATGTGCAATCCCAAACAGAAGTGCACTAGAAGATGTTTATTACAATGATTTATGGCATAAAAAACATTTATATAATAATAACATAATGTCCTAGATTAGGCTGAAAGTTGACTATTAACTAAGAATTTTGCAGTGGATAAATATAAGTAATTTACAAAGAATAATAAAGAAAGGGCCCTACAACATTATTAATATTTTACACATTAGTCTAGATAGCTAATTGGGGTAAACTGTCAAACTAAAAGACTACCTTGGCTTACTACAGTTGTCTTGATATTATATAGGCCTATAGGCCTAGGCCTATATTGATAATGACGGCTTAGGAATTAATAATCGCGATTGAATCGGACTAGTTGGGTGAAGTTAAATTGGTACTTAACATTAAGATGAGTAAGAGTCTTTATTTCTATTAACTTATTTACTTAAAAAGTTAGACCCACTGTTTCTGCTCTGCTAAACGCCACTAAGGTAATGAATGCCATGGGTTGTTGATAAACAAATTAAAAATTTTGCTTTTTACAAAATTGTCAACTAAATTCAATTTTAAATTGGCGCCAAAAGTGTCATCTTGTAAAGGCGTGACGAGACACGACTGAGTAAATAAATAAGTACGTCTCTAAAGGTATGTAAATAGTAGGGTAAGTTGGCCTACTATACACTGAATTACGGGAAATATATCAAATTAAAGCAAAGTTTAAGACGAAAACTTGTAAACTTTCGGCCATACTCTTAGTTTCTTCATCTAGGAAACAAATCCCTTATGCTTAGTGAAGTGCAGTGGCTATAGATATATATATATTTTAAGAGTCTTAGCCCGCAAACTACAGTTCCGCCTAACTCTAAGCGTCTGCCGTCCAGCTTAAATAACTACTATGCCACTCACAATCTTGTCTGGCAACAGGAAGCCATAGTGTACAGAGAGTTCTATGTTCACACATACTGAATTTCATATTATTATATTTATTCATGGGATTAGAAGACTTTAAAGCAATAAAAATCAATGCAAATTTATTAATTAGGCCTAATGATCAAGCCGTCAGTGACAGGCCTCATGTTCTTACTTAGAGTTAATTGAATTTTTGCTAGGCCTAGCTCATTTGTTTTTTAAGTAATAAATTACCATACTAGACCTTGCTAACTGCTAGGCCTAATGATAGGCCTATTTTTAGCATTTTAAAATCAAATTTCTGAATTATGCTAACTCCTAAGTCCTAAGTTACTAGGCCTAGCTAATCCTAAAATGCTATTAAGTAATGGATGCATAGAAAGGATGAAAATTTAATTCCAATTATAAGTAATTTAGGCCTAATTCTTCAAAGTATAAAATGCTCTATCCATGTTTGTGTTTGGAAAAATATTTTTTATGTTATTTTGTAAGTAAGCTGATACTTATAATGGGCTATTGAGTCTAATTTATATACTATTTCAAACATTGACCACTGAATTAAATAGCTACTTGACTTAACTTAGCTGCAAGGGGCATCCTTTAGATGTAGCTGTGAGGTGTTTCTGCCCTTTCTGCTACCCCTTGGCAACCATGGGCAACTATAGCTGCAGTGTCAGGCAGGGGGATCCGGTGATACCGGCGTCGGCAGCGCTGTCCTCCTCTGGAGAGTTTTATTGGTTACAACCAGTCTTTAAAAGGCTCCAATGGTTTGGAGAGTACCAGTCAAATGTATGTATTAATTTTGGTCCAAACTGGCTTCGTGCTATCATCTTGACAATAAACTGTCCTCCAATACGTTTTATGTAATTTTAGTGTTATTTCCTCTTTATAACAATTTTAATTCAAAGAACGCATGCATTCAGCAAATCTTATTCTTGAACTTGGGTTTGGCTCCCAAAAGTTAGTTCTCTCTCTTGTAGCGTGCATATATTTATAGCAAAATTGGGGGTGGGCATGCATATTAAAACAAAGAATTAAAGCATATTTAAACAAACGATGAATCTATACAATTTCCTAGAAATAAGCATAGATACAGTAAAACACGAAACAGCCTATTACAACTGCCTTCCCTAAAGGCATTTTTTGAATAATAAGTGATAAAAATGACACGAAGAATTAAAAAGTGCATTCAATCGGCAATACCAGCTGACACGGCCAACCAACCAAGTTGGTGGCCCATCTACTCTCAATATTTAGCAGAATCTTGTTATAGTCATATGGGTTTCGAGTTATCACGTGCTTGGAATAACTTGATGCGCGTCGCCAGGCCGCTATAACGATTTCCCGGCTGAAATGGGCCTGTAGAATCCAGAATGCCAGCCAGACGTGCTCCCGCTGCGGCCTCAGGCGATCCAGATTAGCGTGTACGCAACATGCAGCAGGTGCTTCTTCATCCATTGAATTTGTTGCTTCAGAATCTCCTGCTGTGCTATCTCCTGCTGTCCCATTTCAGCCGGGAAATGCCAGCCGGCATTCTGGATTCTACAGGCCCATTTCAGCGGTGAAGTCGTCAGCATAGCCAATTTTTTGGACCAGGTCCGGGTCAGGGCTGCAGAGCAGCTCGTCCATGACAAGGTTCCAAAGGAACGGACTGAGAATGCCACCCTGCGGGCCTCCCTTCTGGACTTTCACAGAACAGGAGTGGCCAAGCAGGTGCGAGGTGGCAGTTTGGTGAGAGATCATATACATGATCCAGCGGGTGAGGGGCTTTTGCGCAGCCCGGCGTTCCAGGGCTTGCCTAAAGGCTCCGAAGCGCACATTGTCGAAGGCACCATCAATGTCGAGGAAAAGCGAGAGAGCAAAACCGGTGCCAAGCACGGTGCGCTCCAGCTTGTCGACAATGGCATGCAGAGCACTTTTGATGGAGCGTCCGGATCGAAAGGCGTGCTGGTTGGCAGAGAGCGGGGAGTTCCTCAACTCAACGTGAAGAAGCCGCCAAAGAACTAGCCTTTCAAGCAGCTTAAGAAAGAAAGATGTTAAGCTGATGGGGCGGAAGGCTTTGGCGGAATGGTAGTCTCCTTTCCCAGACTTGGGAATGTACCCGAGGGTGATACAGGCCTTGAACAGGTTGCAGAGAAGGCCGAGGAACCTGTCATTTTTCACCGCTTCATGTAGGAAGGCGGGGTAAATGTTGTCAGGTCCAGGCGACTTAAAAGGTGAGAAGGAATTAGCAGCGCGAGCTGTCCGTTCTCTAGTGATAAAGAGTGGTCGCAAGGATGTGTACACCCGGAGTGTGGTCCGGCGGGTCCTGAAGCGGCGCAGTCCGGGGGAAAGCGCTGGCGAGCATGATGTCCAGCAATTCGCCAGGATTCTCAGCAAGCCGGCCGTCCGGTCGGCGCAGTATTGGCGCCACTTTTCGGACTTCACTTTCCTGGTGTCACGCTTAAAGTCGTGACGGTCAGGAGTCTGTGTTCCAGGGCGCAGGGGCCCGGCAGAGCTCTGATTCGTCCGTTTCCGCTTTTCCGGGGGCGGCGGGCGAGTGGCGTCGGACTCGAAGCTGAAGATCTGCATTCGAGTGAGACCTGCACTGATGTAGGACATGTCTGGGCAGCGGAGCATCCAGCTGTCCGACAGTCCTAGAATGGCCGTGAAACCATCTCCACTAGGTCTGGTGATGGTTTCATGAACCACGACACCATTAGCTGGCAGATCCGGGTGGATTGCCAACCGCAGGCGGCGCAGTTCTCCGGCGTTTGTGATGGCGCTGCGAGCTGGGATGACGGTGTGTCTGGGGGCGCTCGTCCTCCCTGTAGATAAACAGTTTGCCCATTTCCGTGCCCCAGTCGAAGGTTTTCAGCATCTTGAGGAGTTGCTGTCCAGACTGGTTGTCGGCAGGCTGGACAATGAGGGCTTGGTCCTGGATGTCGGTCTTCAGGACGTGCAGCACAGTGCCGCTCAGTGCTAGTTTGACCAGATGGGAGTCCAATCTGCGCCAAAACTGGTCGAGTTGCGCTGTCGAGAGGGGCGTCTCCTGGCCTCGGGTAACCAAGGCCAGGTTATAAAAACCGCTAACGGCAGGATATACTCCCCGGACCTTTCAGCCCCTCAGCGCGGTGAGACCTTAGGCATAAGAGGGCACCTAGAGCAGTGCCAGGCCCGCAGACTGGCTGCGTACCCTGTTGAGGTCGAAGGGTGACACTTGTTCCACCAGCCGTAGCCAGAGGTACCTGATCACGCACAGGTGCACGAACGTTGCAGACTGGCCGCATACCCTGTTAAGGTCGAAGGGTGACACCTGTCCCTCAGAGTCGTAGCCCGAGGTACCTGATCATGCACAGGTGCACGAACGCTGCGGACTGGCCGCAGGATTAGGCCTATTTAAAAACTATTAATATATTTGGTTAGATAAATTAAGCTATAGCCTAGCCTAGTTATAGATCTGAAATTCTCGGTATTGTTTTATTATTTACATTTTTTGTAGAACATAGGCTCCTCTACATTGACAATCACCAAGACTATTGACTATAGATAAGTTTGCTATAAACATTTGCTTATATTTTTCAGAGTTTCATAGCCTTAGCCAATCGCGCTAGTCAATCTCTGCTGCAGCAGTTGTTATTGGCCCGCTGGATCAAAATACAGTCATTATCCACAATGTCTGACACTGCAGCCAGTAGGATGGAGCGGGACACCTTTGGAGAAATTGCTGTACCCTCCTGGGCCTACTATGGTGCCCAGACTGCCAGGTCAATGATCAATTTTAATATTGGTCGTGATACTGATAAAATGCCTGTGAGTTACTTGCTTATTTTCTTAGCCACTAGGGAGTTTATCTGCTTAGAAACTAGGGAGTTTATTTGCCTAGCCACTAGGGAGTTTAGTTGCTTAGCCACTAGGGTGTTTATCTGCCTAGCAACTAGGGAGTTTATCTGCTTAGCAACTAGGGAGTTTATTTGCCTAGCCACTAGGGAGTTTAGTTGCTTAGCCACTAGGGTGTTTATCTGCCTAGCCACTAGGGAGTTTAGTTGCTTAGCAACTATGGAGTTTATTTGCCTAGCCACTAGGGAGTTTATCTGCTTAGCAACTAGGGAGTTTAGTTGCTTAGCCACTAGGGAGTTTATCTGCTTAGCAACTAGGGAGTTTATTTGCCTAGCCACTAGGGAGTTTATCTGCTTAGCAACTAGGGAGTTTATTTGCCTAGCCACTAGGGAGTTTATCTGCTTAGCAACTAGGGAGTTTATTTGCCTAGCCACTAGGGGAGTTTATTTGCTTAGCAACTAGGGAGTTTATCTGCTTAGCAACTAGGGAGTTTATTTGCCTAGCCACTAGGGGAGTTTATTTGCCTAGCCACTAGGGAGTTTATTTGCTTAGCCACTAGGGAGTTTATTTGCTTAGCCACTAGGGAGTTTATTTGCTTAGCCACTAGGGAGTTTATCTGCCTAGCCACTAGGGAGTTTATTTGCTTAGCCACTAGGGAGTTTATTTGCCTAGCCACTAGGGAGTTTATCTGCTTAGCCACTAGGGAGTTTAGTTGCTTAGCCACTAGGGAGTTTATTTGCCTAGCCACTAGGGGAGTTTATTTGCTTAGCCACTAGGGAGTTTATTTGCTTAGCCACTAGGGAGTTTATTTGCTTAGCCACTAGGGAGTTTATTTGCTTAGCCACTAGGGAGTTTATTTGCTTAGCCACTTGGGAGTTTATCTGCTTAGACACTAGGGGAGTTTATTTGCTTAGATAGTTGGGAGTTTAGTATCCTTTCCCAATTTATTCCCAAATAACTTCCCAAGTTATTACCTTTCCCAAACCTTGCCAACAGTCTCAGGTGATTCGCGGCCTCGCCTATGTGAAGAAGGCCGCAGCCCAGGTGAACTCAAGTCACGGCCTGGACCCGGCCATTCAGACGGCCATCTGCAGCGCCGCAGACGAGGTAATCTCGGGGCGCCTGAATCAGCACTTTCCACTGGTGGTGTGGCAGACCGGTTCGGGCACTCAGACCAACATGAACATGAACGAAGTGCTGAGCAATCGGGCCATAGAACTGCTTGGCGGCCAGATTGGCTCTAAGAATCCCGTTCATCCTAATGATCACGTGAACATGGGCCAGAGCTCCAACGATGTCTTCCCGACTGCTATGCACGTGGCTGTTGCTATGGAAGCTGCTGAACGATTGTTGCCTTCACTGCGGCATCTGCGCGACACTCTTGCCGTTAAGGCTAGTGAATATGGCCAGCTAGTGAAGCTGGGCCGGACACACCTGCAGGACGCCACGCCGCTGACTGTTGGTCAAGAGATTGGCGCCTTCGTGCATCAGATTGACTGCGACCTGCGTAGGCTACAAGTTAGCCTTGGTGATGTCCACCTGCTGGCTATCGGCGGCACCGCTGTTGGCACCGGACTGAACAGCCGAGTGGGCTTTGGCGAGGATGTGGCGGCCGCGCTGGCCCAACTAACTGGCCTGCCGTTCAGGTCAATTAGGCTTTGAAATTATTGTATTCAGGAGCTCATTTTCACAAATGGACAACTTGCCATATTACTCAGCTTGACCTGTCATCCTTGTCAACTGCTCAGTATACCTGTCATCCTTGTCAACTGCTCAGACTAACCCGTCATCACTGTCAACTACTCAGACTAACCCGTCATCACTGTCAACTACTCAGTTTAACCTGTCATCATTTTTAACTACTCAGGTTGACATGTCATCCTTGTCAACTACTCAAACTAACCTGTCATTGTTATTGCCATCTAAAAAAACTTCAGATCGGCTCCGAACAAGTTCGAGGCATTGGCCAGCCATGACGCCCTGGTTGAGCTCAGCGGCTCTCTGAACACCACAGCCTGCTCACTCACCAAATTGGCCAACGATTTCCGCCTGCTAGGCTCCGGGCCCCGTTGCGGTCTGGGCGAACTGGCTCTGCCGGAGAACGAACCCGGATCTAGTATCATGCCTGGTGAGCGCTGGGCTACATGGTGACCCTGGACAGTTCAGTAATTTTGTTGTTTTGCTTGATAATCAAGTATAGTTTTGTTGCTTGGCAACCAGGGATTTAATGTTGCTTAGCAACCATAAAGTTAAGGTTTATTATCAAACAGTGAGTTAAGGTTGCTTAGCAACCATGGAGTTAAGGTTGCTTAGCAACCAGGGAGTTTAGTTGCTTAGCCAATAGAAAGTTTAGTTTCTTAGCAACCATGGAGTTAAGGTAGGGATTTAAAGTTGCTTAGCATTTAAAGTTGCTTATCAACCAGGGAGTCTAATTGCTTAGCCACTAGGAAGTTTAGTTGCTTAGCCACTAAACAGTTTACTTGCTTAGCCACTAAACAGTTTACTTGCTTAGCCACTAGGAAGTTTAGTTGCTTAGCCACTAAACAGTTTACTTGCTTAGCCACTAAACAGTTTACTTGCTTAGCTACTAAACAGTTTACTTGCTTAGCCACTAAACAGTTTACTTGCTTAGCTACTAAACAGTTTACTTGCTTAGCCACTAAACAGTTTACTTGCTTAGCCACTAAACAGTTTACTTGCTTAGCCACTAAACAGTTTACTTGCTTAGCCACTAAACAGTTTACTTGCTTAGCCACTAAACAGTTTACTTGCTTAGCCACTAAACAGTTTACTTGCTTAGCCACTAAACAGTTTACTTGCTTAGCCACTAAACAGTTTACTTGCTTAGCCACTAAACAGTTTACTTGCTTAGCTACTAAACAGTTTACTTTAGTAGGGGGGGTCGGTGGCAGAGCGGTTATCGCGTTTGCCTCTCGCACCAAGGTCCCTAAGTTCGATTCCACGGTGAGGCCACATTTATTTGGGGCGCAGCCGCGGAGAGAAGGCTTGGGGGCTTGTCGTGCAATTTACGCCCTTGAGGGCCAACCTCCAAGGCACAGTGAAATGTACACTGCCTGACGATGAGAAAGTCAGGGCAGATGTACACACCTGTGTGAGCGTGTGCCTGCGTACAGTATCTGAGTGCGTGTGCTCAGGAGTCAGCGAAATGGGCAGAATTGCCTCCTCGCTGGCTGCGGGTCTTAGTGTCACTAAATGATGTGCCACTGCCCGCAGCCCTCCTGCAATTATTATTATTATTAAACAGTTTACTTGCTTAGCTACTAAACAGTTTACTTGCTTAGCCACTAAACAGTTTACTTGCTTAGCCACTAAACAGTTTACTTGCTTAGCCACTAAACAGTTTACTTGCTTAGCTACTAAACAGTTTACTTGCTTAGCTACTAAACAGTTTACTTGCTTAGCTACTAAACAGTTTACTTGCTTAGCCACTAAACAGTTTACTTGCTTAGCCACTAAACAGTTTACTTGCTTAGCCACTAAACAGTTTACTTGCTTAGCTACTAGACAGTTTACTTGCTTAGCCACTAAACAGTTTACTTGCTTAGCCACTAAACAGTTTACTTGCTTAGCCACTAAACAGTTTACTTGCTTAGCCACTAAACAGTTTACTTGCTTAGCTACTAAACAGTTTACTTGCTTAGCCACTAAACAGTTTACTTGCTTAGCTACTAAACAGTTTACTTGCTTAGCTACTAAACAGTTTACTTGCTTAGCCACTAAACAGTTTACTTGCTTAGCCACTAAACAGTTTACTTGCTTAGCCACTAAACAGTTTACTTGCTTAGCCACTAAACAGTTTACTTGCTTAGCCACTAAACAGTTTACTTGCTTAGCCACTAAACAGTTTACTTGCTTAGCCACTAAACAGTTTACTTGCTTAGCCACTAAACAGTTTACTTGCTTAGCTACTAAACAGTTTACTTGCTTAGCCACTAAACAGTTTACTTGCTTAGCCACTAAACAGTTTACTTGCTTAGCCACTAAACAGTTTACTTGCTTAGCCACTAAACAGTTTACTTGCTTAGCTACTAAACAGTTTACTTGCTTAGCCACTAAACAGTTTACTTGCTTAGCTACTAAACAGTTTACTTGCTTAGCCACTAAACAGTTTACTTGCTTAGCCACTAAACAGTTTACTTGCTTAGCCACTAAACAGTTTACTTGCTTAGCCACTAAACAGTTTACTTGCTTAGCCACTAAACAGTTTACTTGCTTAGCCACTAAACAGTTTACTTGCTTAGCTACTAAACAGTTTACTTGCTTAGCTACTAAACAGTTTACTTGCTTAGCCACTAAACAGTTTACTTGCTTAGCTACTAAACAGTTTACTTGCTTAGCCACTAAACAGTTTACTTGCTTAGCTACTAAACAGTTTACTTGCTTAGCTACTAAACAGTTTACTTGCTTAGCTACTAAACAGTTTACTTGCTTAGCTACTAAACAGTTTACTTGCTTAGCTACTAAACAGTTTACTTGCTTAGCTACTAAACAGTTTACTTGCTTAGCCACTAAACAGTTTACTTGCTTAGCCACTAAACAGTTTACTTGCTTAGCCACTAAACAGTTTACTTGCTTAGCCACTAAACAGTTTACTTGCTTAGCCACTAAACAGTTTACTTGCTTAGCCACTAAACAGTTTACTTGCTTAGCTACTAAACAGTTTACTTGCTTAGCCACTAAACAGTTTACTTGCTTAGCCACTAAACAGTTTACTTGCTTAGCTACTAAACAGTTTACTTGCTTAGCCACTAAACAGTTTACTTGCTTAGCTACTAAACAGTTTACTTGCTTAGCTACTAAACAGTTTACTTGCTTAGCCACTAAACAGTTTACTTGCTTAGCTACTAAACAGTTTACTTGCTTAGCTACTAGGGAGTAAAGCAAGCAATTCCTATACATCGTGTGTTCATGTATTAACACATATTCACCTGAACCAGGCTTTGCAAATCGGTAAGAATTGAAACCATTGATTTGCCACTCCATTCAGGCAAAGTGAACCCAACCCAGTGCGAGGCCCTGTCCATGGTCGCGTGCCAGGTCATGGGCAATCACGTAGCGGTCACCATTGGCGGCAGTCAGGGCCACCTGCAGCTCAACGTTTATAAGCCACTAATCGTTCGCAATGTGCTACACTCGATGTCCCTGCTAGCTGACGCCTGTGTCAGTTTCGCCGACAAGTGCGTGGCTGGCACCCGGGTCAACTCCGACCGGGTCTCCCAGCTGATGTCGCAATCGCTGATGCTAGTCACTGCTCTAAATCCGCACATTGGCTACGATAAGGCGGCATCCATTGCTAAGCACGCCCACGCCAAGGGTTTGAGTCTGCGCGAGGCCGCTATTGAGCTGGGTGTGCTCAGCGCGGAGGACTTTGACCGGTGGGTGCGGCCGGAAAACATGCTCGGACCGTCCTGAGTTTAAAATCGAGTGGCTCTTTCATTTAACTTTTAATGATCGCACAAAGTAGCGCCCTATAACCGTTATTCCGTTAACTTCAGGATATCGACGGAAAAAGTGCCGATCTTCTGCCCACAACAGCCTATTTGTTTGTTTGGAACACTAAATCCAATGAGAAATTTTTCCTATCTGATTAAATCATTCATTTGAATGCCATATCAGTCCTTTTTCTAGTTCAATTGCAGGCACGCTTAAAGCTTTGCGTACCTGCGTGTTCTGTGTTTTAATAAAGGTTAACTACATTCAGTAGATCATCTGCAAAGGAACATTGAATATGCATGAAGTAATGAAAAAGAAACCTATTTAATTAGAATTTTCACTCTATTTATTTATTGCCATAGCGACAGTCCAGCTTTAGATTTTCTAATGTATGTCGGAAATCATTTGAAATATATTTGAAATAAAAATACTCAAATGTTTCAAATCCGAGCTTAATTTAACCTCTACTTCCTAGATGCAGTTTTTCTATGAATAATGTGTGGCTGCTGAAGTGTAAGAGAATGTAAACAAGCAAGCATCATGAAATGCAATAAGATAATCTTAGCTAGTCTGAACGTGAAATACTTGTGCACTGTTTAATAAATTGAGGAATTTAAACAAGAGAAATCATAAATGACGAACGCAATCACTGAGTTGTTTTATTAAAATATTAAACAAATATTTTTGTGTAAGGAATGTGTACAGATTTCAGAGAAACACAAAAAATGATTTTCATGCTATTCATGCTTAAGCTTTTACTAAGCGCGTAATCCAAGTAAGCTTAAATATAAAACATTATTTTACAACTTTTGTCCTGATAGAAAACCAGATAGAAATAGCAATTTAACTATGCAAATATATAATTTTTAGAGTCTATATAGTTTATTTACATCTTAAGCGTAGGCTCCATCAAATTTATGCAATATGTACAGTAGCAAATAGTCCCAAAATTATCAAACTGGGATAAATTCACTTCTCCCAGATCATCAGACTGGGATATACTCAGTTCTCCCAGATCCTCAGACTGGGATATACTCAGTTCTCCCAGATCCTCAGACTGTGATATACTCAGTTCTCCCAGATCATCAGACTGGGATATACTCAGTTCTCCCAGATCCTCAGACTGGGATATACTCACTTCTCCCAGATCCTCAGACTGGGATATACTCAGTTCTCCCAGATCCTCAGACTGGGATATATTCAATTATCCCAGATCCTCTGACTGGGATATATTCAATTCTCCCAAATCTTCAGAGTTGGATATATTCAATTCTCCCAAATCTTCAGAGTTGGATATATTCAATTCTCCCAAATCTTCAGAGTTGGATATATTCAATTCTCCCAAATCCTGCAATTAAGTAAATCGCAATGGAGTCATCAAGTTTACAGCTTGGGCAGGTAAATCACAGCGAAGTGATGTAGTGGTAGCGCATCTTGTTGTAGGGATCAATCTGAACCAGCGTCATCTTTAAGGACTCCACAATGCGACGCAGCTTCTTGTTCTCAACCTCCAGCTGCAGATTCTTCTTGCGCACCAGTTCCCATTCGTCCTGGGCGGTGGACTCGGTGGCTTTCACCTTGCGCAGCTCCCTATTCTCAGCCAGTAGGCGCTCGTTCTCCTGCTCGATGGTAAATATCTTGTAGACCTCGGATTTGAGCTTGTCGCACGACTGGCGAAGAATTTTGTTGTTGTTCTTCAGCCTGGCCACCTGGGCAAAAGTCATCAATCAAGATTTACTGAATTGGAAATTATACGATATGAATGACACCTACATACTCAAATAGAACTCAAAAACCAACCTGAGAAGTTAGCTCCTGCACCGATTGGAACATGACCTCCATCTCGGCTAGCTCGGCTTCTCTCAGGCCTTTCATAGCTTCGGAGCCCTTGCGCTTCAGCAGTACGATCTGATTGGTCAGCTCGTGAATTCGGCGCTCCAAATCGCGCACGTGCTCCTCGTGAGACTGCCTAGTGCCAATGAGCTCCTGCTCCCGGTCCGAGCCGGCTTTC